>OY829915.1:232496855-233732586 GCA_963691935.1 Nephrotoma guestfalica | reverse complement strand
AATGCTTTCGATGCTTCAAAAATGATGATTTCAGTGTTGGGAGTCGCTCTGTTGGGAGTGCCTCGCTTGGGACAGCCAAAAAAATTTGTAGACTATGAATTAGAGGCATTGCTCGATGAAGGTCCAACTCAAGAGGAGCTTGCCGGTAAATTGGGCGTGACCCAACATACAGTTTCTGTACGTTTGAAATCTATGAGCATGATTCAAAAGCTAGGCACCTGGGTCCCTTATGAATTGAAACCAAGAGACGTGGAAAGGCGATTTTTTTCTTGCGAGCAGCTGCTTCAAAGGCAAAGGGTTTTTTACTTTGGTGACTGGAAGTGGATTCTTCAATATCAACACCAAAGTCCAACATTCATGGTTCGAAGGTTATGCTGTGTATCTGGTGAGACCAAAGAGGCGTTGTATACTACGAGCTACTACAACTTGGTGATTCCATTACGGACGAGTGGTACGGACTACAACTAATTCGTTGAAGCCACGCATTACGAGAAAAACAACAGGAATATGAGGAAAGGCATGATAAAGTTATTCTTCTGGGATATTTTACAACACCCGCCGTATTCTTCGGGCATGGCTCCATGCAACACGATTTGGCAGGTTACCGGTTCACTTCTTTCGAATAAATTGAAAATTGTCTTCAAACTTGGATCGCCTCAAAAGATGAAACGTTTTTCCGAGATGGGATTCGCAAATTACCTGAGAGGTGGGAAAAAGTCGTAAGCAGCGATGGGCACGGTGCGTTAACACGTTTGATGACACGATAACATAATTTTCTAAAATTGAACCAAAACTCGCGAGAATTTAAGTAAGATGCATGCTAATCAAAAATCGGTTTTAATCGCACTGATGCTCTGATGCTTTCGAGTCAGTAAAGGTTGCAACCACCAGCTCACCTAATCGAGACTGATGTTGGAACGCTCGAGAAACTACTAGTACTGGCCTCATTATATAAAAATAAAGCTAAGCATATGAATACGATGGTGATATCCCGGATACAATTACCAACCTCGCAAAATTACGCGGAGTTGGTCCGAAAATGGCACACATGGAAGTGGCGTGGAATCAAATTACGCGGATTGGTCTTGATACACATGTACATCGGATTGCAAATCGTTTGAAGTGGGTGCGGAAAATAACCTGAACAGACGAGGGTAGCACTAGAAAAATGGTTACGTTTTGAATTATGGGATAAAATTAATACGATGCTCGATGGTTTTGGTCAAACTATATGTCTACCTAGATGTCCATTGTGCGATACCTGTTTAAATAATGATATTTGTCCATCCAGAGAGTACAAAATATAATGTCTTACTTTATACGAAATTTTTTTTTTTTTTTTTTTATATATTTATTTATTACAACTGATTTACAAATCATCTAGTAATTTATCTTTCATAATTTATATTCTTGTTTGGAGGGTTGTAGCCCTTTGGCTAGTCCCCTTTACAATTTTATTATATTTTTAGTCGATCCTGATTGGATCTAGTGATCATGCGGTTTCTTCCTTCGCAGCCGTCTTACTAGGTTTGAATCATCCAACATACGACGTATCTCAGCATTTTGGTGTAGACTAATACGTTGCATGTGTTTTCTCGCGTGTTTGCTTATTTCTTCACTAACGAAATCCATCTTCAGATCTCTATGGAGGTTGTCATTTCTTATGTACCACGGTGCATTAACTATTCCACGAAGGACTTTGCTTTGGAATGACTGGATGATATTGACATTGGTTTTCTTTGTACAGCCCCAGAGCTGAATACCGTAAGTCCACACAGGTTTTAGGATTTGCCGGTATAGTAGCAATTTATTATGTAGAGTTAGCTCAGAATTTCTTCCTAAGAGCCAATCCATCTTTCTGTATTTGATGTTTAACTCTTCTTTTTTCTTTTTCACATGCTCTTTCCATTTTAGTTTCGCGTCTAGAGTCATGCCTAGATATTTTGCCGTATTTGCATAGGGAATTTGCTGGGAGTTCAGTTCTACTGGTATCCAGTTGACCTTCTTGTTGGTAAAGTTTACGTGAACAGATTTTGTTTCATTAAGTTTTATTCGCCATCTCTTGGTCCAGGTACTGACAATATTAGTAGCTCTTTGCAATTTGCTTGTAGATTCTTCTATGCAATTAGCAACTGCTAAGATGGCCGTATCATCCGCAAACGTCGCTATGTTAGTATCCTCTATCGTTGGCAGGTCCGAGGTGTATAGAACATATAAAGTTGGTCCCAGAACGCTACCTTGTGGTACCCCTGCTGATATTTTCTTTATTTCTGAGTATTCGCCATCTAATTTAACTCGAAAGTGTCGGTTAGATATGTAAGATTTTAGAATTTCTTAAAACTGCTTTGGTAAGTCTCTTTGTAATTTATATTCCAAACCTTTATGCCATACTCTGTCAAAGGCCTGTGCTACATCCAAGAAGACGCTTGAACATACTTTCTTTTTTTCAAGTACGTCTTCAATTATGTTTGTAATTTGGCGTACTTGTTCTATTGTTGAATGGTTTTCTCTGAAGCCAAATTGATGTGGAGGAACAAGATTTCTTTCTGCTATTATTGGTTTTAGTCTCTTTAGGAGTAGTTTCTCGAATAATTTTGAAATTATTGGGAGTAAGGAAATCGGCCTATACGAATTTTTGTAATTAAGTGGTTTGTTTGGTTTAGGTATCATAATTACTTCTGCTACTTTCCATTGACTTGGAACGTGTTTAAGTCTGAACACTGCATTAATTATTTGGAGTAGTTTACGCAGACCTTTTTCAGGAAGAGCTTTTACTATTTGTCCTGTAATTAAGTCATATCCTGGAGATTTCTTTGTATTTAGGTTGAGATTGATTTCCTCTTTTAATTCTTGTAGTGTGACAGGAGATATATTGCAGTTATCCATTTTATATACTGGTGGTAT
Organism: Nephrotoma guestfalica; assembly: GCA_963691935.1. Classification (NCBI taxonomy): domain Eukaryota; kingdom Metazoa; phylum Arthropoda; class Insecta; order Diptera; family Tipulidae; genus Nephrotoma; species Nephrotoma guestfalica. Next base: position 233,729,682 of record OY829915.1, on the reverse strand, counting down.
GTTTTCCTCTGCAGTTTGTCTAGGTAGAGGCTGAAACGTGTTCTCGAGGTGGGTGGCAAACAACGAAGCTTTTTGCTTTGCACTTATAGCCCATGTGCCATCTTCATTTTTAACTGGTGGAATTTGTAGTGTAGGTCGTTTTAAACTTTTTGTCGCTTTCCAAAGGGAGTACTCGGTATCTTTTTCCCCAGTAAGGCCACTCAAGTATTTATTAATGGATTCGTTTTTGATTTCTTTAATTAGCAACTTTAGTTTATTGGATAAAAAATTAAGAGTTGTTTTATATTCTGGCGCTCGACTTCTTTGCCAGGCCTTTCTTGCTTGTCGTTTTGCTGCAACCAGTTCCCTAACTTCTAGAGGATAAGTAGCATTTCGGCGCATTTCCTTTGAACTTGAGGGGGTACTACTCCACGCCGCTTCTTGTATACTGTTGTTGAGTTGTTCTAGTTCTTCTTCTAGCTCTATCGGGTTTTTAATTGGCACCTGAAGATCAATATTATCCTCAATAAGTTTCTGGAATTTCTCCCAGCAGGTTTTTTTGTTCGTTAGCGAAGGTGGACTAGTTTTTTTTTAATAATCGTTGCTCTGATTGTCATAATAACAGGCGTATGATCCGACATAATCCCCTCGCTGCTTTCTAGGTATATGTAGTTTTCGTCTATACCTTTGGTGATAAAGAAGTCAATGATATCGGGTATTTTGTTTCTATCCGTAGGCCAATAAGTTGGTTGATCTCCAGAATGAAAATCGCAATTGCATAGTCTTCCTGCTGCAAACAGCTCTCTTCCTTTTTTAGAGGTTACTCTTGATCCCCAGTAGGTGTTTTTTGCATTAAAATCCCCTCCGATTATGAAACTGGATCCAAATGATTTAAATAACGTGCAATAGTCTTGTTTAATTAAATTATATCTTGGGGGGCAATATATTGACGATACACTATATTCTTTGTTGTTATTTATAAATACTTTTAAGGTGACTACTTGCATAAAATCCTCTTCAATTTTAAGATCTATAAAGTGTTTGATGTTTTCTTTTATAACCACCGACGATCCTCCCCTTGCCCTTCCTGCTGGATGAATGGCGTGGTAGCAATTGTATCCATATATTTTAAGATATGAAGTTGAAGTAAAATGGGTTTCCGATACTAGGCATAAATCTATTTTTTGAGTATTTAGGAAAATTTATAATTCTGGAATATGTTGCATTAGCCCATTTGCATTCCAGGTTACTATTCTTAATGTTTTATTTGTTGTTGTTTGCATCATTTTAATAGAGCATGGATTTCATTTCATTTAGAGAGTCTTGGTTATCTAACCTGTTGTTTAGAGCTTGAAGGCATTTCTCTTGTTTAGCTAGACGAATGTTAAGAGCTTCCATGCTTCTTAGTATCTTTTGGAGCACTGCTGTACCTTCAGTAGTGTGCTCCGAAATAATTGGTTTTGTCATGACTACTTGCGAGTACAGTTTTGGTTTTGGTTCTCCCGTTTTACTAGCATGAGGTTTAGGTTCCTCTTTGGTGGAAGTTTGATAATTTTTTACCGATACTCCTGGACTTTGTTTTCGCGTTTTATTTCTTATTCGTTGTAGCTCCTTAGCTATTTCACATCCCCGGTAGTTTGCGGGATGTGACTTATTGCAATTGACACATTTTGCAGCAATATTTTTACTAACCGGGGATACTTGGGCATGATGCTTTCCGGCACATTTCACGCATCTAATTTCTCTTTGGCAATATTTCTGCGTATGATTAAAACCTTGACATTTTTTGCACTGCGGTATTAATCCGTTATTCTTTTTCAATGGCTCTATTTTAACTCTCATGCTAAGCATTGCCTTGATATTATACACATCTTCCACTTTTTGTTTGTTATTAAAAGTGAGCATAAATAGTGGAAGCCCTCTTTTGTTAACTTGAACTCCTTGTTCAGTTTCGATTTTTTCTTTCTTAATTATGTTTACGGCATTTTCTATTTGATAACCCTTTTGCTTGAGATCCTCAATAATTTCCTCTTCTGCACAGGTTGGGTGAAGACCTCTAGCCATAACTTTAATTGGGCGATCATTCTTATCCTCATAGGTAAACCACTGATGCCCCTCAGAATTAAGCTTTGTAGCCAAAGCTCTATAAGTTTCAGAGTCTACAACATTAATTTTCCAGACGCCGTTGTTTAGAGATACGAGTTTGTACTCGGCTATCGTAATCGATTTCATAATCGATTGTATAGTGGAGAAATTTGATATCCCGACGACATTTATTGGTGGAGGTGATTTTTCTTTCGGTTTAGCTGGTTGTTGTTCTAGAGCTAGTTGTTTCTTGATGATTAACTGATTTCTGGCAACCTCTTTTGAAGTTGATGGTAAAGTCTCCGCCATTTCTGGTGAGTGTTGCGCTTTTCTTTTCTTACTTGGTCTTTTATTCCGGTTCAACATCCAATTTGTTTCTCTTTCTAATTCTTCTTCATCCGTATGGAATGAATTAATGCCATCATCGACTGTTGGGCTAGAAGAAATACAAAATACAAGAATAAGAAATACAAAAGTTTTAAAATATTTCACTTCTCGAGGAGTCTTCTTCATTTCGAATCCCGCGTGAGCAGTTGGCGCAACAATGACACGCATAATAGTGTGGGCAAAAAATAGTAAGACTTTGTTCATAATTTTAAAATTCTTTATTTATTTCTCCAAATCTATTTCGTCCCACTCAAAGTAACCCCCCCCCCCCCCGGCCTCAATACACTTGTGCCAACGGTTTTTCCAATCCTCGAAACATTTGTTAAAATCAATTTCCGGAATAGCCTCCAATGCGCGTAGCGATTCACGTTTAATGTCTTCAATTGACTCAAAACGGTTTCCCCGGAGCGGTCGTTTGAGTTTGCTGAAGAGCCAGAACTCACACGGAGCTAAATCAATTTTTGGCAAAAAAATCACGTAAAACCAATGCAGTATGAGAAGGTGCATTATCGTGGTGCAAAAACCAAGAGTTGTCGACCCATAATTCCGGCCTCTTTTTACGAATAGCTTCGCGCAAACAACGCATAACACTCAAATATTATTCCTTGTTGACAGTTTGGCCGGTCGAAAGGAATTCGGAGTGCACCACACCTCGATAATCGAAGAAAACTGTCAACATCACCTTGATTTTTGACTTGCTTTGAAGTAGTTTTTTGGCTTCGGCTCACCTTTGGCACGATATTCGGCCGATTGATCGTCTCATCGCCAGTTATAATACGTTTCATGACATCCTGGTTCACAGACGTCAACGCGACGCTGTTTTTCCAAAAAATTGAGTGATTTTGGAACCAACCGTGCTTTCATTTTTCTTGGGCCCAAATGATCTTTCGAAATGGTTTTCACTGATCCTTCCGATATTTTAACGATGCCTGTAAGGTCTCTGATTGTTAATCGTCGATTCTCAAGCACCAGTTCCTTGGTTTTATTAACGTGTTGATCATCAGTTAATGTTGATGGCCGTCCTAGACGTGGTTCGTCGTCAACACGTTCTCGACCATCTTTGAATAATTTGTACCAATCAAAAACACTTGCTCGCGACACACAATTATCACCGAAGGCCTTTTGCAACATTCTGTACGTTTCGGCACCAGCAAATTGATTCCGCACACAAAATTCAATGGAATTTCTTTGTTGAATAATTTCACTCATTGTAAAAATCGCCGAATGCACTTTTTGTACTTCAGAAAGACAAGCGTATACTAAACACTAATGATTATTTTGAAATGACATTTGGCACAGATGTCACTGGCTGCGCTCTACCTATACCATGCGGTTCCTCCCAAATGTGTTTAAGTGATTATGTTCAGATAGATAATAGATCAACATATACGAGTAGCAGCAACAAATTGAGATTGAGTGGAAATTATAAATCCGTAATGAGTAACCCGTAAAGGGTTTTAATTTATAAAAATGTTTGTTGTCACTATCGAGTTAGGTACTAAACTGCACGAACCGAAAAAATTGTGGTTTAGAGCAAGCAGTGCAGTTTTAACCATCTAATGGTACAAATATGTACCAGCCGTATTCAAAGAGATGGTACAAATATGTACCATTCCTCATCGAAAGGGTTATCGAATCATTCGTACCAGCAGAAAAATTGGGTATGAGGCATTAGCAGGACGAAAAAAGGAAGACATTATTTCCTCGTTCTATAAAGTTTTTTTTATACTACCGAGACATTAAAAAAATTAGACAATTGCGCATGCCAAAATAAAAATTGCTCATTGTTATCATTTTTGGCAACAGTAGTAAATTCAACGAACATTACGCTGAGGAGATCGAATGGCACAACTTCGAGCCAGGTCATACTTTTATGTCAGCTGATAGTTTTCACCATCAGGTTGCTGGTGATGGATGCTGGATCTCAATATATTCGAACATCCACAAAACCAAATAAAATATTTGTAGGTAATGCTCTTTTATAGGTTTCGTCAAAAATCATAACGCTAACTATACGAGACTAAGGACGCCAATGAGAGAAATTCTCTGTTTGATATGTCGTTTACTTGTTCAAAACACAAATTATAAAATATTTATGGGACGCGTATGTGGTTGACCAGAATAAAATATAGAATTGTGAAAGTCGGTTCCTGGCCAACTGGGATTAACATTTGGCTGAGAGATTTATAATTCCAATTTTTTCACTGGAGTTATATTATTTGAAATATCGTGGACGTTTGGGTTCTTTTAGGCCAATTAACACCCTCCCTTATTCCCTTAGTCGCATCACTTCATGCGACGTCACTACTCATCTTCTTGGCAACTAGATTATTAAATCGAAACTTCCAAAATAATTATTTACAAAATTCGTTGCGGATATTTTTTAGATCGTAGTATGCTGCTTTATAAATATTTTTTTGTGACTTGTATCACTTCAAACGACAATTACCATCACTCTAAAGCTGCCCATACACGGTGGAACTTGGTTGTACAACTGGTCTGCAGACTAGTCAAGTTGTATCGTTTGTAGGGCAGTTGTACAACCATTGTGAAGGTTCGAAGAACCTAGGTTGCAAGAAAATCAAAAAATTTTGATTTTTATAGGCGGAGTCAGTGGTTGTACGGCCAAGTTGCAATGTGTGTGGACAAGTTGTACAACTTAAATGACATTATACGATGATGCCGCAGCCCATAAACCGCAAAAAAACAGTCACTCTTTGTAAGTGCATCGGTTTTTCGACAATCACTCTTGGATTATGATTCGCCCAAATGCGGCAATTCTGCTTATTGACGAATCCACTGAGGTGAAAATGTGCCTCATCACTTAAATGATTTTCTTCGAAAATTGATCATTCACTGTTGCCATTTCTTGCCACCATTCTGACCATTGACGACGTTTGGAATGGTCAAGAGGCTTTAGTTCTTGAGTCAATTGCACCTTATAAGCGTGTAAATGCAAGTCTTTATGCATAATGTTCATCAACGACGAGCGTGAGAGGTGCAATTGTTGGGCACGACGACGAGTTGAGGTGGACGGCTCTTCAGCCACACTATCGCAAACAGCAGCAATATTTTCTGCTGTACGAGCGAGCATGCACTGGTGTTTTAAAATCTCCTACAGATCCGGTTTGCTCAAATTTTTGCACGATTTTTCCGATTGTACGCACATTTGGACGATTAAATTGACCGAAAAAATCACGAAGTGCACGATATGCATTTTGATTTGAACGCCCATTTTCATAATATGCCTGAATAACTTTAACGCGTTGCTCGATTGTGTATCTTACCGTGGTTCAAATTGAATTAGACTGAAATTGAGAAATGTCAAATTAAATGCAGAAAAGAACTTGACGTTTAGGTGTGGTTCACATTCAACGTCGGCCCTTAAAATTTAACCACCCTTTTAAAGTTTTTTTACCACCGAGACATTAGAAAAATTTGATTAGACAATTGCGCATGCCAAAATAAAAATTGCTCATTGTTATCATTTTTGGCAACAGTAGTAAATTGAACGAACATTACTACTGAGGGGATCGAATGGCACAACTTCGAGCCAGGTCTTACTTTTATGTCAGCTGATAGTTTTCACCATCAGGTTGAACTAAGTTTAAAAAGAAAACAAAAAACATACGATTTTGACGATTTCTGTGATTCTGTAAAAACCTGCAATAAAGGGAATGTAATTGTGGAAGTCATGAATGACCAGGAGTTTTACCTATTCTGTTTTATAGTTTTCTCATAAAATATTATTACCAGAAGAAGACCGATAAACAACTTATGTGGTAGATAAGGTGGTCAACCTCCACATGGGATCACATTTCAAATTTAACACTCGCTGATCCATTTTATTTTAAGCCAAGCGCTATTGGCATACTGCTGTGGGCTGATGTATTTGGTGAACTGCTACTCGATGATCTTATTAATGGTCACAATGAGTCACCTACTGCTCAAAACACAATATTGGGTTGGATATTGTCAGGCAAGACTAGACAATACAAGAATCCATCGATTACTGCTGGTATACTGAATTTTCACTCATGCATTGATGTTTCCAATCAACTAAAGTCATTCTGGGAAATTGAGGAACTAGCAAATAGGGTTCATTCAGAAGAAGAACGGACATGTGAAAACTTTTATTTGGAAACGCATAGTAGATCGCCAGAAGGTAAATAATATTCGGTTAATCTTCCATTCATTAATTCTAGACCAGATGAAACCATCTTTGGCAACTCGAGAAATGGAGCAATTGCAATGCTACTATCAACAGAAAAACGGTTTCGGAATAACAACCATCTACGTGAAGAATATACGAAATTCATGAAGGATTATCTAGATCAACGTCACATGGAAATCATTAGCGACCCGTACATCAACATGAATCGTGCATTTTACATGGCACATCATCCAATCTTCAAGCAGAGCAGCACTACCACCAAACTAAGAGTGGTGTTTGATGGCTCTCGGAAATCGTCCAATGGTGTATCTTTGAATGAAACGTTGATGGTAGGGCCATCGATTCAACCTGAATTGATATCCATTATAATGAATTGGCGGATACACAAGATTGCGTTCACGGCGGATATAAAACAGATGTATCGGCAGATTAAAGTAAACCTTGATTATACGGATTATCAGAGAATCGTTTGGCGATTCAACCCTGACGAACGAATCACTGATTATCGTCTGAACATAGTGACGTATGGCACCTCGAGAGCAAATTACCTTTCCATTAAGACGTTAATGCAGCTGGCGTTCGACGAAAGACACAATTTCCCATTAGCAGCGGAAAGTGTTCCACACGAAATGTACGTTGATGACGTAATGAGCGGTGCTGATTCCATCGAAGCCTCACTAAAACTACAATTAGAGCTACGGAGTCTCCTAAAATCAGGTGGATTTGAATTATGCAAATGATCGTCAAATCATGCTGATATTCTGTGAACAGTACCTAGTGAATTTCACGATCCAAAGTCAGTATTGGACATTTATAACAACGGCTTAGTTAAAGCGCTGGGTATATTTTGGAATCCCACAAAAGACGAATTTGGATATAATATTTCTTTATCGAGTGAACCAACTATTACCAAACGCACCATATTGGCTGAAGTATCACGTCTCTTTGACCCGTTGGGTTGGGTTTATCCGTGCATCATTACTCCTAAAATCATGCTGCAAAATCTCTGGCTGGCTCACATAAACTGGGAAGATCCCGTACCTGATTCTATTCAACGATCATGGCTTACTTACCGAAGCGGGCTGTCATCATTATCACGGATAAAAATCCCGAGGTGGCTGAACACTAAGCACAACAAACACTGCGAGCTGCATGGTTTCTGAGATGCGTCTAATGTCGCATATGCAGCCGCTATTTATTCTCGTGCGTTAGGTTCTGATGGCATATACCATATTGCGCTGATTGCAGCAAAGACAAGGGTGACTCCAATTAAGCAGGTGTCAATTCCGCGGCTTGAGCTATGTGGAGCTGTTTTGCTGGCGAAACTATTCAGAAAGATTACATCTATAAAACCATATCAACAATGCACAATGCATGCCTGGACTGACTCCACGGTCGTACTATGTTGGTTACAAGGACATCCCAACCGATGGAAACCGTTCATCGCGAATAGAGTATCGGAATGTACCGACAGAAAGCAACCCAGCCAATTGCGCGTCTAGAGGAATATCGCCTACTTTATTACAAGCTCATACACTCTGGTGGAATGGTCCCTCCTGGTTTAGACAACATTCTTCTCAATGGCCGAATTAACAACCGATACAAAACCAAAACATCGATTAAGAGGAACACAAAATCGTCATCTCAACTATGTGTAGAAATGATTCATGGAACTAACAAAGTTAGTCCGCATTACGGGATATATACGACGATTCCTACATAATGTAAGTACTCATACAAAACTTAACAAAAAATCTGGTTTTCTATCTGCAGACGAACTAAAATCAGCTCCAACTTTCTGGTTAAAATACGAGCAAAAAAGTCATTCCCAAAGCGAAATTAGATGCTGCACCAATAATCTACCCGTTAAAGATGCCTTGGCATCCCTCAATCCCTTGTTGGATGAAGATCATGTATTAAGAGTTGGAGGTCGTCTACAGAATAGCTGCTTGACCTACGCAGCCAAACATCCCGTCATATTGCCTCGTAATAGTCCGATCAGCTTGATGATAATTGCTCAAGCACACAGCAACACTCTGCATGGTGGCATTACGCAGACACTTGAATACACACGCATAGACTATTGGATCATCAACGGACGAAATATGGTATGTCAGTACGTTCATAAATGTATTACATGCTTTTGGTACACAGCTGAGACCAGAATACAGTTTTTGGGAAACCTCCCTTATCCTCGAGTCAATCAAAGCCGACCATTTCAACATTCAGGAGTTGATTATGCTGGTCCCATTTCGTTACGTATGTCAAAGGGAAGAGGCAGCAAAGCATATAAGGGATACATTTGCGTATTCGTATGCCTTAGCACAAAGGCTATACACTTGGAAATCGTAAGTGATCTGACCACTATTGCCTTCATTTCAGCATTCAAAAGAGTCACCTCTCGCCGTGGCAAAATCTCGAACTTATATAGTGATAATGGCACAACATTTGTTGGAGCATCAGCGAAGCTAAAACGTAACCACGGGAAAGCCATGAAACAACTACAGTCTGATATTACGGAGCATATAGCAAATGACGGAGTTACCTAGCATTTTATTCCACCCTCATCACGTCACTTCGGGGGCCTGTGGGAGGCCGGAGTAAAGTCCGTGAAGTACAATCCGCGGAGAATTATAGGCCAAACCAAATTAACGTACGAGAAAATGAGTACCGTTCTCATACAAATCGAAGGTGCTTTAAATTCACGTCCGCTGTGTCCAATTATAAACGATCCCGACGACCTTGCAATACTTACACCGGGTCATTTTTTGATAGGCGATGCTATCAATTCTGTTCCTGAGCCAACTATGCTCAATTTCAAGGAAAACTACTGCTCTCGATGGCAACTCACGCAAATAATGTACCAACATTTTGGGCAACGATGGTCAACAGATTACCTATCTCGATTGCAATAACGACCAAATGGCTCTTGGTACGAATTACGGAAAAACATCCAGGATCCGACGGTATAACTCGAGTCGTCACACTGAAAACGAAGACGAAATACATACGCCGACCATTAACAAAAATATGTCCACTACCAATTAATATGGCTGATGAATCTATGGATGCCATCGCTGCAGCAAAATGAGTTGGAGCACTATATCTCCCATCGTTCTTCACCATCCATTAGGTTCGTCACTAGATTAATTGTGTCAACGTTGTTGACAGTGGGCCGGTATGTCTGAGACAGACATAAGTTGTCCTCTTACATTAAATAAAACACACGGAACTACACTACATTCAATCACACAAAATTTATTTATCACACAAATTACACCTCACTGGCAGAACCTTGACATTGAAATATTTTCGATCTGTAAAACATAAATTTTTGTTAAAATGTAATCGCAAATGTGTACTTACCAATCTTCAATATTAAGTGAACATCTCTGTTTACTATATCTAGATTAGGATTAAATAATAATTAACTAATTAATGTATTTTAAGTTAAATCAAAACAAATAATTTATAATGAATTACTTACGATTTCTTGTTTACATAAAGGTGACAGCTGTTTTGGTTGCAGTAATTGTAAAACTTTTAGTACTCAACTTAATTGGGTGCATTCTATAATTAGTAGAATTACGTAGACTTTTAAGTAACACATTGCATACGACCTGTTTTGCCTTCATCTTGTAAAAACTCTGGCCCTTGTTTCATTGGCGTTCATACAACACGGATGTGCTGCATTATTATAATCAAAATACAACTGCTGATAACATAACTTATAAAATATATATAAAAAATTAACATGGTGGTTTGTATTACAAGAGTGGTTTAACATTAATCGAATTCTTAAACTATTGGTTCCGCTAGTGATTCCGCGTGCTGAATATTATTAACTCCTTGGAAATTAAACCAAGCTTCGATTCACTTTTTCAACCGAGCATCGATTCATGTATCTTGAGTTCATCGTAATATCTAGTAGCTGCACGAACAATTTGTTCAGAACGAATCATTTTCATCATCATTACAACCGAGTTTATTTTACTCAAGCTTCAAGCACACAAATTAGAAAATATTTATGGGACGCGTATGTGGTTGACCAGAATAAAATATAGAATTGTGAAAGTCGGTTCCTGGCCAACTGGGATTAACATTTGGCTGAGAGATTTATAATTCCAATTTTTTCACTGGAGTTATATTGTTTGAAATATCGTGGACGTTTGGGTTCTTTTAGGTCAATTAACACCCTCCCTTATTCCCTTAGTCGCATCACTTCATGCGACGTCACTACTCATCTTCTTGGCAACTAGATTATTAAATCGAAACTTCCAAAATAATTATTTACAAAATTCGTTGCGGATATTTTTTAAATCGTAGTATGCTGCATTATAAATATTTTTTTGTGGCTTGTATCATTTCAAACGACAATTTCCATCACTCTAAATTTTGATGCGACAAATAAATAGAATTTTTTTCAAACTAAGGCAAGCAACTAAGATTTAAAAAAATATTCACTGCGAGTTTTGTACGAAATTATTCAGCAATTTTGATTTTACCTTCTGGTAACCAGGAAGATCCATAGTCACGTCGCATGAAGTGATACGCCTAAGGGAATAGAGACCTAAGTCTCTGGTCCAGTATTTCAAACTTGGCTTACTACATTTTCCAAAAATGATTAGCATTGAATGGCTTGCGATGTGAATGCGGATCAATAAATACTTTACAAAAGGTATTAATTATGCTCATCAATAGTTTAGTTATCAATGTTTGAAATCTCCATACCCTAGGGGTAGTTATCACCGTATACAATGTACAAAAATAGAACAAATTTTAATCTGCTATATAAATTACCTTTGCCCTTGACTCAGCATCACCATTATCCGCAGCAATAACACCGTATAATGGAAAATAATCAAGTTAATTGAAATTACATTTTAAAAATCGTTTAAACCAGTTTTACAATGTTCGTTGTATTCTTTCGTAAATCTGTAACAATCTTAAGACAACAAAAATGTAAGAACAAGTACATATAGGTACATACATATACGCCATACATACCACAAATAAACTTCAGTTCATTTCATTTTCAAAGTCAAGGTAATTGAAATAAATTGTCGTAAGATGTTGATTTTAGAAAACTTTTGCTTTTTGTGTTTCATTTGCTTTGCAGAAAAAGAAATTCGGTATGGGACCAATATACCAGAACGTAAGCAAAACATTTATTTTACGATTTTTTCCAAAAAAAAACGATGAAACCATTTCTTATCAATTATCTTAATTATGTCATTGTCATATTATTCTAAATGTACAACAAACGTAATAAATAAAAAGTGTACAACAAACAGTCAACATACATTTTCACGTAATTATTTCTAATTAATTTTCCGCCAACGACGACGACAGTAACGAAACTAACGAAAAGGTCATTCACTTTTAAAATATTTTGGGGTTATATACATATTCGTTTAGGATGGGGGGAGGGTGGTATATATTGTAATGATTCGTTTGTAATGCGACACTTGGGATTAAGGTAATCGATAGGTTGGAGTTAATCTACGCCCGTACATATCGTTTGCCTTTGAAATTAAATTTCTCGATTTATTTTGTTATACTCTTAGCCGCGGGTGGCACATTGCAAATATTTTTTTTTTGGTCAGTACGATACATTATTATTGTCGTATGACGTTTTTCCGTTGTAACCGATATTGAAATTTTGTATTTTACGCACAAGACTACATGCTGCTTTGATTTGATTCGATTTCATTTGGTACAAATTATTGTGTCCCCAATTAAAATTATTTACGATATTAAAGTGCTTGTTTAAAGATGATGTACTCTAAATTTGTAACTATATCTTTCTAGGAAGCTGTCGCTTGTTTTGGAGTTATTTCTTTCATTGCTCTTCGGCGTGTTACTGCCGTTATCTTAGTTCCAGTTCAGTAATGATTCTCATTTCAAATTTTTCCATTTTAATTTTTTACAGTAGCGCCATTGAATATCGGAGGCTTTAGAACTTCTCTTGAATTCTCCTATAAGCTATTTAATTCAGAGACCTTAGGCTTGCTGCTCAATTTGATTGAGCTTCTGGTACAACTTGGTAAATCCACTACCATACTCGTCTTATGTTGCGGCTTGCTGATTCAATTTAGATCTTTGATGATGAAATTTGGCAGTTTCGTCCGCTTGCATTACATTTGAAGTAACAACGCCATGATCATGTCTTGTGTACCCGGTTTCCTCTCTTTAATCTAGTCCTTCAAAATGCTGAATTTGTGATGATTTCGATCCACGCCCTCCTGTATCACGAGTTGTTCAGTGGCACTTTCCAGCCCCGAGCGGAGTGCATTTCAGTTGTCGCCGGTTTAAAGAACGAAACCTGTATCACTTATTTGCTGGGCAGTTATAAAATGAAAAGTACTCGTAAATGCTCTAATAGGCCAAGTTACTTATATTAGATTCCCTCACATCTTTATATCTGTCCTAATTTTGATCGCTAAACGAGGCATAACAACGGATCGCCCCAAAATAACCATAACACGTAATTTGATTGAGTTCTTCTATTCTTTTTGGAAGCGTTTCTAAAAACTGCTTCACTTGTTACTAGCTGGATAGCCTGAATTTCCCTTTTAGCTTTAAATTGTATTAGGAAATGGAAATACCAGATGAACCATCCTCCGAGATGGGAGAAATGGTGTGGAGCTTAGAATACTCTCTATTTCGAATGTGTGGTGTGACCGTAATTTCCTGTGACTCTGTTGGGACGTGTTTTAACTGGCTTTACCAATAATTTCCACAAGCCAAAAAGTATATAGTGCCATTTGATTTGATTCCTAGCACAATATTGAATGCTGTTATAAAAGCCTCTGTTGGTAATTCCATGACTGGTTCTAGACCTTAATTTCTATACATACGAAAACTGCAATTGGGCTAGCGCAATCAATACATCAATTGAAGAATGTCTTCTGTAACGTAAGCAGACGATGTCATGAGAACATGCCATGAGTGGCTTCGACGTCACCGCTCTATTATTGAAACATTGCAGACAGTTTCTTACTTGGCCTCTTACCAGTGCTCTTCCATTTGCTATTCAGTAAGTTTGGCGGATAAGTTGCGATGTTAAAGACCTATATTTCGACTGTCTCTGTCACTTAACATCGCTGCCGCTTCTTCAATTCCTGGCCGTATGTGCATACCTGCCACACCGCTTTTGCTCGGCATTGCATTCTTCCAGTTCCTCAGACAACCATGAGAGATACGGTTCACATATTTTCCTACTGTCGATACTCTCCTAAATTCAAAAGCCATTTGATCGTTTGTGGTGATTGTGTAGGATCCCTTTCTGTTGTTCGCAACTTCTGAACAAATCTTCTTTCTATCCACGGGCCGTCGCAACACAAATATCGCTCACGCTATGCAGCGTTTCTGTCAATGAATAGATGCCAATCCCTGCTTTCGCTTAATCTTGTTATCCTAGCAGCCACAACTAGTAGGTGGCCTGCCGGTATCTCAGGCTTCGACAGGGTTTTTGAATGCAAGGAAACGATTGATAATTCATTTAGAATTCCTTTGAACTGGTTGTCTTCTTGCACCATGTTGCGTAATGTTTTACCATAATTCTCCATGTTATATGATGTTGCATAAGGTTGCATTGTGTTGCACCATAAAAATTTGCACCATGTTGCGTGATGTGACACAATGTTGCGCCATGTTGGGGATGTTGCACCATATTGTGGGATATTGCATAATGTTGCTCATATTGCACTCTTTTGCGTGATGTTGCACCATGTTGTTTAATGTTACTTCATTTGTGTGATGCTGCTAGCTATTGCACCATGTTGCGTCATGAGTATCATGCTCTACGAAGTTTCGTGATGTTGCACCATCTTGCGATTTTGTACTATAGTGCGTCATGTTGCTTCGTGTTGGGTCTTGTGTTATGATCCATGTTAAGTTCGTTGCGTTACGGCCATTATACTCGTATGGTTGCACTAATCGCGTCCTTTTGAAAATGTTAGTTGCTATGAGTAATATTATTGTTTGTAGCCTTCGCTATCTAATAAATGTTTTGGAGTTTGTCCCGTTTTCATATTTGTTGAATCAAATTACGAACGTTTTAGATAAAAATTGCGGCAATAAAGGTTTTATAATGCCAGGAATGGATTGAAATAAATCCTAATTTTGGGAATATGTTTTTGGGGGTTTTCCGCGTCAATACTACACGTAATTCTCAGGATGAGTTGAATGTTGTGAATGAATGAATGGAGATGACTCATTTTGAACATTTACATTTTACTGGAATAATAAAGTTTTTCTCGTTTTTCTTCTTCTTAGAAATAGGATCAGTAACCTCAAAATTACAGTAAATTTTATTAATAATTAAATTAGTTTTTTAACTTATTTTCAATTTGTGAGTAAAGTTTTTAAGTTTGAGTGAAATTCCAAGTTGCAAATTTTATAGTAGAACCTTGAATATCTCTATAACGGTTACAGATAGGGTATGTGCTGTCATATATTTTTCGTTCAGATTAGTGCCCTCCATGACCTTTCGAATTTATTGTACTTACTTCAAAGTCACTCTGTATATATTTATACACTTCTCGGGTTTCCAAAACGGCCCGAACGATTTTAATAAAGATTGCGGAAATGGGATTTTCGAGTACTAGAAATTAATTGCGATGAATTTTGGTTTCAGGGAAATTCGCTTCGGTGGTCTTTCAGTGGTTCTCTTGTTCCTTTTACTAATTTGTTTTACTCGGCTGAAACGAATTTGATGAGAGTGGCTGAGCAGGGTTTCATACGGTAGGACCCGAGTCCCGATTTTTTTGTTTTAGCTCGAACAATTTTGATAAAAATGGATGAAGTGGTTTTCAATTGCTAATATCGATTGCGATTGGTTTCGGGAAAGGTTTGTTCGGTGGGCTCCGTGACCCTTTCTTTTATAATTAAATTTTTTCTCAGTTCGCACGATTTTTTTTTAAAATTTGTGAGGAAAGGTTTTCGAAAGCCAGGATACGAAATGAATGCGATTTCGACAAAATTAGTTCAGTAGGTCGTCCGATGGGGCTGGAGTGTCTCTTATAATTTTCTTTTTTCGGGTTTGCGCGATTTATATAAAAATTGCTGAACACGCATTTTGGAGTACCAACAACCAATTGTGAAGGTTCCTGATTTCGGTAAAACTTATTTAAGGGGTCATTCGGTGAGGCGCCGGTTTCGATTATTTAATTTGTTCTGCTCGCACTATTTTGATAAAACTCAGGAAAATTCTGTTTGGAGGTACATTGGTGTGGCCCGGGGCCCTTTCGTAATCTTTTGTCGGCTCGATTGGTTTTGATAAAAATTTCAGTGATAAGGGTTTTCTATTGGTATGAGTCCATTGCGATGGGTCCTAATTTCTGAAAAATCCGTTTAGGAGGTCCTCTATTGTTTGTTGGCTTGAGCCGTCTTTTTTACATTTTATTTGGCTTACACGATTTTGATAAATTTTGATAAAAACTCGGAGCAGGATTTTCGAATGCATAGAAACGATTACAAGGAGTTTTATTTTCTAATCATTTCTTTCTGCCACAAGTAATGTCATATAAAGTTTAACCATGATTCTTGACGTAACATCTTGTTGATGGATGTTCCACTATGTTGCGTCATCTTACACTATATTGTGTAATGTTGCTAGATTTTATACCATGTTGCATCATGTTGCTTGGTGCTGAGGCTTAGTTGATATTTTTGCAGGTTTCATTCGCTATACTCACAAAGTCCGAGGTGGCGTCTGTCTGTGTGTCTGTGTCCCCTATACAGATGGATTGTCTTGTTTTTATGAAACTTCATACTTAAACTTTTTTCATAAATTGGGACGTCCCATTGAAATTTAGCGGAAATCGGTAGGAAGAGTTCAATCAACAAGAGTGTAAAAATTTCCAGCGGTATGAATGGTTCATTCTGTATTATTAGTAATACTTTGATGATGTTAATGTTGGGTAGACGATATTGGCAAGTACCATAGATTTGGTTGTGGAATTAAACTATCGTAATGATTTCCGGTATATAATAGATTAACCAAACATTCATGTTCTGGAGTTTCAGGAATAAAGTTTACCTGATGTTTCATTATCGGCAAGAACCCAACATGGTTAGAATGCAATCATGTTTTTCTTGATCTGAATTTTTTTTAGTTGTAATTGATGAAGAACAGCATTCAAAAAGCAATTACCATCTCTTGGTATCTTATAAACCTCCGAGGTTTTTGGGATAATAATTTTAAGATTCTAATAAACGCAAATTAATTTTTTATCTTAATTACAGTGTGGTGATATTTAATTATAGCTTTAAAAAATAATTAATTAACTTTATTTGAATCCGCACTATATTTTATATTATTTTATTTGCAATATTTTTAAACAAATGTAAATAATAGTTTTAACTATAAAGATTGGTTTCTTATTTCAAAATGATCATTAGGATGAGTAATTATGAGTATTAAAAAATATAAGTAATAAATTATCTGGTGTTTCCCGCGTTAAATTCATATATTTTAAGAAAGTGAAGGAAGCTACATCTATGTATGAGCATTTATTACTTTTAGTTACGGAAACACTAGATAGATGGCACTCATAACAAATAAGGATGTTTACTACAATATTATTTATTTGTTGATTTTCATTTTACTATTGGTAACTACAGGTATAAACCATTTTTTTGTAAAATATTAGCAGAAATAACGATTTTTGATAATAAAATGTTATTATAATTCGACCACTACGCCTGTAGCATAAAACTTCATTGTTAAAGTTATCTGATAAATTGGCAGATTCAGAGAAATTTGATCAAAACCCCAAGAATTGAAATGTAGATCAATCGAATCGTTTTGCATTCATAATTTTGCTTTCCTAAACTACTTTAAAATTCGAAGGCATCAATAAGCAAATATTTGTAGATAGACTTTGGTCAGTTTAAGCTATGCAAAAAGTTTGAACAACATCTCTTGAGGATTTGAGAGTAAGATTTGATCAAAACTCCAAGAATTCTACTGTAGATCAATTGAATCGTTTTGCATTCATAATTTTGCATTCCTAAACTACTTTAGAATTCGAAGGCATCAATAAGCGAATATTTGTAGATAGACTTTGGTCAGTTTAAGCTATGCAAAAAGTTTGAACAACATCTCTTGAGGATTTGAGAGTAAGATTTGATCAAAACTCCAAGAATTCTACTGTAGATCAATTGAATCGTTTTGCATTCATAATTTTGCATTCCTAAACTACTTTAGAATTCAAAGGCATCAATAAGCGAATATTTGTAGATAGACTTTGGTCAGTTTAAGCTATGCAAAAAGTTTGAACAACATCTCTTGAGGATTTGAGAGTAAGCTTTGATCAAAACTCCAAGAATTGAACTGTAGATCAATTGAATCGTTTTGCATTCATAATTTTGCATTCCTAAATTACTTTAGAATTCGAAGGCATCAATAAGCGAATATTTGTAGATAGACTTTGGTCAGTTTAAGCTATGCAAAAAGTTTGAACAACATCTCTTGAGGATTTGAGAGTAAGATTTGATCAAAACTCCAAGAATTGAACTGTAGATCAATTGAATCGTTTTGCATTCATAATTTTGCATTCCTAAACTACTATAGAATTCGAAGGCATCAATAAGCGAATATTTGTAGATAGACTTTGGTCAGTTTAAGCTATGCAAAAAGTTTGAACAACATCTCTTGAGGATTTGAGAGTAAGATTTGATCAAAACTCCAAGAATTGAACTGTAGATCAATTGAATCGTTTTGCATTCATAATTTTGCATTCCTAAACTACTTTAGAATTCGAAGGCATCAATAAGCGAATATTTGTAGATGGACTTTGGTCAGTTTAAGCTATGCAAAAAGTTTCAAGAAAATCTCTTGGGGGTCTGGGGGTAAGATTTGATCAAAACTCCAATAATTGAATTGTAGATCAATCGAATCGTTTAGGAAAGCAAAATTTTGAATGCAATACGATTCAATTGATCTACAATTCAATTATTGGAGTTTTGATCAAATCTTACCCCCAAACCCCCAAGAAGTTTTCTTCAAACTTTTTGCATAGCTTAAGCTGACCAAAATCTATCTATAAATATCCGCTTATTAATGCCTCGAATTCCAAAGTAGTTTAGGAAAGCAGAGTTATGAATGCAAATAAAATAAAATATTTCACGAGTACAATGTATAGTTGAGATAATATTTCGGATATGCTTATTTTCAAGGTTTCCTATGCGGAGAATGGCAATTTTTCAGCAAGATAAATAATTTAACCAAACTACTTTAACTATACGATATACTTTACATTACCCGTATTCACTCGCCACTAAAGGTTTCATTGTGTTCTTTGTTTCATAATCATGGACAATAAATTAATATTTTTATTCCAATTTATTAATTCTATTGTGTTGATCAGGTTCTGTTGAACAGCTTAGGATCATCATTGAACGAATCGTTCCTCGTCGTGTAGTTGATCTCTTTTTGTATAATATATTCACTCATACTTAGATATATTTTTAGTTTTAGAAAAAATTTCACATTTCTATATAGGGCTGTGAACTTTTTGCTATACTATTCCTAAGTTTTCTAGGAATATTTTAGGAAAAAGTAAATAAATTTAAATGTTAAATCAAAATTTTCATTTTTATGTGGTAATTTTTTAGTTTTCATTTAATTTTTGTTTTAAACTAGATAAGATACAAATCTTTAAGATACGAATTTTAAATCTGAAATCATACAGATAATAAATTAATAAGTACTCAGCTGAATATTAACCCAAACTTAACGGTACTGATAATAAATTACATAGAAAATACTTTAATGTAATATGCAATACAAGAGCTGTTTAGTACAAGCACATAATCCAAACGACTCACAAAGCGACGTCCTCAATATCACTCGTACATAATTCGCTTGATCACATTTCAACTGCTACATATTACAAAATCAACAGATAAATTATAAAACTTTAAAGCTCTTCAATTGTGATTTGCCTAAATGTCATCAAGTTTCAAAAGACAATATACATAAATAAATTTTTCTTATTGTATACAGTGACATTTGATCGTCATTTAGGGTGAGTGTTTGTCCATAAGAGTTTAAGTAAGACGTACATATTTTGTTATATAGAGGTAAAGACGATAAACAAAAGTTTCCATTTTATTCTCGGAACTTCTAGAATTCGTATAATGTTTGTAAAATTTCATCCTTTGTTGACTTATCATTTTTACGACGTAGAAATAAACATTATGAAAATTTTGCGACGAAAAATTCTTGGAAATTCGAAAAAGTTGTTTGGGTAGAATATTCGATTCTAAATATACATATGTGTGTACGTATGCAGGTATATTTTCCATTTCATTAATATGAGATGCTTTTGTAATTAATTAGATGAAATATGTATACGAGCAACTTTTACCAAACTGGTTTCTAATAATGGGCCAATTTTTCGTATTTTTGAAAACCCCTCAAATACTAACCAATATCTCAACAACAAATTTTGGCGTGCGCCTTAATCGCACGGTACCGTTCCTTTAACACGTAGTTCTTAACAATACCAAGAAAACATACACACACAGTCAGTGCGATGCGTTAGAAAACGAAATATTCAAATCTTCATTAAATTTTTTTCACTTGATATCGCGCCTCAACAGAAAAACTCATCGTGGAAAATTCCCCAAGAATTTTATGTTGTTGTTTGTGTTCAGAGAAGTGGAAAATTGTATCTTTTAAAACTTTTCTATTTAACAATTAAAAAAAAAAATATTTTATTTATGTATGAATTTATTACGTATTAGTATTAATGTTATTTAGTTTTTATGCTAATGAAAGTGAAAGGAAATTTTTTCTTTCCGTTCACATGATTTCTTAATAAATTTAGAATATTCCTCTTCCATCTTGAGTGGGTAACGGTCGTATATTGAGATGAACAGAAAACGATGATATGTTCCAATAATAAATTCGCAATTGCGATTCACTATCGCTAATTGGTACACGCGAGCTAGTTCAAAACGTGTCATATTTTTACATTTATAATTATTGATAAGGAGTGTTCGATGTTGCGATTATGTTAGGTGTCCGCACGCATAATTTGTTATTCACATTTTTTGATACATAATTTTGGTTTTAATACGAAATATTCCACTAAATAAATATTATTCTTGTTGTTGAAGTGTGCCATTTAAGAAATACGGTCGAGGCTGTGCCTACCAAATTTGTAAAATACAATACATACAGTTTATTGGGTTGGGTACAATTTGTCAAATCCAAAATTCCATAAACGAAATTCCAAAAAACAAAATTCCAGAAACCAAAATTCCAATAAAAACCAGTTCTTTAAATAAAATTCCAGAAAAAAACAAATTCCTACACAAAATACCAAAATCCAAAATTCCAATATACAAAATTCTAAAGAAAATTCCATTTTATGCCCATGGAAATATGAAAGGCTCGTGCCGTTTATATTTTTGTTAATTGTGATTTTGGAAATTTATTCCACTTGGAATTTTTTTTTTTCGGATAAGCAACCCGTTCCCATGGGAAGATTTCGGAAATTTGAAAATAAGAGATTATGCTACTCGCCGTAAATGGCAGCACCATCACAAAAGAGAATTTCAGGCCATGTCAGAACCAATCCTTTTGAAAATTTAAAATTAATGATTAATTTATTTTCAGATTTTAGCCAATATTACACTTGTTTGTTTAGTATTGCCTAAGCTATTAGAAAAACAACCACAGCTATTAGAAAAACAACCACACAGGTTGTTTTTCTAATAGCTTAGGCAATACTGAGACTACGAGGAAAATTTTGAGAAAATTTGTGAATTAGAATTTTCGCTATAATTTTTTGATTTTCTGCGGCCATATAAGTTATTTTCAGATTTTGGCCAATATCTCAAAAATTTAAACTGAAAACAACTTATATGTCCGCAGAAAATCAAAAAATTCTTAGAAAAACAACCGAAAAAATTGGTTACTAGTAGAAGTTTTTGTGATATTGGCTAAAAACTGAATAGGATTAGTTATGAAACGGCCAAGTTTATCGTCATTTCATCGTCGGAATGGCGGAAAGACGGAATATTGTTAAATTTCAAGATTTCAATTACCGAGTTCCTTTACTTTGGAGATCAATCAATTTGTCATTTTAATATCTCATCATCACTTTTAATATTTTCCCGCTGGGAAGTTTTGTATAGTGAAAAAGAGATACGAAATAAATTCTCTTTTGTGGTGGTACTGCTATGTGGCGAGTAGCGTAATCTCTTAATTTTGAAATTTGGCATTTTGTATAGGGATTTTGTTTTTTTGGAATTGTATTTTTTTTAAATATTTTTGTTGGAATTTTGTTTTTGGGATTTCGCTTTCAGAATTTTGGATTTCGCAAATCGTACATATTCAGCTTTCCATTTTTTTTCTTTGTTAAGAATTTTAATTTAATATCTGTCGTTGAAAAGCGTCAGTTAAGTTTTCTGCCTTCTAAAACCATTTAGGTGCGTGGTGAATATTGTTAATTGGAATTAATATATTTAGGGGGAATTCTGAATATTTAGTGCTCATTGAAAAAGAGAATTTGCTATTGGCTAAAAAAATACATTCATTTAGACTACTTACAACACTCCTAAATAACTAAAAAATTATAATTTTTTGCATTTTGCACCGATTTCTCTCCAAAGGGACTTGAACAACGTCGATATGTAAATCTTTTCTTTAAGGTGTTGACAGTCTTAAAATTGTTTCGGTTAACCGTATTGCGAGTCCGGTATTGCTAGGTCTTTTAATATCAAAACTTCATCAATGTCAGATAATCCACAAGTTTATTAAGCGATAATCTGTCAATAAACTAAAATTGTCCTAGAAATATTAATGCAAATATCATGCTTATGAATATTTTACGGCTTAGTTGTCGCATCGCATATAGCGAAAAATAAACAAGTGAAATTCAAAGCGATAAAAGTAAACAGGATTTTATAGGTACAGGTAAATCCAGTTAAGGACAAGTAGCACGTAGATAAAGCGTCCCACATTTAATCTAAAGCTACTAACGTCAATAGCGTATAGATTGCAGCAGACAAAACACACGAATATATTGTCTATATAAATATGTGTCCTGTCTCTCTGTGCATATATCGTGATGCGGTAGCGAATTAAAAAAATATATTTCATTTGCCTAATGGACTCGGTCAATACCTGTGATACTAACAAATTGATATTAAAATTAAACAAATTCAAGGAATTTTTATATCCTCCGCACCACATCTGCACAAGAAACGGTACTAAAGAAAACAAAGTTGTTGTTTAACTATTTTAAGAAAGACTTGCTAGTTCTTCCAAGTTTTTTGAAAATTCTATTTACACACAACTGGATTAGATAATTTTATATGTGCACAGAACACAGTGAAAAATTAAAAAACAACCAAATAAATGTTTTTCTTTTGTTCTTAGATATAATTTACTGTAACTAACAATGCTCTTGCACAATATGAATAGGCCATATAAATCCGTTACGCCAATGGAATATAAACACTACAGTAGCCCGCCAAAAATTTAGACTCACTTTAAAAATTTGTTTAATAAATCCGTTTTTTTATCATTTAGTATGGCAAAACTTAAAAAAAACTACTTTTTTTTTTACAAATTCCATTATTGAAGTTATATTTTTATAAACTTATGTAAATAAGACAAATAATCTATTTAGTATGTTGTTATATTCCCTTTAGTTTTAATGACTTCTTTAATTCTTTCAGGCATACTGTTTATACAGTTTTTTATCATCTGCTTAATTCCGACATCATTTTTCCAAATATTCTCAATGTTTTCCTTCAACATTTGAATGGTGTTATTTTGGCGAGCATACACTTTCGATTTGAGGTAAGACCAACAGTTTTCGATTGGGTTCATATCAGGGGAATTACCTGCCCAGGGAAGAATCGCAATATTATGTTCATCGAGCCATTTTCTGCTCTTTTTTGAATTGTGGCAAGGTGCGCCATCCTGCATCAAAGTGTATTCTGTTGCTGGTTTATTTAGGCTATTTATATACGGCAACACAATATCAGTCAACACTCTAATGTACTGATCGCTGTTCATTGTTTATTCAACAAAGTAAATTGGCCCAGGACCTTCAGCAGAAATGCAGCTCCAAATCATCACCGAAGGTGGATGTTTCACTTTTTTTTGGATGCAATCGGCAGAATATCTATCCTTAGGAAACCTTCGAACAAATTTAAAGGATTCTGTTACAGCTTCCAGCCGGCACTCATCACTGAAGATGACCTATCCCAATTTGAAAAAAAGAAAAAGTTGAATAGTATAGAAAACATTTCTCTAAACCACTTAACTCCCAATATTTTGGCATCTTACCTTATTCCAGTCATTCTGTGTGTAAGCCTGATGAAGTTTAGCCCAAATCAATCGCTGTTTTATCATATGTTTTGTCAGTTTTGGTTTTTTTGCTGGACGTCGACATTTTAGATGTTTCGTAGCAAATATTCGTTCGACGCTTCGAAGAGAAATATCCACCCCTCCATCGTTCAAATCTTTAACAATTTCTTTAGCTGGTTTTCTTCTGTTCTGTATTGCCATTCTAACCACTTTTCTTTTGACCCGTTCAGTTATTTTCGCTTTTCTTCCACAATTTCCTCTTCGGTTTATTATAAGACCACTACGTGTATTTTGCGAATTTATGGCTTTTGCAATTTTAGACACCGTTGGCTGACTCACATTAGTCTTTCTGGCTATTTCCCTATGTGAATACCTTTTACTGTCAAGGTACGCAAATATCGAAGCCTTAATATCGCGCGAAACATTTTTTTTTCTACCCATCTTCCTTAAAATGCTAATAGCTATTTATAATTTAAAAAATACCGAAATTAAACGAAGGTAGAGCAAAATGTAGTATCGAATTTTACTTACCTAATAGCGATACACAATTAAATCAAAAAAGAAATACCAAAAACACAATTAATCAGCGTAAATTATGGAAAATTTTGCCTTTATTTTCAAACGTATTTGAAACGAAAAAAAACAGATGTTGTTTCTAACGAGTTACGATTTTAAATGCGCATTTTTTCGTTTATATACTCGTTTATATTTTAGTGGAAACTAATCGTAAAAACATATTTTACAGAACAAATTTGTTTCTTTTTTAATTCTAGGTCATAGCTTACTAGTTCCGTTGAAAACATTGAAATTGCATAGTGATTCTAATTTTTTGGCGGTATACTGTACAACTTAACATTATAACACTTATAATTTAGAACTTGAGTGTGCGACCAAACCTAAGTAATACTCCCGATTGAAATCAGACTCATCCGCATAGCTTTTTACATATAACAAGAAGGAGGAGTAGTAGTAGATTGTTAGCTATTACGTAATTAACATGGTTAGCAAGTAGTTAATTAATAAAATGTAATGTAACATGGTCGGCACAAGACGGCACAACAATTTTTGATATGGTATAAATTTCCAGCAATCCACATCCAGGGAGCCAGACTGTAACTAACGTTCTGCAATGTGGTAGATCTCATGCCAACAAACTGCAATAGAGCTATCGTACGCAGCATTCTTCCAGTGTTGTTCAGTATAGAGTGTGCTTCGATAACCTGACTGAGGTGTTAAGAACTGCGTTCGTCAACAACAGCAATCGTCAACAAGTACAAAGTAGTAAAAATTACTTTAATCCCCTACCTGTCAAAGTAGTAAAAATTACTTTAATCCCCTACCTGTCAGAGGGTGAAATACGAAATTTATTGGTGAACCAACTCTGATATTAAATAAGTATGGCACATCTCCGATGAAAAAAACAGGTAAGAATTTTTCACTGGGTTGGTTCAAATAATGTGCTATTGAGAAGAACAATTATACCTAACAATGTTTTGTGTGTGATGAAGGGGCATCATTGTGGTTCCATTATATCATTGTGGATTTTATTGGTGGACCCTGTTTCATCGGAGAAATTGAGATTATGGATCACATGATTTCTGCAGCTGTGGATATGAATAGATGGAGGAACTATATATCATTTACTTTTTATCAACTGTTTCAGGCAAGCGTATATTAGAATACGTTTCAACATCACTTCAACATCATGTTCACATTTTACCATATAACCATTTTACCATTTTACCATTTTACCATTTTACCATTTTTACCATTTTACCATTTTACCATTTTACCATTTTACCATTTTACCATTTTACCATTTTACCATTTTACCATTTTACCATTTTACCATTTTACCATTTTACCATTTTACCATTTTACCATTTTACCATTTTACCATTTTACCATTTTACCATTTTACTATTTTACCATTTTACCATTTTGACATTTTACCATTTTAACTTATTACCATCATCGTCTAATCGTATTATTGATTTATCGTTTTATAGTTTACCGTTTTATCGTTTTATCGTTTTATCGTTTTATCGTTTTATAGTTTTATCGTTTTATCGTTTTATCGTTTTATCGTTTTATCGTTTTATCGTTTCATCGTTTTATCGTTTTATCGTTTTATCGTTTTATCGTTTTATCGTTTTATCGTTTTATCGTTTTATCGTTTTATCGTTTTATCGTTTTATCGTTTTATCGTTTTATCGTTTTATCGTTTTATCGTTTTATCGTTTTATCGTTTTATCGTTTTATCGTTTTATCGTTTTATCGTTTTATCGTTTTATCGTTTTACCGTCTTATCGTTGAATGGTTGTATCGTTGTATCGTTTAATCGATAAATCGTTTAATCGTTTAATCGTTTTATCGTTTTATCGTTTCATCGTTTCGTCGTCTCACATTTTATCGTTTCATCGTTTCATCGTTTCATCGTTTCATCGTTTCATCGTTTCATCGTTTCATCGTTTCATCCTTTCATCGTTTCATCGTTTCATCGTTTCATCGTTTTATCGTCTTATCGTGTCATCATCTCATCGTTTCATCGTTTTATCGTTTTATTTTTTTTATCGTTTCATCGTAACATCGTTACATCGTTACATCGTTTTATCGTTGTATCGTTTTACAGTTTTCCCGTTTTATCGTTTTATCGTTTTACCGTTTTATCGTTGAATGGTTGTATCGTTGTATGGTTTTATCGTTTAATCGTTTTATCGTTGTTTCGTTTTATCGTTTCATCGTATCATCGTTTTATTGTTTTACTTTTTTTATCGTTTCATCGTTACATAGTACTTTGTTACATCGTTTTATCGTTCTATCGTTTTATCGTTTTATTGTTTAACTTTCTATCGTTTTATCGTTTTATCATTTTATCGTTTTATCGTTTTATCGTTTTATCGTTTTATCGTTTTATGGTTTTATCGTTTTATCGATTTATTGATTTATCGTTTTATCGTTTTATCGTTTCATCGTTTTATCGTTTGATTGTTTTATCGTGTGATCGTTTTATCGATTTATTGATTTATCGTTTGATCGTTTTAACGTTTTATCGTTTTATTGTTTTATCGTTTTATAGTTTTATCGTTTTATCGTTTTATCGCGTTACCGTTTAATCGTTTTATCGTTTTATGGTTTTATCGTTTTATCGTTTTATCGTTTTATCGTTTTATTGTTTTATCGTTTTATCGTTTTATCTTTTTATCGTTTTACCGCCTCATCGTTTTATCGATTCATCGTTTCATCGTTTTATCGTTTCATCGTTTTATCATTTTATCGTTTTATTGTTTTATCGTTTTATCGTTTTATCGTTTTATCGTTACATCGTTTTATCGTTTCATCGTTTTATCGTTTTATCGTTTTATTGTTTCACGGTTTTACGTTTTTTTGTTGGATCGTTTCATCGCTTTATCGTTTTATCGTTTTATCGTTTTAACATTTTATCGTTTTATCGTTTTATCGTTTTATTGTTTTATCGTTATATCGTTTTATCATTTTATTGTTTTATCGTTTTATTGTTTTATCGTTTTATCGTTTTATCGTTTTATCGTTTTATCGTTTTATCGTTACATCGTTTTATCGTTTTATCGTTTTATCGTTTTATCGTTTTAACGTTTTATCGTTTTATCGTTTTATCGTTTCATCGTTTTATCGTTTCATCGTTTCATCGTTTCATCGTTTCATCGTTTCATCGTTTCATTGTTTTATCGTTCCATCTTTTAATCGTTTTATCGTTTCATCGTTTTATCGCTTCATCGATTTACCGTTTTATTGTTTTATCATTTCATCGTTTGGTTTTTTAAACTATTATAAAAAATTGTGAACGCAACTTTTATAAAATTGATTCTTATACTAGCAGGGCTAAAAGTAATTTGGTTTCAAGAAGCTTAATGTAAATCCAGTACGCTATAATTGAATTATATTCGCTTCTGACAAAAATAAATCTTATATTGCGCACAAAGAACAATTAAATTTACATTTAAGGAATTCCGAATATTATTTTTTCACTAAACAGTTTCATACTAACCACGCAATAAATTAAATAGAAAATTAGTCAAAAAAATTACCAACCCACACTCAAATCGACAACAGAAAAATTCGCGACGCAAAAAATATTCATTTATGCCGCCCGAAAGAGTAACGAAATTTTGTTTTCTGTTTAAAGATGTTTTTCCAAACATTTTCCGATTTAATTAATTCGTATAGCTATACTACGTCTTATCATCGATACCCATATGTTCCCAATATTAGATGTTTTGATTACAAAATATTTTACGAATACATCACTACACACAAATAACAATAGGGAGCTTAAAGGCTTACCTTCCCATAAATGTTTTAATTGGAATTTATAACTTTTTGTGTTTATGTGCTTTGAACAGAAATTCGAAAACATAATTATTATTATGATCTGATATAATGTCATATCTAACGATGTACATATATTATAATAGTTTGTATGTATATGGTAATCCTTACGTAATTTGTGAATCGAATGAAAATCATTTAAGTCAATGTGCATCCTACCTCCAATAAATATATTTCATTGGTACCTCAACATATAAATACAAAAATTTTCCACTATACCTGGATTGGCATAAAAAATCTCATTTCCAGTTGACCACCTACTCAAAATTTTTATATTTTGATGATTTAAGTCGTATTTGCAATATTTATAAACAAACCTATTACGTAGATTCGGTCCGTAATTAATAAATAGGATCGATTTCTATTCGATTGAAGTTTTATATATTAAATTAGAAAAAAGCTCAAAATGTTCGTAGCACTACCAACCAACGACGAGATATTGAAAGGATACTTGTAGGAGATGATTTAAATTTAATTAAGGTGGCTAGTAAGAAGCAAGTAAGAAAAGTAAACAAAAAATCCAAAATTGCGATGTGCTTTTTATAGAATCTGACAACGAATTAAAAAACTTTGTTTTGCCACATATGCCCTATACACATCGTCGTCTGCACTTCTTTGTTTTTAGCCGAACAAAAACATTATTCTTATTTTCCACAAAATCTTCTAATAATGTCCATACTAGATTCTGTGCTTTTAATCGGTTAGAGAAGCCAGACAAAAAATCACAATACCACAATACAAAAATAAAAGTGATAACTCTTTTAGACATCTGGTTATTTGAAAGGACAGTTATGCAGACGGCGAACTTTAAGACTTAAGTTTGTGATAAAATGTGTGTGTAACTAGCATGAGATTTGTATTTTGTAACGTAATGCTCAGCTAGGACTAAGCTATTTCCTAATTGGTCAGAACGAAATTGAGTTTTTGCGGTTGAAATTTGATGTTGGAAGAATTTTGGAATATGGGTAGCTGGGTTGCAAATTTAGCTATTTCTTAACCGATCATGATGAAATTGGGTTTTGTGGATAAAAATAAGATTTCAAAATGATTTTCGATGTTTCGTATTTCAACATTAAGATCAACAAATCGGCAATCTCTGATTTCTCTTGTGATTGTGATAGTGATTCTTCGCGAGACATCACAACGTTCTTTCATACACAATTTGGGGATGGCATTAATGTTTAAAAATCCTCTGAAGGAACCTATGGTTCATATCAATATGGATTTAAATAATTTTAATTCCAAAATTTATTCCTTTCCTAGCAATTATCCACTAATTAGCCACTATGGGAGGCAACCACTGACCCTCTGGGTATCTGGGCCCTGTTGCTGTAAACAGCCTTACCTATTTATTCGAATTGCTGCATAGATAGACCTTTGCTTCTCTGACACTAGTGGGGAGAGGAGGTGAAAAATAATAACTTAGACCTAAATACGACCAAGACTTCTGGCGCTCACCAGAGGTCACAGTAAATAGTCACGAGTAAATCAAATAGTAAATGGGAGGCTCATTCTAGCTCATGAGTAGCTACTCAAGTGTAGCGGCGTTACACAGTTCAGTGCTCAGTGTTTAGAAGACCAAACAGATTGGGTTTTACTTAGAAGAGACAACTAACAAAGAAGCAAAATAAGTTCGCGGCATGAGTTATGAAACCGTAACTTCCGCCGTTAATTAAGAACCCGTATAAATATACCGCGTCAATTAGACAGAGACCCCACCAAGAAGTAGAAGCAATTGAGAGTAAACGTACCAGATTACAAACGGAACCTGCTTTGGGTACGATCTGGACTCAGAGTCGGCCAACACTGTTCGCTGGCATAATAAAAGAACAAGCTTTGACTCTACCTATCATTGATGTAAGAGTAATAGAGAAGGCACAACACTATCGATTATTAGAGATTTTTTCATTAGGCATTAAATTAATTTTTATAGGACTGAGATCAAATAGAGAACCTCCCCCAAAATGCTGGAATATGGGTTTGTTGCAAGTTCGTGTAAAGATGACTGCGGGCGCGAAACAAAGTTCAGCGGACATATACAAGAAGGTAGGATATTGGTGAGTTGTGACCAGGCACCAAGATTACGGCTATTTTCAAAGAGGAAACTACAGGCAGACCAAGAGCACGCTATTGGTTACCAAACAAAATCAGTTTGAAATCGAATTTATTCAAGCCAGTAATAATCTTCCGCCAAAATATTTCAAAATATCCATACTAGGAGCGACTAAATGGTCCACTGAGGTGATAACTAATGGATCCCTAGGTAGCCCCCCTTGCAAATACAAAAGGAGTGACCAACTTCGACTTAGCTAGTTCTGAGAGATCCTTAAAACTAATATAGGGGGTGGGCAGGGATATTTCCCAGGTTTCTGACGAGGAAGAATCAAAATGGCGAAAAGACTTGGAGTGAATAATAACAAAAAAAAAATTTTAAACCAAAAGGGTATAGAATCATATACTCAGGTACACCGAGGGTGAGTTAGAACTTTAATTAATGTATTGGGAAAATAATATAAACATGTTTCTCTTCTCACAGTAGAGCGACGGTGATATAACCGCGTAATCCAAAAAGGCAAGTTCCAGAAGATGAAATAGAAAATGGGTACTCTAATAGGATATGATACTAACGCACATCACACAATCTCAAACCTTAGTTTGCAATATTGACAAAGAACAATTGGTAACTCTCTAGTGCTCTCTTTTGAAAATTCTGGAAATGTTTTGAACGTATATATTCGAGCCAGCGTTAGTACTAATATGTGGATCGGGTATCTACCATTAGAAGACGGGTGGTCCAAGGTATATCGCAATATGACGGACGATGTAGTAAAAGCTGAAACAGAAAAACATTTAGAACCGATTAAGAAGGTAATGCAGAATACTCGCTCGCCATAAATTAATTCAGTAGATGTAGATTGGTCCTATTTACTTAGAAATACAAAATTCCGAATTTTTCCGCTTCCAACTAAACAGGCACTGAATTTCATTCATTTTTACCGATAGAGCAAGGTTTCTGGGCTTTTTGGTTAGTAAGTTGAATCGGAAGTCGAGTTTCCACTGCCTAAGTAAGATCCTGCCTAAGTAGCACAATCACATATATGAAAATGATGGAAGAGGTGCATAGAGCGGCTTATATTATTAGTAACAGGGCACTGAGGATGACACACGGTTTCGAACAGCTTGCCCTTCAAGAGAATTCTGGACTTATTGACGAATCTGTCCATGTATATAACTTGGCTGATTGTGTCATTTTATTTTTAATTGCAACCAGTAATTTTCTTAGCTTGAAAATTTACCACTCGGGTCTGAATGTACCCCTCGATCTTTAAGTTTGTTAGCAATGCCATCTGGTAATTCGTGATCCCATTCTAATTTTCACAGTCAAAGTGTTTGAAAGAACATTTTCGCGATTATTCTTGAAGGTGATACCCAGTGTAATGAGTCAAATATTTTAGATGCATTGGAGGTTAAAGTTTGTTTTGTTGAGATTGGGTGTTCTGGCAACTTCATCGTAAAAGTGGAAGTGTCTTTTAAGGGGTTCCATTGTACTATAAGAACATTTGTTGAATATTTGTTTCGGTTTCCTTTATTTCCTGAAAATTGTCATCCGATACATCTGCCAATTCACTTGCGTTTGGCACCAACATTTAAATCGTTTCTAATTAACAGAGTAACATCTGGGAATTTCAATTTCATTGGTAACGGGAGGTTACTGTGGTAAGCAAAGTGTTTCAGAGACCCGTAATCATGCTCTGACTATAACATGCTTTGATAATTTTGATCTTCATCAGCAACTATCACTATCACTTGTCACTTGTCTGGTATATCTTTTCTATATCAGCAGCTAGAGCAATTTTATGATAGCGAAATTGTAATTAAGGCTTCGAAAGAGTGTAGTTGTTGGATCAAAACTACTACAATTTTCGTTGTCTTGTTGGTCTCCTTTGCTGGTTCGATAGATACAAGTAGCGTCGTTGTTATATTTAGCAATGTGGCATATTTCGCACATGTGCCCTAACTTGATGTATTATGTAGCATGATTTTTACCTCAGTTGCACATTGGCATTTAATTTTAGCACCAAGTTTAAAGGAACTTTTCGTCGCAATTTGGAGCGAATTCCATAATTTTGGAATAGAGTCTTTAAATCAAATTTTGACTTTGTATCTACCATCTGAATCATGTTTGTATTAAGCTCTGAATTGTATTTCGCATCGTCTCTCATCGTTGGTCACATCCACGTGGAAATTGTAGCTCAGGTTACTGTTTCGTGCCTCATCAGTATTACAATCACTTAATTTTCCTGCAATTACCCATCGAAACATGGTATTTTGTGGCATTGCGTTCATGGTATCATGGCAACTACCTACGTCAAAATTATCTTTTTCCGCTACATTTTGAGTAGGACGGATTGGTGGTTTGCATTTAATACGTCTAAAACGAGATCTCCACATAGCAGCTTGGTGCACAGAAAAAAATAACTTAGTAAAATTGATAAAATATTAGTATTATTGATAAAAAACGCAACCCATAAGTAAAATTGACAAAATTGATAATTTTTTTCATCGGTTTAAGGGGAAAAGCAAATGTGCTAGAAAGTATGAACAGTTTATAGTGTTTATAAGAAAATTATGAATTTGATAAATAGTTTTTTTAAAATAAGTACTAGTGGTTCATCACTTTGATAAATCGATTTATGCGAATGTTACTAATGTTTTCAAACTAAAGTTCAGTTTCAGTAATCTATAATAATCCTGTTTGCTTATGATGCAAAATTAATCATTTCAAAGAGACTCTTTATTGATACGATAACCTGATTTTATGAAAACTATATCTTTCGTTTTCTAGTTTATAAAAAATGTATGGTCAACATACAAACCTCTTTCGATTTAATAACTCAATCTTAATGAAAATATACAATTTTTATTTAATTTTATGAATTTATTTTTTATAATGAACTTAGATTTTTTTTCAAACAAACATAACTTTTAAAATTAATGAAATATTTTTGGTTGATAATTGCAACAATTTACGCTGGATTTCCAGGAGCACCTCTTGTAATGAAAAATTCTGCCGGCACAAGTTTCCAAAAACCTGAAAAGTGAATTGATTAAACTATTATCGCAAACTAATAATTATTTTCCATTAAACTCACCAGTTGGTTGCGGCATTTTCGAGTGTTGAGTGGGTTGATAAGCATCGTACAGGTATACACTAGATGCTCCAATCTATTTATGACCAAATGGATCGGGTTGCTATTAGCGATTTTGCATGACCCTTATTATTCTCGGGTATTTATCTGCATCACCATCTGTAAGTGATAATTTGAATGAATATATTAAAATATCTCGAAATTATCGCCATGTTTATTTTACCTGAATATTTAACCTCCAATATGGCGAAGACAACAACTTCAATTTTGCATTTGTTTAGAAGAACCAGCCATTTTTTCGCTTTTTGGCGTCAGCAAAAAGTTTTTGTTCACTTATCACTTATTTCACTTAACACTTTAAAATCTACTAGAATCACACAATATTTTTCAAAAACTTTATAATTTATAATAATTATAATTAATAAAAAAAACACAAACTTAGTTAGTGACATCCTGTCGGCATAAAATTTCGATACTGAATACTAGAATAAATGTGCTTTTGTAAACGCCAATATTTCGGTTTTCTGATTTTTACAAAATGTATGAAAATGATAATTTATTTTTGAACGCCATAACTCGATGACATAAAAAAATGTAAGTCATAAATTCCTGAGTCAAGTTCATAACTCGACTTATGATTATTAATATTTTTACCATTAGTTTTATAATTTATGAACGATTTTAATAAAATGAAAACGAGGTGTATAATTTATGAAAAAAAGAGGAACTCATTTGCCTTAATGCACAGTTAAATGATACAAAATTTAAGAAAACGATCAGCGTGCGCGATTGTTAACTCTGACTCAATTTCTCCTAACTAATTCTAAACAAAAATCCATTTTGTAACCCGTAATTTGGGACCCCTTACAAACAAATACTTATAAGACTATCAAAGCAAAACTGTAAGATGAAATAGTGATCCATCTTCGAATTACTTTGCAGAAGTTTCGCGTTTTCCAAATAAATTTGTGCATGTACTTTGTATCGGTTTACTGAGTCCGAGTCTCTTAAGCCAGTCAAATTTAGTTTTAAAGGGTCATTTGTGTGCCTTTAATCCCCGGAAGAAAGTATAGCTAAACATAGCTGAGGGTTTTTGTCAGCTAATTTTTGTAAGAATTGATCTTATGATTGAGTGTTTAACAGTTTTGCAATGTCTTGAAAAAAATTATAAATTTTTTTCTGTAACTACAAAAAAAACGATGAAATTTTTAAAGTAGGATTCATACAACGACTCTTAAATTTTCTCATGTGAGCCTCAAGTGTGAACAATAAAAAATTTGGAATTCTGATATTATATAAATGATGTAAATAAAATTAAAATTTTCTAAGAGCAATGAGGTATTATAACAGTATATAAAAAAATATAAATTATTTTTGAAGCCAGTACGTAAATTTTATAGACATAAAAGCAAATTTATACATTTCTTACTTTTTGTATAAAATGGCTAATTCGAAAATCATATTTTGCACATTTTTATTTAATTTGTCAAATAAATAACTTTAATTAAAGACTACTGCTTTTTATACAAATAGTTATTGCAAGCATTACGAATTTTATCAAATATATAAAAAAAATTATACAAAATTGAAAACCAGTAATTTATCAATTTAACAAGATTTATTTTTTTCTGTGTGGTTAGAACGTAAACAATTAAAGCGTAACCTTCGATCTGCAATGATCCCTTTTCTGCTCAACACTGCGGTTCTAACTTTTGCGGTTTCAAGTTCGCCTATGTGGCTTGGTCGCTTAGTTTCACAATTGACTAACGCAGTGCCGCGTTTATTGAGTAACTTTAATATTAAAATTAAACATGGATCCCGGGTTTCAGTTTCGTGACGTCAGACATATGATAATGTCCTAGCCGAAGGTTGTGCTGTTCTGATTAAAGCCGCTGCACCACATACCGACAAGTGTTTTAAATATTGTAGATTCTGGTATCCACTTTTATTAGTTTTTCTTACATCTGAAGCTCTAAATGAGGGAAATTCGCTTCTTCTAAAACTTACCTTTGGTTTAGTCCGTAGTCTTGGTGACGTCATCATCAATTTTCATTCTGTTTTCCAAAGGCTTATATTCGAACCATCTAGTAGTTGAATGTTAATCTACACATTACCGACAGATCCCTCGTCTATAATATTTTTTTTAATAGAACTCGCTATTTTTGCGAAACGCCTCACAAAATTTCACAAACTACACTCGCGAGCAAGCTTAAACGTCAGCGCTCACAGAAAGGCGATTTTTTGTAAATGCCACTATTTCCAGAAAAATTGGTGCAGTACTTTTCTTTATAATGAATTTTGAATGAAAACGCAACCAAAATTAATGATTATTAAACAAAAATATTGGGGATATTTAAAGTTAAATTACAACAAAAAATTCAAGCAAAACAAAAACAAATTTTATTGGTTAATACTTAGTAGGGGGCGCTCCTTGCATCTACAATGGTTTGCATGCGGTTCTCTATTGAACTTATTAAGGTTTTGCCAAAGACTTGGGAGGTCGATGGTACCGGATTTCTGGCTCGGACCCTCCGTTTTAGTTCGTCCCATAAATGCTCAATTGGATTCATGTCTGGACTGTGAGCTGGGCACTTCATCGTCACTTCTGAAATCTTCCCATACATATCTTGCGTAGGGCACTACATGATTCAAGAGAATGTCCTCGATATATCTTTCAGCGGTCAGACCTCCTCTATGGCCTCCGCCAGGTACGAAAACAAGATCTGTTTTTCCTTCATGCGATATGTCAGCCCACACCATGTTTCAGTAAACAACACTGCGAAAATCGCATTACATAGACGCCAGTAGACTCGTCCTCTCCTATCACTATACCATGCAGACATGGCAAATTCGAGTCACTCGTTTCGGTGGCGTGCCGTCAATTTTAAGCCTCTAGCGGGCCGTCTTGGAGTAAGGTTGGCTTCCTTCAAGCGCCTTCTTACTGTCCATTGATTAACAGCTCCATCTCGAACTTGTCTTAGTGTGACGCTTAATTCGTCGTATCTTCATTCACGGTTTTTGCGAAGTTAGCGATTTTTGTTAACTTTCCTTTCACGCATGATTTCTGCTTTCTCAGAGTCCTTCTCCATGTTTTGCGCCATGATATTCGTTCCTAGCCCACCTGATTACACTTCACTGATTTGCACGATTTTCTTTTATTTTAGGATTCGCCAAACAACAAAGCTTGCTCCTATTTTTGTATAAGTGAGCCCAACATCCTTCCCGCCTTGAAATTTTTGGGTCAACAAAAGAAAACTTTGAGATTGATTATGTGCAATCCACTACTGGTTAACTTCGTTACGTTGTTTTTTGTCACTTGCTGGTGTTGAACTCGTGGAATTTGGACTCTCGTGAATGTGTAGTGCATCTTGTGTGTGTATCATGACTGTGAAGTGTATCCTGTTGACCGTTAGTTTCTTGCTGGGACACGGGTATGACACAGATATATGACTTTGAAAAATGCCACAAGCTGTCTTAATTAAGCTGACAACGGCCATTTACAAGATGGAATATGTTTTTCATGAAAAATTACTATGTCGTTGATTCGTACGGATACACCCACTTTGCACCATTTAACTCTCGCCTGCAATGCGAAAATCCATCTACTTAAATGTAAACATTTTGCTTCGGTGTTAGGTCATTCTCGTGAATTTTTAAATTACTATGGCCAAGCAAAAAGTGCGATTGTGCTAGCATTTCGATATTTGGTTCTGGTGCCACGCAGAGAGGGCGGCTATTTAATATGTTCTCAATATCCGTCAATAAAATAATCATTTCCTGAAGAATGAGGATTGTATTCCCGATCACTCGTTTCAGGTGGAATTTAGTCGACTTGACTGCCGACTCTCAGATGCCACTAAAGTGCGGACCTTCAGGTGGGTCGAAATCCCATTTATTGTAAACTGCTGCAGACAACTTGAGTGTTTCTGTGGAATTGCGAATGACAATTTCGATCGCTTAGCTTGGCTTCAGGTCCGACAAAATTACGACCGTTATCGCGAAATATGTTGGTCGGGACACCTCTGCGTCCTACAAATCTTAATGTGCTCGCAAACTCAATGTCACCGCCTTAACTGTGAAACATACAAATAAGCACATATACTCGTAACCTTGGTAAGTTTTTTGTCCTCTTCCCTTGATGAGATGAAAATTAAATGGACCGGCATAGTCCACACCGCAGTTTGTAAATGGTCTGGTTGCTATTACGCGTGGTCGAGGTAAATCTGCCATAATTTGAGTACCGAGTGCTCCTTTATTTCGTTAAATTACGCAATTTCGAACTAGGCACTTTGCTTTATTCCTTAGTGTCGGTATCCAGAATGTCTGCCGAGCGTTATGTATGAGTAACGAAGGTCCGGCGTGTTTGTGTCGCAAATGAATGTCCAGTAAAATTGACCTAGTAATATTTGAGACTGCGTGGACAATTATCGGATGCTTCGTATCGTATGAACCTTCACTGTTTTCGACCCTGCCTCCAACTCGTAGACGTTGTTGTTATCCAAGAAAGGATTTAGAGCTATTACTACACTGCGGTTGGATATATTCTTGCCATTACGTAGAGCTTCAATTTCTTTGCCGCAAAATAGCATTTGTTCTTATTCGCAAATCCGATGTAGACTGTGGCGAAATTCATCTGATTCAGGAATTTTAGAAGTTTTCCTGTGCACAATTAATTAATGCTATGAAAGCCAGTTTGAAATAATCTTCAGCAAATCAAACTGAAATCTTTTTTATTATTCTCACACCAGCCATGATGATTGTCACTCTTCTTTAAGCAAAGCCAGTAAGCTAAATGTGCCGCCAGAAAAGGTTTGGTTTGTTTATTTACGAAGAAAACTATTTTCATGTAATATTAATTCCTGAGTAAGTATTCAGGTGTGAACCATAAACATTTCTCGTGACTGAACGAGTTAACAAAAACAAAAATTATTATGTGTGAATTGTGGACGGGGAAAAATTGCGTATAATTTTATGTCACCCGCCCACTTTTTCTCGTTGTTTATTTACATCTACAAAATAAAAGTTGTGCCGTCAATGAACAAAAATATTTCTTTACCTTTGGTAGAGTAGGCAAACGTTCCTACTAACTAGTCTATATCGGTTTCGGTTACGATATTTGTTCACTCATTCGGAAATACGTGCCGATGACGACTTACCAACAAATAGAATCTTTCGATGTTAGGTAGGATTATGCATGAAACTAAATTTAACTTTCATACACGTATGCATATTGACTTTAGATTTCCTAAAATCTAAATCAATTAAATCATGATCTCATTCCTGCGGTTTTCGTTCAGAAAATATCTGTTGAGTAGCATGAGAGGAAAATGGGTGTTAGAGTACCAAAAATTTTGTTACCCAATTTCTTGTGGGCGGCTTGAATAAACAAAAAGAGGCATAACATGGTTGTTCGCTGGAATGAAATTTGCTATGTCTGATGCAATCGAGTAATTATTTGTGGACACTGGCTTATAATAATTTGAATTGTTTTGTCAACAGAAATCTTTATATGTTTTTGTCATATATCTGGATTTATCGTATAATGCGACGTATGAAAATGATGAAATTTTTGTAAATAATAAACACGACATTTTCCTTAGTATGACCAATCACGATGGCCTTCATTCTTGGTCAATCCACTCAAACACCATGTACATGAGACTTTCTATTCATCTTTCCTTGAACTTATAACTTATTGTCTTTTGTATATTTTTAGTTGTATTTTGTATGGGTGCGGCGCAAAATATCTAAGACAACGTTCGTTATATGCTGCTATTTTGACTGTTTAATCTTGAAATAAACAAAGTTTTCTTCATCGTTGACTAAATTATGATAACGTTGATAAGACCACAGACATTTTGCCTTTATACTAATTTAATTTTATGGGGTGGGATACAGAAAGTGAAACAATATTCACTTTATATTGTTCTGATTCGATTTTTGATTTACTGAGGTGTATTGGAATGATTTATGTGTGATGTATCAACAGTAATCATATGTTTACTAATAATTAGCAAAATATCATTATTCAGGCACCTCCCGGACAAAAGTTAAATTTGCGGTTTTTTCATAATAACTCTTACAACTTTTAGCCGATTTGTATCCAGATGAATCCAGGTGAGTAACAATTAAATATTATGTCATAGGTATCTCGCCAGTGGCGATAGTATGGTGTCACGTAGAACATATGGTTAGCGTCTGGGAGAAAGCACTACTTCCGTAATAATACGTGAAACCTGCGAATGTGAAGAAAATGCTAATCTTTTGCTAGTTTCATTAATTTTGTTTGTATTAGTGATATTCCCTGGGTAAGACGGAACCTATCGAAAATTAAAGTTTTCTTGGACTGTGCCAAATTGTGTGATACATATAGGGTGGGCCAAATATTTTTTTTAAAATGCAATAAAACAAAAAGTTCTCAATATTTTTCAAATTTATTGTTTCATTGTAAAGAACAATCCTTCCGATTAATTATGAATACACTATTTCATTCGTATGACCGCCTCAGCTGGCCTTGACGTACTCCATACGGTCAGTCCAATTCGAGCACATTTTCGATGGTATGCGGCATTATGTCTTCAATGGCAATGCGAATATTGTTCTTGAGAGCGTCAATCGTTGCTGGTTTATCGGCGTAACACTCATCTTTGACGGCACCCCAAAGATAATAGTTCCACGGCGTCAAATCACAGCTCCGAGGCGGCCAAATCACATCAGCATTTCGGCGTTGAGGATGCATCGGCTTTTCTACGATCACGTGCAGGTTCTTCGTGCCCCAAATGCGACAATTCTGCTTGTTTACATAACCGCCAAGATGGAAATGCGCCTCACCCGAAAATATGATTTTTTGCCAAAATCGGCAACTTCTTCAAGTCGATCGCAAACCCACTCAGCGAACCGAAAACGCAATGGGTAGTCTCTTTGCTTCAATTCATGAACCAATTGAACTTTATACGGTGTCATACCAAGGTCTTTGAAGAATGTTCAATTCTTGAGCACGATGACGAGTTGATGTTCCCGGCGACTCACGCACATTTTCGGCTACAGCATCAACATTTTTGCGTGTATGCTTGATTGGCTGCTTGGTTAGTGTTGGTTTATTAATTAGCAAGCCTGTTTCTTTAACTTTATTCACAAGATAACGCACATATGGAGCTTCCGGCGCTTCGTTTCTTCCGAAAACCGCACGCAATTTTCGCAATGTTTCAATATTTCTCAGCGTTGTTCAAGCGAATATACAACCATTTTCGTTCAGCTGAAGGATAAAACTAACTTTCTGTCAAATCAGAAAAGACATAACCCTTACCATACTCAAAATAACCGCTAGTTCAACAAAAGTAGATGGCCCACCCTGTTTAATAACAATTAATTATACCAACTGAGATATCCCTATAAATCTTAACACAACCTCCGTTATATCGGGTGTTAGTTGAGGATCATGTTAGTTAGAAAAAATGATCAGGAGCTCTTCATCCAGGGGTGAGAACAATTTAGAGGATTTTGTATTATGACTAAATAAAATAAAATTCTTAATTTATTTGAGGTATCTCTAGAGATTTTAACACAACCTTAGGTATATGGGGTATTAGTTGGAGGCCATGTAAGTTAGAAAATATATTCAGTTACTACGAATTCCTTCCGACCGGCCAAACTGTCAACAAGGAATACTATTTGAGTGTTATGCGTCGTTTGCGCGAAGCTATTCGTAAAAAGGTGCCGAAATTATGGGTCGACAACTCTAGGTTTTTGCACCACGATAATGCACTTTCTCATACTGCATTGGTTTACGTGATTTTTTCGCCCAAAAATTCCAACCATATCATTCCACAACCACCGTATTCGCCTGATTTAGCTCCGTGGGACTTTTGGCTGTTCAGTAAACTCAAACGACCGCTCCGGGGAAACCGTGTTGAGTCAATTGAAGACATTAAACGTGAATCGCTACGCGCATTGGAGGCTATTCCGGAAATTGACTTTAACAACTGTTTCGAGGATTGGAAAAACCGTTGGCACAAGTGTTGTATTGGGGCCGGAGGGGATTACTTTGAGGGGAACGAAATAGATTTGGAGAAATAAATAAAGAATTTTAAAATTATGACCAAAACCTTACTATTTTTTGCCCACAGTATTAGATCTGAGGTTGTGTTAAGATCTCCAGAGATACCTCAAACGGCTTAAGAATTTTTATTATATTTGGTCATTATACAAAATACTTTAAATTGTTCCAACCCCTTGATGGGGAGCTCCTGATAATTTTTTCTAACTAAAATGGTCCCCAACTAATACCCGATATAATGGATGTTGTGTAAAGATCTCTAGGGAGTCTCAGTTAGCCTAATATTTTTTATTATAATACTGTGGGCAAAAAATAGTAAGACTTTGTTCATAATTTTAAATTTTTTTATTTATTTCTCCAAATATATTTCGTCCCCCTCAAAGTAATCTCCACCGGCCTCAATACACTTGTGCCATCGTTTTTTCCAATCTTCGAAACAGTCAAAATTACTCTAATATCGCTTCCTGGTAACGCTGACATTCTACGGACCGTTGCGAATGATCTTCACGCGCGTGAGGTTGAAGATAACACCACCAAAAGCTTCAAACTCAGTATTGCTTATCCCAAGAAAATAAAATAAATATCATTATTCTGCAAATGATGAGGCTCAACAATGCAATTTATTCTTATGAAATCATATTGAAGTAGTGGGTCTAGAGTAGTCTTCCCAAAACAGTCTCATCTGGGACACTTGGATTTTTATTATTTCTAGAGTTATTCGAAATTACAATTCCAGTAGCTATATGTTGAATATACGCACCAACGAGAATTTGACGTTTTTCGTAATAAAAACCACAACATTTTCGGGCTAAGAATAGCATTTTGCCTCGTATTTCATTAGTTTCTGGAAATAATATCTCTATATGATAAAGACAAAGATTCAACTTTTTGGAGATTTTACATATATCAGCAATAAACACATACATATGAGCGCGAAAACGAAGTAGCACAGCCAATAATTCGTAGTGCACTACAGGCCCGTTCGTCAGTATATCATTCAGTGAATAACCACTGGACGATTTGAAGTTGAATCGGGTTTAACTTCACCGATATTTTTAACCAATCTCATATGGTTCAGTGTCTCGTACTCTGACATGAATGATTTGTATTCATTCTTAAGTTCTGGATTATTATTGAAACGTTTTTCCACCAGTAGAAACATTTTCCTTGCCAAAAATGAAGAATCACCAAACAATGATGGACTTTTAGAGAACGGAAGTCTTACTGTAAATTTATTTTTTTCATCTGTATCCCGACTGAAATTCTCTCGAAAGTGGTTGTCGCATTTCGACCTAAATAATGAAGGTTCATTCGTGTGGCATTCCTCGACGTTCCAGAACCATTCCAATAATTCATCTAACAGATTTGATTCGGAGGCAAATTAGATGGCAATTACTATATTTATGTAAAGAAACTGAAGTTCCAGATGCCACTACCCAACCTAATACCGTATTCTGAAGAACAGGCAAATCTTCGCCAATTTTTATTTGCCGAGAAGTAAATCTACTTCATGTGGCTCATAGAATGATGGATCAGCTAATTTGGTATTTGCGTGAATTGACCATCTAAACGGGGAGTCAATTCAAAGTGACCCGGTTGTTTATCAGAAATTTTATTCAATAATTGCACTTGAATTTTGGCAGAAAACTGGTTTATTCGCAAATGGATCGTAATTGTCGAACTTTTCGACGAACAAGTAGGAGCACAAGTAATACGCTTGATGTTGACCAACGAATTATGAGTTTTAACTCCTAAAAACCTTATCAACGACTCTGTGATAAAATTCCGTTGCGTACCTGAATTGAGTGCACGTGCCGTTGAACGACCGTCCTTATCAATAATTTCAATAAGTGCTGTCGCAATGATTACAAATTTTGGAATGGATGTCCCAACAAATGTTGTTAAGTTTGGATTGCTCGGAGAAGTAGTTATACTGGTCAACAATGATAATTCAGAGTTGACTTGAAATGGGATCGTGACGCTAATCGCTGAAGCAGAACTATTCGGATGCAATCAAGTGTGATGTTTTGTCTAACAAACTCGACATACATCAGTAGTATTACAATGTTCAACTAAATGTGATGACCTCAAACAATTTGTACACAATTTTAGCTCGGTTGCCGCTTTTTTCATGAACCGACATTGCAATATATTTATGAAATCGAATAATAGAATGACCGAATTTGTTACCGTTTGTACTGAAAATGCTGTTCGTTTAAAAGGTTTCGATTGAAATTGTTGAGCGTTTGAATCTTTTAAACTGTTTGATGTAGATGGCAGTTCCGATTTATATCCATCTATTTTGTGACTTCGAACTTGAATGCCATCGAATGATGGAAGGACATTCGGTAAAGACGCTACTTTCCATTTAGCCTCTGTATGTGAATCGAACTTAGAAGTAATTAAGTACACTAGAAAATCGTCCCAATATTGTACTGGACGTTTCAAAGTTATTAGAGAACGAACGTGAGGATTGAAGTCAACCAACAAGTTCAACTTCAAGTTGAGAAGTTGGCTTATCAATCGGATTAATAGCAAACAACGCTTTTATATGTTCTTCAGCAATTTGATTGGGTTTATCGAAACGCTCAACCAATAAATGTTGAGCTTCAACATAATTCGCCGCTATAAAATCTAAATTTTCGAAACATTTGGCCGCGCAAATTTTAACTGATATTTTCAAGTATTTAAATCTAGTTAAATCGTTTAATTTGGGGTTGTTATGCACGTGGTTATCGAAAGCTTTGATAATTCCCATCCATTTGGTAATCTCTACAGT
Organism: Nephrotoma guestfalica; assembly: GCA_963691935.1. Taxonomy (NCBI): domain Eukaryota; kingdom Metazoa; phylum Arthropoda; class Insecta; order Diptera; family Tipulidae; genus Nephrotoma; species Nephrotoma guestfalica. The sequence goes on along the minus strand of OY829915.1, from coordinate 233,685,363 downwards.
ACATGAACCCAGCATGATTTCTGTTAACCGAAATTCCCTTCTTCTTCGTGAGATCTGCAATTCTATCTTCTAATGCTGTTCGCAATCCATAATTAAATCGATCTACCTTGGTTCGAACCTTGGTTCGACCCATTTTAATATATTGGAATTACATTTGATATTTTCCAAACATCAGGGAAAACGGCTTGTCTGAGATAAAGGGGCGGCAAAACCAACTGCGCAAAGGTTCAACAGAGACGCTGGTAAACCATCAGGCCCCGGACCCTTTGAAGTTGTTGCTGTTGCCTCCACAAATTTCAGTAGATCATTATATTTCGCATAATGATGATTCTTTAAAACAATTTCTTCAGTGGAAGCGGGCTCTCCCTTGGAGTAGCCACGATATAAACAATTCTGCGACTAAATTTCGGTATTTGGGACCAATCACTTGCAGCCTAAGTTCCTGAAATATTCGAATTATTTTAATTCATTTTGATTCAAATAAATTATGCATCTCAAGACAACAATCCTTTTCAAAATCATTAAGTAGATATAATTTTATTTCGATGAACTGTAAAATCTCCGTAAGAAAATCGTTTGGGAACCAATAAAATCATCGTTACGATTATGTGGTTTATGATTAACTTTCCATGCAATTAACTGGTTTACTTAATTACTGGTTTTACGATTAAATGCTTAAACGATGCGGTTAAATGTTTCAATGCATGTAAAGTTTATACTAAATTTATCCTAAAATAACAAACAGTAAAATAATGGGTTTTCCAATAGGAATGATATGATTTTTAAGTGACGTTTCGGCCATTTGTTATATGTCATGATCTGTCATTTTTTTTTTCATTGTATTCAGCAATGTTTACAATTTCATCATGGTGAGATATACGCAAGAAAAACGTTTACAAATTACTAAGTTTTATTATCAAAATAATCGTTCTCCAATTCAACTTAGTAAACTTACACAAGGAAACACAAGCATAGATGAAATCTATGCAAATGCCAACCATCAATTATCTCTCATAGTAAATAAAATAAAAACCGAAAATTACAATCAGGACACTATGAAAGTACTAACAGAAATGTACAGGAATCGTGCTCGAGATGTATTTGTGAGAGGGCTATCTGCTGAGGTTTCCAGAATGCTGATGATACAAAGACCAACAACTCTACCGGAGGCATATTCATCATGCCTGGAAATACAATATCTCAATTTCCGAAACCTGGAAATACACCAGAGAAATTTTAACAATGTAGTTGCATTTCCTGTCAACCAAATCCCGTCACAGAATAAGTTCCAGCAAGAAGCGCCAAGGCCGCTTCCAAGATTATCGGCATAAATCAGCAACAGCAAGACATTAGAATACCACAAAGACCACAACATCCAAAACCGCCAATACCGATTGAGTTAGGATCAGTTCAAACCAAGAATGTCAACTACATGAACCGACCGAATAACTATACCAAAACCAAAACTTCAAGAGGGAACCAAATTCTTACATAAATGCAAAAGCTCAGAAACAACAAAGAGTATTTCACTTCGAACAAGAGAACGATGAAGATGCATACGAGGAGTATATCAGAGATTATGACGATAATGAAGATGAAGATTCAGAGGCAATTAACGAAGTCAATTTTATAGCGGAGTCCTTTCGAGCCTACTAATAAAATACTAAAATTTCTAATAGACTCGGGCGCAAATAAGAACTTTGTAAAAAAAGAACTCGCCAAAGGTGCTCAGCCCGTAACTAAACCATTCATAGTGAAATCAGCCGGAGATGATATACCGATAAAACAGAAAATAACCGCACTTATATTTAAAAGATTTGGAAACGATATTCAAGTGGACTCCTATATACTACCGAGATTGACATCATTCGACGATATAAACGGGGATGATACATTAAAAAAGTAGGGGCGATGATAGATAGAAGACAAAATATCAAGTGATTGACACATGTCGATAACATGGAAATTAGAGACAACCACTTGGACGGGTCAACAAAGTTAAAATTGAAAGCTATAATCAACAAATCTTTACCACTTTTCGGTCCAATCAATGACGAACAAATTATCGACACAACTGTGAGAGCCGAAATTAGAACAACTACAGAAGAACCCGTATACGCAAAAACCTACCCATACCCAGTAAATATGAGGGACGCAGTGGAGGAACAAATATCGAATCATCTGAAGGATGGGATCATCAGACCTTCGAAGAATCCATATAATACACCGACGGATCGTAGAGAAGAAATTAGATGCGTCAGATCGATTCTAGATTTTATAAACCTAAATGCAATAACTATATTGGACACATATCCAATACCAGACATAACTAACACGATCGCTAGTCTGGGGAACTCCAAATATTACACAACGATTGACTTAACATCCGGCTTTCATAACATAAAAATGAAGAAGAGCAACATTCCGAAGCATTTTCCACAATGAACGGGAAATATGAATTCCTGAGATTACCATTTGGGCTAAAGAACGCGCTTGCTATGCTCCAACGGATGATAGACGATGTTGTACAATGTCAAGAAAATATTCAACAAATTACGAGACGCGAATCTTAGAGTCAACTTGAACAAAACAGAATTCCTTAAAGAAGAGACGGAATTCCTGGGCTATAGTGTAACCGGCTCCGGTATAAAAGTAGATCCAAAGAAAGCGGCAGCAATTAACAACATCACACCATTAGGGATTCATTCATTAGAGATTTTGCGAAGATCGCAAAACCCCTCACGAATCTAACAAGAGGGGAGAATGCTCAGGTGCGAGTAACTCCAAGAGGATCAAGATCGAGCTAGGCATTGAGGAAGTAAAAGCTTTCGAACAGCTGAAAGAAATTTGGTATCAGCAGATCTACTCACGTTCCCAGGCTTCAACAAACACTTCATCCTTACAACGGATGCGTCAAACAACACTAGTATAGGAGCAGTCTTCTCACAAGGCGTGATAGGCAGAGACCGTCCAATTACATATTTGTCAAGCTCCTTAAATACAACAGAGGAAAATTATGCCACCAATGAGAAGGAAATGCTGGCAATTGTGTGGGCGCTTGATAGCCTCAGAAACTATCTTTACGGGGCCAAAAAAATTAAAATAGTTACGGACCATCAACCGTTAACATTCGCCTTAAGTACAAATCCAAATGATGTTCACGAAAGGCGATGACATGTACATCTACGAGGAGCACACAGAGGTTACCATCGGCACTACATCACATTGCCTGATATAAACAAGGAAGCACTAAGGAAAACTCTAAAGAAGAAATTATTACACCAATCGCTTCTAAATGGTATAAAAATACCTGAGGAATATATGCATTTGCTACAGAAAGTCTATCAAGAGGACTTGGCCAACTACAAGGTTCGACTAACACGACGAGTAGTAGGAGACATTTGTAATGAGGAAAACAAATTCCGGATTATCGAGAAGGAACACCGAAGAGCGCACCGTAATTGGAAAGAAAACAAGGAACAGATTCTCGAAAGGTACCACTTCCCACAGATGGCAAGCTTAGTAAAGCAATACTCAAAGGAATGTGAAACCTGCAACGAAAATAAATACGATCGATATCCCAACAAGCCTAAATTACAAGAAACATCGATCCCCACATACCCATCGGAAATACTACATATATGGATATTATTGACATAAAGGATGAAAAATGTATCACCTGTGTAGACAAATTTTCCAAATTTTCAAAATTTTTCCACATTAAGGATCGATCCGTTCTACACTTGCGGGAAAAAATAATTAAAATATTATACTACTTCACGGCACCGAAAATGTTAGTAATGGACAACGAACCAAGTTTATTAAGTCCCATCATAACGAATTGTATAAAAACACTCGGAAAAAAAGGGTACCTACCACCAGCAAACAAGAGCGAGGTAAATAGGATTATAGTCGGAATATAAGGATCTTACAACATAGGAATTGGTCAATATTGCAGGTATAATAATTCTATCGACTCGGAGATTGAAAAAAAAACAAGCGATGTATTCCTCGGAAGAATACAAGGCATCAATTAATAGGACCTGTTGGATTATAAGGAGAGAGTGAACGAAGACCTTATAGAAAGAATTAAACACATTCAAAACTCAAGATACAGCGAGAGAACGTTAAAAAAAGCGAACCGAAATCCTCCGAAGTGGGAGAAACTGTATATACTGCCATAAAACAGATCCAGGGCAAAACCAAACCTAATCTTAAAAAGGAAACTGTTGCAAAAGACAACAGAGTTACAGTGACCACCAAGTCCAGACGACGAATACACAAAACACATTAAATAACATCGCTAAGTAAAGTTATTTTCATTCCAGCTTGTGCCTTTGGACCACAGTGACGTCCTTAAACATCTACCACTATGACACTCCATCGATTTCAATAAGAGAAGGAAATGTAAATATAATCAGTGGCAATTTCAAATTAATCCACCAAATAGATCTTAGCTGCTACGAAGATCTCCTATCCAGGATACAATCGGAAATAAAAGACATCAGTCCAGCTAGGCTCTTTAAACCACAGCTAGCGTACCAGATTGGAAATATCAGCAAACTATTGGGGGAGTTTAAGAGTTTCAAACAAAAATACCAAGCGCTCAATCAATTGGAAGGGCTCTACATGGAAATGAATTGCCGGATCACCTGATGCAAATTGACTGAGATACAATCCTAATCAGTCAGAATAGGATAGTGGAACACAACAACGAGCAGTACAAAATAAACAAAGCCATTACCCAGAAGATTCAACAAATTCTCAAACAGCACAACGAAATCCAACTTCACCTAGAGGGAAAAGCGGAAGAAGCATTCGAACAAACAACCGCCTTCAATTGCTAAAAGAAGAAGTAAAGGAAATAATAAGAGCAGCTCAACTAGCAAAAGGGGGTATAATTACCTCAACGAAATAGAAATCCTACCATATTTTAATGAGATTGAAGCCGTAGTACATGCAGAACCAACAATGCTAATGAAAGTTACTATAATCCTATACGTCATATCAATTCCAAAAACAACCGGAGAGGAATTTCACCACTTAAAATTAAGATCAACCATCAACAGTAATAAACAAATTCATCTAGAATATAATGAAATTCTAATAAATCAACACAAAATATATGGCATGATTGAAAAATGCAAGAGTAGAAGAGAAGTCATTATATGTGGACTTAACCAAATACAAGAGTTAAAAGAAGACCCCTGTATAAACCAACTAATGAAGGGACTCAATGCGGGATGTGAATTCTCATTTAATGAGAAAGACGTGATCGAATAAACAGTAAACGAGAACACCGTATTTTTAAATAACTTCAACGGTACTGTAACGCAGAATCGGTCAGACAAACAGTTAGATGGAAATTTCCTGATCCAATACCAACATGAAACGTTAGAAGTAAAAAGCTGGACCTTCACCAACAAGGAAATAAAAACATCTCACCAAGATCAAGATCACCATAAATCAAGATCACCAAATAAACAACGGAACAGATATAGGGATCATATTAATAATTACAATAGTAATTATTATCTTCATAGCAAGAGCGAGATATAGGAAACGCAAGAAAACCATCTGGCTTCCGAAGGAAAGCAATACTAATCAAAGGGGATTTTTAAAGGGGAAAAATTACGCACAAACCACAACTACGTCAACCAGGTCATCAAGTTACACCTCATACATTTCACATAAGCGTGTCAACATTACATGTGCATCTTTTAAGCTGAATCAGCTGCGCGTGTATAACTTATTTCATATAAAGTAAATGCAAATTGTTTGTAATTTAGATATCAGTTTGGATTTAAATAAAGCGGACATAGTCCTAACAATATTTTTTAGTTTATTCAACGAGTATAAACTTAACTTATATATATATATATATATATATATATATATATATATATATATATATATATATATATATATATATATATATATATATATATATATATATATATATATATATATATATATATATATATATATATATATATATATATATTGAGTCGATAGATTTAGTCTAGATGCGTGTGCATTATCAAAGAAACCGATGCCAAATTTCTGCAACTCAGTTTAGTATTACGCGCTAAACGAACGGCCTAAAGATTTATGGGTGGTATATACTCCAGACACAAGTAGGGTAGGTATAATTCATTAGAACTTTATGAGCAAAGTAACTATATATATTCTATACTTCGCTCTAGAACAATTTATATTCGGTATAAATTTTAAAATGTAATGAAGCGCCTAAATGATTTTTTCCACTACACACACAAAAAAATAATTTTGATTTTTAGCATAAATTTAGTATAAACTTCACATCGGCCGGATACACTATTTAATGTATATTTTTGTGTTTCCGTTCATTTCTTAATTACACAAATTTTCAACTTTTATTTTATTTTTATTTTTAAACATTTGACTTTTATATTTTTAATTTTGAAATCTTAATAAAATAAAATTTATCACTTGAACCATTTTACTAAATTTATTTAAGAATTTATGAGGTAGTTAGTACCTTTAATTAATAATCATTTAACACCCATGGCTCATCCTAATATTTTTCATAAAATAATCTTAATTTTTGGGTAAACTCAATTTCATTTTAAATACTGCCGTTGCCTTAATAAAATTAAAAAGATCACCACAATTAAAAAACGTCACCAAAAGTTGGAACTAAAACTTCACAGAACGTAAATGTTGGACGAATAATGCAAACTAAACTAAAATATTTATAAGTTTATCAGAGAAAGTCAATCACAAAACACCAACCGCCACGTGACTGGGATGCTAATAAACACAGCACTGTTAAATGTTAAATAGTAATACACCCCAATCGACGTTAGAAATAATTAACCCCGCCACCTTAATCGTTTGTTTTGATCTCCAGAAATCAATCGTAATAAAAGCAACAGTAAAAGCAAAAATCTTGCCGAACACCAACTTTTCATATTCGCCCATAAACAAATTCGTTCGAAACGTTTGTTACCACATCGAAAGCATAACAGGAACAAAAAAAATTATTCATCATCATTCGGCAACATACAATCGAGAATAACATTTAAATCCATGTTTTGGTACTCGTGATATCAGACGGTTGACTAACAAAAATAATAATAACTTCGTAATAAAAAAAGCACACGACTATGGTGTAACGTGCAGGAATGAAACGAAAAGCTTTCCCCGTCCTATAGTCGACTTGCTTTAATTGCGTGTTAACATTTTCCTACATCTTTATCGTACACAAACAAGCGAATATGGGGACGAAAATGCACATGACACAACCGAATGGAAAAACCTATAAATACGGTGGAAATTGTATGAATTTTCGTATTTTCAATTCGTTCTTCGAATGAGAAACATCTCTTGCTTAAAACGTATAGAATTTTAATTACTGATTGAAATTATTGAATTGTGGTGTTTAGTTTACACAAAAAAAAAATTTTTTGAACTTTTATTAATTAAATATATTGAAAGTGCTTTTTGAGAAACTATATAACTATACAGAACTTTTAAGTGGATTTATAGTGGATTACATAGTGAAATTACATAAATATACAGTGACTATGGAAGAAACAAATCACGTTATTTTTATTCATGTGCCAAACGGAAATTCGCGTAGTATATCGCCTATGTCGCCGTGCGATACAATACGCGATAAAAATCTAGGATTTTTCCATGCCCTAAGCCGCCGATTTTGTCGACGGTCGCAAGAGGATTTACATTTAAATGCAGAGGAAGATTCGCGCTCCTCATCAACAGATTCATGTTCATCGACATCAGTTAGCCGCAGTACCAATAGTAGCAGTATTAATAATAACAATAATAATAGTTGTACCAATAGTAATAATAATAAAAATAATAGTAACAGTAGTAGTAATCGTAAAAATTCTGGTGATAAAAAATTACAATTAGAAATTTCATCAACATCGTCCGAAACCTCATCGAGTGATGCAAGTACGACAACGACCCGGAAATCAAATAAGGATACAGATCGAAATTCGAAACGTCGGTCGTCGTCCTCAATCAAGCGGGCACTAAAAAGTCTAACGATTTCATCGCGTTCACTGTCGTGCACCAATTCACCGATCAAAATTGGACAAGGTGCCGCCGACCCACAAAAACCAAATAAAAAACAACCGCAACGGATTTTACGGCAACCCGTCACATATACGTATCTTAAAGGAATTTCTGGCCTACCGACACAACGAGTACCGCGCTCATCGCTGTGCTGTCACTATGGCCAACGATAAATTTATACGCAGTAACATTGATAACGAATTTATTATGGTTTTAAGGTTTTTGTTCAGTGCAATATTAAATTCCTATTTTGAATTATAAACAAAAGAAAATCAAAAATACATCCTTAAAATTATATTTAAACAAAAATAAAAATATGAGACTGTAAAATACATTCTAGGACTACGAGTATATTCTAAGTAAGCAAAATAAGAAAAAATGTGTAAGGGTAAAAACGCGAGGTCGGTAGATGTGCCTTCCCAGTACAATTTATAAAAAAAAAGAAAATACAAAAATTAGTTTCCTAATTTTCCGATTAACTTACATTTTTGGTTTCAAAAAAATTATGTTAGATAGATAAATAAATGTAAATATTAATTTAAAGACACGATTCTAAATTAACTTTAATTTTTTGCCATAAAATTACAACACAAATTCATATCACTTTACTTAAAAATAATAAAATCTAAATATTAAAAATAAAATGCAGGTTAAATTAAATTTATATTTTTCTCGAACTAATTATTAATTTTAATAATTATTAATTAAAAACATACACACATAAATTTCAAAAAATTACCTGTAGAAAAATGTAAAACATAAAATAAAAACTTATTCTCTGTGCACTTTGTAAAAAAATTGATTAATTATTGTTATAAATTTTAATTTTTATCTTTAGTTAAATTTTTTTAAAAAACTAAAAAAAAACAAACAAAAATAAATGAGATATAAAAAATTTTAAAAATATAATTAATTTTGTTGTTATTTTTATCTTCTGATTGATTGAAAATTGGAATGACGTCAATCGTTTTTGGATTCGAAATTTTTCTACTCTTCCTATACACACTTGGCAGATAGGTTCCTGTTATGCAACTTGCACAAAATCTACAAAAGACATTTTAATCGAATTTGATGTTGTTTGAGATTATATTTTTTAAAGGGTGTGTCAGCAAAACAATTCGATGTACCATGATTACTAGAGAGTTTTTGCCAAACGAACGCCGACCAGCTTAATTCTATCTTGTTTCAAGACCATCAACAGTTTGAATATAAAATTGCTGAAGGATAAATTTCGGTTTTTTAATGAAATTTCGGAATATTCGGACTTGTATATCTTAATCGCAACAACTCGCCAACAACTAATCTTTTTATCGATAAAATCGAATCCTTTTATCGATAAAATGTCAGAAAACCAAAATTAGAGCACACCCCAAATCAAATTTATTTTAACGCCGAAGTTCAACGAATTAAAAAGTCCTTGACCTGACAAAGGCGCGACTGAAAACCCATTCACCGGGAAAATTTTCCAACAGAAACCACTTCAAAACAAATCCCTGGAGCACTGGGCGTCGCCCGGCCAAAATTGGTTGAATTGGAAGTTTTTGGAATTGTAATAACACGTAAAAATCGAGTCTATAACTTATACAAAACCGAAAGAAATATTAAATTCCTTTAACCTATGGAATGTTCATTACTTTCCGAACTAGTAGTTTGCCCGAGCTAGACCTTTCAATGGCTTCACGTAGGTGAATTATTAAATAAGTTTTTTTACCAACAGTTAATAAAATAGTTGCATCAACGGCTTAGATCAAGACAATTTTAAGAAGCAATGGTTTTGTTTCAATCAAATTGGATATTTTCATCGTACCAACCGAGTGCCATTGCAGTCATTTCCTGATTCGAAAATATCATATCTCGTATGTTTTATCAAAATCGTTCGAGCTATCTTTTTAAATATAGGAAGCCGGTCGCATTTGAGAACCCCCGCGTTTGAGAAGAAAAAGGAACCCGGTCCCCACCGAAGTACCCTCTGAATGAATTTTTCTGAGATTAGCACCTATCAAATCGCCTACTGTTCTTTGATTCCTCGGCATTCCCTTCACTAATTTTTTATTAAAATCCTGCTAGCCGAAAAAATTAAGAAAGAAACCCGGGCCGCACCAAACGACGTCAAAATCGTGTGAGGTGGAAAAAATAGAACAAATGGATTTAGGCAAAACATTATTTAGATATCGAATGCTACACATAAATATTGTTAACCATATGTGCAACCATATAATGTCACAGTAACGCAATCAACAAAACATGGTGCAACATTCCGCAATATGATGGAACATCAGGCCAGGTATCTAGTTAACGAGAAACACAAAACCCATCACGAGGAACTCAACATCAATCAACGTGGTACAACATGGTACACATGACGCAAAATTAAAATGATGCAACATTAAGCAACTTGGTGTAACATCAAGCAATATGATGGAATATGATGCAACATTATGCAACACCCTACGACATGGTGTAACCTCTCACAAGGTTATGCAATGGAACGCAACATGACGCAACACCACAACTTGCAACATTGTTCAATATCATGCAACATGGTACAACGTTTTGCAACGACATGCAACACAGAGGCTGCAACATGGTGTAACACGTTGAAACAGTACGGAACACGGTGCAAAGTGAAGGCATCCGGAGGACTCCTAAATGAATTATCCAGAGCTCAGAACACCTTGTAGTCGTTTTCTCGCATTCAAAAACCTTGTCCCGCCAAGTTGATATCAAAATTATTTAAGCTAACTAAAATGTTAAAAGAAGGCCCGAAGCCAACATGGCGCAACATCACACACCATAGTGCAATACAAACAAACATGATGCAACAACTTACTACGTAGTTTAACTCCTAAAGCAACATAAAGCAACATCATGAAATTTCACGCAACATAGCGCAATATGGTGCATCATCATGCAACATGGTGCAAAATCATGCACATGACGCAAAATCAAAATGATACAACATTAACCAACATGGTGTAACATCAAGCAATATGGTGAAATATGACGTAACATGATGCAACATCCTACAACATGTTGTAACCTCTCACAAGATTATGCAACGGAACGCACCATGACGCAACACCACAACATGCAACATTGTTCAATAGCATGCATCATGGTGTAACATCTTGCAACGTGGTGCAACAACATGCAATACAGAGAGTGGAAATGGTGTAATACGTTGAAATAGCACAAAACACGGTGCAAAGTATGGAATCCGGAGGACTCCTAAATGAATTATCCAGAACTCAGAACACTTTGTAGTCGTTTTCTATCATTCAAAAGCCTTGTTCCGCCAAGTTTTATCAAAACTATTTAAGCTAACTAAAATGTTAAAAGAAGGCCTCAAGCCAACATGGCGCAACATATTGGGACATCTCTCAACTATATGTTGCATCAAGAAAGATGGTGCAACATCACACACCATAGTGCAATATAAACAAACATAGTTTAACTCTTACAGCAACATAACGCAAGATCGTGAAATTTCACGAAACATGGCGAAATATAGTGCAGCATCATGGTGGTGCAAAATCATGCAACATGGTGCAACGTCATACAACATAAAGCAAAATGGTGAAACATCGCGAAATATGACAGCATATCAGGGGAATCCTAAATGAATTATTCAGAAATCAGAACTCCTAAATCGTTTCCTTGCATTCGAAAACCCTGTCCCACTAAATTTTGGGAAAATCGTCCAAGCCAAGGGCCAAAGAAGACCCTCAACGGATGACTCAAAATTAATTTTTCCTATGTCAAGAACCATTACAGTTGATACTTGAAAAAACTCCTTCAGCATTTATTACAAATATAATGCAAGCCGAACAATTTTCGGAATGATCCGGGGTCGTATCGGATAATCTTCTGAACAGATTTTACTGAAATAGGCACCCAACGCAATCGAACGCTGACACTCGAAAAGCCTCCCCCACCAATTTTTATAAAATTCGTGCTATTCGAAAAAAAAAATTAAAGAAGTTGGTTCGGGGTACGGAGGAAACGATGTTTTCCGCAATTTGAACCAATCGTAATCGATTCCTTGCAATTAAAAACCTCCTTAACACATTTTTATCAAAATCATGGAGGTTAAAAAATGAATGGCCCGAGACGGCCACACCGGATGATCCCTAAATAAATTTTCCCGAAAACATGATCGGTTTTTGGTAATTAAAAACTGAAAAAAATTAAAGAACTTAAATCGGGCCCCACCAGAGGTTCGTCTCCTTTGGATTCCGATTTTCCAGAAATTACCACCCATTGCAATCGAATCTAAGAGAAACAAAACTTAAATAAAGACCCGGGCCTCAATGTCGAACCCCCTAAACAAATTTTCCTGAAAACAAGACCCACCGCGATTGTTTTTGGTACTCAACCCCTTTATGGCAATTTTCATGAAAATCGTTCGTGCCGTTTCCGAAACCCTTGATATAAATGGCGTTTCATTTCGAGGTATAGAAATTGAGGTAGGCAATATTATTTTCAGGGATAGCCGATTTGACAGCTGACAGTTGATTTTTGGTTAGTTTGGTTTGCCATTTCATAATGAATAGACCCACGCCAGAGCAACGTTGAATGGACGTGAAACTCATCGCGCGCTACGTTTATTTTATGGTTGACATAGTCGTTCATCAGAGCAATTAATTCGATTAACTGTGGATCGCTTTCATACCACGTTTACTCTAAACGTCAATACGCGTCCCGTAAGACATGAGATCTGATAAAGGAAAAGGAATAAGAGATAGAAAAATCGTCGTCTAAAACGAATCGTCGTTGAGTAATAGAGTACGAAAACAAAAATTAAATGAAAAAGTTTGGGATATTTTGTTTAAAAAATTTAAAATTGCTTTTCGTCTTATACAAGTTTAAATCTTATAGCAACGGACAATTAATTCTTATTCAGTATTACATGGTATGTCTGGCTCAGGCCACTACTTCCCAGACTTGCCAAGTCTGATCCAAGAACATTGGATCAAAAACAATAAGATCTATGGTTTGCGAGCGAAGGAGTACACCTTTTTTTACACTTGTGGGACGGAAAAGAGCCGATCATGTATCCTGATGGAAAATAATATAAATGTTTTTCTACTTCCGCAGTATTGCAATGGAGGCATTACTGCGGTCTGTATAGAAACGGAGGGGAGGAGATTCAGGCTTGCAGCCGCATACATGGACCGGGAGAAGCTAGTACCGCTAGATTTACGAGGGCACTTGTTTGTGGCGCGGCAAGGACGAAGGTGGGAGTTATCCCAGCTCAGACATCAATGACAGGGATGAGTAATAACTTTTCGAATTTCTTTTGAAAACTAACCTTATTATTAGTAAGATAGGTCAGGAATCCACCTTTATTATTAGCAATAGGCAGAAGGTTCTGGATGTTACTCTGGTCTCCGATTTTATTTCTCCTATGATCAAGGAATGGAGGATGGCGAAGGAGCATTCCTTCTCTGACCATCGGTCTCTAACGTTTAAGCTCAATCCCCAACTAACAAATCAGTGCGTGTTCAAAAATCCCAGGAGGACAGTATGGCGCTTATATAGGGAGGTATTGGAGGGCAGCATTCCATCTAGAGTCCCAGGACTCCCCGACGTAGTGATCTGGATTCAATAGTGAATATTATTACTAGGGCTTGCAATACCTGTATGAGGAAAGCTTGCCTATTAACAAAGCTGAGGGGAAACCAAAAACCTGTTTGGTGGACCTCGGTACACCGAAAAGTCTGTGGGTTTGCTTTTAATAGAGCGAAAAGATCGAGAGAAAGCCAAGACTGGGACAAAAGGGAAACAAGGAGGAATGTCCGTCCGGTTTCTAGTAAAAAGGCTCTTGATTTTTTGATGGAAACTAACTTCCCGGGTAGTGAGGATGCGTCGATTGTGAGGCCTTTGGATGACTACGGTCAAACTGTTGTGTACAGAGAATATTCTGAATAGACGGAAGATAAAATGTGCTATTAAAAATTTTAAGTCCTTTAAGTCAGCTGGTCCGGATGGGATTGTACCAGCAGAAATTCAGAAGAACTCGGAGGTGTTACTGTCCTGGCTGGAGGTTATCTTGTCTGAAGCTCGCGTGCATCCCGAAGCAATTGGGAGCGACTAGGGCGATCTTCATCCCGAAAGCGGGTAGAAACTGGCACAGCAACCTTAAGGACTTAAGACCAATATATCTTCCATCTTTTTGCTTCAAGGTTGCTGGATGTCCATCGTTCGAGGATTGTTTCCAGAAACTGAGCACAGTCTCAACATGCGTACCATAAGAGTTAGTTCGTGGACACGGCATTACATACCTTGGTTCGGTAAATTGAGAAGCCACTGGATTTTCAAGAATTCTCGTTGGTGGCGTTTCTCAATATCGAGGGCACTTTCAACAACGTGAAAGTGGAGACAATTAGGGAAGGATTGTTGCTACTTGAGATTGAGTATCCAGTAACCAGGCTAATTAATTACCTGCTAGGTAGCAGAAGGGTTATGGTGCGGATGGGGGAAGTCTCCGTCAGGAAACGGGTTGTTCGGGGAACACTCCAGGGAGCTGTCCTCTCTCGTTTTCTTTGGAATGTAGTAATCAACGGACTACTATTGGAACTGGAGGGGAAAGGAATAGGTGTCGTATAGGTCGGGGAAGCTCCTATGTACAATCAGAGATGTGATGTAGAATGCGTTATCAATCACTACGGGTCTGGCCAGCAGATGTGGATTGGGGATCAACTCATCTAACAGAGAGCTGGTCCTTTTCACTAGGAGATATAAAATTCCGGTAATGGTTCCACCAAGTTTAAATGGTATAATAGTGCCCTTTACTGATAAGACGAGATTCTTAGCGATTCTTCTCGACAGTAAGCTCAGTTGGAAATCAAACACGATAAAAAGAGTGAAGAGGGAGCACTCTATTCTTGTAAAAATACCGTCAGAAGGAAATGGGGCTTTAAACCAGAGCTGGTGCATTGGCTCTACACGGCAGTTGTGAGGCCCGTACTGTTGTATGGTGTGAGTGTATCTAGCTCTGGAGAAATTATCAAAGATGAACATGATGGCGAAGGTGCAGATCGCAGCCTGTTTGCTCATTAGTGGGGCCCGGCTACCAGCGATTTCGGGGCGGAAGTGCCTGCAAAAAGAGCACTCTACTTTAGTCAATTCTATTAGGGGTGATCTAGTGAATTTGGATTATAGAACACCCCTTTTGTGCTTTTGCAAGAGTTTTTAGGTGATTCCCATTATGGAGACGGGATAGTTAAATTCTTCACCAACGGCTCCAAGCTCGGTGGTAGAGTAGGAACTGGTTTGTTCAGTGAGAATGGAATGTAGGTCTATCTTTTCGTCTACCTGATTATTGCAGCGTGTACCAGGCTGAAGTTATAGCGATTTAAGAGGTCAAGAACTGTTTGAAGCATAGTGTAATATCGTGGACTCATCAATATCGTTTGTACAATAAAGTTACTGAGAGAGTGGAATTCATATCTGACCTTGGAGTAGTTTTTTCAACCGATGCGACTGTTAACAGGCATATTAACAGTATCGTCCCAAGGACTTACAATATGCGAGGCTTACAATATCGCGTTTTTGTAGGATCAATTTTAGAATATGCATCCGTCGTATGGTCACCATCATACAAGTGGCATTCGAATATAATAGAGAGGGTGCAAACACAATTTGTTTTGTATGCACTTCGATTGCTGTAATTTACTAAAAAATACAACGTTTGGATTATGGACAGGATGTTGCAGCTGCAGTCGTACCTAGAGATATTTCCGACTCTCGTATCGGCTGCACGAAACTCCTACATCGGTTAAATATTTACGCTCCCGAACGTCGTATGCGTCAACGCGGTTGACTACTAAATACATATCGACAAATCATCAACAAACTACGGCCTTTCCGAACCAATTTTGAGGACATCGCGTGTACTTAACTCGGTATGCGACATATTTGATTTTCATTTGTCGAGAGATATGCTCGAGAGATTTTTTTATATTTCTTGCGCTACTCGTCTTTGATTTTTATATTTCTTACATTACCGTTTGTATTACTGGAGGTAAGTTAATAATATAAATAGAAACAATAACTTGCCGCAGCGGGAAACTCGCTCTACCCGGTTTTATATGGTGGCCATTGTTGTGAAGAAATGAAGCTGGGAATTTTTCCTTATAAAAAACGTTGGGTTTCAATTGCTGTATGGGATGGTACCGAGTCCTATTGAAACGTCCAGTGGTGTTTACCGAATTCTTGATTTGTACCCAAGGTAACAAAGCATCGCTTAAAATCTTTTCACGGTAGATTTGTTGATTTACCTTTACACCTTGTTCAATGAAACCGAGTGGTGAGTGACAAGCAGGCGCTTGCTTTCACAGAGCAATTCGCTAGCCTAAATTGTATGTTGATTTGTACGCTAACTAAACACGATCGTTTTGTTTGTTTACGTATTGCTGAACCGTAATTTTTTTTTCATCAGAAAATACTAAATTCTCCAAAAGTGTTTTAACTGCCACTTTAAGCTCTTGTTAGGCAAACTGCCTTTTGTGCAGGTGTTAAAACTTGCGCTTCTTGTATTTTATAGAGCTTCAATCGTTTATTTCTGGCGATGTTGCTGTTTTTGGATGCTCCATTGCGTTTTTTGGTATTACCAGTATCATTTTAATGTGTAATGGTCCGATTTACAAACATTTTGGTCACATGTAAATGTCGTAGAGCATTAACAATGCCTGGTTGCGATTTTCCAGCTAAATACAAAGCAATAACACTGCTGCGTTTGAATTCAATTTCGATAACTTTTTTAACTGCAACGTAACACTATAGGCTTGTAAACAACATAACAGACTGGCGCTAATCAAAAAATAAGCACGCTGTCATTAGCCGTTTGGTTGCTACAGCAGCGCGAAGAAGCGTCTTTAGCATTAAGTTTCAAGGCGAGAATCTCGGAGAAATGAAAACGCCCAATGATAAATTCGTTTGTTTTAGGTATCGTTGAACTTATGACTTTGGAACATTTATTTTAAAATATAATTTTCTCATGAAAATTGAAACATCTTCGTACCAATTTTAGAATAACAAAACCAATCTAAAAATAATTTTATAAATAAATCAAAAAATACAAATTAGTTAAGCGTAAGAGTTGTGGGATGCAATAAAAATAACCATTGTTCGAGATATAGGCGAGACCGATGTGTTCCTTAGATTTCATTCGAGCGGAAAATTTTTCAATAATTAGGTCAAACTTTCATTTTTCTGTGAGTGACGTAGATAACTCAAAATTTTCATTTCTATAATCCATCAATTAAATAATATTCTCATCGTTCCATGTAGAAAATCTCCACCCACCCCTATCTACAATACATAAACAATAAACAGTATCATCGCTTAAAAGATTTCGGAAAAAAAGCTCTCAACGATTTTATTTTATTTTGTGCTTTACTGTGATCAGATTAAAATCTAAACGTCATAATATTTATGTGAAGGCAAACTCATCGTTTTCCCTTTTTCCAATGACGCTCAACACCATAAATTTCAAGATGTTTGACCTTTTTATTTTATATTTGGTTCCAATGTGATTGAATGGTAATCACGTCAAACGATAACCTTTAAGTTCTTATTGTTTATGTATGAGTACGTGTTTGTGCTTGGTTAAATAGGTCATTGCAGAAAGTGCTTAGGTTTTGTTGTTCAAAGGACAATATGCTTTGTGTTTATTTGTTAAACTTAGGTTTTATTTTATTTGTGTTTGTTTTTTGCTAAGAACAAAATTTCCACGAAGAGTACGTCATACAGTTTCATTGTATTTAGCTTCATTAGTTACCGTTCAATTGAAACTTTTGAGTACTAATTTATTTTAGGAAATCGGAACTAAACTTGAAACATTTGAAAGCATGAAAAGTATTATAAGTAACAAAAACTGGACACCATGCAGGACACAAAGATTTTTATTTACTGGTCAATGTAGTTGGTAACATGATGAATTGTAGGTTTGATGCAAGTTCACATAGTTCCGAATACGCAGAATATTTAGAACGATTATGGCCCTGCTCTTTCCCGGTTTCAGTAGGTGCACAATGTAGGTACCACAGCTAGTATTAAATTTCTATCATAGCATTGCTGAGTACAATAGACTCGAACTACCAACAGCGCGACTCGAACAAAAGAACGGCAATACGCCTGAAAACTAAATTTACACCATTTTGAAGTTGAGGTGATTACATTTAGATTTCGACTTTAATAAATGTTAATTATCCCATTATCCATTTAGTTATAAATGTTATATTATTTTGGTTCTCCTATCACAAAATAATACGGTGTGACAGAACCGTTGTCTACCGGCAATGCACGTCCATGCTGAAAAAATGTGTTTGGTAGTTAATTGCAAATATTGTTCCAAATGAACGGCTAAAGTTGGCATACAAACAAAAACACAGAGGTATGGTAAATGGAGCCGATGTATTGTCACGTTCCAATACAACTTAAAAATGCGAGGCGTATCGAATTGCGAGCTTCAATGATGCAGCAATTTCCTTGAAACTGGGGAGACCGCCGGGACAGGGTATAGACTGTTTATTACTTAGTAGATGTGGAACTTTTGTAACCTCCTGATGACATCTTAGAAGAATTCCTGTGATCCTCATTATGCCATACAAATTAAATAAAAAATTAAAATTCTGGAGACCGCCGGAACATGGCATATTTACTGTTTATTACTTAGTAGAAGTGGAACTTTTGTAACCTCCTAATGACGTCTTAGAAGTATCTCTGTGATCCTCATAATCATAGTCGACATATAAACTACTCAAACAGGTGAAAGCGATGTGCCATACAAATTAAATAAAAAATTTAAAATTGGAGAGACCACCCGGTCAAGGCATATATACTGATTATTACTTAGTACATAGAGCTATTTTCACCTCCTGATGACGACTTAGAAGAATCCCTGTGATTCTCATTATGTCATACAAATTAAATAAAAAATTTAAAACTGGGGAGACCGCCGGGACATGGCATATAGACTGTTTATTACTTAGTAGATATGGAACTTTTGCAACCTTCTGATGACGTCTTAGCAGAATTCCTGTGATCCTCATAATCATAGTCGACATATAAACTAAACTACTCAAACAGGTGAAAGCGATGTGCCATACAAATTAAATAAAAAATTTAAAATCGGAGAGACCACCGGGATTTGGCATATATACTGTCCATTACTTAGTACAGAAAGCTATTATAACCTCACGATGACGTCTTTGAAGTATCTCTGTGATCCTCATAATCATAGTCGACATATAAACCACTCAAACAGATGAAAGCGTTATGCCATACAAATTAAATTAAAAAATTGAACATTGGGGAGACTGCTGGGGTATGGCATATATACTGACTATTACTTAGTACAAAAAGCTATTGTAACCTTCTGATGACGTCTTAGAAGAATTCCTGTGATCCTCATAATCATAGTCGACATATAAACCACTCAAACGGATGAAAGCGTTATGCAATACAAATTAAATAAAAAATTGAATATTTGAGAGACCGCTGGAACATGGCATATATACTGATTATTACTTAGTACAAAGAGCTATTGTCACCTCCTGATGACGTCTTAGAAGAATGCCTGTGATTCTCATTATGTCACATTATATAAACTACTCAAACGGTTGAGACCGTTATGCAATACAAATTAAATAAACAATTTAAAACTGGGGAGACCGCCGGGACATGACATATAAACTGATTATTACTTAATTCATAGAGCTATTGTACCCGCCGGGTGAGTCTAAGAAAAATTCCTGTGATCCTCATAATCATAGTTGACATATAAACTACTCAAACAGGTGAAATTTCAAAAGTTATCAATCCAATGTTTCATTAGGTAGAAACCAAACTACTAACTTCCAAAATGGTTTTGGAAAATCTAATACAACTTAAATGTATATTAAAAAATTTTACGTAATTGTTTAAATGACCTTTACATTTCTGAAAAATTTAATAATCTTACTTAGATGTTCGAAATTAATGAACTTTACAATATATATCTAATTCACATGTACAAATCACTGTGCTTAGTTGGAGGTTGCCATTTGAATCCTTTTCAAATATTTTGCAATAAATTTTTTCAAACATTGGACGCCACTTGACCAATCTTTAATATGCGGCCATTTTACCTATAAATACGAGCAAAACGATGAACACGAGCTACCTTATTACGATATTTACATAAAAAAAGATATTTAGAAAATTCTATAATTACCTACATGACATTATACGGGTACGAAAGGGCATCGTTAATCCGAAAAAATCAACCTCTGTAAATAATTCGATAAAGGTATACGCAGATACAACATGGTCATAAGACATCGAATTACAATATTTGTATCTGCATAATGATCATTAAAGAAAGCCCGCTAGGTAGTTGTGTACAACAACAACAACCAATTTTAATACCGATTTATGACAACGACGTAAGAACGATACCAATCTTGTATTTAGCGGCAGTACACAAAATTTACCGCATTACAGTAAAAATATGAGAGATAAAAACAATTTTACTTGAACTTTTCTAACGTTACTCGTACTCATTCTGGCGATGTGCATTGTTTATTAATGGTTTGACCTCGATATGAGCAAAATTATATCCTACTTTTGCTTTACTGTATCAATGTTTCATATATCCTTCAAAAGATACAGTAATATAAAAAAAATCGTATACATACATATACAAAAGCCCTTGTAATATCATTTCCCAATGACGTCAATATGACGTCACAGGCGAAAATTATTCCCGATTTTGTATCCTACTTCTTCGTACACACATTCTAAGCTTTCCCGAAAATAAAATTTTGTTTTATTTTTAGAATTGTAATACGCATACACCGTAAGGTTGTAGTTCTACTTTTGAAGGATATTCGATTCATGAAAAACTAGGTCACAAACACATTTCCATCCGAAGCCAGAGTAAATACATGCATTATGAATGAAATGGATTGTGTGTGTGTGTGTGTGTGTGTATGTGTGTATGCCTATGTTAGGGTGTGTATTTTTTTGGAAGGGATGTTGCTAAAATGTCATTGGTCTATTTATGTGTATCTCGGCGATGACGTCATGAATCCTGGATTTTTTTCATTATTAATTCAGGAAAATTGTATATTTTAAATTCACGAAGCATTAACCCATACAGGAGAATATTCTGGTAACGCTTTTATCTACTTTAACAATACAGCATTGATACGACTATCTCTTTTACATTTTTCACGTCATTTTTGTATTCCATTTCTATTTATAGAAATATAGGTCATGAGGTAACTGTACTTTGTAGGATGTAGAATTTTCTTTTCTTTTTATTGCTTTACGTACGTAACGATGGGAAAACATGAATAAAAATTTATGGAAAATGGGAATAAATTATGCGCTCTGAAACTGTACGTTGATACAGAAATTTTGCTCCTATATTTATGTTGCAACAACAACAATAACAACCTAGGAGGATTTACAGATCGAAAAATTTGCTATCATTGAATAAAATTTTTGATGTGATGTTAAGTCGCACGTAGGCCAATTGGTATGTATTTAGGTTGGGTATACGATTCATCTTGAGGTAAGGAATTCACAATATTGTTAGATTTTATGGGGTTTAGATGGTCCTCTAAAATACTAAACCATATTTCGTGGCCTAAACAATTTATTTGTGTCACATTGGAATTCTCAATGGTATTCTCATATTTTTATGCCAATGTATCAATTATTTTAATGAAATCGTTACATATAAATAATTTTGGTCACTATTTATAGACTTTTGTGGGTTTGACGTATTTGGGGCTGTATGGTGATATGTGTTACAAAAATATTAAATATAGATTTACTAAAATAGAAAACAATAATTTTTTCTAGGCTATTATTACCGCATATTATATGTAAGTTTGTATGCCACCATAAGCCAAATTTTAGCACATTTGTTGCGGTGTTGCGGATGGTGTTTTGCATACTACCCTAATTGTGCACATTACAACAAATCATCATAATAACGCCTAAACCAGCTGTGGATTTTACAAAATAGGTCTACACTAACATTGTGTATGGGATGTTAGTCAGCGTTGTGCCGTATTGTCTACACCGCGTAGTTAAATACTATTCTACACGCGTGTAGACAGTGTACGTAGACAATTAAAAATGGCGTCGACAATGCAGAGAATGTAGACAACGTCGAAAATTATTATCAGCAACAATAATTCAGGAAAATTTTATGATTTATTTTGTTATTGGAACCATTTCAAGAGAGCTTCTTTCTTTCCTCACATATAAAACATTTGCTCCCAAGTTTGTATATTGTAATGTTAGCTAAATTCTCAGCTTGGAAGGATTAAGTGAAAGTAACGGTAAACCGTAGGTAATAAAACCATACCAAATAGTCTATCGTGTGAAAATTGAACCATTGCCCGAATATAGGACCTCCATTTCAATCATTTCGGATCAGTAAAACAGTTTCTCCAATTTGAATTATCACATTTACCAATTTTGCACTTAATCTTAACCGATGTGAAGTTTCTAACAAAAACATCGTTTCTAGCAAACAACATCGTGCCCTAATCTCTGAAAGTGGCTTGTTATTGGCCCAGATTGATAAATACTCAAAATTTACGGTGGAAAATTGCTATTAACAAGGCTACATTTTCTCCGCTAGCAAAAACCGAATACCGGAAAATGTGCTCTATAGATAAGCCAATTCAACCTATATAGTGGTATCTTGCCCTAATCTCTGAAAGTGGCTCGTTATTGGCCCAGATTGATAAAATACTCAATATTTTGAGTGAAAATTTTCAATAACATATTTGATATTTTTTTTTTTGTTAAAGCTTTAATTTTATTTATTTGTTAAGTAATATTTTTTATTTAATATTTTTTAAGTAATTTAAATATTTCTTTAATATCTTTTGTATTTATTATCCTGCTTCCATTTTATTATGTAAATTATGAATTCATTTAATATGATAATAATTTTTAATAAAAATTTTACTAATTTGCATTTATAAAATATTAACATTGCAATTCACCAACACTAAAACAATTCAATATGGCGGCTATTGGAATCCATTTGAATCCAATAAGAATTATGGTCACGCCATGTTTTCCCATTGGAATCGTATACGTAAACGTGTTATTTTTTGTTTGAAACTTCACGGGCTCTAATCATAACATATTTAATAAAAATGGATGTTTCTCGTACATTCCAAAGCTGTTTAAGTACAATTTCGAAAAACGAAACAAAGAGAAGAATCATCACCACGTAATAAAATGATATGGCATAAAATATTTCCGCGGTCCATAACCCTAATAAATTCCAAAATATAACCCAATGCTCAGGGCCCGTAAATTATTCTATAGAGTTTTCCATAGATTAAAGTCATATACGTATACAAATCCAATTGGTCTTTTGCTAACTCCAATTAAAATTTTAAAGCCTTTCTATGGAGCTGTGTGTAGTACACTGTCATGATTTTTAATTTGCGAAATTGTCAATGAAAAGTAAAATATTTGAAACCATATAGAACACATTTTTAAATAAATTACAAAATTTGTACATAATTTTGATTCAAAATAGTGAAATAAAATAAAAGTGAGATAGAAAGAGACAGATATATATGTGGGATCACCCTGTTAAGAAATATCAGAATTTGTATTTTAATCCGTAATTTTAATTTTCAAAGTAATGTTGTTATTGTTTTTCAATTTTTGATCATAAATTCCATCAATTACTGTAATTCTTGGTAATGCGGAAAATTGTAGTACTAATAATATTTTTGATAAATATAGCATTTTCCAATAATAGTGATATGATTTCTTTTAAAAAAACACACACTATTTGTTAAGGAATTTGAAATGTTTTTTATTTAATGTGAAGTACAACCGATACAATTAAGTTCTGAATAAAACGTCATTCAAATGGCCCCACATTGTAACATTTTGAAACTATCTTCCACTGGCGTTGACTTTCTGAGCCTTCCAGAGCCTTTCTTTCTTTGTGTACTGCCCATCTCTCGCATTTTTTAATATTCCACGCGTGACGCGACAGTACTTTTAGGAATGTTTAATCTTTCTGCTATTATCAACATATTGCTTTCACACTGCTCACTAACCTTTCCCATTTTTTAAAATTATAATTGCACTTTATTCTTTATTTGACTAGAATCACTTACAGAATAACTTAATCTTACAAAATATGCACTATTAATACTCAAAAAAAAAATTACAGGCAATAAAACATCTGCACTCTAATGACGGCCAAGAACGGTAGGCGTAAAATAAAATCATTAGTTGACCAATTTTTTGCACATCAATGGCGGGGTTGTACCGGTGTTATAAAAACAAATGGCGGTCCAACAAAATATTAATATTAAAGATAGAACTTCTCTAAATAAATAAAAAACAAAAAAAAAATTAAAAAATATGTGTTTAATTTATTCCATTACTTTAAATCCAATCAACGTATTTTGAATATTTTGGCATTTTTCGAAGTTTTGCCCCTAAATTGCAGGTATTTTTCTTTCAAAAATTACGCCATACATGTATTTAAAATGAACAATAATCCAATTGCATTCAAACGTTTTGTAATTTTAGCAAAAAAAGACTCCAATTTGCAATAATATATGTTTGCCCAATTTTTTTCCCAGCGCTGTATTTATTACATAAATGAATTTCTCAGAAGAAGAAAACAGAGCTGAAACGAGCTACTTCAACCCAAGTTAGTAATACCCTAGACAACATAAACAAATCACCAGCCACCAAACAACTACCAATTCGAGAAAGCCAAGTTATACTCCTTATGACAAAAGGCCTACTGTTTTGAGTAAAAATGTTTCGCAACCCAACAAAAATTCGGCGATTTCAACACCAGCTACATCAACTCAAATAAACCATACTCTCGACAGTAGTAACAAATCATTTACAAGCAATCAACTAGCCGCCCGTATAAACAAAGCCATTTATACACCTTGTAACCGGTCGCGGGTGTCCGTTTGCTCTAAAGTTTGGACGTTAGACGAAAGGCTACTAAAAATTTATTTATATCAATGGAAACCACTTGGAGCAGTCTTCTCTGGCTCTGGCTCTTGCTAGACCGCTTAAAAGTTATCTCAAAATATCGCAAATTCAGTTTTTTGCTTTGTTTCTATGCCACATGTTTGCTCACCGTACCTACCCTCGTTACATCTCCCCTAATCGGATACGTTTATCTCATTTTAAGGAATAATTAAATTGAACCAAAAAAATTTATCAAAATTTAAATAAGAAAGCTAACAGAATAATATAAAACCAACAATAAAAAGGTTACATTATATTTAAATTTTGTTATAGTTCTAATAATTAAAATATACTTTAATCAAAATTTACTGAACTTAAGAATTATTATTTTATTTTAAATTACGACTTGAACGAAGCGAAGATTTATCCAAGAATGAGCCGAATTTTCATTTTCCGCACGTAGTTTTGCGGAATTAAATTAAATAATAATAATTTTATATTATTATTATTTAATTTAATTTAAAAAATCCCGTTCAGATCACGGTTTTAACACAAGCACTTGAATTTTATTAATGTTCTTTTAGATTACATTTATAATTATCTTTAAGAATTTCACAATTTATTTAATATTTATAATATTATCACTATTATCACAGTTAATTTTTAAGGCACAAAAAAATATTTTTGCTGTAAGTCCCAACAAGAACTTATAAAAAAAATCGTTCACTTTATATTTTATTTTATTTTTATGGTTTATTGGTATTGACTAATTGTCGGAAAATAATATTCTTCTCAAAAACCAACCTCGACTGCCAGCTATTTTTTTAATTTTTCACCTTCCCAACTCAACGGCTTTTCATTAATCATATTATGTAAACACATAGAAGAACAAGAACGTTATTATGTTTGTCTTTTTGGTTACAGTCTCATTAAACTAATGGTAAAATTCAAGGGGGGAGCACCTGCACACATCGTAACCTGGTAACCTGGCAAAAATATCAGTGACAAATCCATAGGATTTGTTACAACCTTACAGTAAAAGTGCCCCTACTAATTCAAACAACAACGTTACGCAGCAAAACATAAGCCCGCCAAAGACCCACAATACAACTGGTCAGTATTCCTCAGAGCCAAGAGCTAATTTTGAGGCAAATGCAATGGTAATCAAGAAAAATTAAACTTTTAAGATCGGAATTTAAAAGTTATAAAGAAAATTGCACATGTCATGCGGCGTTAAATGTAAATAGAAAAGAGTTAGACCTATCTGCTGATTCTGTAGAAGTTTTTAATAAACTTGAAAGTGATATTCGGTTAGAAACTCAAAAGAAAGTTTCCTTGGTAATTTTAAAATTTAAACTGCTATATAAAAGTCTTACTAAATTATTTTTAATTTCTTTTTTTTGCCTTAAAAGCATTACTACCGACAACGCAGCTTCACAATTTTCATGACACGGGCAGCACGGGAATATTGCTGTAAATATTTCAATATTACGGCATTATTGAAAGGTACCGATACTTATTATTACAAATCAAATTTCATAACTTATTAACAGTATCGCTTTTTTTATTTTCAGATGAAACAGTAAAAAAATTTTATTGCAGAGTATGCCAAAGACCGCATACCAATATACCAATAAAACGGATTATTATTGAACTAAATTTCGGGTTTAATTTAAATCAAATATAAAATAATAAATCGGATTGCAGCAGTTTATTTACGATACTCATTAGCAGTACGTAAATGTAACATCAAAACTGTTCAAATGTGTAACGTGTAAGTGATTCAAAAACGTTCCACAAAAACCGTTCAATTACGTTACGCCAATATGAAAAGAAATTGTATACATTTTTGTGTTTCATTTCTCTTGTGACAAAGGTTACGTAAACTTTACGTTTATGTTGCACAAAAACGTTACGTTTCCGAAGACTCTAGTATAAATAAACAAGTCTTCGTAAACTGTACGTTTCTGATTCGCAATGTTGGGAGGGTTATTCTATTCATTAGTAGCGTACGTATTTTAAATCCCGTTTACGTTTTCGTCCTTTCATACAAATCGTAAACTGATCACGCATTATTTACTCGAGAGCTTTCGTTTTTTTGTTGGTGTTTCGTTGGAGTTGTTGTTAAGATGCACGGGCAGGTATTAAATCACAATTACACTAAGTCCCATATGTAAAAGTAGTTTGTTAACACTGTAATGGTCATAGTTTTTACTTAAATTTCTGTTTAAGTTTTTCTGTTTTTTTTTTAACTTTTCAGAAACAAGCGTGCACTTTTCACGTACACATAGTAAGTTGGAGGTCTGTTTGTTTTTTTAACGGTTTTGTATATTAAATAGAATTTTATTTAATTTATTTTATTTACTTCATTTTTACACCATGCACTCGGGAAATGTAGTTTTTATTTTATCGACAGTCCGTCCCGCTTTGTACACTTTTCACTTGCATGCTTTACTTATATACAGTTTTTCGATGAAAGCCATGCAATATTTAACAATTGAATTATTGAACCCACTTACTAATACGTTAATTTTGACCCTTTTGCTTTAATTTATTATTAATTATCACTGCTACAACTATTCACAATATTTTAAGCAAAAAAAATTCTTAATACGTACAAAATAACCGAGATTATCTTTTTAAAATACATCATTTCGAGTCAAAAAGTCACAAAAAACTGTGTTTACCACAAAAAAACTCGGTCTTATTCCAATTATCCACAAATGTATTCAAGTGTACGAAATTTTATCAACTAACTACCTCGAGCCAACAAAACGAAGTCCATTTATATCAATTTTCTATCCCCACCTAAAAGGGTTAAACCACAAAACCTGCTGGTCAACTCCATAAGACACACCAATACGTATGAGTAAAATACTGCTAATTCCCCTTAATTAAAAAAAAGAAATAAAATTAATATAACCCTCGCTTGTCACGTTGATCGAATGGGCAGCGTTCCATAGTTAAGCACGGTTACACCGGTTAAATCTATAGTTTGCATACACTCGTACATTAAAATATTCAAAGTTTAGTTAAATTTAAATGATTTCCAAATTTAATAATTTGATAATTGTAAAGAATTTACAAAATGCCTCGTCCTAGCATGGATTTTAGAAAATTTTTACAAAAACCTTCGCACAATCGATTGGTTCTACGAAATTCGAAGAACTATAAAATAATGTAGGTCAATTTGCAGGCAACAATATTACAGAGCCCCTCGCAGCCCTGTTACAATTCATTTTCCATTGTGATTAATACACCGAAGCCAATTCCACTACAATGTATTCATGCCTGCTAGGCAGAACATCATACAAATTATTTTTGTATGTTTATTTTTGCAATTTCAGAAAAGCAAAAATTCATAAAATGGACAAACCAAATATGATCGACCTAATTAATTGAACAACAAATTTTATAAAACTCGCTACTGTATAAATTAATTCGATTTTATTCCGAGAAATTCAGAATTAGCTTAAACAAAGTAGTTTCCATTAAATTAGCCCTCTGGTATTTGGTATACACACCATTAAATTGATACAAATTATGTCACGAAACTTTTTGAGGCAAAACTTTTTTTCAACCATCAAGATATATTAAGATACTTTTCCTTTCTTGTTTATTAATTACCACCCGGTTACGTGACATACACCATATTGTGTGCATTTTTGTATATTGTAAAGCCTAACAAAAGCTCCAATAATCATGATTTTCTTTTTATGATTTATATTTTTAAACGTTCACAATGAAATGAAAAGTTCATTATACTTTCCATGGCTTTTCAGCTATAATTACTTGCTGTTTCATTTTCGTTTATAAGGGGGAAGGGTAATGGTTCGATGAAGGAATGGTTTCCTTGTACAAAAAGCAATGCCCCTTTATTTATTTTAAAAAAATATTGGAAACAATTATATTTCTTGCGGGAAGTTCTACCAAACATAATTGCTAATATTTTGTTTAGACGGAAAATGAAAAATTAAGTTTTGGATTTCAAATTATTAATTTCTAAACTACTTCTTCTTAAATACACTGCACGTGGTCAAATTCATCGAAGCACCAGTACAATTTTCCTTAATCCTCTGGTGTGTCTGATTATATCGAAACAATTCCCAACAATTCCAAAAATTGATTCCAGCATGGGTAAAATAAAGGTGGCAGTCGATACAACAATAAAACCACGTAGACATACTTTTACGTATGATTGATATGATTCTGCACCGCACCGTTAAAATTCATGTTGCTTGTGCTTCGCATAAAATCAACCAAGTTCATTCAACTAACAATAATACATTTTGATTTTACATCGAAAACTTTGATACATCTGGTACAACAATAACAAAATTCTGGTGTATTCACAACATTTGTTTGTTGAGGAGATGAAAAGGATGGGATTATAATAATTTGGAAAACTAGGCCAAACTCCTTAATAAGAAGCAAAGTAAAAAAATAAATTTTTATTGAAAATTGTATATGGATATATCAGCAGCTACACCACCTCCTCACGACGTAGTTAATCCAAACGAATTTTGATTTACTAAAAGATTTTCGATAAAAAATGTTTGTTTCGATTTGCCAACGTGAGAGACGTTCTTGAGATGTTTGTGTGACGTATGTATATCTGATTTTAGCCGTGTTTTGATATTGGAGCACTATCAGGTGCCGAAGGGAAATTTATACTGAAACTGTAGCTATTTTTTCACTGATGTCGCTATACCATAAAGGTGAACAAATAAATTCATCCATAAAACAAACATTTAACGACCTGAAATATACCAATTAACATTTATTTTGGCATGACGTTATAAAAAATAAATCATCTTGCTCCGTTTTAAATTTTTATTGTAAGAATAAGTTTCTAATGGTTTAAGGGTTGTACAAAACAAAGGAAATTTAAAGTTTCCCTTTGAAATTGATAGTGCTCCCGATAGCGGCTCCCGATAAATAGGTAGACCAAGATATTTTTTTATCGATTTTTAACTAAAAAGTTGAATGAAAAATTTTAGTTTAGAGTTAAATAAATTAATTATATGCAAAAATAGTGCTCCGGATACAGCTATCGGCGCTAATAAATAAAACACGGCTTTTATTGTTTAAGTTTGGTTTTAATTGGCTCTGGCTACTAAAAATTTACTCGAGTGGAACAAATTTTTGTTATTACGAAATTCTGTAATAGTTTAAATAATTATATTGAGATGGCTCCAGTCCAGTGTTGGGCATTTTACATGTAAAAAACGTTATCTACATTTTTATGTAAATAACGTAAATTACGTTAAAAATTTTGTAATTTACATAAAATATTTAAAAAACGTGAAAATAACTGAAAATATTATGTAAATGTAACAAATGTTTGTTTGAAAGAGTTATACGCATCATAAATATCAATCAAACAGTTCATTTAGACGGTCAGTCATAATTATTTTAGACTTTTATCTACAATCACAAGAAGAAATTCATTTATGTATCTACACTGCCATCTGTGTTTGTCTTAAACAAGCTCTGGAAAACGGTTACTGACATCTCTAGGCTTAGTTTAGCTACATCTGGGAAAGATAATAATTTTTATAGTGCAATACGTGCCAACTATTATCGAATTGTAGCACTTTACACGGTTTCTTCGTAAGTAAATGTCAAACAGTCGAGTAAATGTCATCAGCATATTATAATCGATACTAATGAAAGAAATGCCAAGTTCATACCACTTTACAGAATATCTTGATTGCATTTAGAACGGAAATTATGATGATTTCTGGAACAACACAAGAAAGAATATAACCTCAAATTTTTGACATATTAATTTTTCTTTGTTTTATTTTCAACGTTACACAGCCAATTTTTTATATTATTAAACAGTTATTAAATTATATAATAGATGGCGCGCTTGTCCTGAAAAAATATTTATTTACGTTACATAATGTAAAAAATAACTTATGTAATTTATATATAAATAACCGTGTACATTACATCGTGCAAATTACGCGCCCAACAGTGCATGGCTCAATATGTTTTATTTGATATCATGGTGGAGACCTCAAGCGTGTATGCCAATATCACCTTTGCTATATGGGCCGTTTCCGTATGAGAAACAAACTTTTTATTGCCTTTGGGATGTTTCCTATCTTTTATAAATTTTCTGGGCGTCCATGAATTTATAGTTCAAGGTCAGGCACAATTTATGAGTGATTCATTCGATCTTTAAAAATTATTTTTGCAAAACTGTCAAAATAGTAAGAAAATAAGAAGTATTAAATGATTTGTACTCGACTGGCCAGTTTGTTCTTGCAATCGCCTGGAGAAAGCAGCCTGATCTTGTCTGTATGTTTCCGACTGAAACCTTATTCGTTACTCTAACATTTAAGCGCATTTTACACAAAGGGCACATCTTAATGGTTCTGGCTCATAAAACTCTGATTTCGGCTGGCTTAATATTGGTTTATGTAGGAGTTCTGTGTGTTTTAGTAAATAAAATTTGTAAAGAGGCGAATTTGAGTATCGTATGGTTATCCAAGCACTTTTCCTTATTCCATTCCTGTTGATGTTTATCAATTAGTTTTGATTCAGAACAACTTAAAAGTGCGCATAGTGTTTAGTAGCGATTTTTTCATAATATTTGAAAAAATGCCCGGAAGAACAATACGATACTCAAATTCGCCTCTGTACAAATTTTATTTACTAAAACACCCGGGGCCTTAGATTTTTCAATGGAATGGTTTTTTCCTGTTAGGTTAGTTTTGATGTATAATTTGAAAGAAGACTATACATTTTTGAATAATTAACTACCAAGTTTCTCATTTGTTTTAAGTTAGTATGAATAGTTTTATGTTAAATGGTAGACAATGAAACTGTAGCCTAAGTAAGTTAGCATAATATTTACAGAACACCCATGCACAGATTCGTCTGAAGTTAAGTATATACCTTCAATCTATGATATTATGGTGCCCATCTCCTCTAAAGTAAGTATTGTGTTACCAATGAACTGTTTAAGATGACATTTCGCGGACTTGATGCCAGCTTCCCAGATTTCGAACAAGGGAGGCGAACTTGGAGGACTAAAATGCCATGATATGAATTGTCTGGAAGAATATAATTTTCGAGTTTTTATTAACTTATTAAATGTTTCATTGAGTATATTGGATGCCCCAATAAAATTACTCTCATTGTCACTGTAGATGTCTCGATAAATTCCTCTTAGTGTAACAAACCGTTTTAACGCTCCCAAGAGCCTTTTTGTACTCCTAAGCATGGCTTTCGTGCTTAGTCATACAAATAGGCATATGCATGCTTTGTAAGTATTTTGACCTCGTCCTCGTCATAGGTGCATTGGTAGAGGACCGGCGCAATCTACACCAATCTTCAGCAATTGGCGGATTAGATCAGCTTTGCAACTGTGTAGGTTGCCCATCAATTGGTTATTGATCCTTGCTTTATATTTGACACAGACAACGCGCATTTATTGGTGACTTGTCGGACTAAGTTTCGACCACTTGGAAATCAGTAGTCTTCTCTGGTAATTGTTAGCATAAGTGATGGCCTCGCGTGCTTGTTATTGATGTGAATGGCTTCAACTATTAGCCAACTGAATCGTGACTTTTGATGTAGAATCAATGGATGCTTGGTAGAGAGTGACGCTTCAGAATTCTCTAGTCGTCTGCCAACTCAAAGCATTCCAGCCTTGTCCGGGAAAGCATTTAATGTCTTGAGATTACTGGTTTTGTTAATCTCTTTATTGGCCTGCAATTGAGCGATTTCATTATCGTAGAACCTTTTTTGCTCATGATTACAAAGTATATGAAGTGCGCGGATCAGTTCATCTCTCTGCAAAAATATAACATTTGATTTTGGTATCTCTTTAGATTTGAGATAAGAGATGAATCTTAGCATGAAAGCTAAAACCCTTTGCAGCTTAATTAATGAGGAGTATTTTTCCATCAGTTTATCGTGTGTTGGTAGTCGCAGCAAACAGGTGAAATTTTGGATTTTATTCGTCGTTTATGCCGTAACTTATCTCTTGTGGAGAATCCCATTCCACCATAGCTGCCCAAATAGCTATTCAAAATGAAACTTCTTATCGGAAAACCCTATATCATTGTCTCTGGCGTGGATTCATCTAGGTATGAATATCAGGTTGACGTATTGTAATTGGTCTCGAATTTCCTTCCAATTTTTGGATGAATATTTTAACCATGACTATGACAGGAGCTATCCAAGCAAGGCGATCAAATAACCGACTGACTTCGGATACTACCATCCGTTTGGTAACAGAATCCGGTTCGGCAATTCAGAAGTGGACGTAAAATTGTCTGTTGATGGATTCCAACTGATATTCAGTACCTCAACCGATCCTTCATCTTTTTCATTGTTGATTTCTATGGATTTTATGTCAGCAGGACCTGTATCAACATCTCTGATACTTGAGCTTACAATGGCTTTCGAATTCGACATCCACTTGCGAAGAATTAATCCATGTTTCGATAGCAACATACCAATACGCTCCTTCAGCGGCAATGCTTCGAATTCGTTGCTGGCTCCTGCCATCAAATCGTCGACATAAATATCATCGGAGATGGCGTTGGCAGCGACTGGAAATGTTACTCGTAATTGGTTTTCCTCCGAAATTTTTTTAAGTACTCTTGTAGCTAGAAATGTTGCGGCTGCTAGGGCATATGTGATTGTGGTAACACGATAATGGCGACTATTTTCATAGTCAGAGTCATACTATTTTCTGGAATTTAGTATCCTCTTCCTCTATTCCTACTTGTCGAAACATCTCCACCCCCCCCCCCGTCTGCTTTAATGACGAATCGGTGTTCTCTGACTCTCAGAATGATTGAGTATATAATGTCGCTTGAACTGTAGGACCAATCGCTAAGCATTCATTTGGTGAAATACCAGATGTTGTTTTAGCAGATCCATCAAAGACCATCCTTAATTTTGTGGATGAACTGGACTTCTTCACGTCTCCGTGATGAGGTAAATAGTATCCGGTGTCTTGTGTATCGTTATGCATCACTTCATCCATATGGTTAAGATGCTCGTACACGATCATAAAGCCTTGGTACATCTTTTGAAACTCTGGATCACTTGTAAACCGGCGATCAATACCTCTCCATCTCTGGATTGCGATATTTAATGATTTTCAAAAGTTTTGAGACGATTTCTTGAAAGGCAAACGAACAATAAAGTGCCCATCATCAGAAGTTCCCACATGCACAAAGAAGTGTTTCTCACAAAATGCTTCTTCTGGGGATAGATTAGTTTTGGAGTTGATTCTAATTCCCAGCAACTTCGTAATATTTTATCTAAATTGAGATTCATGCTCTCAGTACTTGATATCATAGATAAAAGACGGTCTTCTAAAGCATCTTTATCGATCTTCCCAGAAAAAACCCAACCAAATATGATTTTCTGGAGAACTGGACCCTTTGCATTCATCTTAACTTGCTCAGGTAAAATCAGGTCGAAGAAATAGTCAACGCCAATTAACACCTCTATCTCACCCGATTTGAAGAAATTTGGATCAGCCAGCTGTAGGTTCTGCAAACATCTGAATCTCATGTCCTCGACAGTTTAAGGAGGCAAATGTGATGTAATCTAGGGTAATATGTGGGCTTCTATATTCTGGATGATAATTTGGTATTACGGTATTTGGTATTTTGCTTCGAGTGGCGCATTTCCATCTTGGCGGCTATGTAAACAAGCAGAATTGTCGCATTTGAGGCACGGAGAACCCGCACATGATCGTAGAGAAGCCGATGCATCCTCAACGAGTGACTGTTTGGTGCGGATTTTGGTCCGGTGGCATCATTGGGCCATTTTTCTTTGAAAATGAGTAAGGAGCCGCCGTTACTATCAATGGTGAGCACTAGTGCGCCATGATAAACAACTTTTTGTTCCCGGCACTTGAAGAGGAGGACATAGGCAACATTTGGTTTCAACAAGACGGCGCTCCGTGCCACACAGCACATGTTTCAATTGATCTTTTGCGCACTGTCTTCGAGGATCGAATTATCAGCCGAAATTCTGATGTGATTTGGCCGCCTCGGAGCTGTAATTTGACGCCGTTGGACTATTATCTTTGGAGTGTCGTCAAATATATGTGTTACGCCGATAAACCAGCAACGATTGACGCTCTCAAGAACAATATTCGCATTGCCATTGAAGACATAATGCCGCATACCATCGAAAATGTGCTCGAAAATTGGACCGACCGTATGGGGTACGCCAAGGCCAGGCGAGGCAGTCATATGAATGAAATAGTATTCCATAATTAATCGGAAGGATTGTTCTTTACAATGAAAAAATAAATTTGAAAAAATATAGAGAACTTTTTGTTTTATTGCATTTTTAAAAAAAAATTATTTGGCCCACCCTATACTTAAAGTATATTCATTCAAACACATTCATAAGGATTCATAAATCGATACAATTTAAAATAGAAAAGCTGTATACTTAGCTGGTTAGATGATTCTCGCAACAGTCGTTAGTTGTGCCGGCGAAGTGGCTTTCGAAGATTTGGCTATATGTGCTAATTATCTTAGAGCCGGCAAAAACTTCTGTCGACGATGTAATTGTTGCTTATGTGGGGGTCGGCGATGTAGGTGTCGTTGATGTAGGTGTCGTTCATGTAGGTGTCGGCGAAGTGATTGCCGGTGATGTGGACACTGTCGGTTAGGTGGGATTGTCAATCAGCTCCCATATTTCTGTTCGCGAAATGTTGTCGGCGATAAAGGCGGATCTCCAAAATTTGTGTATCGATAAAAAACATCTAACTGTTTATTTATCATATGTTTGCTCAAACAATTGGTGATAGGTCCTCGTAGGCACGAGTTTTTTAAGTGCAGCTTATGCATAATTTAAACAAAATAGTATCTAAATTATATTTTCCGGGCAAATGGAAAGAGGCCTGTAATGTTATCGACTTATTCGTTAATTATAACTATACCGTTTGACGTCCATTATATAGGTATAAGATAATTTTAGCTGTTATCAATAATTTACTAATTAGATTTTATCAAGAAACAAGAGTACAGCGATAACATATTTTTGACTTTTGCAAGTTTCCATATAAATCCAATTAAAATGAATTTTAGATGCTTTATGCTGTGTAGTACATTGAGTTCCAATAACATCTTGTTTCTTAATAAATTTGGCACCCAGCGTGCGCGATTTGTTTGCTATACACAAAATACCCGGTACAATTATTTTTACAAAAATTATCTAATTTAACGTTATATGGAAACGGCATCAATCATCCAGTATCCGTTCATGAAGCATAAATTGATCATTCGCATATTATAAAAAATTAGATTTGATTACTTTAATATTCTAATAAAATACAAGAGTATGTACGAGTACATCTCTCTGTTATCATAAACAAAATCTAAAAATAGATCTGGGTATATAGCTTCAAGATGACAGAGTTATCATCTTTCAAATTTCACTCGCACCCAAAAATAATCCTCCGTTTACATAGAGTCGATCAAAAAATAAAATTATTGCGTCTATAAAACATATTGGTAACCAAAATTTACATAGAGCTTTTCAATAACCTTTTGGGGTGGTGACCACCATGTTAACGTAAACACAATAAAAACAAATATTTATTTTTTGTGTGCAAAGACAAAACAAACATTTTTTTCGGGTGAGGAAACCGATAAGGAACTTTTTTTTCCTTTTTCCATGATATACAGCTGCACGACTAACCGAACGAACGGAATATAATACAGGAGGAAAACGGTTTTTATGTATTGCAAAAGGAAGTTGCCCATAAATATGAATCATGGTGATAAATGTGTTGAGATTTTATTTTCGTACATATTTATGGGTTCATTGCGCTTTTGGTAATGTAAGATACACTTTTGTGGTTGATTTCATATGTGCATCTCTCAAATTTCGCCTATGACGAGAATACGCGTCTAAAAATATACACGTAAGTGGAGAACCCTTCTGAGTCTGTGAATTGTAAAACTATGTCATATAACTAAATTTAATAATAAAAATATTTATGTTTTAGGCGTGGCATATGGTCATTCTAATTAGAGGAATGCGAAAGCACTGTGAAGGGTTTCACACGTTGTTTTATTTTGGGAATCTGCTTCTTTCTAGAGTCCCTAGTCGTAGTTTATGGAGAAATCATTTACTTTTTTATTTTCTGGGAATATAAATAGTCCACCCTCGGGAAACGACGTGTGTTTTAATATTATAGTAGGTCGTTTCGTGGCGGAGGTGTAATACTGGCTACATACATATTACGAGTATAAGTAAAAAATGTACCTGATCAGGCCACGTGATGACGGTGACCCCTTATGAAATTGGCAGTCGCTTTTACTCAGAATTCAGTTTTGGCATAAAAAAAACAAATCACTAGTAATACAACACCATTACGTTAAATTTAAATAGGGCTTGATACCACGTTGCAACAAATCAAGATAATTGATGGAGATGCCAGCGAAATTTATCCAACCTAATCCAAAAAATACAACAACAAACTCGTTGTAATAAAATTGGCAAAGGTAAACATTCAGGCGAATTTATATTGTGTAATTTCATTTCAATTCCAAGAATAAAAATGTTACCTGGACCAGGGACCGGATGATGGTAGACCTAAGACTAGGTCTTACTATGATCAAACTCGGAAGGCCATCGTAATGTAACGACTCGCTGGTTTCGGATACCAGGTGGTATGATTTGCGGGTATGGCTCGTCGCGGCCCGGTTCTAAGTTCCGAAACACTGTCTAACATGTTGAGCCAATTACCGTTACCTGGTATGATTCAATATCAGCACCCGATTCGTCTAGGTTACGCATTACGAACCCTTGGATAATTTAGGCTGACATCACTACTAACACATAACTACTAACACATAATTACAATTTTCTAAAATTACGTTACCGCTAAATCTGAAGTCAGTTATATGACCTTTATACGCTGTTTGACGCTGTATCCAGTTGTAGCTGCCCTATAAAACTTCCTTATTCCAAAAATCGTTCTGACGTGGTATCCAGTAATAATTGCACTGTGACCAGTACGTTCGACGAGAGTTGATGGAGCCAAACAAAATCTTTGAGATTGGCCACTTTATCTTAACTTCTTGGCGATGTCTATACCTAACCGTAATATATTCGGAGAACCACGAATGGATTAGTTGTATATCCACGATCGAAACAAGTGTACTCACGTGCGCAATTTATTGCATGTACCAAAAACAAAATGGTGGAAGTGTTAAATGGCCGTCTTTTTTGGACTTAAATAGTCAAATTTGTCCCCCCGACGCTTGGCACAAAAAAATAATTCCACAACTCGTCTTGATTTATTATTCAAATATACACCAATTATATAATTTTATTATATGATTTGATTTACACATTGGTTTTTATCGATACAATACATATCGACCTTCGAATTGGCAAATCGAAAACACAATATCCAAAATTAAATTTTTCTTTATGCACCAAAATTTTGCAAAACCACAAAAAAATCGTACAACCATCACTGGTCAATGCCAAAAATTAACTACAAAAAACTTGTCCCGTTTCATGTGATCGAGTGTCTTTTATCGCATCTTTTCGTTTTTTTTAATTTTATACTAAATAACTTTGAAGAGGTATTGTTGTCTTTTATTAATCATCAACGATCATAATTACCATCCATCATCATCAGTCATGTCACCAAAGAAACATTTGTTATGTCACCCATGGAACATTTTTGCCAATCAAGTGTCGCGTTAAATCGTTACAATAGTCGTGTACCAGAGATATTGTAAAGACGACGAAATCTTAATCGCAGATGATAACATCAAACCGCCATCTCATTATCTCGAAGAGAGGAAGGAGATACAACGCGTGTACCAAAAGGAATTGCGTTACACAGGTGCCTTGCAACCCGCCAATGGTAACACCATCCTCAACCATTATACTAAAGAAGGACAACGAACAATGAGATGTGACAGAGCAGCCAAAATGTTCAATCGAACGTCGGATCTGATGAGCCTCTGAAAACATTAGACCAGAATAATCCAATTTATTCCGACACTCGATCATTCACAACGTCATCATACAACATCAGGGGGAGTATGTCAAAATATGATCGAATTTCAAAAGCATACTGTTGAACGACCCACACATGACAAAACAAGCAACAAGTTCAGGGAAACAGCAACTCAATTCAACTGGAGCCAACCTGAATCTAGTTCGTAAGCTTTTCCAAAATATTATTAACTTTAACTATCAATGCGATATTGGTATTAAAAGAATACTCGGACAATACCTCAAAATAAAAATCGGCCAGATAACCGAAGTCGATTAATTACACAAAAGTATCCTCAGTAGTGAAATTAAAACAAAAGATCAACCAGAAGAAGGTTCATCCAAAAACCACATCATCATTAAATCTTCCAAAGGTAGAAATACCAAAGTTCTTTGGCGAATAAGAAAACTGGCATGCATTCATAGATATATTTACAAGGCTCATCCATCAAAATAGTCAACTGTCGAATACGCTAAAGATGGCATCCCTAAAATCTCATCTGCAGAAGGGAGCTGCACAACTAATCAGCCACTTATCAACCATTGGAGGCCTGAAAAATCCTATTGGCCATAACATCAAAAACCTGAAATTAAAGAATCCATTCGAAGCCCTCATCATACACCTCTTGATAGTATAGGTGGACGCAGATACATTGGAGAGATATGAAAACAGCTTTGTCCGTTTACGCGAGATTCCTAAACTTGACAATAGCTTGGAATTGTTAACAAGAATATTTCAATCGCTGGAAGCACCTGGAGTACAAAAACAGCACATCGCACGGCTATTCAAACCAGACACTAGCATGCCACGGAAAAGTTTCTTAAACGCTTAGAACTTCAAATAACCTAAGAACCTCCTTATTCTCTCAAAGATTGTATCCATTTTCAAAATATTTTCTTCAATCAAAGAATTTATTTTGTGAATCGTGCCGAAATTTTCAGGAACCGTCACGCACATAGTCCAAAGATATCGTGCGGTGGGAACCACGATTGCACCAGCTGCAGTAATCGACATCACCAGTTGATACACGAAGTAGATGCACGACCTGCAAAAACTGTGTCTGTTACCACTTTGGATGACAATCAAACAACTCTGTTAGAAACGGTCATCGTTAAAATCAACTGTATCTGCGATCAATGTTAATAGGCCAAGAATCCCCATTTTTTAATTATACGCAGGAAGTAGTTCAAAGGCTCTAAAGCAAATGACCGTAAGGATCTCAGGAGTCGGACCTGACACAACTAACAGGGCAAATGCGAGTGTCCAGATTTGCTTTCAACCATGCCTATCAAATACTTAACAAAAAATAACAAATTTTATTGGCTAGTTATTTCCCTAAATGTTGCTTCTATGTAAAAACAGACAAATTAGTGTACAGTTAGGCGAATACAGATAAAATTGTGTAACACGATCGGACACATTCATTTGAAAGTGATTTGTTCACCAGAAGTCAAAAGTTCCACAACTGTAGCAATTCCTTGATATTCATATGACCGAACCCAGGAATCGAACATTTGACATTTTTGTATTAAAGTACATACCAAGGCCATCATAAATTTATGTCTATTTATGGTACTTTAACCACGAAACAATTTTTTGCAGAATATTCCGCCTAAGCGTATACTATTTGCATATTCGCACACATGCATAGTTTTTTTGGTAGAAATTGGACTTCGGGCTTCAATCTCATTGTGATTCCTCGTACAGACTAAAGGTCGATCCATATATGTTACCAAAAATCATCCCAAAGATATCTGAACAAGCGATCGCCAGAAAGCTTGACGATGACGACAGGTGGAGTGAAATACGGATCCAAGTTTTGGTCGCTCGGTCAACCTAGTGTTAGGTGCGGACGTTTACAGTGACTTCATCGGGAACAGAATAATCAGAGGCCGAGAAAGCGGTATAAGCACCAGTTTGGGATGAATAATTTTTGACCCGTCACAAACCACAATCCAACAAGAGACCGTAACACCACATACCATTAACAAGGCGGAAGGAGGTATGGAGAAAATCTGGGAATTAGAAGAGGTTCCGAAGGATAACTAGAGCTGGTCAGTAGCCAACTCTTCTTGCGAAACACTCTTCCAACAAACCATCAAGCGAGGTAAAGATGGCCGATTTAGTGGGAGAAAACATCAAAGAGTGTTCTCTGCGGACATCAAAACGATGTACCGTGAAATACTGGTACAATAGGAACATCAGAAACTTCAGCGAATTTTATGGAGAGAAAGCAAACGTTATCCAATAGGTGAATATAAATTAACCGTAGTAATCTAAAGAGAAATATCAAGAATCTTTGATCCTTTGAGATGGCTGGCACTATTGGTCATCGGTTGTAAAATAATATACTAAAGACTGTAGAGTCTCGATCTGAACTGGGACGAGGAGCTACCAGCCGAAACAGCTGAACTGTTTGTTCGCACTTCAAGGATTTCTCTCAATGAGCAAAGTACAATCCGTCTTTTGACTGCCAAAACCAGGGGGCACGGGTAAAATCAAAACTGACAATCCCTCGACTTGAATTATGCGGCGCGGTATACTGTTTAGTCGGTTAGTTCAACAAGCAAAAAATAGTCTGGAGATTAACATAAGTACAACAACCTTATAATCTGATTCTATGATTACGCTGGCCTGGATTCAAAACCCATCATCATCTTGGAAGTCATTTGTAACACATCGTGTGGCAGAGATTAAACAAAATACTAACATTCAGTTATGGTACTATAACCGTCCGGAAGACAATCCAGATGATTTTGTTTCCCGCGGTGTAACCTCAAAGCAATTAGCAACACTCCAGAGCTGGTGGAACGGCCCGATGTTTTAGCAGCACGCATCCAAGAGAGCCAAAGACGCGGAATACGAAATAACTGACGAAAATAAAAGTATCGTTACAACACATTTGTAAGTGTGTCCAATTCAAACCTTAGTCTATAAACAATCATCCCTCTGGCCGCTCATACAGCGTTTGTTATGCTTATGTCACATATTAAGATAGCGAACTAAACGAAGGGGACTAATCGACCAACAAGTGTGGGATTTAGCCTTGTCACGGCTAGTGGTAGCGGCTCAGCAGGTAGAACTTGCAGAAGAAAATTCGCAACTGAAACAAGGTAAATGCAGCAGCATTATTTAACAT
Organism: Nephrotoma guestfalica; assembly: GCA_963691935.1. Classification (NCBI taxonomy): domain Eukaryota; kingdom Metazoa; phylum Arthropoda; class Insecta; order Diptera; family Tipulidae; genus Nephrotoma; species Nephrotoma guestfalica. The sequence goes on along the minus strand of OY829915.1, from coordinate 233,643,139 downwards.
AATTCGGGTTGGTGAGAGTTTGGAAAACTCGTCCCTGTCCTACGGGGAAAAATATCGTCAAAACATGATAGTATTGGATTGGGGGCGTAAAGAAGCGTTGCACGATGGCAACAAGTAAATTTTGGCCTTTTTCCGGATAAAATTCTGGATCATCAGATGAGTTCAAGCCGTCAAGCATAATAATAATCAATGTACGATAAAAGTCGAGAAATTAACTTCAGTGGACGTCGCTTATTTATTAATTCCACAATTCTCCGCTGCCATCGATTCAAAGTTAAAACCGCGGAACAGCTAATGGGGAATCTGCTAATTCACTGCGCTACTGTAGCACGCTCTTTCACTCACACTGGAGTGGAATACGCTGGCCCGATTCATATTCGAATTAGCAAAGGACGTGGAAATAAAGCGTATTTTGCATATTTATCTGGCTAGCCACCAAAGCAATCCACATCGAAGTGGCGTCAGATCTTTCAACAGAGAGAGTTATAAACGCATTCAAACGATTCTCCACGTTTCGGTGGACTGTGGGAACCAGATTTCTTCTATCTGAGGATTCTGAAATGCTAGCCGTACTAACGCCAGGGAATTTCCTGATTGTAGATGCCTTACTGTAGCACCACCAGAAAAAGAACAATTAACCAACCATGGAAATATCCTGACCCGGTTCAGAATATGCGTACCCAATTTTAACAAAAGTGAGTATCAGATTATTTACATAGTCTGCAGCAACGTCCCAAGTGGCAACAACCACGGACAAATCTGAAAGTAGGAGATATGGTCTTGTTGCGAGAGGAACTGCCAGAAATTTAAAAATGTGATTTTTTAATGGGCCTTATATACGTTCCAAAGTCATTCTAACCATTTAGCTTGAACTCCAGTAACATTACTAGACTGCTTAGAACCAAAAAAGTGGCCCTGGTAAGCTACGAGCATATGATTTTCTTATGGGTCTGACAGGGTGGTAAAAATTACTAAATACTTAGAAAGCTTTGGAATGTAACTGGCTTATTAAAATTAAATTTTTAAATCTTATGGATTTAAAAATTTAATTTTAATAAGCCAGTTACATTCCAAAGCTTTCTAAGTATTTTCTACTTTAGCATGAACTTCAGTAATATTGGCGGACTGCGTTTTATTTTTCTCACTTCACTTGGACTTTTTAGACACCGAAAAGGTCAGAACCATAATAAAAATAATTTGTTTGTCCTAACAAAGATATATTTAGAAATCGAACACAATAACGGTCGATTCAACAGTGGTGACTTTTCCTGGTCACCCTTCAAGGCTTTGAACCACCTTGAAGTTATGCATCTACTATAGCAGTTCTATCTGATAGATAAGAAAGCCAAATTGAAAAATGCGTGCACGAGAAAGCACTTTACACAAAAATTTTCCGTTTTCCGCATTTTTTTCTCATTTCACCTGCGTAACAAAACAAAAAAAATTTAAAAAATTTCCTTCGATTTATTTTAATATATCGTAACATCCAAAAATAGGGGGATGCAACCCAAACAGGGATGACGTCATTACTCTATTTTATTGTAATTATTAATTTTATTAATTAAATTTTTAATTGTTACATTGAAATTTTCAATTTTTTTATTGGATTATCCACAAAAAAAGGGAAAATTTTTATTTTCCTTCAATGCTGGCTGGTGTACGTAGAAGATGAAAAAGTTTTGTTGTAATAACCTGCACGTTTTGTTATAGATTAAAACGTGGCGATGTGATCAACAAAATTCAAGTATTGCGGTATTATAAAACGATGACGCCCTCATCGGAAACTCTACAAGCGAATTATACTACGAGAATGTTCACTGGGATTGTTGCTTGTTAACGTGAACGTGATTGACTTTATATTGGAGACGCATTGTATCTTTTTGTGCGTAGATACGAAACGTGTAGTATTCGTTAACCTCGCATCATATCAAAGGTAGCATACACAATATGCAAAGGTGATTTAGTTTAGCTGTTCGGTAAGACTAACACATATTATTGGTCCAGATATTAGGTAAGATATTTGAACGAGTGCTTCTGATATTAAAACGATGTGAATATATTTTCATGTAAGTTATAAAAATTCGATTCATAATAAAATTCATAATAAATTTCGTTCTTGGATGAATTTTTGTGAAACCACTCAAATACCCCAATATTTATACGATGCGTGGCTGCTATATATGCATTCCGCCCTTTTGCTAAAGAAATGGATGTTAAACTGCGGTAATGGAGGTGGACATATTATAGATTTCGAAGACGTACATAACAGGCGGCTTTGCACAGAGAGTAAATTTCATAGCAGCGAATTTAGCCTCATATTTCGTTATGATTACCGATGAAGCCAATACATAGCGATATTTTATTTGGTCTCGTTAATCTCTTGATGCACTCAATTCCGACTAGAATTTGAATTTATTTAAGGCAGCGTTCGATGTTTAAAAATTCTATGAGGGTGCTTCTATTTTCCGAGTTCCTTGACTATAATTACTCGACGTGGATTACCCCGACTACTGTGTAGTGTCGATACAAATAACGTATAAAGAAATGTAACAGGATCCTGTTATACCTGGGTTTCAAGTGAAAGAGGCTATCGATTTACGCTAATTTACAAAGCAAATGTACAAATTACTTAGCAAATCAGGTGGGTTCTGATTTTACGGTGTACACTAATTTAGCGAGTGATACACGAAAACTAATTTATGAACTAAATGGCATAGAATCGCTTATGGTTTTGCCATTATTCAAAGCATCAGAACGTGGCAAAGAATGTAGGTAGTTTACTGCTGCATTGGCTGTAAACGTGAATTGAAATATAATACAATCATTTGAGCTTGTTGCAGGTACTTTTTCAGATGCCCGATATCGAAAGCAAGTGATTATTGGAAGAAGTGCCACCTATAAATTCCATACCAAAACAATTGGAAGATAAGGGGAATAAGAAAATGCTGAAAATCCTAGGCTGATCTCAGCGGAAGAGTGGCAGTTGACTCTTCGTCAATTTCAATATAAACTGTTTAACAGTATAGTTTAGTTCGAGGATTTTTCCCAAATTATTATGTTTTAGAAAAGAAATAGCCCAATGGTGACCAAAATGAATTGTTTATGCTATATTCAACACCAACATGTCGACAAGTCCAAATTAAGCGTAGACGCACAATACACCAATAACATTGTTAACCATTAAACCATTACCCCTCCTTCCAGCAAATTAGAATTGTGTTGTCTTGTGCCGAACGATCACTAGATGTTTGCAACTGAGCCGTTCCGTATTTAAAATAAAAAATAAAATACTTCACGATCCTAAAAGCAAGCAGCGGTTTATAAAATTTAAACTTAAGAAGTCTGAAGTCAAGTGCTTTGTTTAATTTGTACTAAAATCCCCTAAAGGCCCTCAGCTTAGGGTACTCAGAGGGCATCGGCTGTCTCTGTGTACACCTACGTAACACCAAGGTAGCCGCGAGACGGGTACTGCTTCGACAGTAGCAAAGTGCTACCGGGGACCAAATACCAGTGGTATAAATTGGCTAAAACAAACAATGAGTACAACAAATACAGAATGTAATACCCCATGTGGCACAGCAGTAATATGCTGCCAAATCTACACTCTTCGGAGGCAGGCCCAACAGATTCTGGGGTGGGCCAATCATTGTTTAACCCATTTAGGCGAAGTTCCAAATTATCAAGATCACCAAGGTCTTCATCTTGTTGGTCTGATTCTTCTTCATTGAATTGAAAGAAGAATTTACAATTTTAAAGAAAGAGAATGAAGAACTGAAAAAAGCTGTTGAAACACGTACAGAACTTGGGACGGACACCTAGCCCTGCAGTCGATGATGACATTAATCCATTCCATACGGATGAAGAAGAATTAGAAAGAGAAACAAATTTAATGTTGAACCGGAATAAAAGACCAAGTAAGAAAAGGAAAGCTCAACAGAAATGGCAGTAACTTTATCATCAACTTCAAAAGAGGTTTCTAGAAACCAGTTAATCATCAAGAAACAACTAGCTCTATAGAACAACAACCAGCTAAACCAAAAGAAAAATCACCTCCACCAATAAATGTCGCCAGGATATCAAATTTCTCCACTATACTCGTATCTAAATAATGGCGTCTGGAAAATTAATGTTGTAGACTCTGAAGCCTATAGAGCTTTGGCTACAAAGCTTAATTCTGAGGGGCATCAGTGGTTTACCTATGAGGATAAGAATGACCGCCCAATCAAAGTCATGGCTAGAGGTTTTCACCCAACCTGTGCAAAAGAGGAAATTATTGAGGATCTCAAGCAAAAGGGTTATCAAATAGAAAATGCCGTCAACATTATTAAGAAAGAAAAAATCGAAACTGAACAAGGAGTTCAAGTTAACAAAAGAGGGCTTCCACTATTTATGCTCACTTTTAATAATACGCAAAAAGTGGAAGATGTGTATAATATCAAGGCCATACTGAGCATGAGAGTTAAAATAGAGCCATTGAAAAAAAATAGCTGGTTAATACCGCAGTGCAAAAAATGTCAAGGTTTTAATCATACGCAGAAATATTGCCAAAGAGAGATTAGATGCGTGAAATGTGCCGGAAAGCATCATGCCCAAGTATGCCCGGTTAGTAAAAATTTTTGTTGTTTCATCGATTTTACTCCGGTTTCCCATTACCCTCCGAAGTGAGGACTTCCCGGTGGCACAAAATGCCAAGTAGTGCCTATTTGTACTGGTTTGCTATTAATTTCATCTTCATGTTGTTTAGCCTGCTTTTGTAGTTGTTTGTCTGCTCCGACGAAGTTTGTGCCACAATCACAGAATATTTTCAGACAAATTCCTCGTTTTGATATGAATCGTTTGTATGCGGCTAGGAAGGCATCTGTTCATAGGTCACTCACGAGTTCCAGGTGAATCGCCTTTGTGGCTAGACATATGAATATAGCAATGTAACCCTTTTTTGTTTTGTTACAGCGCCCTTTCCACAATTTTATGCTGATTGGACCTGCATAGTCTACTCCGCTATTTGTAAACGGTGGTGCTGGGCTTACCCTTTCCTTTAGTGATATTTCCATTAGTTGGTTTGACGCCAACTTTCTTGACCTAATGCAGATTATACATTCGTGTATGTATTGGCGAGTTGCGTTTTTAGCATTTATTATCCAATATCGCGCTCTCAGGTGTGCTAATGTTGTTTGATTGCCACCGTGTAATGTTTTTAAGTGAGCATCCTTGATGATTAATTTTGATAATTTGTGACGGCAGTATTATTCGATGATTTTCTTCATATGGAAGGTCCGCATTTGACAGTCTTCCTCCGACTCTAAGTATATCATTTTCGTTGATGAATGAAGTGAGAGTTATGGTTGTGCTTCCCTTTTGTAAGTTTTGATTTGTTTTTAGTCGTTTTAATTCTGTTTCAAAGGCTTCTCGTTGGGCGATTCTGATTATGGCCCTTAACGATATGTTTAGTTCTTCTGGTGTGGAATGTGAGACGATTCTAGTTTTTGGCCTTATATTAGATGGAAATCGTAGACAGTATGCAACAGTGTAAAGAAGCCGTTGTATTAACGAGAATCGATTGAATTCAGTCACTCGGTTTTCCACTGTTGTTGTTAATGTTCTTATCGGCTTGCATTCCATGCTACTTGCTTGATCCATATCTTGACTATCATTGTTGGTTTCTGGTTAACTAAAACCATTTAGCCATGTTGGCCCTTCCCACCAAATCATGTGTGTTAATAATTGGACTGGATTTAATCGTCGAGATCCACGTGATACCATTGGCTAGGATTGGTATCGGATTGAATTTCTATTATTCTGTTTGCCACAAAGGGTTTATGATTTTGGGGTTTTCCTTTTATCCAACCTAGTACTGCTGTAGAATCACTCCAGCAAAATGTCGATATGTTGTTGTTTATATCCAACGTTTGTAAGGCGTTTTGGAGCAGCCTTGATTAATTCTAATTTTCTCTAACTGTGGTAGTTCTAGTTTGTAGTTTGACCATCTGTCATTAAATTTTGAATTAAGTTTTTCATCCTATCATACGCAAGATGCCCAGAAATCTTGCAGCAAGATTTTCGCCTGAACTACCACGGGTGCTAACCAACCATCCCAGCGGTTCAAAAAGCCTAGATGCTTCCGATAGAATTGTTCGTTTGGATATCACTGGTTTAGTTCCCTGCAAAGAGACTTTAAATTGAAATGTATCTGTTGCAGAGTTCCAGAGGAGTCCTAGATTTTTATTGTCTCGTCGAATTCTATCGCGTGTATACCAGTTTCTTTAGGTCTCTCTGGAAGTTCTTCTAATATTGTTTTGTTGTTGCTGTCCACTTTCTGAGGTTGAAACCTCCTAGTGAGAGAAATTCTTGTAGCTCCCTCCGCGCATTTTTTGCCTCTGTTATTGTGTTGGCCCCAGATAATAGATCATCCACATAGAAATCGTTTAATGCGTGTTTGGACCCAATCGGATATTTTGATGCGTCGTCTATGGCCAATTGTTGTAGAGTTTTTGGGGCCAGATAGGTTGCAGAGGCTGTTCCGTAGGTAACTGTTTTAATCTATAGACTCTCATTGGCATATTTGGATTTGTTCGCCATAGAATTGGGCTTACATGCATCATTTCGTTTATAGAAGTGCCCGTTGTTGTTTTGCAGGAAGCATCGAATACTCCTCTTAATTTCGTCGTTGGGCTATCTTCTTTTGAAATGGCATGATGTGGCATGTAGTCTACTCGGGAAAGCTCCGTTTCAGAATCATTTTTATTAAGTTCCATATTGTTGAGCTGGATGTACTCGTTGATGAACTTATGGAATTCCCTTTTAAAGCTGTCATCTTTCATGAATCTTTTTTCGATTTAAATCAATCTTGCTGCTGCTTTGCCTTTAGATTCTCCTAATCCCACTTCTTTGAGTTTGTCATTTCTAAGCGGTATACGAACCCCATAACGCCCATTCTTCAACCTTTTGTGTGTGGTTTTGTAATGCTCTTCACATTTCATTTCATCCGCAGTTAGGGTTCGTTTTGGATGTAGTTCTTCCTAATATAACATAGCTATTTAGTCAAGTGGTTGGTATGTTGCTCGCCTGAGTGAGGCGGCCGCATATTATCCATCCTATTTGTGATTTTTGAGCAATACACTTGTGTTCTGGATCCCTTTTTATGCCTTCTAATACTATCTCTCCATAAATATCAGCACCTATTAAAATATCAATAAGTCCGGGAGTGTCGAAGGTAGGATCAGCTAGAATTATTTCCTTTTGTAGATCTAGATCCAAACCAAAGAGTTAGTTCTCAAAACCAAGGCATTGGTTTGTATGTTAAAAATTGATGGAAATCTGGGACTTGTGTCGGTTGTTGATATTCCGGAAACTTCGGCTAGAACCATTGTTCTTGGCAAACCTAATTGTTGTGCAGCTTGCTGTGTGATAAATGCGGCCTGTGATCCTGCATCGATCAGTGCTTGTAGAATGTTGGAACTACCGTAAATATTCTGCACTCTGTGACTAGGGCTGTAGCTAGTAGAACTGGGTCGCAATCTATGTCGAATGTTGATACGTTCAGCTTTGCATAATTGTTCTATCATTCCCGATTATTTACAGCCTGTTGTCGCATGATTTTGGCCAAGGCAAATTCTACACAAATTGTGTAGCATGACCATTTGATTTCTTTCGGAGTTGATCATGGTTTTAAATCGCAGGCATATGTCAATTCTGTGGTTTTTCTGGCAACATATGCAAATATGATTCGTTTGTGTAGCAGCTAAGAAGCCGCGTTTTAATGGTTGAGCTTGAAACCTTGTTTGTTGAAGTGGTGTTTGTTTGGTGGAACCAACTGATTCAAGAGATTGAAACCGCCTCTCTAGAAACTTCAAGAATTGGCGTGTTTCTTTAAATTCTTTTGGGGTTTCTAGTGAGCTTTCGTATAGACGTCGTGATTCGGCGTCTAATTTCTTTAGTAAGGTGAAAATGAAGAAAGGGCTCCACGTTTAAATTTTAATACTCGTATTCCTTATTGCGTATAAGCACTCAGTTGTTATGTCGTGTAAACTTTTTATTGCCGCAGCCGATTCCGTGGTGCAAGCTTGTTGATTCAGCAAAGTGTTCAGAAGTTTAGATACGAGCAATCTTCTGCTGTTATATTGATTTTCTAAAATTGCCCAACCTGCATCGTAGTTCTCTTCAGTGGTTTCCAGATGGGCCAATAGTCTCCCAGCTGATCCTTGTACATGACCTTTAAGGTAGTTCATTTTGTGTGTGTTGATATGTTAAACTTAATTTTAACGCAATTCGATCAATCATGAGTTGAGCTGAACAAAGGCTATCTGATCGTTGTTTATACATCGGGGTCGCGGATGGAATAGCATGCTACGTGTTGTTATACGTTGATGACTTACTGATCGTATGTAGTGATATTAGAACGGTTGTAAAAATTAAACAATTGTTTTTGAGAGAATTCGAGATGAAAGACTTAGGCAAAGCAGGTACTTTTCTTGGAATTCATATTGAACAAGACGAAAATAATCATTCAATTAGTATGAATCAAAAGGAATATTTTCGAAAGATGGTACAAAAATTCAACATGATTGATTGCAAGGATATAGCGACACTAATTGAACACGGTATTGCTTTTACAAAGTAGAAAATTGAACAATTGCAGAGAACCATACCGAGAACTCGTGGGATGTCTAACATAAGCAACATTAACCACTCGTCCGGATTACGTATGTGAAGCTGGCCCAAAAACCATCCCGAAAAACGCCTTTAAAATTTAGGTGTGTTTCTCCGCTAAACCATTAAAAGACTTTTCAGCCCGAAAAATAAAAAAAATATGGAGAAAATCAAATTCCATCCCGAGAAAATAAAACAAGCTCACACACACACAACAAATTTTAATTATAAAATTACCTTACAGTGGGGGATAAGGGACCTCCCCAGCTGATTCAATAGTCGCTTCTGTCAGATTAGGTATCGGAATTATGCTCATAAGTCACCATAAATTTCTCCGCTCACAGAGTTTGGCAGATGTAACGGTATATGCCTAATTAATGCAATGACCATCAGCATTAAGCACACAAATGCTCATTACCTTACAGTGGGGATAAGGGACCTCACCAGCTGATTTAATATTCGCTTCTGTTAGATTAGGTATCGGAATTATGCTCATATGTCGCTGAAAAATTATCTGTTCATAGAGTTTGGCAGATGTAACGGTATATGCCTAATTAATGCAACGATCATCAGCATTAAGCATACAAATGCTCATTACCTTACAGTGGGAATAAGGGACCTCCCCAGCTGATTTAATATTCGCTTCTGTTAGATTAGGTATCGGAATTATGCTCATATATCGCTGAAAAATTCTCCGTTCACAGAGTTTGGCAGATGTAACGGTATTTAGGCATTTCGGCGTTTTGCCAAACTCTGTGAGCGGGGAATTTTTCATCGACATATGAGCATAATTCCGATACCTAATCTAACAGAAGCGAATATTAAATCAGCTGGGAAGGTCCCTTATCCCCACTGTAAGGTAATTTTATACTTAAAATTTGTTGTGTGTGCGTGAGCTTGTTTTATTTTCTCAGGATGGAATTTGATTTTCTCCATATATTTTTTTTAATTTTTCGGGCTGAAAAGTCTTTTAATGGATTTAGCGGAGAAACACACCTAAATTATAAAGGCGTTTTTCGGGATGGTTTTCGGGCAAGCTTCACATACGTGTCCGGATTTGTGCGTAGTTACGAATTATTTATCTTTTATGGTTTATAAAAGATATACGAATGCTGAACCATTGGTTAGTTATATCGACGCCGATTAGGCAGGCGACGTAAAAGACCGGAAATCAACATCGGGTTATTCGTTTATCAAGTGTTTGGCAATGAGGTTAGCTGGTCTACGAGAAAGCAATCCACTGTTAGTTTGGCATCAACTGAGGCCGAATACATCGCATTGGCTAGTGGGATTTGGGAAGGCAAGTGGCTTCGAAGCTTGCTCAATGAATTAAACATCGCATCTGTTTGTACTAAAATTTATGAAGACAGTCAATTGCGCATTAAAGTCACAAAGGACCTGCGAGAGCACATGGTGATATCGAGTTGAAATACATTCGAACGGAAGATCAGTTAGCTGAAATTATTTCGAAGGGACTCAACCGCAATACTTAGTGATTTTATTACCATGATTTTTTAAAGCCTATTAGTTAGGTGATTTAACGTATATAATGAAACTGCCTGGTAATCTCTTGGATTAGCCCCTTATAACAAACAGCAAGTCGGTGCCAACACAAAAAAATCGAATGAGTTATGATTTCCACCTTGAAAGCATGTTAATTCATATTGCATCTCACTAGCCCTAAATCTTACCATGAAATTTTGAAAGCCAATAGTTGGGTGATCTAACGTATATAATGAAACCGCTTGGAAATGACTAGGATTAGCTTCTTATAACAAACAGCAAATCGGTGCTATAACAAGAAATTGATGAGTGGTCGCCCTTACTCTTAACATTGTATTTTGAAAGCCTATTATAGGTACGAACAACACAAAAAATTGATTGAGTTTACTTTTAACTATTTTAATGCGATTTTCAATCATTTCTGTCCAAGTTTTAGTTTAATTACACTGTTAAAATATTGAATGCACACTCGCGTAAATTTAAAAATAACAAATTTTGTTAAGTTCTTCACACCGGTCTTTAAAACGGATTGTTAATATTCTGAATTTTCACCATTTTGAATTGACGCTCTGTGTGACCAGTTCCCACAGATAAATATTACATTTTTTATGAAATAACCACTTTATTGGGCGCGTTCGGGACCGACAATTGTTGGTATCATGATTAGTGAAATCATCGCCAATTTGTTTTGAAAATTTCGTAGTACTAAACATTTTCATAACGTTGGCTTTGATTTTACTCAACATGTTCCCAACTGTTGGGTGCCCTGAAAGCGCCCATTGTCACTCCAGGATTTGTTTGAGTGCTCTTCTTTACCTCTAACGTGGTTCTATCAATATAGGTTCATATACTAACGAAAAATTTAAGCGATTTCTTATCAAAATGTAAAATTATTGGACCTCTAGGTAGGACAACTAGGTAATTGCCTAATAGCTAGACAGCAACTTTATCAGAAGGGCGAATGTAAAATAAAGAGCGAGACAATTAAGTTCTTGTGAATAATGTGAATAATCTAATCTACGTTAATCGACCTAGCCCAACTCTGCCTTTAATGTAATTAGATACATTTTTTTGTTGTACCCTTTCATAAAATTATGTACATCACCAGTTCCACCGCGCAATGTTGAAAAACTCGCGTTGCTGAAAATTTTTTTGTATCGAAATCATCTTAAAAAATAATTTATGGTATTCAATACGATTTCGAAATTTTACATTCTCGAAAACATAAAGTTTCCATAAATCCATAAATTTACACATGTTATGTATTTAATGATTCCTATGGTAATGTGAAAGGAAACGATTAAGGAAGAAAATGTTTTTGGGAGCAATAACACTTCACGACACCACGAACACATAAAACATCAAATACAAATTAGCATAAAGTTGAAAATTGGTAGATAAAATCGATTTGGAAGAATGAAGAACATGCCAACTGTAGACTTACCTAAGATCGATAAATACGTCAGAATTAAGAAATTTTTCTTATTTATATCCGAATCAATAAATAAAACCTAATATACTTAATCGTATATTGTTGTGTAATAACAGATTTCGAATTTTGCCGTAATCGAATTTGTCGGTACCTGAAATGTTATTGCAACCATTGGCTTTTGCAACTATATTAGACCTCTCCATATTCGCAACCTACCGCCGTGCGATACTGTAGATGCCTTTATTTGTCTTAATAGACTCCGAATGCAAACAAATCTATACAACGGTTTGTGAATCGAGAATATACTAAAAATGGGTTTGGTATATTTGTAAATAAGTACGAGTATGTACATGATGGGGGGGAATCTTCACGTTATTGGAAACGTATTAAATAGAAATAAAATGAGAAATTACAAAATAAGATGATAATGTGAACGTCATTAAATCGGCATATAAGTATGTCTACACATAATGAGTCGTAGATTCGGATATGATAAAATGTAAATTTGCATGTGCAATAAAATTGTGATTATATCGAGGTTATATGATAAACGATGGCAGTCTATCTGGAACGTTTTTGCGGCACATTTCAATATTTGTGTGCTAAGTGTAATACTGAACGAGCCATATGTGTTCACAAGCTGTTTTGGAATAATTTACAATGCTGTCCTTGGATTGCGTGTTTATTATTGCTAAAGCAATCTCTAATGGTTTCTATCTTCTACAGTATCTTAAGAAATATTTTATATTGTTACGAATTTGCCTCAGAATATTCCTGAACAAATAATTTTCAACATTATTTATTATTAATTCACTTTCCACAATTTACAATAAATCAAGCAATTTATTTTACTTAAAATACTGTTCGCCGAATTTCCTGAATGATTGTGTTCATTGCTCTCGTATCTTTATACTGCGCTGATATTTCGAGATCTTTAGCGGACTTCCGGTTCTGTTTCCGGCTTAAGCCGGCATAATCACAACTAAACGGTAATAAAAGTAATTATAATGCTACTACTCAAACCTAGATGTCACTAATTTCACAAAAACGTTAATATTTTGAAACGGGTTAAACTTTAGCTACTGCTAAAGTTAACCCAGTTTCATAGATTTGCCACTCTCTGTTTAGTACCCCACGCGGCATTGATTCCCGCAGCTCAGTCGGGTAGAGGGATCGGTGTGGGTTTTAGGGGTACTGCAGATTGTGGCCTAGATTACCGCATTAAATAAAGATACAAAAAAAAATTGGGGGAAAGTAGGAATTGGGGTATCGGACGCCGAAGGAGTGGGTTAGCCTACCAGCCCATCGCGTGGGCAAAACTGACCGCGGTTGTATAGGTAAAATGTTTATTTAAACATTTTACCCTAATCTAACTAAACTAAAAAAAACTATCTGGCCCATAGGCCCTAATGAGGTGGTGTTAGTAAGGGGGGGTTGATAGTGGTATGCTATCTAGGCCTGTGAAAAGAAAAGAGCCGCTTTGCGTCAACAATTTCTTTGTCACAGGCTGTCGGTAACAACCCACTATCGTTATTTAATTTGTTAATAACGCCTCCAGACCTCGAACTTACCTCACGTATCCAAGTTAAAAATCCAATTATAAATCAAAACAAAATTGCATGCAATAACACAAAAAAACAACAAAAACGGTCTATTTATTTAACAACACTTTATTTTATCCAAACACGCAAAAAAAAAAAATCTAATTTTATACAACCACGAAAACTTCTTGCAAAAAAAAAAAAAACTAAAAAAAATTAATTGACCACACGTTGGCCTGTCCAAAAACTAACTGTCCCAAGCAAGAAAAATATCGTACCTATTTTTGAGTTTCATAGGAAATTTTTTGCGATCTCATCACAAAAATTCCTATGAAAATTGTACAGCAACGTGACATCGATTTTGCTGACTCGATCCACGCGCAAGTATTTTTTTCTTCAATCCATCCGTTGAGGAAGTACGAACAACAACAACCACAATGCTTTTCAATATTTGCATTGGTCATTGTCATTCACCTAATAACTAGATCAAGTACATTTATTATGTACATAGGCAACGTAATCAAATTACGTTGATGTACATATCTGCGTTTAATTAACTGTGGCACATATGAAAAATTCTAAAGTGAATGAATCATATGATACCACTATAAATAAAGGCAAAGAAGAAATGTAGAAGGCTGGCATGACGTTTGCTTGAATGGAATGTAGTTGAAGATATTATCTTCGAGGTCATGCCGATGAGGAAATAGATTTTGTTGGGATGGGTTGATAACGGAATTAGGTTTAATTCCGTTACAATTTTCTAACATCAAATGACAAATTTTCTCTGAATACAGTCATCACAAAAGTCCACATACACCACTAAAATTTGCAAAATCGAGATAAATGAAACGAACTTAATATTGTACAATAATATCAATTAAATAATATATTTAAAGAAAGAAAATTATTATTGGACAAAAAAAATAATTTTCAAAAAATTCATAAAATTTATATCACAAAAGTCTACATACAGTTGCACGTTTCTATTTATTCTCGAATTATTGCAAAGTACCGTTGCCTATTTTTATATGAATACCTAGGCCCGTACATCGACACTTTCAATATATGACCCTGATGCTGCACCAGCACTTGTAGCACAATCCAATGAAAATGACCCTGGACTTTTTTACAAATTAATTACAATATACCGCCATAGTTCAACCCCCCAAAAACTACCTCTAACGGGTGCAATTCTTCAAAAACCATATTTTTCGTTTGGCATTTCAGATAATATTTGTTGTATCGTACTGGGGGTGGTACTGTAATTGTTTATAAATTAATTACAACTTTTTGGCATCGCTCAACCCCCCAAAAACTACCCCTAAGGGGTGAAAGTTTTTAAAAATCATATTTTTCGTCACACCACGGCGTCTGCATTTCTGCGAATTTTTGTCGTATAGTGGTGGGGATGGTACTGGAAATTTTACAAATTAATTACAATAAAATGGCATAATTAAACCCCTAGAAAAATTCCCCGAATGGGCGCAACCGTTTAAAATCATTGTATCCTACTGAGGGTGATACTAGAAGCTTTTGTGGAAGCTTTTGTGGAATAGTTCAACAACCAAAATCTGCCCCTAAAACGAGAAGCTCTTTAAGACAATATTTCTCTGTGAAGGGCATACCTCTTAAATTTATCACAACAGCCCACACCCGTAAAAATTGATCATAATGCATCAATTTACCTTACTATGTAAAAAATAATTACTCCTGAACTTATTACAACAGCCCAGACCCACATAAAATGCGTTATGCTTCAACCATGTCACGACTGCCCCAATCGCCACCACTTCAGCTTGCCACACGGTGCAGTAGTCAGGGAGACGAGCAGTAATATTAACATTCAGCTTCTCACAGAAGGCTCCGGCTCCTACCTTGCCGTCCGTGATTGATCCGTTCCTCCAGGATTCCCTCGAAGGACAGATGGTCAGGAAACCTTTAACGCTCAACGTTGATTTAATATAATCTAGATGCGCCCTTAGCGATCTAACTATCCACGAGTGCTTACCAAAAAATTCGATTGGAATAAGGTGAACCAGAACCTCTAAATCGCATGTATGTGTTGTCCTAAGCGCCCTGCTTATAAACATGCAGGTCATTTTTTGCACTGTCTCCATCATCCCTATATATGTTACCTACTGCGGTATAGAGCCAGTGTACCAGCTATGGTTTCAAACCGCATCTCTTACCTATGGCGTTCTTACACGAGTAAATGGCTACATGTTAGGCTTCCAGCGAGCTTACTGTCCACGATTATGCCCAAAAATCTCGCTCTGCCAATAAAAGCCAGTCTAATGCCGTTAAAGGTAGGAGGGATAACTACCGGAATTTTGTATTTCTTAGTACATAGTAATAGCTCCGTCTTGGAACGGTTGACCCCTAATCCACATTTGCTGGCCCATTTAACGATCGTAACGATCAGGAATGCATTCTGCATAACATCACAAATCATATCCAGATATTTGCCTGAGACAGCTATCTCTACATCATCTGCATACGCTACCACTCCTGTCCTCTTTTTCTCCAGTTCCAACAGCACACCCTAAAGAAAGAGGGACATTACACCTCCCTGCGGGATTCCTCTTCCCACCCGTTTTATAATGGTGGACTCCCCCAGTTCCTAGATAATAATCCGGCTTACCATCATCTGGTTTATCAACCTACTTATAGAGTAGTACACCTTCAAAAATGACGATCCTTCCATGATCGCCTCCGGTTTTACATTATTCAAGGCATCCTCAATATCCAGAAATATCATACAAATCTCTTGCGAGTTAATTGACTTCTCAATCGTGCGTACTAGATCGTGCAAAGCTGTGTCCACCGACTTTCCCTTACAATACGCATGCTGCGGCATTTCCCAATTTCTTGGCTCAATTTTTGTTCAAATCACTACATCTACCAGCCTTTCCAAGGTTTTCAACAGAAAGGATGATAGAGTTACAGGCCTCAGGTCCTTTGGACAAGCATGTGAGCCTTTTCCCGATTTCCGGATAAAGACTACTCTGACCTCCTTCCATTTCTTAGGAATATAAACCAGTTTCAGACATCCCTCGAAGATAACCTCCAGCCCTCCATGCCCTCCATATATATTGATGGTGTTCCTCGATGAGCTCCAGGCTCCATTGTATCATCAAAGCATCCCGGAAAATGGGTCTCCATGAGAAGCTCCAATGATTCCGCACTTGAAGCTGTCCATGACCCGTCCGGTCTAATTAAATCACTAGGGCTGGCTGGGTTAGTAGGTAGAATTGTCCTAAGGTGAGAAGTGTCGGATACCTCCTCCAGCCTACAACAGAAGTGTCTTCATGATCCCCTTTGTGCCTTCCTCAACTCTTTTTTGTGCTAATTTAGGTCCTCCTTATAGGAGTTCCAATTCCCAACCTCTCTTGTGTTCTTGGCTTAATATTAATAATGGCTATCCTACACGCCCTCAGATAGGTTCCCAATTCCGTGGTCCACCATGACGGTTTCTGTCTGCCCCTAGGCTTTTTCAGGAGACACGCAGCATTAAATGAAAGATTACATGCCTTGTGACAATATCAACCAAGCAATCTAATTATTCTACTGTCGCCGGAAGCCCAGGGACCTCCAGCGGCTATAATTGCTCCAACACCTTCCCATATTTGTTCCAGTTTCTCCTTCTGAGATTCCTGAAGTCTTTCCGGATAACAGGTTTAACCCTTTGATCATATGAAAAATTGTTTCTGACGCAAAGGTCACATCTAAAACCTATACTGTCGGTTTTTAACAACAAATGTTAGTCTTCGCCCAATATTGCAAACTAGAAGGTTAGTATTTAATAAGTAATCAAAAAATAATCCACCCCTCTCTAAAATGTCTGTGCTTCCCCAGATTGTGTGAGGCGCGTTTGCATCACAACCGAGTATAACACCTACCCTTCTTTGATCTGCTTTCCGGATCAGTTCCCCCAGGTTATTCGGTGGAACCTCCTTCTAGCGATCCATATAGGCTGAGGCTAGTCATAATTTTTCATAGCCAACCTCAACGCTCACTGCTGTAACACCTCCGCTACTAAATTGAGGAAGAAGCAAAATATGCAAATTACTTTTCACTAAAATACACGATCTGATCATCGCAGAGTTACTTGAGTATAATAATTTATACCCCTTCGTTCTGAGGCCACAGATCCTGTTATTGTTAATCCAAGGTTCTTGGATTAACACCAAGTCCTCATCTGACTTAGTCAGTATCTCGTGTGATGCAGATGTATTTGTACAATATTAATAATTGACGTTTGCTTTATTCACCTCTTCCTGCGTCGGGATAGTGCCATCTGGCTCGATGCTTCGGACGCCATCCAGCTCTAGTCGAGAGTTCGACAGGATGTCCCCATCAGACTCAAGAAAGAGGTGGCTACCTCTCCACACCAAACTCTCCGTATCCGAAAAATCGCTCCCCGGATACCCCCCGGACGTCCCCCGCCCGCTTGACCGTCTCCCGCTGGTCTCTTGACCGTCGCCCCCAGGCTGGTCTTCCGCGCCCGTATCGACCTCATCTTTCTTATATACTTTAAGAGTGATCGATGGAGTGACCAGGGAAGCCCGGGATTATTTATTGATTAGCATGATTGCAAATATAAAGCCACTCTTAGCTTCCTCTTGCTTTACAATCCTCCAATCTTCCATTGAAAGATCGGGTTTACTGGCCCGAATGATCTCAAGGATCTCCTTTGACTTGTATGGCTCGGTTGGTAATAAGGCACGTACCCTCGGCCTGCTCGGGATTTCCCCCTTGCAGACTGCCTCAAGCCTCGCGCTCTGACACACCTCACCTACTTCGGTAACTGCCCTTTCATCGCGGTCGACCGACCTCTGGTCCGAGCACGCAGTTAACTTGACGCGCCCCTGGCACCAGGACCTTCCAAAATATGGAGTATAGTAGGTTATGTGATGCTCCCATCCCCAATAGTTTCAGTTTTTGATCCTTAAGAGCACCCGACATCTTGTCTGTTTGCACCTTGCTTTGCTTGCTGCCGCCCTCTTCAACCTCATTCTGGGACCTCTGTCTATTAGCCCCAAGGGCCCTTTCCGAGCTAACGCAGCCGACAGTTTTCGTAGACTATGCCACATATTCTTTCAGTTCTACTGTAAGCTGCTCCTCAGGGGTCGCAGCCTGTTTCTCTAAAATTCTATAAGCCGACCGACTCTCCCCGTACCGTCGTTTATCCGGAAGGATCTCTCTCAATCCCCCATTATTTTGATTGGCGGTCTAGCTTCCTCCTGGAGCGAGTCTCATCTTTATTTATTCCCCTTCTTTGTACTTTCCGGTTTTGAAGGGTTCCGGCCCCTTTGTTTTTAATTTATTTGTTTCTTGATCATTCATTTTCCCACTAGTGACGGAGAAATACAGGCCCTCCTGCACAGAGATCCGCATACGCAGGTAAGACTAAATACAACTGGAGGTAGCCTGGTATCCAAAGGGCTCCATTCATGACTGGGCTTTGTCAAATGGGCCTAGTCGATGATCAGCACCAGTCGCATGACACCTTAATTCTGCCCATTGACTCACCGTGCACCGTGGCCCTCCGGTGCCCCTCACCTCAACATTCACCTGCCCATTCAGCCATTCACATGGATATACCAAACAAATGGGGCCTATTCGATTTAAGGGATGATCCGTTTATAGGGTTCCTCACTCACTGGTCCCCCACCTGCGGGAGCCGAGAGCGCAGATAGACGCCACGCTCAGCTCGTCGTGGTTTTATGGCGCCATCAGTTCGCTCTTCCATACTGGGTATCATAGGCACACAGATTTTAGTGAACAGAGATTAACCACTCCCCAGTTCCTTGACACCCTCCTCCCAGCAGATCTGCGGTTAGGGGCGGCTTATTGAATTCACCACTAACCTACCTATTGATAGGCTGTCTACTATCCACCACCCGTGACCCCTCGATAGCTGCAGCCCGCCACGTGAATAATAATTGTAAATGGCAAATACAATAATTGTGGAAATTATTTGTTGTGGTGTTTTGGTATTAGTGGGTTTTGGGAAAAGTATTTTAGGAATATTTCGGGAATATTCCAGTGTTACGATAGTGGTGTAAGTGTTTGAGACGTAGTGGTTTAATCAACGAGAATTGCTGTTGTAGCCGTCAAATTCTATAACGGCACGCACCGGATTTGATAGGGTAAATAGGGAAAGGAAGGAGGAAAAGGGAAGCTTCTAAATTAGTAGTCGCCCCGAAATCAACCTCAAAAATATGCATGATTTAGAGTGGAAATTATATTGGATAAACATCGATTTGCAGAATCAATTTAAAGGTAATTGCTAAAATTAAATTTGTGATACATAAACACCGACATAATATGTTAATTCTGTGAAAAGCAATGACGCAAAATAAAACTGTACTGAGCATTTTATACCGCAAGGATAAATTCTGTAATACCGAGTTTAGATTAAATTTGATAAATTATCAGGCGATTAGCCTTTTTCTTATGCCCATCACCTCTCTTCAAATAATCAATTTTCCTAGTAAATTTTGTTCTACGTATACCAAAACTCAACAATTAGGCCAAACCAATTTATTTAGCAAAATTGCGGTTGAGTTCAATGAGTTTAATGCCCGAAACGATTTTTTTTTTGTAAAACTGGAAATACTATACCACAATACATAATTGACGGGCGCGTTAGACGAACTCAACAGCCTGAAAATTTTTATATTTTTATAACGTTTGATTCTGCCAGCAGATCATATCCGCATATTCAATTAAAGAAGGACCTGATTTCTTTAAAATTACATTAAGGACAATATATTTAAACTTGTATATTCATTTTTAGGGTAACTGTTATTTATGTGAATCTCGCCTTCCTCCAAAAAGAATTTAATGTCTGTTGATTTTCCAATTCCAAAGAATTGGCAATTAACGTTGATTATGTACTTTACCATTATATGTATATTGTTCGAACCGATAATGGCCGTATCAAATTGACCTAACCCACATAAACATGTTTTTAGGAATTCTGAGAATATTTTTAATAATACAAGGAGGAATGAAGGAAAAAATTCTGTATATTTACGAGATACATGAATATGATACCAAATTGTTGCTGCATACTGAATAATAGATTTGTATTTATTGCTCGCCCTATCGAATCCAAATCCAAGACGAGACACATTTCTCCTCGCCTCAATTAAACTTTAACATTTCGATGTATTTATCGCACTATCTCTATCCACTCCAACATGCGATAATACAACATCAAATATTAAAATTCCAGTTTGGTGGATTCCGGATTCAGTATTTTACGTAGATATATCATTGAATGAAGACGCATGGTTAACGTATATGGGTGGTAATATAATGGGTTTTATTCTGACACGAAATTCTAACCTGTATATATGTTTGGGCACGTGTCAGAAATGTTCAACAGTGTGGGATGAAAAGTGATCTGATCTTGAAATAAATTTAACTTAAATTTGATTATTGGCTTAATAGCATAAAAGTGACGCCTGAACTTGAAACCTTCCAAAATTTATTTCGAAATGGTTACTTTTCTCAATTCAAAAATGTAACCTATAATTCTTAGGATATGACGCTTTGTAAAAGCAGTGGTTCTAATTTATTTTCGCAACGTGCGATCGTCCAATTCCAAAAAAAACATTTTGTAGAACCACTCATGTAAAGCCCATTATAGCTGTTTCATTCAAATAAAATCACACACACAGAGTTCGAACACAATATTTTCCGATCTGAGTACCTAAGCTTTAACTACCGCACCAGTTCCAGTTCGATATCACATTAATTTATTTTCTTCATGTACGTATAAGCAAAGAGTATATTGTTAACAAGAGTAACCAAACAGAGGAAAAAATTTCAAACACAAATTTGTTATGACACAATTTTCTTTAGTTAAATTTGTATACATTTTTTTAATTAATTTTTTGTCTAGGTACTAATGGAATTAGTTTGGTGTAAATATTTATGAAACAAATTAAATTTTTAATTTTCTTACCAGCAAAAAGTTTTCCAATTAATATTGTTTCGAATTTTTTTAATCAAACCCATCAGCCGGCCAGAAAACTATGGCGGTGGGTCATTAATATGCCTAAAATCCGTGTATTATTAATTTTTTCAGCTTGTGCAAGTTAGCGAGAGGTTTTCGAATGCCAGGAATTGATTGCAATGAGTTATTATGAAAGGTCATGTAGTCACCTACTCAGGCCCGGTTCTAGAAGTTTTCTCTGTGTAGGAGCGATGCGAATTTGCCCACATATTTGTATTTTAATAAGAAAAATTAAACCAAAACAAAATAAATAAAAATTCAGTTTATAAAAAAAAAACAAAACAAATAATAATTAAAAGTGAATTCGCTAATAATTCCGCTAATAATTCTCCAAAATGCTTTACTAAATCCTCCATGTCTAATTGATCAGCAATTTCTTTTTCTAAGGAAATCGTTGCTAGACCAACTAAACGATCTGAACACATCTGTGATCTCAGATATGATTTTATTATTTTCGGCTTTGAAAAACTTCTTCCAGCACCAGCGACTGGTAACGCTAGAAGTATGCGAAGTGCTATCGATAGGTTGGGGACTACTTCAACAAATTTAGACGTCTAAATATATTTTAACACACTTTTTGGATCGCTTGTCGATGTATCAAGTCATCTTCCTATAGCTTTCATTTCATCCCAAAGTTCAAACCGATTGATGTCTGATTGGCCATCGGATGTAAGCGCTAACTGCAAGTCCTTACAATGTTTCAATAATTCGTCATCCGTAAATCTCTTACTGCCGATATTGTAAAGAAACCCAAATAACTCGCTATATTCCGATAATTGGGTAAATCTTCCATTTATTGCTTGCATTACGATGTCCAGTATCCGAATCAAAAAAATACTCTGAAGTTTAGTTCTGGTGCTACTATCGGTTCATCACGACCTTCGTATAAAAATTGTCTTCTCTTTTTGCAAACGCGTACGGGTTCTTCCTCACAAAATCCTTCAAAAATTTCAAGTTCAATTCCTAATTTTTGGGGTTTTTCAATCATTTCCGCAAATGCTGCATCAAAACGATAATTGCATAGGAAAGATTTGTTAGCGTTAAAAAGCTCTAAAGCCAGAGACAAGTCTAAATGCTGTGATTGCAGCATTTTGTTGACAATGTTAATTTGCAATAAAATGTCATACCACAATACCAAGGAGCAAACAAATTTGAAGTTTGAAATATTTCTGGCTATTGCCTTAGCTTCTACGCAACTTTTTACTTGTGGTGGAGTTGTTAAAGTGTTGTCTTCAGCGGTGGTCGCCGACGTCGCCTACGCTTAAAACCGGGCCTGCACCTACCCATCTGCTTTGGTGACTTCGTGCCAGTAACTCTTCAAGTTATATCGAATGAATAGATTCCAGTATGCAGTAAGCAGCTGAACCTCCCCTACATTATCGAACGAAATATATGCCTTCTGTGTCTTCTAACTCATGAATCTGCAACTCGTTGGGATGAGTTTTGACAAATACCGTATTAGTTAAAATGGATAATATTGTGAGTTATTCCATCCTTTGGAAAGCGGCATGATCTGCTTCTTAAAGTTGGCTTACTTTCTTCAAATGATGGGCTCTCACTTTCATCTGCTAAGGCTGGCAGAGGACACAATTTTGTAGTAGAACGTTTAATTTCTCTTTTGATAGTGGAAACTGGGGCTGCCCTTACAAAATTATCTTTACCCGGGTAAATTTCATTGAGTCGACACCCTTGCCAAAATCAAAGGAGGTAGGTGATCTTCTTTTTTCAGCACTAAGTCACCCACCGTTACGTTTGGAATGATGATCTTCCACTTGGTCCTGTGTTGAAACTGAGATAAATATTATTGATGCTATTTTTTCCAGAACTGTTGGTGAAATGTATTTACTAAATCCCAGTTAGTCAATATACCGAGAATTTTATCTAACAAATCATTTTCTGGGGGAGCCAGCATAGCATTACACGTTAAAAATGTTCCGAAGTTAGAAGAAGGAAACTTGGAAGTATAAAGTGCCATGTACTAGTCTGCATTGAAAAATGATCCCGGATAATCTTCTCTCAGTGCCGTTGGTTTTGGATTAGAAGTTTGTCTACCTTAATGAAGTTCTTACCGTTATCACTGTATTTGTGGGCAATATTTCCCCTTCGTGATGTAAATCTTTTGAGTGCTGCCAAGAATGTGTTTGCGGTTAAATCACAGATCACTTCGACACGAACTGCCTTTGTGGAAAGGCATACAAAGACCGCAATGTATCCGTTGTAGGGCGTAGAAGTAGGTCGCCCATGAGATGTTCTGTACGTTTACTTTGGAATCGGAAACAGACAATGCTTTTTTGAATATAATTCCTTCCTTGTGCTGCCCTTATTATCAAAAAAGTTTTCCGGAGAAATGCTAATGTTAATGTATTGATGCCAAGTAGCGTGGACGCATGTGCAAAATTAATAATTAGGCTGGTATAAGGTGTAATTTAGATAGTTGAATTAGGGTGTGTTATTCTTCGAACTAGAGATCCGAATTTTTGAGTCTTCCCCTACCCTTATAAGGCCGTCGTTTTCCAGGAACGGATTCTCCGATACGATGGTGCTCTTCTTCTTAATTGATTGTTGATCCCTTGTGGTTGATATTACGCACGCAAAGAAAACACCTTGAACTGCTATGATTGTGGTTAATGCTGTCCTAAAACATATTAACACATATTAAGCGGTTACTGACACCACTTTTAAATAATCTGATTTGCGGTCAATGAGGGATGATTGTGGCAATCACAGATGCACCGTCCGTATTGAGAACGTAAAGAATAGTTGTGGTCCGGTTCATATTAATACTTGTGTTAAACTCTTTCATGGTTTCATTTGTTGAAAGTTTCTTGACTATTTCAGGCCCGGTCCACCATAGGTCCGGATAGTGATTAATTTTGACAGTGAAATTCCACGGGATGCATGGTCCGCTGGGTTTTGGTTTGGGTATTTCCATGTTGTCGCTGGTTTTTGAAGCCAAGCCAAAATAATGGTAGAATCTGCCCTTGCATAAATATTAACGGGTTGCACTTCTAGAGTTTTAACCACTTGGTTAATTAAACGTGACAGAAGAAGTGCTGCGCAAAGATCCAGACTTGGTAACGTTTGCTTAACTCGGGTAGGTGCTACCTTGGTTTTGGCCGTCAGTAGTTGTGTGACAATTGTTTTATCTGACAATTCAATTCGGATGTTTATGACAACTACAGTTTATGAGGTTTTGTTTGGCTGACGATATGGTTCCTATCCAAAGTAGAATTGACAGTGTTTCAAGCTGTACTATTTCGTTTTGCAGCGTCACCCATTTTGCTATAAAATCAGCTCAAAGTTCTTGTATTATAAGTTGGGTGTGATGGTAATTAACAACCCCCAAATGGATCAAATTGTCTTGCTACTACCGAGGATAGTTCTCTCTTTGTAAGTTCAGTTTTTGATGATACTTGGTATACATTGAATCTAAGCAGTCGGATATAGGTTTTCAATGAATTTCTAAAGTTTTAATAGTTTCACCTCCTGCCAACTACAAGTTTCTAATTAATTTGTTGTATAGGCTGCAATCATTTGCACATTTGTGCGTCTTGTAGGTTATCAGCATCAGTTACGACATCATCGACATGAAAGTCATCTATTAAAATTTTTCGAGCCATTGGATTGTTTTCACCTTCATCTATTGCTAGCTGATGTAATGTTCTTATCGTCAAGAACGGATCTGCTGATGTGTCATATGTAACAGGCTCCCCCTCCGTAGTATCTAATCTACATAATCTTGATGTTCCTTTGTCACTTCAGTTTGTCGATACATTTTGATTATGTCAGCTACGAATAGAATAAGTGACCATAAGTTATTTTGCAGGGTAGCTCCGATATGCAGGATATCTTCAAACTACAACCAGATGTTGCCTCATTGATGCGTCAAATACCACGAGAAATTTTGTTAATTTTGAATTTTACTTCCTGAAATGGGACAATTTGAAGATACTCTCTCATAAATTGTAGATCCAAGTGCCGTTCGTTCATTATTTTGGGACCTTTTCTCAATTTGCAAAAGCCGTTGCGTGGCTCCTTGTTTTGAACGGTAAGTTAACCAAGTACCGTCAACTTGAATCCCGCGTCACCGTTTGGCGATAAATTCTTTCATAATGTTCATCAGATTTTCTTGTAGAAATTCAACCGGTATCTCTTCTAACTCCCAAAACTTGTGAAGATCTTGGGCTTGTGCTAATTCTTCCTTGACACTGATGTTAACCATTAGAGTCCTGGGTTGAGTGGTTGTTACTGGACCTATTATCAGCCAACCCAAACTTGTTTTCATTGCATTTGGATGTCCTCGAATGATCTGTGATTCTGACATGTCCGCATACACATTTTTTCCTAACAAGAAGTCTATGGGAGACGGACAATCATATGGTGAATCTGCTAATATTATATTTTACCACCGAGAGACATCGTTTCGTTTTATTTTTTGCTCTGGCACATTTGATGTTATTTTTCGCAAAATATTTGCTTCCATCTGCAACTACATAAACACCAAAGGAAAATGTGGTTGAATTTCTATAGTTGAACAATATAGTTACAGGTGTTTTTTGTTGGCCTCCAATTCCGACCAAACTAGTACGTATGTTTTATGGTGAGGATTACACCACTTGCTAACATGCGTTTTCAGTAATCAAGAGTCCTAGGGATCCTAGATCAATCAATGCCCGCAGGGGAACCGTTTTGTTTGTGGAGGTTTTGGTTATGATTTTAACCGTTGAGGGTAGAGTCGTAGTATTTCAAGATTTATCATTGCATCACTATTGTAGGTGTGTACCAATTGATTATGTTTGTTATGGCATATGGTACATGCATCTGTTTTGAGGCATGCTGCTTCTGTTGAGCTTTGATAGGCAGTTGTTACACAATTTTTTTCTTTTTATGAAATCTATTCTCCGGCTTGGGGTGATTTGTTAAAAATGAACACAATTAGAAATTTGGAGCCCTCTTATTTCGCAGTAGTTCCAGAATTTTGCTTTTCCAGAACCAGCTTTTTGGAGGCTTCCTTGATTAACCAACATTTTTCTATGTGAATCAACCTTGAATCGTTTACTTGAGGTGGCTCTTACACTGTGGCGTGCTTTAAGCAGATTCATTCTTTCCATTAAAAGATGTGAAAATCGTTCCACTGTGGGACAGTTACGACTATCATGAAAGGTTTCCTTGTAGTAAAAATCCAGGTTTTCGACATTAATATGAACGATAATGGTGCTCCATTCTTCTACGTTGTAGCCCAAGGTAATTTCCTTGACTGCATTTGGATGGACGTTTGGTATGTTCAACATGGTGTCAATATATTCGGTCATTATTTTTCGCTTATTGTCGTACAGCTCCATAATGATTTCGTACGCAATTTTGTAGTTATCTGCTTGTAGTGCTAGATGTCTTATTAAGGTAGATGGTTCTCCTCTTAAACTTTTCTTAAAATAGGTTAATTCTTCGAAGTCTGATACATGGCTGTTATCATGTATCAGATTGATGAATGTGTCCAAATTTTGAAGTTCCCGTCGAATGTTGGAATTTGTATTCGCGGTAATTTTGGCATACTTCTTGTGGCTGATATTTTAACTGATTTTGTTTGATGTTTGATGCCACTCTGATATTGATGGCTTCGTATTGGTTCATCACTGTGCCAAAGTAGTTGTCTACGAAGTTCGGCCGAGTGGTTTCTTCGTCCTCTGCTACTTCGACGTATATTTCTTTTCGATTTTCGCTTTCTTAGAGGGTGTTACCTCGAGTTTGCTGTTCATGAACTAGACGTTTTCTGTTATCGTGGCGTGGAATTGCCTTATTTTGAATTGTTGCGCTTTATAGCAGTTCGCTTGCGCTGCAGTTAATTTTTCGATACCGGTTGTTTATTACCGGCACTTGAACTTGGAACAGATGAGGCTGTTGGATGCTTCGCCTCTAACGCTAGTGAGTTCCATAGTGGTCCTAACTTTTTTCTGAAGATTTGCACCAGAGGTGCCATCGCTTCTCGAGCTCTCCAATATTAACTTTTCTCATTAATTGGAAGACCATCGATTTTTGGTTGAAATCGGTCCACCGGAAGTAACAGACTCCATAGAAGATTTTTCGTTTTCTGTATATATTTTTAAAAGTATATAATGTACCTACGATAAAAACGATTATGAACTAAAAGATTCTAAATTAAATTTGCAACAATACCTGTCCGGATTATTTTTCCAAAATTTAGGCGGAAATGGTTGTTTAGACAAAAAACAACTTTTTTTAACAAAAGCCTTGTACAGCCCGCAGACGGATTGATGGAATGGGATGAAACTTCATACTTAGGTTATTTAAACAAATTAAAAAATCCCAGAGAATTTTGGACGACATCGGGCCACCGGAGTGACAGCTTCCATATAAGCTTTTTAGTTTTTGCAAATATTTAGAAAAGTATTTACGAGAAACAGTTAAAAACCAAAAATATTGTAAATTAATTTTCAAACAAAATTATTTCGGACCATTTTTAAAATTTTGCCGGAAATGACGAGTTTGGGAAAAAATACAATTTAAGATCTTAAGAACAACATTCGAATTGAATTTGACACTATTGATCGGTTTTTATTGGAAAAAGTCATCAACAATTTTGATGTTCGGATGCCTGTAACAGGGGTCGTAGTAGTCACATGAACGATGTTGAATTTTCAATCAAAAAAATTTGAATTTCCAACATAAATTAGTTTTTTAATAAAAAAACCAACAAATGGAACAAACATCCTTTATAACTTTAACAAATATTCCACTAAATCCATTTAACGAAATCCTATACTAATAGTTTTGACTAAAAGTTTCCAAGTTTTCAAACTTCCCTTTGTAGTAAAACTTACAAATTTTAGTTGTATTTAAATTAGCCTCGTTCCACCCCCATATCTTCGTATCTAGTCTTTATGTAGCAAATAACCACTAATCGTAATTTCATCATCCTATCACTGTGTATCATCTCGAAAGAAAACAATCTTTAAGAGGTGGTTTTCTTCTCCCTAAGTGTTACTGTTGTTCTCGGCATACACAGATGATTAAAATTCAACAAATTATACATAATTTAGAAGCAACATGATTAAATCTACATATTTACATATCTTGATCCTTTTTGAGTTGATGCCTCTATTGTGTTATGAAAATTATCCTTAATTCGATTTTCTCCAATCAAATTTTGCGATGAATTTTTTATATGAGTGGATTAATGTGCTAAGACGAGAGAAATTTACTTCTGATGCAATATTTTCGATTTATGTGTAAGACATGTTTTGGTACAAGACGATTTTTAGGACAAGAGAAAATTTATGGAAATTTTGTTTTAGGACGCGTAAACAAGTGGTTGACCTTAGAAATGTGCACAATATTATAGTAAGTACGGGTACATCTGAATATGTGAATTGGAGTGAAATGAATTAATTTTCGATTTACGCCTTTACACGTATAGAACTGGATAATAGACTTTTCATTTGGATTAATTTCATACTCCTGTCGAGCGGTGTACAATTCCCATTCCAGTTTATGTGCATGGTGGTTTTAATGTTCCAGGAGTACACTGGAAAATATTGATGCACTGAGGCAGGGTGTTGCTGAATGTCCAGCTACCTGTTATTGACGCCATGCACATAATTGGGAATGTCTCCATCATGTTTGTTAAAAATTCTAACAGAAGGTTTGTATTTTACCCGTATAAAATTCAATTGATATAAGAGCTACAGAAAAATGACCATGAACGGCGGTGATAGGAGTGCTCGAATTTTACAGGTCGGTGTAAACTGCTAAGTTGACGTCCCTTAAGCTAGCAGAACCCATACAGCAGAACATTACAAGATAGTATGAATAATTTTAGGCTAATAATAGGCTAATTAAATGCTCTACTAAAAAATTTTGGGCTCCACCCCTTCCAACAAAAACGATGGGTTCTGCTAGCTTTAGAAAAAGTTAGCAGAACCCATATCGAAAAATATTTTAAAAACAATTGGAAAATTAAAGGTTAATTTTAGGCTAATTAAATACCCTATGTAAGTTTTATTATTCTGCTCATTCTAGAAAAGGCATAAGGTTTTATCATTTCAGAGCTAGCAGAACCCAAATCGAAAATCGAACCAAAACCGAAATTGGAACCCAAAACAAGATCAATTAACATGCAAATAATTTTAGGCTCATTATGGCCTAATCAAATGTCCCATTAAAAAATTTTGGGCTCCACTAGTTCTTGACCAAACTTCAGGTCATTTAATCTAAAGCTAGCAGAACCCAAATCGAAAATCGGACCAAAGCCGAAATTAGAACCCAAAACAAGATCAATTAACATGCAAATAATTTTAGGCTCATTATGGCCTAATCAAATGTCCCATTAAAAAATTTTGGGCTCCATTAGTTCTTGACCAAACTTCATGTCATTTAATCTAAAGCTAGCAGAACCCAAATCGAAAATCGGACCAAACCCGAAATTAGAACCCAAAACAAGATCAATTAACATGCAAATAATTTTAGGCTCATTATGGCCTAACCAAATGCCCCATTAAAAAAATTTGGGCTCCACTAGTTCTTGACAAACTTCAGGTCATTTAATCTAAAGCTAGCAGAACCCAAATCGAAAATCGGACCAAAACCGAAATTAGAACCCAAAACAAGATCAATTAACATACAAATAATTTTAGGCTCATTATGGCCTAATCAAATGCCCCATTAAAAAATTTTGGGCTCCACTAGTTCTTGACCAAACTTCAGGTCATTTAATCTAAAGCTAGCAGAACCCAAATCGAAAATCGGACCAAAACCGAAATTAGAACCCAAAACAAGATCAATTAACATACAAATAATTTTAGGCTCATTATGGCCTAATCAAATACCTCATTATAAAAATGTTGGACTGCACTAGTTCTTAACCAAACTTCAGGTCATTTAATCTAAAGCTAGCAGAACCCAAATCGAAAATCGGACCAAAACCGAAATTAGAACCCAAAACAAGATAAATTAACATACAAATAATTTTAGGCTCATTATGGCCTAATCAAATACCTCATTATAAAAATGTTGGGCTGCACTAGTTCTTAACCAAACTTCAGGTCATTTAATCTAAAGCTAGCAGAACCCAAATCGAAAATCGGGCCAAAACCGAAATTAGAACCCAAAACAAGATCAATTAACATACAATTAATTTTAGGCTCATTATGGCCTAACCAAATGTCCCATTAAGTCCCATTTTTAATGGGACATTTGGTTAGGCCATAATGAGCCTAAAATTATTTGCATGTTAATTGATCTTGTTTTGGGTTCTAATTTCGGGTTTGGTCCGATTTGGGTTCTGCTACCTTTAGATTAAATGACCTGAAGTTTGGTCAAGAACTAGTGGAGCCCAACATTTTTTAATAGGGTATTTGATTAGGCCATAATGAGCCTAAAATTATTTGTATGTTAATTGATCTTGTTTTGGGTTCTAATTTCGGTTTTGGCCCGATTTTCGATTTGGGTTCTGCTAGCTTTAGATTAAGTCACGGTGCCATTAATCGCTTCTAATATTAATATCAGCACCAAATGCAAGCCGTTCAATCTATACTCGTAAATCGCATACGGGTAGAAATATTTTTTATTTGGAATTTATTTACAAATCTGAAACTTATGTTTAGCCTTCTTTAGTTTTTTTTTGTCCCAGATGGCCATATTTCAGGGCTTCTTCAAAACCCTGTTTATGAATCTCAGTTCCATCCAGCATTCCCAATCCCATCATAATCGGTTAAGAATTGATCGAGTTCGGTCCCTAGCGGCTATATTTCAGAATTCCTTCCAAAAATCATTTAAGAATCCTATTTTCATCCAACATAGCCAATTCCATCATAATCTGTTAAGAATTGATCGAGTTCCGTCCAAAGTGGTCATATTTTAGAACTCCTTCCCAAAATAATTTAAGAATCCCATTTCCATCCAGTATATCCAATCCGATCATAATCGGTTAAGAAATGGCTGAGTTCCGTCCCAGGTGGCCATATTCCAGAAGTTCTTCTCAAAATCAATTAAGAATCCCATTTACATCCAACATACCCAATCCCATCATAATCGGTTAAGAATTGATCGAGTTCCGTCCCAGGTGGCCATATTCCAGAATTTCTTCCAAAACTAATTTAAGAATCCCATTTTAACAAACATTCCCAATCCCACCATAATCGGCTAAGAAATGGCTGAGCTCCGTCCCAGATTAAATTCGATCGAATCGATTAAATTAAAAAACATTCGGATTTAACGGACATCCCCAATTAGTAAATTAAATCGAGCGTTTACTGTACGTATGTCAAATATTACAAATATTATAATTCATTATAACGAGAGATTAACTAATACATACTCATGATAAAATAGTAAGGACAATTTTAGGACAAACTTCACGCTCGTGGACACACGCGTGAAGTTTGCCCTAAATTTGTCCTAAATTTTGTTTTTGTAATTTTAGGACAAAGTTAGGACAAACTTCACGGGAATCACAATTTACATATAAAATAATTTTAAAATTTAAAATTCGATATAACGAGAGTTTAACCCATACATACACATTTCTTAAGGTTAGGACAAAGTTAGGACATACTTCACACCCGTATTGGGGCATCTGATTAGGCCATAATGAGCCTAAAATTATTTGTATGTTAATTGATCTTGTTTTGGGTTCTAATTTCGGTTTTGGCCCGATTTTCGATTTGGGTTCTGCTAGCTTTAGATTAAATGACCTGAAGTTTGGTCAAGAACTAGTGGAGCCCAAAATTTTTTAATGGGACATTTGGTTAGGCCATAATGAGCCTAAAATTATTTGCATGTTAATTGATCTTGTTTTGGGTTCCAATTTCGGTTTTGGTTCGATTTTCGATTTGGGTTCTGCTAGCTCTGAAATGATAAAACCTTATGCCTTTTCTAGAATGAGCAGAATAATAGAACTTACATAGGGTATTTAATTAGCCTAAAATTAACCTTTAATTTTCCAATTGTTTTTAAAATATTTTTCGATATGGGTTCTGCTAACTTTTTCTAAAGCTAGCAGAACCCATCGTTTTTGTTGGAAGGGGTGGAGCCCAAAATTTTTTAGTAGAGCATTTAATTAGCCTATTAGCCTAAAATTATTCATACTATCTTGTAATGTTCTGCTGTATGGGTTCTGTTAGCTTAAGGGACGTCTAAGTTGTTAACATTCAAAAAAAAAATAAACAAAACAGATGAAACACAAAACATCTACAGTATTAGATCGGTTGTTGTACGATAGATGATCGGATGTTATACGATAGATGATTTTTTATCGAATGTGTTGTACCTATCATCTTTAGGTTATTTATGATGCCAAGAAGTGACTTGTGTGTGAATGTCTACAAAATGGTTTTGTTGCCAAGTCAGTTGATTCTGTAGATGTATATATGGGTGCAATCATCATTACATTCCTCCTCGTCAAAATGAACAACTATCGTTAGAATCTAACTGTAGGTCACCGGTCACGTCATGATCGTCGAGGAATGCAACATTTTTCTGTCTCTGACATTGTACGACGCAAGATTGATCTTGGTTGTCTTATCTCGCTACCTCCACTTCTCTGTTACAGTTCAAACCTCGGGCTAGTATATCCGATACATCAAAATGATCCATCTCTGCTTGTCACGCTCTAATTTAATTTTGATGTCTCTTTATCAGTCATTATTCTGTGTTAACTATGTATAACATTCGACCTATCATTTGCTCAACTGTACCTGCCAACCATTTCGAACCTCTTGAATAATTCTTAATATAAACTGGTTGTTCAACCCGAAACTTTGTAGTTGTTTTCAATTTATGATTTCTCGAACTCGGGACCATAAGAGTGAGTTGTGTTTTGGGTTGCCTACGTAGCTGCACGATACATACTCAAAAACGTCAGCTGTGCATAGCATATTTATTTGCATCTTTTAATACATTCATTAGAGCGGTTTTAATAGTTCTAACGAACCTTTCGACTTCACCGTTTGACGCTGGATGAAAAGGTGCAGTAGTCAGGTGTTCGATACCATTAGACTTGCAAAACTCAGCAAACTGTTGTGATGTAACTATTGCATCAGGTATGCCCTCTGATGCAAAAATATCTTCCAACACTCGAATCGTCGACTCCGTAGTAATATCTCCTACCTTAACGACATAAGGATACTTTGAATAGCCATCCACACAAATTAACCGCATACAATTACGAAAAGGTCCAGCAGAATCAATATGGATACGTTCCCATGGCTTTGTTGCACTAGGGCAATTTTGGTATTGTTTTGGTGGGTTGGAAAGATCTTCTTGACATGACTTACAAGACTTGACTCCAAGCTCAATGTTGGTCGACCACCAACAATATCGAAGAACAAGTTGTTTCCTTCTTACTATGCCCCTATGACCCACATGGAGCAACCATAATACATCAGCACGCAGACTTCTTGGAATAACCACTCTGGTGTGTTCAGTCTGCAATGTAATTGTAAACTCCAAAACATGAACTCTGTCAATCGGGAAGTGTGACACTTCCTATTCATACATTTCATCAACTTCAAAAGCACTTTCCTCGTCTTGATCGAATTGCTTGTCTGGCCCCATTGGTAAACGTGAAAGAGCATCGGCATTTCCATGTTTCTCTGTGGGCTTATATTATATTGTACATGTGTACACCATTAGAAAAATTGCCCACCTCTGGAATAGTGAAACCAGAGGCTTATGGTCTGATACCAGAACAAACTTACGGCGATACAGGTATTGATGAAATTTATGGCATCAAAAGATAATAGATACTGCTTCCTTCTTAATCTGACTATATCTGCGCTGATGTTCATCAAGTGTCTTTGACAAAAATGCTATTGGACGCTCGGAACGCCCTGAATACACATGCAATAATACTGCTGCTATTCCATGACTATAGATGCATCTGTTGTCAGAAACAACGGGTAATCTGCTAATAATATTCCAACATCGTAGCATCTACCAAACTGTCCACTTGAAAATGGTGTTCTTCTTCCTCAACCTATTTGAGGGTGATGCGATTTGAGAAAAGTTGTTGAAAAGCCTGTTGTAATAATTTACTTTCCCCAAAAATGCAGGTAGCTCTTTGAAATCCTTTGGCCTAGACATATTTCTAATAGCCATAATATGATAAACAGCAGGTCGAATACCATTTTCACCCAAAGTATATCCGAGATACTGAACTTCACGCTGAAACAATTTACAGTTTGCTCGATTGCATCGAAGAGGTTGGCCTCGGCCAATCGCTTTAAAACTACTTCCAAGTTAGCCATGCATTCTTCTTTGGTTCTGCCCGTAACTATAATGCCATCTTGGTATGTTATTACAGGATTCACACCTGAAATTAACTGCTCAATAAAACGTTGATATATGGCATTAGCGCTGGCGATACCAAAACTTAATCTCTGTCGCTGGAACAAAACAAACTGTGTTGCTATTACTGCAAGCATCTTCGACGCGTCATTTCGCACTCGAGTCAATTTTCAAAAATCATTTACCACCTTGTAGACGCTGAAACAGGTCCGCCACTCTAGGAATCGGATATTGAGATGAGGATTTACTGTGACTTTGAAGCCACCACACAGCCTGATTTTATTCTGAAGTCTGCTAACTACAACAATGGGCGTTGCCCACTCACTAAATGTAACTGATTTCAGTACACCAATTGACACGGGTCTAGTAATTTATTCTTTAATTTTAGATTGTTGTTCAAACGGTATTGGTATCCGATACCGTGGTATCGGAGATTTGAACGCTCGAGGTCGACTATTTTCCTTTAGTGGTAAATGCGGTTTAAAATTCGTACAGTTTCCGTAATTCGAATTCCAAAAAATTGAACCAATTCATTCTCAAAATGTTTGCTCCATCTGTAGATGTGACAAGCAATGATAAGTTCACGCACATGTTATCACATTTGGCGTTTATCTTTAACTACCCATGTATTGGCACTCTAACATCACCATACTCCTTCAAGGTAACTGAATAACTTTGGTAGCTCCCGCATCAACTAAAAATTTTAAAATTCTGCCATTAATCTCCAACTTGACAAAAAATTTCTTACCGTCGTGTTCTAACGATTCATTCAATGTGTTCACTTAGTTAAATGAAGACCATAAACCCACACTTGAAACTTCTAATGAAGTACTCTTACATTCACCTATTTGTCCATTCACCATTAATTCTACGGTCGGTTGCTCGTTTGAAAATCCGACATCATTCAACCTCGACAATTCATGGTTCTCCAATACATTAACGTTGGAGGCTTCATCTAATGTTAGGCTTCTGTGACAACTACGTGACTTCCTCTGAAAATGGGGGTTTACCATTTTCCGTAGACTTTGGACTCTGTGCTGCAATATCTCCTGATTTGAACAATTACGACAATTTGCGGTTAAAAACTTTCATTTCTCTCGTTCATGGTAGCTGAAACATCCAGGACATGATCGCAGTTTTGGACGTGATGTGGTAAGCCACCTAAGCTTGTGATCCCGGCAAAAGCAGCCAAAGAACAACAGGCAATCAAAGCGCTACTTCGTTCATAATAATCGGCAACAAAGCATCGGGTAAACAAAACAAGAACGAAGCAAAGCAGCCAAGCTAAGCAACAACAGGCAAATAAGCACAGTCCATACCAAACAACAACCGGCAAATATAATAGCCAAATGCAAGATGGCTAAGCTTCAAAGCAAACTGTCACAGGTAGGCAAGTTTTAAATTCATCGTTAAATAAATTACACCAGCAGTGCTAAGGCTGATTTATATGGTTTCTGTGATGCCACTAATCAAGCATATACTGCAGTGGTAATGAAGGGCAGTGGATGACAACGGTAAACCAGCAGCTCAGCTATTAAAGTCCAAAACACGGTTTGCACCAATCAAAACGAAGCTATCAATCCCTCGCCTCGAGTTAAATGCAGCCTTATTATTGGCAAAATTAATGAAACACGTTCAAGAACAATGAAGCTTGAAAACGTTAATACATACGCTTGGTCAGATTCAACAATAACGCTCTGGTGGATTAAAGAGGACCCAAGCCACATCAAAACGTTTGTGGCAAATATAATCTCGACGGTTAAGACGATTAAGAAGACATTACCAACAGCAACCTGGCATCACGTGAAGTCTCAGGAAAATCTCGTGTACGCCGCCTCATGTGGCATAACACCCAAGCAGCTCATTGAAAACAACTTATGGTGGCATGGACCAATCTTCCTAACAACTATGCCACCACAGTGGAATACTGCAGAACCCGTTCCGAATCCACCATCAGATTTACAAGCAGAGCTGGAAGAAAAGAGAGTGCTGGCAACGGTAATAAAAAGGCCGCACATACTTTCAGAGTCATCTAGCAGACTGTCTACATACAGCAAAATTAAGCGCACGGTCGCATACTGTCTACGAGTCATAAATAACTGCAAACAAGATAATCGTAACAAGGGTTGGCTAACCGGCAATGAACTTAAGGCAGCAGAAACAACAATTATAAAAATAACACGAGCAAGATTTCGGACCAAAAACCGCCCGCATGAACAAGGACAGAAGTCTAGAAAAGGACAGTAAGCTAGGTTCATTAAACCCCTTCCTAGACGGCGAAGGCTTACTCCGTGTGATGAGACGTCTCTAAAACTCCAATCTGACAACCGCCAGCAAACAGCCTGTAATTTTAAGCAAAAACAACATAATTACTCAACGGATAATTGAGGAAACCCAACAAAACACATTACATGGTGGCACACAGCTTACCCTTGCAATGCTGAGACAGTAATATTGGACCATCGATGGGAGGCGAGCCGTAAGACAAGTGATACAAAAATGCATAACCTGCTTTCGCTACCAACAAAACACGTGGAAAAACTAATGGGTAGTTTACCATCAGCAAGAGTGATCCCGGGAAGACCGTTTCCTATATCGGGAATCGACTATGCAGGACCCATCCAGCTAAGAACCACCAAGGGTCGGGGTAACAACAGAGCAGCCTAACAACAGAGGCATTCATAGCGGCCTACA
Organism: Nephrotoma guestfalica; assembly: GCA_963691935.1. Lineage (NCBI taxonomy): Eukaryota > Metazoa > Arthropoda > Insecta > Diptera > Tipulidae > Nephrotoma > Nephrotoma guestfalica. Next base: position 233,605,989 of record OY829915.1, on the reverse strand, counting down.
AAATATTCGTTTCTAGACGAGGGCTTTGTACTGATATAGTCTCTGACAACGGAACCTATTCTGTGGGTGCAAAATCCGTAATGAAGAAGACGTACAGTTCAGCTATGACCACATTACCCGGCGACGTAGCAGCTATGTTAGCCAGTGATGAAACGACATGGCACTTCATATCACCTCATACCCCACATTTTGGCGGAGTATGGGAAGCAGGAATAAAATCCGTGAAATTTCATCTTAAGAGAGTAATAGGAGATTCAACTCTAACATTCGAAGAATTAACCATTCTCACCACTCAAATCGAAGCGGTCCTCAATTCTCGGCCGCTGGTTGCACTAACCAACGACACAACGGATACAACAGCGCTAACACCAGGATACTTTCTCATTGGAGATGCTCTTAAGGCGCTGCCGGAAGCGACAACCAGTAACATAGGATTAAGAACGAGATGGCACATGGTCGAAAAAATGGCGCAAGACTTTTGGAAGCAATGGTCTTCTGAATACATTCACCAACTTCAACAACGGTGCAAGTGGAAAACCTCCCAGCCAAATTTAGCAATAGACGATCTAGTATTGGTGAAGATGATCAACTACTCCCAACCCGATGGAAATTGGGCGGATCACAGACGCTCACGCCGGAAAAGACGACTTCAAGCGACCAATAATAAAGCTGTGCACACTCCCTATTAGCGACGATCCAAGTGAGATATTACCTACGAAGGCCATTGTATCGCTAAAGGAAACAACCACCGGGAAGGCCAGTTCAATCATTTCATACATTTCGAGGAATTGGGCAAGTTATCTCCAACTTGCGACAAAATGGACATTACTTGTTCAATACAGTTTATCTTCCTACTGGGAGGAAATTGACAACTTTAAAAGAGCCCACATAGAGTTACAATCAGTTTGTAAGGAGCTGTCCGGTTTAAAATGCGACATCATTCTTCAGCAACTCTTATTTCAATATATAATTTTTTGATAGCAGACAACGAACTATTATTTGAAAGTAATAAGGATCGTAAGCGAATGAAGCGAGGCCTCGGTGACTCAGTGGGCCTTGTACTAGGGGACCTATTTGGAGTACTCACCCAGCGAGAAGCTGACAAGTATGAATCCTATTTTGAACAAATTGACTATGACGACTATTTAATTATTAATCCATCCATAAAAACCCCAAGTCACTTGGAAGAAGAGCTACAATTCTTTCGACAACACGTGCCGGTGACCACTACTCTACCAGGACATGACATTCACGACCTCCACCATGTGTATGAAAGAATGCAAATCCGAAGCCGAGGAACTCAAAAAAATGTAATAATTGAAATCACTTTACCACTGTCGTTCGTGTGGGACTATACACTAATAAATGTAGTCCCAATTCCCAACATCATCCATGGAGGCACTCAGTCGCAAATCATTAGCTCCACTGACTATACATACTATATAGCAATGGACAATCGGCGTGAACACTTCGCATTATTAACCAGAGAAGACGTACATAAATATCAGGTATTTAAGCCTGTACATCTCTTATGCGAAGTATCACAACTTATCAACACTCCTTCAAATCAAACGTCATGTGAGGTAGCGATATTACAACGAAAGAACGAATTGGACACCGTATGCGGCACTAGGTCAACAAAAGCTAGTAATCATTGGATCAAACTTCACGCTGCCAACCAGTGGATATATGTGATTCCCAACGAAATCACAATCGATGTCATATGTGGGTCTAGAATCCAACCTTACACCATCGTAGGTTCCGGTATAGTGGAAATCGGATCCGGCTGCGTGGAGCGAATGAAGTGGATCAATTGAATTTACTAATCACGCCAGAAACAACCGGTGTGGATGATCAGCTTGAATCATTGAAAAATGATGAACAGATTACCTTCCATCATCAGAGTGTTCATCATATCCACCATTACGCAATGATCCACATTTTATTTTGGAGTGCTGTGGTAATAGGAGTTATCTGGGTTGCAAACAAATTAAGAGAAAGATGCATTGCAAACCACCGTCAGCCGTCTCCTCTAGCGAGAGCCACCGAAAGCATGATTTAACAGATGTGCGACATCAGTAAAGCCCGGGAATATGTTGAATCAATGTCAACATGCGCAATTCTACAATATTCCAAGCGGTCGGTGACACAGTATCGACACGGGTGGAATATTGTTTATTGTAGCAAATTCAACAGTTTTTCTGTATAAAAAGCCCGGTTTATCGAGGTAATAAGATAGAATTGAATTATAAACGCATAGCAACAGTTGGTTTAATTCTCATTGAATATTTGGAACTCACCAGTGGTAAACCAAATACTCACCTAAGTACAGAAATCTAGGCAGAGGCCAGATTTTTACAAAAACTATTTTTGACAAATAATTATGACCTAGGGCAACTTAAACTTGTCCAACCGTTTTCAATAAAATATGAAATCCTTTTATGTTCGACGTCATGGAATATTACGGAAAAAATATAAATGTTAAATTTGGCCATTCGAAAATGTGCACCTAAATATACGAGCAACATATTATATAAATCCTAATGTTATGCTGTTTGCATACAGTCGTATAGTCCAAAAATTCTCATTGCTATTTTTAGTATTTCCTAGAAAACCCATGGGTTTTATTTATAAATACGAAGTCATCGCACAATTCAAAATCCAATAATAATTATGACGTATCACCAAAATTTGGGTGGACAGTTATGAATTGTTTCACAAAACAAATTTATTTACATATTTTCATAATGTTATGCCATCTCGTTATGATTTTACCCACATAACCAGAATCATCATTATATAATTTAATTCCTGATTTATAATGCCTTAAAACTTCATCAACAATATTATGGTACAGATGAGGGATTGATTAAACAAAAATATATTTTTTTGGATTTCTCGGTCCACATGCAAATTAGTGATTTGAAATTTATTTTTGCATGCCATTATTATTAGAATAAAATAGTTTGTGACGCAATGATTTCATATTCGATTAAAATAGTTCGTGACGTTATTTGACTTCGGAGAATAAAGGCGTGTGTTTGGGGCAACCTGAAAATAATACTGTGGACAAAAAATAGTAAGACTTTGTTCATAATTTTAAAATTCTTTATTTATTTCTCCAAATCTATTTCGTCCCCCTCAAAGTAAACCCCCCCCCCCCGGCCTTAATACACTTGTGTCATCTTTTTTTCCAATCCTCGAAACATTTCCGGAATAGCTTAAAATGCGCGTAGCGATTCACGTTTAATGTCTTCAATTGACTCAAAACGGTTTCCCCGGAGCGGTGGTTTGAGTTTGCTGAACAGCCAGAAGGGACACGGAGCTAAATCAGGTGAATACTAAATTACGTAAAACCAATGCAGTATGAGAAGGTGCATTATCGTGGTGCAAAAACCAAGAGTTGTCGACCCATAATTCCGGCCTCTTTTTTCGAATAGCTTCGCGGAAACGACGCATAACACTCAAATAGTAATCTTTGTTGACAGTATGGCCGATCGGAACGAATTCGGAGTTCACCACATCTCGATAATCGAAGAAAACTGTCAACATCACCTTGATTTTTGACTTGCTTCGACGTGGTTTTTTCGGCTTCGGTTCACCTTTGGCACGATATTCGGCCGATTGATCGTCTGTTTCCGGGACGTAAGCATAGATCTAAGACTCATCGCCAGTTATAATACGTTTCATAACATCCTGGTAGTCGGAAAGCATTGTTTCACAGACGCCAACGCGACGCTGTTTTTCCAAAAAATTGAGTGATTTTGGAATCAATCGTGCTTTCACTTTTCTGAGACCTGTCTAATATCCTTTCGATATTTCAACGATGCCAGTAGGGTCTCTGACTGTTAATCGTCGATTCTCGAGCACCAATTCCTTGATTTTATTAACGTATGTTGATCATCAGTTGATGTTGATGGCCGTCTTAGACGTGGTCCGTCGTCAACACGTTCTCGACCCTCTTTGAACAAATTGTACCAATCAAAAACCCTTGCTCGCGACATACAGTTATCATCGAAGCCTTTTGCAACAATCTGATCGTTTCGGCACCACAAAATGGATTCCGCACACAAAATTTAATGGAACTTCTTTGTAGAATAATTTCACTCATTGTAAAAATCGCAGAGTGCACTTTTTGTACTTCAGAAAGATAAGCATAAGTATACTAAACACTAATGATTATTTTGATGTGACATTTAGCACAGATATAACTGACAGTCATTTCGACGAATGGTTTTCCGCGCGAATTATATATTAAAAAGTCTTACTACTTTTTGTCCACAGTAGTAAATAAGAAAATTGAGTTAATTTAGAATAAAACAATAACATTAAATCTCGCCTGTCAATTCCGAATTGTGAATATCAGTAGTACCAACTCAATTAAACTCTGAGTGTAACTCAACCTATAATTTTGTTGTTCAATCTATGGGTGTCTCAGCAAGAGCGCCTGTTTCAAATTCGCCGCCATTTTGTTAATACGAGTTGTACGGTGATTTTCTTTTGACAGTTGTCACGTACAGACCACGCGATTTAAGAATATGGAGAAGTATACAAACCAACAACGTTTAATTATTGTAAAAACACATTACTGTATTTCACCAATAACGCGCCGTATTTGCTCTTTAACATGTTAACTGTTTTAGGCTTATTCGGATGCACCTTTTCCTTTACATAGTCCCAAAGAAAAATGTCCATCGGTGTTAGATCGCACGATCTTGGTGACCAATATTGATCGCCAAATCGAGAAATGACACGGCCTCTGGAAACTTAGTCTGCAGTAACACCATTGTTTCACGTGCTGTGTGGTAGGTCGCACCACCGAGGGTGGAGGACTTGTTTTTCCATTGTTGGAAAAACAAGTCCTCCAAATCAATTACATCCAATTGCAATTCCGAGTGACCGGCAATCTTCTTGTAATTACAATAATTAAACGTTGTTGGTTTGAATACTTCTCCATATTCTTAAATCGCGTGGTCTGTACGTGACAACTGTCAAAAAAATCACCGTACAACTCGTATTAACAAAATGGCGGCAAATTTAAATCCGGCACTCTTGCTGAGACACCCTATATAAAGAGGAATGGCTCAGTGTATGGCTTTTTAAATAAGATGATTTTTTTAAAGATTTATTTGTATATTGCTCGTCAAAAAATTCCTGATACTACACTTTTTCAGTAAGTATTAGTTGTTAAATATTGTTTACGGGAAAAATCGCTTCGAAAGTTTAACCATTTGCCAAAGTTGGAACATTTCACACGACCTTCGGTTAAACAAAATAAGTTTTCAACATACCTTGCACGTGTATTTTTCAAATCCTCTGAAGAATAAAATATAATTTTTAAGATTTGAAATCAACAAAAACAAAACCAAATTAAAACACCTACGTATACACCCAAAAAAAAAAGTGGTTAATCTGAATAAACCGCAAGTTAACTTGAATAAATCGCGTTTGATATAGCGTCAACGAAGGTGGGTAATCAGTTTTATTACTTTTTATTCAAATTGAATATTAAAGAGTAATTTTTTTAATTTGATGAAATTTCTTCGAACTGAATAAATTGATTGAAGAAATGCAATTGAAAAACCGACAAAATTTATTCAATTTAATTAAAGATTCAGCCATCGAAATGAATAAAATTTCGTCAAATAAAAGAATTTTTACTGCTGATTTAAATAAAAAATTCATTGATTTGAATAAGATCTAGTCATTTTAATTCATTAAATTTAATGAAAGCATTGTTGGATCGAATAAAACTGTCATCAATTTAAAGAAAATATTTGTTAATTCAATAAAAAATTATTTAAAATATATATATATATATATATATATATATATATATATATATATATATATATATATATATATATATATATATATATATATATATATATATATATATGTATATATATATATATATATATATATATATATATATATATATATATATATATATATATATTTATATATATATAATATATATATATATATATACCTGTATTAATTGCAAATTGTAATGGAGAAATTTCATAAAAGTATAAATAAAAGAAACACAAGTAAATAATTCTATTAATGATATTGTATTTATTCCAAAATTTATTTGTAGGTAGTACAAAAATAAAATATGTAACTTCAATTAAGTTTTTCATCTTGATAACTGATATTACTTTAATGCTGATATTAGGCATTCCACCTGCACATTATGCTTATCATATTTTGTTCTAATATTAAAAAAATATTTTTGAATGAACCTCCACACTAAGTGGGATGCTAATGGATATTCCAAATTAAAAATATTGAATATTTTAAAACAAATATCCACCGCCTCAATAAATGAGTTCAAAATGTATTTTACTCCATCGAAATACACAATAAACTCTGTTGGGTCTAAAATACTTCCGGTAACCAGAATCAACGGCTGAATAGGAAATTTATTTGCATTTCGGCGCATAATTTCCTCCTCGCACTCTTGTACAGTTCGGCCCAAAATTAAGAAACTTCCTTGCGAATCACTAATTGAAAATTTAGTTCTGACCCTTTTATTGTTTAGTCCTTCTACAACGCTGGTAGTTGGAACCAGTACGCTATGAATTAAATGAAAAATGGCGCAACACCGACCATCTAAATAAAAATAAATTATTTAATTGTTGTAATTTAATAAATTTTGAATTCTATTAACTTACTTTCAGTACCATGTTTCCATTGTTGCAAGTCTTCAAGAAGTTTTTTTGATGACGGATCCTTTATTTTTTCGTTAAATATTGGTAATATTTTAAAAGCAAATGCGTCGAAGCTTAAAATAAGCTGAAAATCCCTTTCATTATTTTTGACATCTCTGAGTTGTTTTCCTGCTTGCTAACACAATTACCATTAGATAAATACATAGGGGTTGGATAAATACTTCAGAGGTGTCAAAAATGTTGAACCCCTTATTTTGATTCATCAGTTAAACGTCATGATACGTACTCCAGTTACTCAATTTGTTGACTATAAAATTAAGCACACTAAATATAAATTCAGTTAAAAATCTCGGTGAGTACTTCTCGAAAGCTGTGATAGACGTAAGGAATTTTTTTAAATGTTACTAATCTGTTTAATGAACAATGTATCCAAAAACCATTCAATGAAACCAAAAATCTAAATGCGTTTTTTCCTATCTACCATAGTGTTTGCAAGAAGAACCGATTTTTTATACAAACTTGCCATGCATATTCAAAAAGTGTGTGATTGTTATATACATACCAACTTGTAGCCCATTGGTTTCTTGTACTGCTTCCATTTGTTGAATATTTCAATGGTGGAATTGGCACTTTGGATTTCGGCCAATTTAAAATTTTTGGTTGCTTGCCAGTGGTGTTCTAGTTCTGCCCAAGAGCAATTGTCCGTCATAATAGCTTCCAGTTGCTCGGTGATGTTTGACTCTGGAGATTCTAATTTTCAGATGAAATAAACATATAAATCGCTTGTTACATATGTTTGTGCATAATGTATAACACAATTCTAACCTAATTCAAAATGTGCTGGCACAACCAGGCTGTTTGATTTCGGCGTGTATGGTCGTCTGGGAACAAGGCCACTACTTTTCAATTGCCGCTGAGAATTAAAAAATTTATCGTACACTTTTCCTTGAGGTTTCTTCCCAGGTTGTTTTGAATAATAATACTCCTATTGAAATTATATATACATAAATTAATAGTTGAAAAGTTTATTCTTAGAAATATAATTACCATAAATTCTGTAGGAAACATCAGAATAATGCTTTCTGAAATGCATTTTGCCATGTTAGTCATCATGCGTAGTCCTTGTTGTATCATGTGCTTTATTATGGTTTCGACTATTACAACTCTCGATCCATCATTCAATTTACGGTTTGTGTTATAATTTGTCAATATTGTGCGACCTTGGACGGAGCCTTGCAATATATTATTGATGTCTAATTTTTGCTCGTGACCGGAATTTAAAATTGAGGTTTCCAAATCATTTAGTTCATCGGTTTCTAATGTCGGGGAACTAATTATATTTTCCTTTGATGTTTGGAATTTCTTGATATGGGCTTCTAGTCGTATTTCCACTCCTATTTGTATATCGTATTTATTTATAATTTTTGAAAATGATGATCTTTCATATCCATGATTGAAACCACATCGATACATTCATCTATAAATACAAAACAAAATAAATGAGATTAATAATAAATGAGCCTTAGAGAAATATTTCAATTGAAAAAATAATTACCTCGAAAAATTGGAAATAAATAGCCTAAATTCCATTTGTTAAACAATTGTTTTATGCCTTGTTCTTTATTTGGGGTCAACGAATATTTAATCGTGTGTATATCTCGTAGAGTTGGCGACGTTGTATTTAATTCTATTTGTTCATCATTACAAATGGGTTGCTCTGCATAGTTGCTTATAATTTGATAATCGTTATTATCATCAGATGGTATGACTAAAAATTCGTGTACGCCATTTTCCTTAAACTCGTCGTTTATACTCGTAGATAACTTATTATCCATAATTTAAACTATATTTTTTTAACTTAAAATTATTATAAGAGAACGGTTATACAGTCAAATAATTTCTTAATTTTGATTTATTCTCTGTGTTTATGTTATTGTTGGCTAAACCTTATAATAAAAAAACATTCAAACTTTAAATATAATATTAAAACGGTGTAAGTAAAATACATAATAAAAATATCGAAAAAATTACAGATATTCTTTTAACCTAATCATTAGATTTCCTTTAACAGTACGATGAATAGTTGTAGGAAGAACTTTAAAATCAGTAATTCTGAATACCAATTTTTCGGCAATGAAAAGTTTATTTTGGTTTAGTTCGTAAGCATTAAAATGGGAACTGTAAGATTCTACCAAAATCTCATTTACTAAAAGGAATATGTCGGAACTTTCTTCCAAAATAAAAATTTCTTCAATTTCAAATACACTTATCTCTAAATTAAATATTGTAAGAATTACCCCGTTTTTGTAAATTGTGCCTTTGTATTCAATCTGACTGAAAACAGTTACTTCTTGTGGTTTCAATTTGATCTGTGTGAATAACAAATTTACATTTTTAGAGATAATGCGATATTCTTCTTTTACAATAAGAGAACTTTTTTCTGGTGTCATTAAGCTAAGGGCGGATTTTAGATTACATTTTTTAGCAAGTGTTAACAAAATATTTTTTCTTGATGAAATGACATTTGCATACGCTTTAATCTCTTTGTGTTTAGCTTCAAACCTAAAACACCAAAAATGTTTAGGCGGTCCAGAAAATTCTATAACCGTTGGATAATGCAATAAAATATGATGCTTTGGTTTAAGCGTGTCTGCAAAAAGCTCCACATATTTTTCATTATGCTCACGAATTAAATATCGAAGAAGCGAGATATCGTCTACCGTAAAATAACTTCTAAGAAGTAAATTTATTAGTTGTAAAATAAGAAGTAAAAATGTCCAAATTTTATCGTCGTCTGGTATCAAATCCCCTATCATAAGCGGTAAAAGATAAGTAAATGTTTTCATTTCGCTTGCCGTCATTTTCAGTCTACAACGTTTTATGTGATCACCTACTATTGGTTTCGACAAATTACCAATTTCTATAGCACCATAATTAAAATTTTGCTTACGAAAATTCAGGACTTCTAGAGAAAATATTTTCATTTTATCAATGTAATATTCAAGTATTTTACATATATCATAGTGGCAGATACCCTCAAACAAATCATGCATCATATCAACCGCATAATTTTGAACAACATGGAAGGAATGAATATCGTTTAAAGGAGAATTTTGTACTATTCTAGCTCCCGTAAGCTAGAAGTGTATCGACAATTAATTTTTGAATATCCTCGACGTTTTTTCGTGTAAAATTGTTGTTATTGTGAAGAAGAAGAGTGAACTTAGTAGCGGCCTCAGATAAGGAATTTATTGAAAAAGGGGATGAATTGTCAATTTTTGAAATATCTGTTGAATAATTTTCATAAGTACCTTGAGGTGTACTTTCATTAGATAAACGTAACTGAGTAATAGTTTGAATTTTTCTCTGGTTAGCAGAATCGCCCTCCGTAGTCATAATATTATTGGATTCATGTTTCTTAATAACATGTTGTCTAAAACTTTTAACGTTAGTAAACGATTTGTTTGCGCATACTCCCTCACAACATTCATACGTACTGTGGTTGGTTAATGAATGAATAATATTTAAATGTACAATTAAAGATTTCAAGTTTAAGGTATCTAACTGACACAAAAAACATTTCATGTTTAGTCAATATCAGTTCAGAATAAGCTACCACTAATAATGTTTTAATAAAAAAATATTAAACAAGTTCCGAATGATTTGACCTGCAATTTTCCTAATATTATGTTCATATTTATTATTTATTCATAATTTTATTAATTTAACTTACCTCTAATCTTTTTCAATTATTAATCGATCGTTAAATCAAAAACCGGGCTTAAATTTCGAGCGATGTTTTGTGGTTTTACAGATTTTCGGTTCCCCAAATTTGAATGAAGCCTTATTAAAACAAATTAACTTCCTAAAAATAAGAGAAAATGTTTCAAATAATGATTTAGTTTTTGACTATATTTTAACTTGCTATGAAGTTTACAATTTACAACACTATGCTGTCGATGACGTTATTTGCACGACATATTATTCTATAATTTGATGATAAAATTCTCTTATATATCATAGTGCAATGGTCTAGAGCATTATATCATGCAAGTTAATTTTGCTTTCAAGCGTATAGAACTTTGAAAACAAAATATACATATTACCAATATATTTTCCGGAAAGTAGTTTATGTAAAACACAAACACTTTTTTTATTTAAATCAGCAGCACAAAAACAAGAACAAACCACAATTTGCCCCAAAAATAAAATAACAACAACAATTGCAATAAAATTATTGTATTATTACAGTAAAAACTGGATCACAATTATTCAAATGTTTACTTACCTATTTATTGCTATTCTTACTAAGTTATATTGTTATTCACTGACATATTAATTCTTATTTCAAATTTAAAGTTCTATTTTAACTCGAAATATGTATTTTTATACGTTTAATTATTATTTTATACGATTTACTTCGTACGAAATGTTTTCGAATATACAATACGCCGTGAAATGACTTAAAAGTAGTTTTCCTCGTTGTTTAAAATAATACAACCGACCTTTCGTCAATTTGAAGATATTTCTTCAAAATTACGCTTTTTTTCCTTGAGAGGTGGTTAACAATTTTGTTAAATTGAATAAATTTATTTCATTCAACGAAAATTAGTAGAATTTTATGAAACATTAATTCTTCAACTTTACCACAATTTCTTCAAAATGAAGAAATTTAGTCAAATGTATTATTAACGAAAAATTAAGCAAATTTGAAGAAATCTTTTGTTAATTTGAATAAAATAAAATTTTAATTTTTTTTTCTGCAATTAATTGAATATTTCATAATCAAGTCAATAATAATTACCATCAAATTGAATAAATCGTTTCTTCAAAGTTCAACGAAATCGATTATTCAATTTCACCTACGAGATTTTTTTGAGTGTACCAACCCAAATTAACCCCCAAATTTCAATGGTTTTGTTTATTGAACTGCCTCGACTATATTCCTTAAAACGTAATTAATACTTTCATTTCCTTATTTACTGAAGCAAAAAAATGCTTTATTCGGAATTTTATCAAAACAACTAGGAATGGTACATATCTTTAAAATCTTCCTTGAGCTACATACGTAAGTTATCGAATCTTCTGTTCTAAGAAAAGAAGTAGAAAAGTTTTATTACGTCGAAATAGGATCCTAAATAATGGCAAAAAATATCTGGTTCAATTTAGGTTGTTGAACTCGTCGTTATGCTCTGATAATGCATTTGTACTGTATACATGGGAATGACGTAGCGCAAAAGGAGAATATCAGGAAAACACAAAAATTGATTTTTACCCTCTTCCTTGATTTTTCTGCAGTTTCCTTGAAAATATATTTGTGTATTTTTCTGTATACCATTTCCCGGTTTTCCATTTCCATTGTGTATTGGTGTGCGAGATTATAGGGAGAAAATTATTTTTAGAACAATCTGTATTTCATTCATATTTTATTTTAACGTTTTGCGGAGTGAAATAATTCATTATTTTATAAAATTGCTAAACCGGGGGGGAAAGGGGGGGGGGGGTGTATGTGCGAAGAGAAAATGTGAAATCCTTCAGAATATTAGATTTGTGGTTGTGCCTTACATATTTATATGTAAAAAATATTTGAACGAGTAGGATGAATAAACATAGAGAAATTGCATTAATTCATTTATCGGGACCGCTATACTTCGAGATCAGTACGAAAAACCTTAAATGAAATTCCCAATACTAAGACTCAGCGCAATCGATTCATGTCATTATCGAAAATTCTTATCCCTGCAATTTTTATCTAAAACGTTCGAGTCGAAAAAATGTAAAAAGAGGCCCGAACCCCACCAAAGGACCCCCTAAACGATTTTTTCCGAAACTAGCACTTATCGAAATTGATTCCTGTCATATGAGCATCCATAGGCGTTTTATTGAACATTTTTCATCAAAAAAAACTGGGCCCCATTAGACGACATCAAAATCGTTCGAGGTGGAAGAAAATGTGCAAAAACACAACATGTTGCAACGTTCCGCAATATAATGAAACTAAACGCCAAGTATCTAATTAAAGAAAGACACAAGACTCAACAAGAAGCATCGTATCACATCATAGTACAAAGTCGCGCAACATGGTAAATCAACACGAAACATGGTGCAACATCATGTAACATGAAATATTCTGTAATATGTCGAACCATAGCGCAACATCACACAATAGCCCGCAACAATTTCATCATATTACAAGATCATAAAACATAGTGCAACATCCCACAACAGGGTGTAACATAACGTAACATTATGCAACATCACAACATGTTGCAATTGATTTTATTTTTTAATTTTATCAAATTCGTTCAAGACAAATAAAATATTAAAAGAAAGCCACAAATAATGTAACATAATGTAACATCATGCAACACGGAGCAACGCGCCAGCTCACCCGGAGGACTCCTAAATGAATTATCCAGAAAGCAGAACTCCTTGTAATAATTTCCTTGCATTAGAAAAAAAATCCCACAATTTCATCAAATACGGTAAAGCCAAATAAAATGTTACAACCTACGCCCAAGTCCTAGTACCACCATGAATAAGGGCCGATCGCAATTGATTCCTGGCACCCAAAAATCCCCTCAACGATTTTTATCGAAAACATTAAACCTCAATTTTTCAAATAGATGGGGCGCTGGTCTTATCAACAGAAAATTAAGGCCCATCGCAATCAAGACCAAGCATCAGAAACCGCTTTTTACCGCAATTTTTGCAAAATAGCCTAAACGGATGGATCTCTTAAACGAATTTTATTTCGATCATTTCCTTTACCAAATTTTATCAAAATCACCTCCTCATAAATAAATTTTCCTGAATTTCGGACCTATCGCAATCGGTTTCTGAAACTCGAAAACGCTCTACCACCAATTTTCTATAAACATCGTGCGAGATGAAAAAATTAAAGTAAGAGACTCGGGCCTAACTAGACGACCCTCTGAATAAATTTTCGAGAAATTAGCACCCATCTCAATCGATTCCTGGAACTCGATCGTGCGAGTCGAAAAAAAATCCATCTTCGATTCCTAGTAAATGAAACCACTCTTTAACAATTTTTAATAAAATCGAGTGAACCAAAAATAAAATTACAAATAGGATTCGGGCCCCACCAGATGACCCCTAAGCTAATTGCTATGAAATCAGAATCCATAAAAATTCCTTCAATTCGATTCCTCGTACTCAGAAAAACTCAATCAGCAATTTTCATCATTGTCGTTTGAGCTAAGAAACAAAATAAGAAAGAGGGGCCCGAGGTCCACTGCATGACCCGCTAAACCAATTCCTCAGTATCAGAACCTATACCAATCGATTCCTGGTACTAAAAAACACCCTTCAGTAATTTGCATTAAAGTTGTTTGAGCTGAGAAAAAAAATTAGAAAAATGAACCCGGTCCTCACCGGAGGAACCCTTAAACCCTGAAACCAGAAGCGTTTTCGAATAGAAAAATTGATTGTGATTGAGGTTAAGGGGATATTTCAAATGGGGTTCTAATTTCAGGAAAATACGTTTGGAGGGAGGGGAAGGAAGGGGCTTTTGGTAGGCCCCGAAAATTGAGATAATAAGGGGTTTCTGAGAGGCCATATTTTGAAAGCAAAAATTTTTTGCTTTAACGATTTTGATAAAAAATCAATTTTTGGGGATTTTCGGATGCCAAGAATCTATTATGATGGCTTCTCATTTTAGTGTTGGTCTTGGGGCCTTCTTTAACAAATTTATTTGGCTTGTAACGATTTCGATGAAATTTGGCGGGAAAGGGTTTACATGTTCTGATGTATGGGTAATCCAATTAGGACTGATCAAGATGGGCCGGCCCGTTGCACCATGTTGCATGACGTTGCACGATATTGCGTTGTGTTGCACCATATTGCTTAATGTTGCATCTTTTTGAAGGATGTTGTGTGATATTTCACTATATTGCGTCATGTTTGCTTGGGCCTCCTTTTAATTTTTTATTTGGCTTGAACGAGTTTAATAAAATTTGGCGGGACAGGATTTTCGAAGGCAGGAAAATGAATTCATACATTTTTCCGCCGAGTGGGCCGTTGCGTTATGTTGCACCATGTTGTAAGATGTTGCATATTGGTGAGGATATTGTCTGATATTCTACTATGTTTCGTCATGATATAATATTGCATGTTATGTGATGTTGCATTATGTTGCGTGATGTTGCACCATGTTTGCGATTTTGTGCCATGTTGTGTTATGTTGCTTCATGTTGGGTCCTGTGTTTTTCTTTAATTAGATTTCTGGCGTCATGTTCTGTCATATTGCGGAATGTTGTATCATGTTGGGTTTTTTGCGTTACGGTGACATTGGGCGTTTTAAGGTTCGCCAACTGTTGGCATCATGATTAGTGAAATCATTGCCATGATCTTTGGTTGTAATGAGTAGCAATATTGATTTGTAGCATTTTGTGTCTAATTAATGTTTTGAACTTGGAACGTCAAACGATTTAGATGTCGGCTGTTGGGGCCCCGGTTTTTATATTTAATTATTTTTTTGAATCACACGTCAAGGTATCAAATGCAAATAGTCGATTACTATGGGTGCTAATCTCGCAAAAACTTGTTTAAGGCGGCCTTTGGTGAGGCCTGTGTCTTTGCTTTACAGGGTTAGATAAAAATTTCGATGAATAAATTGCGATGAGTTCTAATTTTGAGCAATTCATTTATTGTAAAATTTTTCGAATCGAACTTTTTTATAAAAAGGATTTTCGAATCAATTGCGAAAAGTTCTAAATCCAAGAAAATTAGTTTTACGGGATTCTCAAATGAGATCCGAGCCCCCAATTATAAAAAAATTGTTTCAACAATTTTGGAAAAGTTTGAGAGATTCGAGTGTCATGAAGCGACTGCAATAGGAATATGCAATCAGAAGTGCCAACTTTATTGGTTTCTAGAACATTTTTTGTTAGAAAATTGTTCATTCAACGGTTGATGTTGTTCAATGGAATTGGGCCAATTCTGGATTACCACAAATTCAGTCACTATATTTTCGGGATGGCAATGAACATACCTGCCAGGAATATACTATCAGAGTTGCTTATTACTTTGATTTTAGAACATTTTATTTCTATTGCTTAATTTGTTGTTCAACACAAATATTATTGAACGATATGTCTCTGTTTTTTAAATATAGTATCTTTCAGGGGCTGGTTTGGTTTTCCTCGATTTATGAATGAAAATTTATGAAAATTATATTTCTATGATAAGCACAAATTTCATCAGTTTAGCGGCTTTTAGAAAGTTTTAAAATTAGGCTTAAATTATTTCTGGTTTTTTCTAGAAATCGGGTTTTATTGATTCCGTCTTTCAGGCGAAATTTGAAATTTTCGTTTCCCGTTTTTTCGGCTTTTGGACTAGCACTAATTTTTTGCCGTGGGCACTAATTAGCACAAATTGGGCTTAATCGGTATGTAAAGTTTCATTTTGAAATTCGACAGTTTCCCTGCTGCAGTTACCCACGTCCAAATCTCCCGTCAACCTCATTTAAAATAAAATTGTATTTGAAACTTTAAATTTGCTAGAACATACGTCTTTCTGGAATATTCTAAACGAAAAATTATAAAATACCGCAATACTAAAAATCCATTTTAAAATAAAAAGAAAAATGGGCCAACAAATAGTTTACACAAACACACGTGATTTATAGGGCCTATAAGGTGTTACACAAATTTATTAATTAATATTTTCAATCAGCCGATTGATTTGCATAAATGGGGTTTCGTTCAATATTGTGAAATCACGTTACAATCTTACAAAAATGACGTATCCCAAACACATTTTCGATTTTGTAAAATTATGAACAATTTTCGTAGACTCAATTAACGTCACAGCAAATCTGCTGCTGGTGATAAAATATTTTCATATATAACTATCGAGTGTGAAGCCGTAAAATAGCCAGAAAATATGTATATTTAATAATTAAGAATATTTTCTACCTTGTGTACCTGTATTATCGTCGTTGCCGTCGTCGGCTGAATAAGAAAAAAGGGTATAAATCAAGATTTGTGTAATTGGGTGATGAATTGAAAAATAATTTTTGTTCTAAGATGTTTCTGTGTATAATATCAACATGTGATTTTGTGTCACGTGGCTCTTGACTTTGTTTGATTTCCTATTTTACCTTTCTTTGTAAATAAAATTAAATATTTGTTCAATTTTGAGTTTACACAGAAGGATTGAAATTTTATTCGTACGATTGTGTTCGTCGTAAAAGACTAGACTTTCATAAAGCACCTATGCCAGCAACACTTCACAAACATTTTGTTTACGATAATCAATTCCGAGAGTTACACACTACAGCGATGATGAATCTCATTACGTA
This sequence comes from Nephrotoma guestfalica, assembly GCA_963691935.1. Taxonomy (NCBI): domain Eukaryota; kingdom Metazoa; phylum Arthropoda; class Insecta; order Diptera; family Tipulidae; genus Nephrotoma; species Nephrotoma guestfalica. Next base: position 233,588,988 of record OY829915.1, on the reverse strand, counting down.
GAGACAAACTAAAAGTTTGATTAAGAAAATTAATTTAATAAGTTTTGTGTTTACTTTCACAACCGCAAGTCTACATAATCAAATCAAAATATCATTGAATCGATAAATTCGTTCGCTGTTTGATGTCTTTTGAGTATTATAATGGATTAAGTTAATCAAGCACGATTAAAGTAATTACTCTGTATGGAGTAAATCGTATATAAGGAAAAACAGCGATGTAATGTTACCGATTGTCGTATATCCGTTTCTATGAACCGGGATGACGACTGCCTCGTAGAAACTTAGACAACATTTTAAAAACAAAATAGTTGTTGTAGTACGCGACAATTTCGAAAAATATGTTTACGTCATGAATTAGAAAGTCAACTGAGTGAATAATTTAATTGGTAATAAACTTGACAACAATAATTGGTGAGCTGTTCTAATGAGTCAAAAACAAATATTTTTTTTAATTACTTGCTATATCTGTTTTGGCTAGGAAGCATCCCTGCGCGATAAATTTTGCTGTTAATAGGGACGATGAAGCGAAAACTTGTGATGGTTTGCTCAACTACTCGTATTTTCTATACTTGTAGTATGTAAGTAAAGGAAGTAAGTAAGTAAAGGAAATGCAGATAGTGTATTCGCTATCTCAGCCGAAAGATGATAATGCAGACATTTAGCATCCATTTTCTTGAGAAATTCTGATGGGGATGCAGGAGTGTAATTTTGCAAAAATTCGCTAATTCAATATATCGAAAATGCATTGAATGGCCTGTCGTTCAAGATTATCGTGCTTTGTCATTGATGTCACTATGGTTATTTGGTAGGCCATAATGTTGGTCCACTTCGACCTAATTGTGGATAAATTCTGATGGGGATGCAGGGGTGTAATTTAGCACAATTTCGAAACAATATCTGCATTATCATCTTTCGGCTGAGATAGCGAATACACTATCTGAATTACCTTTCTGCTGTAAACTTTCGGCTAACTTTAACAGTATATTATTCATTCTGAATCAAAATTTTGGAATTTAGGACTTCTGCGAACCAATAGTAATTTACCTACAATAAAATGTGTTGGTGCTTTAACTGGCAAATTGAATTAGTATGGTTTGTCATTGCAAAAGAATATCGTTTGCTAAACAAATAAGATTCCTGAACAAAAACTAAATCAGAATATATATATGTAACTTCGAAATAGAATAGATTAAATAAATTTGTTAAAGTGATTAAACTAACATCACAACCAAAGTCACTAAACTTTAACTGGCGCAGCCTGGTAGTAGGATATTTTTTGGATATCCACATTAAAATCAGTGAAAATTTTCGGAAGTATTGTCAAGTATTGACACGGATTTTGTGAAAACAAACTATAACGGTTTATTAGAGTGTATAGTGATCGTGTTTATTAAACAATAAGTGATTATTTAACTACAATATAGTGATCAAGTGCTAAAATCCATTGACGGCTTATCAACGGGACAACACATGATGCTGATTTTTACCTACCAATATATTCTACTGATGGTTACTTGGTAAGTGATTTTAGTGATTACTGATTATCCATTAATTTCCACATACCTTATTCTCACTCCTCACGGTTAATGAGAGGGACAGGTCATAGCTTCACGGTTTACGATAATAGTGAAGTATTTCCTAAACTTTCCTAAAAATTTAAATCTGCCATTTTTGTTTCAATGTATGCGTAAAATATCGTATAAACGGGTAAATTATAAATTATATGAAAAAATGCAAATAATTCCCAATTCCAGAAACACCGCTACCAAGTACTAAGCGCACTTTTGAGTTGTTCTGGATCAAAAAGAACAACTCAAAAGTGCGCTTAGTATTTGGTAGTGGTGTTTCTGGAATTAGGCAGATTGCTCGGAAAAACCCTACGATATGCAAATCGACCTCTTTACAAGTACTTAGTCAAATTACTTATTTTAATTTTTTTATATAATCTATAATGTACTCGTTTATACGAAGTTTTACGCATACATTGAAACAAAAATGGCGGAATTTAATTTTTAGGAAAGTTAAGGAAATAGTTCCCACGAATGGTTTATGAGTGTTATCGACCAATCTTATTAGTTAACAAAAAATAAAAAATTATAATTTTTGTACGTTTAATGGTGATAGATAAAATGGTAACCATAGAAAAAATGAGTACCTTAATAGACACCCTAAAGTTACCGGACTGTATCAAAGACCTACCCAAATTCACGGGTAACAAACATTCACTACACGAATTTATCAAAAACGTGGGCGAAATAATTTCGCAATGCGATGCAATATTAGGGTGTGGACAAGTACCCACAACAGAGTGCAGTACTTGTTATGTATGGGACAAACCTTGATTGGAATGATATCAAGGATAATTTAAGGACTCACTAGTCTCATCCGAGATTTGCATACTTTATACCAAGGCCCAGATACAGTTGAAAAATATATTTCTCAAAAATTATTGATGAATTGCACGAACATATTGAAACAGTAAAATCAACAAAATAAAATCTTTATAGGGAGATGTATTTATCCACATTTTTAGCCGGTCTTAGGGAACCTTTGGGATCCATGATCAGGGCTAGAAATCCCGATAGCATCGCAGAAGCATTTTCATTATGTGTCAGAGAACAAAATAAATATGTATATTTTACATCGGGTAAACAATATTAGCACTCCCAATCTTCAACAGAAACCATTACCCATATATTTCGAAAAACAGGTACATCAACCCAATTATCAACATAAATCTCAATACGCCTCAAACAATTTAGGTATCCATTTCATCCCAGCCATAATTATAATTTTCGACCATTACTCAGAAATGGTCAGCCTAGCCAAGGATTTCAAAATATCCAACCCAAACCAACATTTCAATCCTTACCAAAACCTCAAAATTCGCAAAATAAAATTAAACCTATGGATACAACATCTAATATGAATAAGTCTCAACAATGTACCTTGCGAAATCAAAAACCGGAGTATAAATTCAGACAGCAAGGACCTCCACGGTTTGCGTCCGAGGAACTATATAACCTGGAAGAATTAAATACTAATGAGCAAGTATACGAGGAAATTGAGCATCCTCCACAATATTTAACAGATCTGGATTCATTTCAAGATCCCATCGAGGAAGAACCAGATGAGGAGGTATTTCCGCCACTAGCCTCGGGACACCCAACGGATTAATTATCCTCAATACACATCAATCCGGGCTACTGCCATATACTCATATAGCAATAAACAACAAAACAAAACTGAAGATGCTTATTGATACAGGAGCAAACAAATCGTTTATTAACCCAGCATACCTAAGTCCCAAACGGATACAGAAAATTCAGCCTATAACAGTCCGAACCGTATTTCAAAATCACCAGATTACAGAGAAAATTATAATTAAAGGATTACAAGAATTTCGAACTGAAGAATCGTTAGCATTTTTGGCCTTGAAATTATCCAAAAATTAGGAATTCGGTTGGACTTCCAAAAATCTCTATTAGAGACAGACAAGGATAAGAATTCCATTATTGTTTAAACCCAACTATACATCTCAATTATTTACCATCCCAGCTCGAGCAAAACAAATAATCCAAATTCCAGTAGATACTGAAGAGGGGGAATTCTACATTAAACCCATTCAGACCAAAAATAATCTAATAATACCAGAAGGTATCTACAAATCTAAAAATTGACGATCAAATGTAGAAATCGCAAATTTTACCAATCAAGACGCGCCTTGTCTTTTCGGATAACCAATTAAGACTTCTATATCAATCAATACCCAAAATTCTCAAGACATAACAAACTTAATTCTGTGCCTACCTAGATTATGAAAAAATTTCCTCAAATTGACTTAAAAAATGATAAACCCATATTTACCAAAAGCTATCGATTCCCGCACATCCACAAAGAAGAAGTGACAACCCAGATTGACAAAATGCTCCAGGACGGTATAATTAGACCGAGCTATTCACCATGGTCCTCGCCAATCTGGATAGTGCCAAAAAAGGTAGACGCAAGTGGTAAAACTAAATGGCGTTTAGTCATAGATAATCGAAAATTAAATGACCAAACCATCGATGATAGGTATCCCTTGCCTAACATCACTGAAATCCTAGACAAATTGGGACGGTGTATGTACTTTACAACACTCGACCTTGCATCAGGCTTTCATCGGACCGAGGTTCATCCAAGAGATGTAGAAAAAATCGCCTTTACCGTCAGAATACCTTTCGGACTCAACAACGCTCCCTCGACATTCCAACGTGTTATGGATAATGTCTTAGGAGAATTACAACAGCCTACGAAAAGTATTTGAAAGGTTGAAACAAACGAATTTAAAGGTACAACTAGACAAATCCGAATATGTCCATCGGGAAATTGCATTCCTAGGACATATTGTCACGAGTGAAGGCGTCAAGCCAAACCCTGGCAAAATAAAAGCTGTTCAGAATTTGCCAGTACCACGAACGGAAAGATAAATCAAATCCTTCTTAGGGTTGATTGGTTATTATCGAAAATTTATTAGGAATTTTGCTGAAATAACCAAACCATTGACACAATATCTACGGAAGGACAAAAAGATCATACTGGATGAGGAGTATCTGAAATGCTTCGAATATTGCAAACAATTGCTATGCAACGACCCGATCTTGCAATACCCAGATTTCGAAAAGGAATTCATCCTCACAACGGATGCAAGCAATTTTGCCTTAGGAGCAATTTTGTCTCAGGAAATTATTGGATAGGAAAAAGCTGTTTGTTATGTATCTAGAACTCTGACGCAAACTGAACAAAATTATTCGACTATCGAGAAAGAACTCCTTTCTATAGTTTGGGCAGCACAATACTTCCGTCCCTATTTATTCGGAAGAAAATTTGTTCATTGTTATAGACCATAAACTTCTAACATGGCTTTGTTCACTCAAAGAGCCAAACTCCAAACTTGTTCGATGAAGACTAGGGTTAGAAGAATATGACTACACAATTACGTATAAGAAAGGCACTAAAAATACAAATGTCAACGGCCTGTCCAGGATAGAACCTGAATCAATGGAGCTCAACCATCTTTCCGATGATGACTCTACCTCAAGTACATCTAGTGACCAGGATATCCATACCGAAATCCTCAAAGAAACGGACATCATTCCGACTACGGAAACACCAATCAACGAACTCAAAACTCAAATAATCTTGAACAAAAGCGACGAATAAACGAAACATTGAGGTTAAATTTGAGATTCTATTTTGCTCAAAGAAAAGGTGTACTATCCAAAGTACAAGATTTGATGAAAACGGTATAACTGAAATCATTAAGGAATATCGATCATAAAAATATACTAAAACATATTAAAATGCCGGGTAACAATCAGAAAATTTAGATAGTGAAAAGAGTCTAAGAATCCCTGATGCTATCAAAGACCTTCCGCGGTACGAAGGTGCCGACATACGCTCTATGACTTCATAGAAAATGTAGAAGAAATCCTATCCCTATGTAGCTCGATAGACGGACATCCATGCTCTAAGATTTATCTAAAAGCAATTCGTAATAAAATAAGGAAGTCCTCACGATGTATGAAACACCTCTAGAATGGGCGGAAATAAAGGATAATCTGATCACCCATTATGCGGACAAGCGTAATGAAACGAACCTGGTGAAGGATTTATACAGAACCTCACAACGCAGCGATAGCCTAGAAAAATATTTTGCTAGAATCATGGACAAACAGATCACCATAATAAACCACGTCAAATTAAACGAAGACAATGCTATCGTAATTAGAGCTAAACGAGATCTATATAAAGAAATGTGCCTCAACACATTCTTGGCCGGCCCAAGAGAACCAATGGGCTCTATGATTCGGGCTATGCAGCCTACCTCTCTCACTGAGGCATTTACAAATTACCTCAACGAACAGAATATGTCCTCTATGAAGACAAGGACTAATGTTCACGTAGTACCTGTTCAGCAGAGAACAACCCCGAAATTCTTAAACGGAAATCCTACACGGAATTCTCATCCCAGAACCACCATTACAGTACTACAACCACAAGCCGTTCACCAAACAAAATCCAATGGCACCAATGGTTCCTCCAAGAAGAGCAGAACCAATGGACATCGCGTCAAACCGAAACAAATAAAGAATATTCGAGCATTAACCCCAACCATAAATTATCAATAAATCATAAATTCCTGCCGGTGGGTCCCCCAACGATCCGATCGCAGGAATTATATACTACCGAGGATCAACAACAATAAGTAACAGAGGAGTGCTGTGAAGAAGCGCCTTCACTATACTTCCCTGACCACGACGATGCAAATTTTTAGCCAGGAGCTCCGCACCCGGAATCGGATAGGTAGGTGTTAATAAACATCAAACGTATTCCCTTCCCTATATCGTTCATCCTTCACGAATACGCTCCATACCTCCGATTAATGTTAAAACTACGTTTAATAACCACCAAACCCAGAAAGTCATTGTTACGGGACTTATGGAATTTAAAACAAGGGAACCAATAGAATTCTTTCTATTTAAATTTCATAAAGGATTGAAGACGATGCAAAAACTAGGGCCATAACCTTAGACTTTGCCAAATCTATTCTTAAAACCGGCAAGGTCGAGATCCCTCATCTATTTAAACCGAACTATGCCTCAAAAACTTACACGATCTTGCCGTGCATGCTTATAGCTGAACTTCCAGTTGATGTCGAAAATGGGGACATATACATCACCACGACAACAATCAATGATAACTTGATCAATCCCGAAGGACTCTATCACTGCAAAAATTGGTATGCAGTCTTAGAAGTCGTAAATTATGGTAACAAACCTTTGCGATTGAACAGCCAATCAAAGCCAAACTATTCAGAAAGGCAAATCGAGCTGAATCCAATCATTGTAACATTCAAAACTGCGATTCTTCTATTCAAGGTGAAACTATTTCTAACTTAATTAGAACAGGCCACCTTAACCCATAGGAGCAAGAGACAGCAATTTTAAAATTGTGTCATAAATTCGAAGAATTATTTCTGAAAACGGAACAACGTTTCACCTGTACAAACATGTTCACAAAGAAGAAGTAGTTCTCACCCTGGTCATCTCCTATTTGGTTCGTACCAAAAAAACCAAACGTCAGCGGAAAAATTAAGTGACGGTTAGTAATAGACTACCGCAAGTTAAACGAGAAGACTATCGAAGATCGGTACTTAAGAAGTACGATCACCGATATACTCGATAAATTAAGGAAATGTGTATACTTCTCAACCTTGGATCTTGCATCTGGCTTCTACCAGATATAAAGGTAAAAAACAAGACATCCCTAAAACCGCATGTTCCGTCGACCACGGACATTATGAATATATAAGAATGCCATTTGGTCTAAAGAATGCCCCTTTAACATTTCAAAAGGTTATGGGTAATGTATTAGGCGATATTCAAGAGCGATTTTGCTTGTGTTATATATGAATGACATCATAGTATCTTCGACGTCACTCCAAGAACACATTGAGAGTATAAAGCAAGTGATCAACAAATTACGAAAGGCCAATTTAAAGGTTCAGATGGACAAATCGAAATTTCTACATCGATAAATTGCCTTTTTGGGCCAAATTGTTACCTGTGACATAGAGTTAAACCCAACCTCGACAAAATTAAAACATTTAAGGAATTTCCCGTTCGGGAAAACGGAGAAACAAATTATAAGCTTTTTGAGTCTTCTGGGCTACTATCGGAAATTCATCAAGAACTTCTCCGACTTCACAAAGCCACTTTCGGAATGTTTAAGGAAAGATAAAACCATAATCTTGGACACAAGGTATTTACAATTCGAAACATTGTTGCAACTTTGCAAAGAGTTACTGTGTAATGAATCAATTCTGCAATACCCGTATTTTTCCAAAGAATTTATCCTGACTACCGCCACAAATAACGTAGCCATTGGAGCGGTCCTCTTTCAGGGTCCCATAGGAAAGGATAAACCAATTTGTTACGTATCCAGAACTTTAGCGGCTGCGGAGCAAAATTATTCCACTATAGAAAAGGAGCTTTTGACCAGCGTTTGGTCCACAAAATACTTCAGGCCATATTTATTTGGAAAAAAAAATTCAAAATTGTGACGGACCACAAACCGTTGACATGGCCTTTCAATCTCAAAGAACCCAACTCGAGGCTCGTTCGATGGAGATTGAAACTAGAGGAGTACGATTACAAAATCGTATATAAAAAGCGTGCAAAAAATACGAATGCGGATGCATTATCACGTATTCAATCCGAACCTCCTACAGTTAATAACATTAACACTTCCGACATCTCTGATTCTTCCACGGACACAAATACTGGAAGTGATTCTCAAGACCTTGTTCCAACTACAAACTCCCCGATAAATCATTTTAATTCACAATTGATAATAACAATCGATCCTGAAATGCTAGGATCAAACATCATTCTTGAATATCCATTCCATCATACATGCCTAACCATCATGTGCCAACCATTAGACTCAACATCAGAACATTCGTAACAAAATATCGAGTTAAAGGTATTATGTGTGATGATAAAGGGTGGTTAAATTTTAAGGGCCGACGTTGAATGTGAACCACACCTAAACGTCAAGTTTTTTTCTGCATTTAATTTGACATTTCGCAATTTCAGACTAACTCAATTTGAACCATGGAAAGATACACAATCGAGCAACGCGTTAAAGTTATTCAGGCATATTATGAAAATGGGCGTTCAAATCAAAATGCATATCGTGCACTTCGTCATTTTTTCGGTCAATTTAATCGTCCAAATGTGCGTACAAACGGAAAAATCGTGCAAAAATTTGAACAAACCGGGTCTGTAGGAAATTTTAAAACACTAATGCATGCTCGTGCAGCTCGTACAGCAGAAAATATTGCTGCTGTTTGCGATAGTGTGGCTGAAGAGCCGTCCACCTCAACTCGTCGTCGTGCCCAACAATTGCACCTCTCACGCTCGTCGTTGATGAACATTATGCATAAAGACTTGCATTTACACGCTTATAAGGTGCAATTGACTCAAGAACTAAAGCCTCTTGACCATTCCAAACGTCGTCAATGGTCAGAATGGTGGCAAGAAATGGCAACAGTGGATGATCAATTTTCGAAGAAAATTATCTTCAGTGATGAGGCACATTTTCAACTCAGTGGATTCGCATAATTGTCGCATTTGGGCGAATCATAATCCAAGAGTGATTGTCGAAAAACCAATGCACCCACAAAGAGTGACTGTTTGGTGCGGTTTATGGGCTGGCGGCATCATCGGGCCGTATTTTTTCCAAAATGAGGCCGGTCAGTCAGTTACTGTGAATGGTGTTCGCTATCGTGAGATGATAACGATCTTTTTATGGCCCGAATTGGAAAATATGGATGTGGACGATATGTGGTTACAACAGGACGATGCCACTTGCCACACAGCTAACGAAACAATGGCTCTTTTGCGCGATAAATTCAATGGCCGTGTTATTTCACGTGGTGGCGATGTCAATTGGCCGCCAAGATCATGTGATTTGATACAGTTGGACTTCTTTCTTTGAGGTTATTTGAAAGAAAAGGTGTACGTCGATAAGCCAGCAACAATTCAAGAGCTAAAGGATGAGATAATTCGGCACATTAACGGCATAGAACCTCAATTATGCCTAAGCGTGATCGAAAATTTGGACCATCGGGTGGAGGTGTGCCTCCGCGGCGACCATTTGGCCGATATTTTGTTTCGTACGTAATTGAACCATACCATATTATCATAATAAAAAGAATTGACAATAATTTCTTAAATAATTTGTGTTTTATTCAAAATCAACATCGGCCCTTAAAATTTAACCACCCTTTATATAGTCTTTGACATAGCTGAAGATGTTTGCCAGGAAAAATTCGGAAACCCTTAAAAAAATACCTGGTAAGAAATCATGTCCTCCTAACAGATTTGTTGGACCCCGAAGCACCATGATCAAAAAACGCATGAGGAAAACTATCAAATTGGAGAATTGCGAGTTCATCAAAAGGACATATCATGTTCCACATATGAAAACCTCATAACATCGTACTTTAATAACTGCGAAATATGCTTGCAGACAAAATACCATAGCCATCCAATGAAGATCGAGTATGATATTACGGAAACGCCCAAAAGGTCAATGGAGGCCAACGTATTTCTCACGGTACTGGACAAATTTTCCAAATTTGCGTCAGCCTTCTAAATGAAGTCGCGCACCAGTCAGAAAGTCGTTCGTAGATTAATCCCGGTTATGTCGTAAGGAAAGTTCTCAAAAATAACAACGTCACTGTCGTAACTAAAGACAGTAAATACCATTAAAAACTGATTAAACAGCCATTTCAGGTGCTCTCTATTCTGAAGCCAAATACTCAAGGTGACCAACCTAGGGAACAACAAGAGGCTTATTCCGATCAAGCTAGGCCATGCCCGAGTAATCAGTAGCTACACACAAATCATCCATTTAATTGACATCCAGAATTACGAATAAAATCATAGGATAATCCAGGAAAATGTCAACCTAGTTAAGAAATCCATGGCTAATAATATGGAATATTAAACTGGAAATTCTCGAGCATAAAGCTAGAGAGTTACACGAAAATATCAACCTTTTGAAACCTGCACGGATCAAAACAGGCCTCATTAACGGATTAGGATCTCTAATCATAGATATTACGGGAAATCTAGATCAACACGATCTAGAAGAAATAAGCACTGCAATCCACAATCTTGCAATCAATCAAGAGGATACATTCGAATTAAACCGACTGGCTAACACAACCGAAGTGGGGCTACACATATTCAAAATAGATCAATATATATCCAAATTAATCAACGCAATATACACACTGTCACAGCGTATCGACGATATACTAGACGCCCTCAGCTCAGCCAAACATCGACGGATTTCACGACATTTACTAACCAATAAAGAAATACATTTCATTAACGACATTCTATCCAACGACCACATAGAAATTTTAAATCCTAATAATTGTATAAGACCAACTAAATTTACAAGGATACTATAATTAATCCAAAATTGTACTCAGTATTCAGGTACCAAAGTTCTTAGAATCAACATTTACCTAGTTATTAAAACATTAAACCTATCCCCTCAAAAAACCTACTGATCACTCCTATTCCCTCATCCACTATCGCGTCCTTAATGAACAAAATTATCAATTCATACTGGGACCATGCCATTAGGTGAAAAACGTGTACTATTGCAACAAACAAGCACTACGATCAACATCGCACTCTTGTATAGTGAACATAATACTTCATCAACCGGCCAGGTGTAACCACACGAACGTCGATCCGGAAAACGAAATTAGCGAGCTTACAAATGGAAAACTCGACATAGCTACAATGGAAGAGCTACAATTTACATCAACATGCCATCAACGGGTAAAATCCATCCAAGGCCAATTTCTAATGGAACTCAACAACTGTCATGTCAATATTCAAGGCATCACACACGATAGTAACAAATATGTCGCTGTCCATACAGAAGATGACAAATTGGACGCTGAAAAACAGAGATCAAATTCAACTATTATAAGAAAAAACTTTATCTAACACAATTTGTGTCAGCAGAACCGGAATTCTCGTAATCATCATCATCACAATGATGGTCAACTACATCTGGGCGAAATTCCGTAATTTAACGAGAAGTGACGAAACATTCGATGATACGCAACCACCAAACCCACAACCGCCCATGCGAACCAAGTCCTTATGGTCTTCTCTTCGGCGGGAGGAGTTACGTTTCTCTACACGCAACACAACCAGCGAAACAACAACAACATAACAAAATAAAAGAACTTCTATTCTATCGCGCGCGGAGTAATACACTGGAAAACCACACGCACTAAAAACGCCGAATGTACACAAATGCAACGGTGGGAAATACAATTAAGCATTAAGACATGTATGCACACTCCGGCATCAAATATTAACATGTTAGATTAAGAATCCACTTGTAATTAGTTGTTAAGTTAGTGGCTAAGAGTGATTTTGGTTATAGGTTAGGGGTAAGTCTGATGGGGTTGTAGGGCTGAAATTTTTCCTCTATTCTAACGTTAAAATCGTCCATTATTCGAGATTTTGCACCATGGACACCAATCTGGCTATGCTGATTCGATAGCCCATGACCAAAGGTAGATGTTGATTATAGGTTAGGGTGAGTCTGATGGGGTTATAGGGGTGACATTTTTATTTTTCCCTTCTTCTGACGATAAAATCGTCCATCATTCGAGATTTTGTACCATGGACACCAATCTGACTAGGTCGATTCGATAGCCCATGACCAAAGGTAGATTTTGATTATTGTTTACAGGCAAGCTGATGGGGTTATAGGGGTGAAATTTTTATTTTTCCCTTCTTCTGACGATAAAATCGTCCATCATTCGTGATTTTGCACCATGGACACCAATCTGACTAGGCCGATTCGATAGCCCATGACCAAAGGTAGATTTTGATTATAGGTTAGGGTGAGTCTGATGGGGTTATAGGGGTGAAATTTTTATTTTTCCCTTCTTCTGACGATAAAATCGTCCGTCATTCGAGATTTTGCACCATGGACACCAATTTGACTAGGCCGATTCGATAGCCCATGACCAAAGGTAGATTTTGATTATAGGTTAGGGTGAGTCTGATGGGGTTATAGGGGTGAAATTTTTATTTTTCCCTTCTTCTGACGATAAAATCGTCCATCATTCGAGATTTTGCACCATGGACACCAATCTGACTAGGCCGATTCGATAGCCCATGACCAAAGGTAGATTTTGATTATAGGTTAGGGTGAGTCTGATGGGGTTATAGGGGTGACATTTTAATTTTTCCCTTCTTCTGACGATAAAATCGTCCATCATTCGAGATTTTGCACCATGGACAGCAATCTGACTAGGCCGATTCGATAGCCCATGACCAAAGGTAGATTTTGATTATAGGTTAGGGGCAAGTCTGATGGGGTTGTAGGGGTGAAATTTTTATTTTTCCCTTCTTCTGACGATAAAATCGTCCATCATTCGAGATTTTGCAACATGGACACCAATCTGACTATGCTGATTCGATAGCCCATGACCATAGGTAGAATTTGATTATAGGTTAGGGGTAACCTACGGCTCACAGGTCGGCTCATATGGTCGTAGGCTATCGAATCGGCCTAGTCAAATTGGTGTCCATGTTGCAAAATCTCAAATGATAGAACATGAGTCCGATTGAGTCGATTTACATTGATTCAAATTCCGAACCGAACAATTCAATAATCATGATACTGTCGATGGAGATATCAATGCATTAATGGATGGATTTGAAATCGATTTCGAAATACAGAGGCAATACAGTTCTTTGTCAGTAACCGATATCATCAGTGACTGGATTTCTGGATAACTGGTTACACCCACAATATTTATTTGTGGGGGTGATTTTTCTTTCGGTTACACCAAATTTGGTGTAATATTCTTTGTAGATTTACTACCTTTTGGTTGATTGGCTTTGGGTAGAACATCTTTTGAATCTGGACTAGATTGTCGCCTACCATTCAATTGCTCAGCCTCAGGTGACGAGTCTGCTTTTCTTTTCTTACACTTCCTGGACTGTTTTTCTTCTTTAGGGTCCAGTCCGAGAGAGATGTAATTCATCTTCATCAGTGGAATAGATGAGTTTGTCTGCTTCAATGCTTCCTATATCACAATCTTCTTTTGAATCCCGAATCATTTTTAGGTTTTCATTTTCTCGCTTTAGATACTCAATTTCTTTACTTAGCTTGGCAAATAATTGCTCCATATGCTCTAGCCTCGCCCATTCTCCCTTTCTAGGGCAATAGTTGTTTTACTGGATTCGGCTATATGCAAAGTAAAATTCCCGGTGCCATCATTTATTTCGTCTAATGTTTGTCCAGTACAACTAGGTGCAGCTACCGAGTTGCTTCTATTTTTCTTTGTTGGTGATCTTTGTAAATTTGATCTTCTCTGGAACGAATTTGATGTGCCTTGATAACGCAATAGATAGCCCTCCCCAGAATCCATAGGGCTGTCTCCACAGCGAGTGAATTTACCAATGTTGATATTGGTGTACCACCTGGGGTATTATTTCATTTTGTTGGTACCATTGCACAGTTTTTATTGACTAATTAGCTATTCTGCTTCACTACTACGAAGGGATTGGGTACCACAACCGTTCGTTCTACAGAACATTGCCCAGAGTACGCCCGTATCAATTTATGAATACTTCGTGAAGGCTGCCAATCCCGTACTCCAACACCAACATGTCGAGAATTTCACATTACGCGTAGACGCACAACACTGCTTTCTACCCAATCGCCAATCTGTGTTCATTCCAGAGTCAATCCAAAGACCCACAAAAATTGATGTGCACAACTGCAACAAAATTGTAAACGTATATTACCTTCAACAGATAAAAAAAATTTTAGCTGTAACAACAGCGCACATACACGAAAAAGTTGTCCTACATTTCCACCACCACCTCAACTACATTCTCATTACAAATGAAAATTGAATGAAAAATAAAACGAGATAACTCTATAAATATTGCATGTTCATCTGCATTTATGACGTAAATACAACACTTGTTCATATAACCAACGATGGCACAGCAAAAAATAACGAAAAAACGGAAAAGCGCTATAGTACAGGAGTTAAAAAGCTCGTACAACATATACAGAGTACATTGAACTTATGACCTCATATATGTGTATCGTATACACATAAAAGTGTTATAAAAGCTTGAGCGAAAGTACAAAACAATAAAAACTCGTATGTGATGGGATTGGTGGGAAAACACCGTTCCGGTAGATTAATGAGAAAATTTCATATTTTGATGCAGTATCGCGTTTATTCATATTCGTGGTTAAATTAATTCGTTTGTAGCGTTAGACAAAAAGGAAACTATTTATTCGCTGTATTATTTTAAGATTGGCAAGAGAATTTTTAAAATGTTACTTTTTAAAAATAATATTGATATTTTAGAAAATTACAATATCTGTGTAGGTAGACATGTAAAGAGTTTTGTGTATATCAGAATGTTCGTAGAATCAACATGAATATTAAGATTTTTTTAAATCTGTCGATATAAGCAGATGGTTCCATATTTTTATGGTTATTAAAGTTGATAGAATATAAATTGGTTGTATATTTTTGTACCATTAGCGGTGAATTACCACTCCCCCAAAGTAATGATTTTCTTACTCTCTGGCCACCCCGCAGATGTGTTTTCTGCTGGTGGGTTACCTGCTAATGTCTTTAATTGTTCAGCCATATTTCTTCAGGTGTCTAGAAAGTAAATAAACCATCTTAAGTCCTTAGATATATAAAAAGCTTGATTGCCTTAAACTCTTGATACGAGCCATACTCCACACGCCATAAGTGTCGATGAACTATAGCGAATACAAATTTGTGACCTTTAGGTTTCTGGTGTGTCGACCGAAGTTGCGTATTACGCAAGTCGCTTGCATTTTGAGTGGGGTGTTCTTCCCATATAACCACGAATTGCCGCCAGAATTGATAAATTCACACGTTCAAAGAACGAGATAAACTGAGATGATCGTGTGCTTATTTCCTAGCTTCAGTTTATAAAAATGTTGGATTCGAATTGTTTGTCGTTATCCGTGAGGTTATTTCTGGCTGTAAAAATACCGAGATCATCCTGTAATGATTATAGTAAAACAAATTTTGAGGATTTATCTATTACAATTAAAATACAAGAATTCGTCCTTATCGACCTGAGATATGGGCCTAGGAAACCTAAAAATATCGTTTGAAATGGCCTCTCATATTCTCGGTATTCTCCCTCGGATTTAACACTGTATTAAAAGAGGAAAAATTATGGCGGAGACGTTGTATCATCTTGCCTGTACTCATGTGTGCTGCTGTAGGAGGTTCGTGTGCCTAAACTAAAGTTTTGGAGGTTAGGTTGTTGGGACTCCATGGCTTCCATAGCTAGGAACATCTGTTTTAAATCTAGATCTTTTGCTGACTTATGGATTAGTTTCTTGGTGAACTTGATTGATTTATTAGCACGCATGCACTAAATAGGCAGCAGTCTAAAATAGCGTATAAAGTTTATATACGTCAAAACGTAAATTCATTTTCATCTCTTTCGAATATAATTTTTATGACATCAACGAAACTTGCGGCTGCATAAACTAAACACAAACTTAGCATGTGGCCAATGGTATTCACATATAGAGATGTATATGGGAATACATATTTTATATATAAGTGAACACGAATCGAATCATGCGAAGTGTTATCGAAATGACGTACTACAGATATCACATTATTTTAGTGCAGTAGACTTTTTGCGCCACAGGATCCTTCCTCTAGTATTTTGTAGCGATTTTATTTTAAAGCAACCGCGAGATTATCGTCATTCGCCAGTCAATCATATTACCTCTATTCAATATTATGTGAATTAGTAATATTGGAGATTTGTGTGGGTATATAAACCGTACATCCCAATATAACCTGAACATTTCGTTGTTATAAACAGTTCAACTAGAACATTTTGATGAGGTGACTTCAGGGAAAATAATTTTTGTCACTTTTGATAGAAATCGAAATTTTCGATCACGTGTTTCTACAAGCTTTTTGGTTTGTACTTTGTTAATAATTTTTTCTTATTTGGAAATTTGAGTTTTTCCATTGCTGCTTTTGTAAATAGCCTTCCACACCACTATGGTTGGTATAAGTACTTTATCTTCCGGGTTCCGAATGAGGGCAGGATGTTAAAAGAATTGCTCATCACCTGATTACGATCGATGAAGTAAACGAACAGACACCGACCAAACATCCATGGTCAGTAATTAGTAAGGAAATTTGTCTACGTAAATCTGACCTATAGATATATTCAGCATCCAGGCAAATTCCAACGAAAATTTTTCAAATAAATATTTTTACAACCGTAGGATTGCCTTAAAATACGTATAGTAAATGGTTATTACTACGGCTGACTTTAAATCAAGCTGTTCAAGATGGCAGCATAATGATTTTACTTTGGTGATTCCAGTACCGATCAGAAATTGTCTCCAGTTTGAAGATAAACTCAATGAAACAATTCACTATGCTGCTTTGACAAGTACCCCCATTATACAAAATAAGAAGAAGCTTAGCATATCCTACCCAATGGAGGTTAGAGAGTTGGTAAGAGAAAAACGACGGGCATGTAAAATCTGGCAAATAACTAGAACACCCGAGGCCAAAACAATTCTTAACAATTTAGGTAACAGTCTCAAATCTCTTAAAGAAGTTAAAAATGCATCAATCAACAGATATCCAGTTAGCCTAACCGCTGAAAAAAATTCTGATTATTTTCTGTGGAAGTAGACGAAGGGACTGAAAAGACCCAAAATGCAAGTGCCTCCACTTAAAAAGGAGGATGGAACCAGGACAAGAGGTCCTAAAGAGAAGGCTGATCTGTTCGCTCAGTAACTCTCAAAGAATTAAAAGAAGAAGTGAAAAGCAATATGAATGTTAAAAAGCCCCAGGGTATGACTTGATTACTTGCCAAATATTCAAGACTCTACCAGGTAAAGGATTTCGTAAGCTATTACACATAATCAATGCAAGCTTCGGTTAAAATATGTTCCGTGGTAATGGAAAGTAGCAGAAGTGATCATGATAGCAAAACCTGATAAACCACCTAACGATAAAAAATCATACAGGCCAATTTCATTGCTGACAATTATGTCAAAACTCTTTGAAAAATTATTATTAAAAAGACTTAAACCAATTATTGAGGATCGACATCTAATTCCTCCACTGATTACAAACGAAAGATAAACAAAATGACTTTCCCTATCCCACTTTTTCTTGAAATTTTACACTTTTGGGACAACCTGTAGTGAAGATAAATAAATTACTAAAGAAAATGAATAATGTAAATTAATATTTGTCCTCGTTATAACGGACATTTTCGAGAAAAACGCGGTTTCCCACCGTACGTATTACATCTAACCGCAACGCAACCAAAGCAACACGGCAAAATATTATGAAACATGATGCAACATAACGCCACGTTAATGAAAACACATTACGCGGCAACATGAAATTTAATACTGGATCATTCCACATTACGCAACATGCTGGAGCAACATTCCGTTAAGTGGTTTAAAATTTTGTAACATGATGCAATAAGTTGGAATATGGTATAATATCATGCAACATCACGCAACATGGCTCAACTAACCGGTCCCACATGAGGACTTCTACTCCCAACCAACTTTTTATCAAAAAATTCGGTTCGAAAAAACTTATCATAAACCTTTTCTATAGAAAACAGGACCCAACGAAATAAAACTCTAGCACTTGAAAATACCATTTTTGCAATTTGTATCACAGTTGTTTGACATGTGATGACCCCCGTCAAGCAAATTATCACGAAATCGGACTCAAACGCATTCGATTACTAGTACTCGAGAACTCCATTTCATAAATTTTTAGTAAAGTCGTTTGAGCTGCCAAGACGGAAGATCTCTAAATGACTTTTTCGAATTAAAGATATATGGAAATCGATTTATGGTATTCTAACAGGCCTCCGCACACCACTTAAACGTAATTTCCCGAAATCACGATAGATCTCAATCGGTTCAAGTACTTGATCCGTCTTTCAGTAATTCTCATCGATCGTTTCGGTCGATTGAACGATTTAAAGTCAGTTAAACATGTAGAACAATTTATCGTGGAAACAATATATCATTGAACAGTTTATCGCATGGACAAATTATCGTATAAAACATTTAGTGTCTTGGATTTGAAGTATCTTAAAACATTTTTGAATTATGTATTTCATATATTTTATAGCAATTTCTTAACCGATCATGAACAGATTATATATGTTGGGTGAAAATGTAATTCTAAAATGATTTTGGAACTTCTGGAATATGACCACCTCGGACGAAACTCGGCCATTTCTTAATCGATTCAGACGGAAGTGTATAAGTTTTGGATGGAAACGATTTTTGGAAGATGTTCTGTAATATGGTGACCTGGGACAGAACGGGACACGGCTATTGGCCATTGGCTATTTTGGATTTAAATTGAATTCTAAAAAGATTTTCGAAGATGTTCTGGAATATCGCTACCTGGGAAAGAACTCGGCTATTTATTAATTTCTTAACCTACTATATGGGATTAGGATGTTGGATGCAAATTGCAGATGGCATGCTCAAATGATTTCGTCAATATGTTCTGGCATACCGCCAAGGACGGAACGTAGCTATTCCTTAACTAATTTTGATGGGACTAGGTATGTTGTATAGAGATGAGATTCTAAAATGATGTTGGAAGAAGTTCTGGGATATGGCCACCTGGGATGGAACTCGGTTATTTCTTAACAAATTATTATAGAATTTTGTATAATGGATGGAAAGGCGATTCCAAAATGATTTATGACAGAAGTTCTGGTTTCAAGACTCAACGAAATGCAGTGAGAGCGATTCAACATTATCTTTTTTAATAAATTACGAAAACTAAGTAACGAATACAATTTTTAGTTGTTCTTTGAACACACTGCATAGTGAAAATGGAAGTGAAAAATGAATTAAAGATGAAACATTTAATTAAGCCATCACTGATTCACTCTCTGCGAAAGTAATATTATCGAATTTGAAGTAGGATTCCTCATCAGTAACTGATACCATCTATTCCTGATTGAATTCACACGCCTGCTTTCTACAAACACCTCACAATAGTCTTGAGCATACCGCAACACGATATCAAAACAATTTTGGGTGAATTCGTGGGTAATTTCTTCCACATTAAAGATATCAGCACAAAACGTAGAGTTGCATATCCATCCCATATAACCACTCCCATCATGATCGGCTTAAACATAGTCTAGGAGCTTCTTCCAAAAATCATTTTAAAGTTAAAATTAAATCCAAAATAATCTCATCATAACCGGTTGTGAAACGACCCAGTTCCATCCGAAGTCGCCATATTCCATAACTTTTTCTAGAAATTATTTTAGAATCCACTTCCGTCCAACATACCTAACCCATAATCGGTTTAGAAAGGGCAGAATTCTGTCTGGGGTGGTCATATTCCAGAACTTATTCCAAAAATAACTTTAGAATCCCATTTTAATCCAACATACCCAATCCCAACATATTCGGTTAAAAATGGCTGAGTTCCATCCCAGGTGGCCATATTTCAGAACATACTAATCCTATCATATTCGGTTAGGAAATGGGCGAATTCAAAAAATTTCATAAACCCAAGACACTTTAATTTTTTATTTACACCTAATTCTGTTATTCGGTCAATTTTGCAAACTACTATATACTGGCATACGAAAAACTGCCCACACGATAAATGGTATACAGGGTAAATTGTGTCCAAAATAAGCTGTTGAAACACTAAAAATTTGGTTACGATAATGCGACCGACATCCTGTTTGAGTTAAGGAAAACCTTTGAATACAGAACCCTGCTCGCCCAGGGATTGAGGAGTGTTATACGTCATTTGTAATCCTGAGTGTCAATAGGAAAAGGCGAGTAAATAGCGCATCAAAATCATAAACCGACTTGAAGGATGGGAGCCGAGACCAAAAACCAATCATGTGTAGCTTTCAATGAGATAATTTTATAGTGATTTAACCGTCAAGTAAGAAATGTAAGAAAGGGCATATGCCCGAGAAAAAGGACTGCATAGATCGTATGCTGGACTTAACGAGTTAGACATTTTATCCAAAAGTTTCAAATCTAGTGAGTCGGCAAAAAATATTTTTAAATGTCAAAAACGGCCTGTTATAACTGCAAGAAGTGCTTAATGGTATGGTAGCATGCAGGAGCGAAACGGAGAACAGGCTCGGAACCTGAATCTAATTCGGGTATACACCGTTGTAGGACGATGACTTAGTTACAATAATACAGACTAGCCACATAATGAAAAGGGACATCGCCTCTTCAGATTATTTGAAACGAGTCGATCGTAAACTGCACAAACATACCAGCAAAAGGCTTGTTTAATGAACGAATATGGACGTGCGGAGGTGTAGATTACATACGGCTCAAAACCCAAGAATCATAAGGAAATAATGAAAATGAGGAAAAATCAGAGAAAGTGGATTACTGCGGTTTTAGTTTAAGCTGCCCTAGGAAAAACGTATTCCAAGTCTAAAGGCTATTCGTTACAGTACGAATAACAAAGCCGTATATAGATTCGACAGATTCCAAAAGCAATAAAACACCGTTGCGAGGGACCTGATCCCGATCAAAGACAAAATTGTTGTAAATGTGGGCAGGATACATAAGAGGCCGCAGATTGAACACCTCATTCAAGATTTTTACTTTTCAGAACTCACACAGCGACTTCTACTTGGTTTTAGGGTATTTCGATAGTATAGATGGTTGACCTTAGTAGAATTTATGACCAAAATTTATGTTTGAGTAGTGGCTACGTATGACGATCAACATCGTCCGAGAATCGAAAAACAGTAACTCTATATCGGGTATAACGATCCTATTGACACAGGTGGCTGGACATAGGGCACAACTAACCAGACCCTTGGATATGCACCTAATATAGTTGACAGCTCTCTAAATTTGTTGGAGAATACATCAAGATACGACGTTGAGGTGCCATACTCGATTGCATTGTGAAATATATGAAATTAGAGTAAAAATCGATTCAGACGTTCAATATGTGATGAGATAATGATTCATGGGTCAAACGCTACAAATCTCACTGAATAAGGTTGTGGGGCCATAAGCAGCATTCATTAACGCAGCACACACGGAATATTTAATATTGTCACTTCATTCAATGAGGAGGATTTGACTTCGACTGATGATATCTCGGTGGAATGTTTAAGTGGTGTCCCACAGTTAAAAATGCGTGTCTGGCATGGTACCACCACTGGAACGTGGTGGTAAAAAAATAAGGATGGAGATAATTGGAATACCGTCAACATACCAAACTTTATGTATGCTTGATACAATAGGAAAGCTGTTGGAAAGAATATAAAACATGGTTTATTGCGAGAGTGAAAGATGTCATTAGGCCAAAACACACGAGTATGTGTTTTTGGAGACTTTGGACGTTAAGAAGGCGTTCGATTCGGCGACATCTTCTGAGATGCCAAACTATCTTATGACAATATTGCGGGTGTGCCTCGAATCGTACGGATTGGTGTTAGGAAATGTGGCAGGAGGAAGCTTTCTACGTGCATGTAATTCTGTGAGGGAAAAAGAAGGAAGGACGCATAAAGACCTCAACGGATCGAACCATAACTCTAAGTGAATTGTCCATGGAATGTACAAAAGAGTTGAACAGAAGAAATCCTTCAATTTATAACGAAATCTACACAAACTCAATAATAAGCTTTGGTTATCAATCATAAAATCTACTAACCAAACTGCATCCATGAACTAGATAATCCTCTTAATAAAAATTATATGCAAATGCTCACAGTAACATACGTACACCGATGACACTGGTTTATGTCGAGTGCCTAAGAATAGTCACTCATTATTAACCTTTATTTGTTAATTAAATTGTGAAACATTTTTTTGTCCTGCCGAACACGTTCGTACGTCATATAATGAAAAAGCTCTCACATAGGAAAAACATATTCGAAAACTTTTTTGTTTGCTTTCTGTTATTTATAAAAATCAAATAAATTGAATGAACTTAAATTGTTACAATTTATGTACGTACGTATATGAGGCATAACATGTAAAACAGAAAGAGTTGCATGTATGATGGGATTTGTATGTTTTCCATGTTGACCTAGTGACCCAGCCTCATGGTTAAATTTTCAGTACTATTATCCTATTTAATTCTCATTCCTCTATCCTGATTTTTGATTCAGCGTTTACTCCTTCCGTTCTGTGTATTGTACAACATACATACGAACATACCTCCTTGCTGTTAATTTTTTTGAATTTTTTTTTTTTGTACATGTGATATGCGATGATTGTTATATGTATTACGAGTTTTGCGATGACGAACGTTTTGGCCTCTAAAAAGTTTTTTTTTTAGAGATTTACTAACGAGAATAAAATGTACCATGAAAATTTGTGTTGCAATCTATAATTTTATGTTGATTTTTCAAATGGCAGAAAATAGAAAAGCCTTGCTGGTATTTTTTCAATTTTCCTGTTTTTGTTGCGAAATTATACGGGCGCATCCGCACGAGAGTGTGAGCTGTACATGATTTGCATAAATTTATAAATAGGCGCCTAGAGCGATCGTTTCACTTTTAGGAAAGGGATTGTTTTGATTGAATTTATTAGGATATTTTAGGGCAGTTGTTTGTTTACATCTTCAATTGGAATAAATTATTTGCAGAAGTGTTATAAAAGGTTTCGCTATTTTATATAAGGAAGTTTCTAGAAGTGCAAACGAACGTAGTTCTAGCTGGATCCCATTTAAACACAGTTGATTTCTTTGAGTTTTTTTTCGGGGGGGGGGGGGGGGGTCATGTAAGGGTTTAATTACCTTGAGGTTACAAATGGGGAGGTGCGAATTTTTCTACTTTTGTTTCTATGACTAATAAAGTCGTAAACATTGTACGAACGCCATGTAACAGTTGATTCCGTCCTTCAGTTCTACAAATTTCTTGAGTTTCTTGGTGTCGACCTTACTTTTCGAACCATTGTTTCTTGTTGTTAAATAATTTCAGGTAGCAGAAAGACTTCCACGATCAATCATGGAAGTGTACATGATTTACTAAGCAAAATTACAATCACGATGTTTATAAATCATACAGGGTGTGTAACAATTTCATTTCAACACTCCCACTCATGATTCTAATTTTTAATAACAATAACTGTTAAATTAGCAGAAGGCCTAAAATACTACAAAACATTTCATGCTTAGACGTTGACAACGATTTGATAAAAATATCTGCCGCTTGTTCATCAGTTTTTTTTTTTTTTTAACAACTTTATTGATATGGCTACTACAATCTGAAACATTATTAATTCATTAGTAAGGTTGACATTAGTACTTATGAGATAAG
Source organism: Nephrotoma guestfalica (assembly GCA_963691935.1). Taxonomy (NCBI): domain Eukaryota; kingdom Metazoa; phylum Arthropoda; class Insecta; order Diptera; family Tipulidae; genus Nephrotoma; species Nephrotoma guestfalica. The sequence continues at coordinate 233,565,001 of OY829915.1, read as the reverse complement.
CATAAACTTGCGTGGGTCTGCTGGACCAGTGCCCAGTTCCCTTGGTTTATAATTTTCATACGGTTAGCTCATGTGGTTTGATTCGTTTGAGCCGCCTTACTTCGTTTGTACTGTCCAGTAGTTGTACGGCCTCAAGTTTGGTGTGGGCAAGAAGTCTCTTCTCATGTTTTATGGCACATTCGCGGATAACGTCGTCTATCAATTGTATTTCTAAATCATTGTGGATTTCCTTGTTAGTCACAAATCGGTAGGCGTTGGTGACCATTCGAAGAAATTTATTTTGGCTTCGTTGTATAATGTCTCTATTGGATTTATGTGTACAACCCCATAGCTGCGCACCATACATCCATATTGGTTTGAAGATAGTCTGATATACCAGTCTTTTCCAATACTGTTCAGCTTTTTGTCTCACGCGATGTTTCCAGTTGAGCCTGGAATCTAAATGTAGACCAAGGTACTTTGCCGATTCAGCCTGCGGCACTTTCACTCCTTTGAGGTATATATGAAGAGTGTTATTTTTATGTCGGAGTGTAAATGTCACATATGTTTATTTGAGCTCATTCAGTGCGATTTTCCAGTCAATTATCCATTTAGTAACGTTGTCCATTGCTCGTTGAAGATTTTCCACTGCTCTTGGTTGAGATTCGTCTACTGACATAATTACAGTGTCGTCAGCGAACGTGTCGACGAATGTTTTATTCGTTGTAGGTATGTCCGCAGTATAAAGAAGGTAGAGGAGGGGACCCAATACGCTTCCCTGCGGAACTCCCGCAATCGCTGGATAAAAGTCAGAACATGTTTCTTCATGAATGACTCTGAATTGGCGATCAGAGAGGTATGATTCAAGCAGCTGGCAATAGTTTTGTGGTAGAATTTTGCTCATTTTGAATGTCAATACCTCATGCCAAACTCTATCGATGGCCTGGGATACATCCAGAAATACGGCGGGGCAATATTTATTTTCTTCTAACGCTTGCTCTATTACCGCAGTTATTCGATGGACTTGATCTATGGTGGAGTGGTTATTCCTGAATCCAAATTGGAAATCAGGAACGTTTACCATTGGCTTTAGACGTTTTAGTAGCAGTTTCTCGAACAGCTTTGATAAGGTCGGAAGCAGTGAGATTGGTCTGTATGATGTTACTTCTTCATCTGGTTTACCTGGTTTCTTTAGCATAATTATTTGGGCCATTTTGAAGCATTTGGGTACATACTTCAATCTCATACAGGCATTAAATAAGTATGTGATCAAGATGATTGCTTTACGTGGCAGTTCCTTGAATAGACCCGGTGATATTTCATCAATTCCTGGTGCTTTTTTATGATTAAGATTTTTGTCGATTTCTTTAGCAATTTCCATTGGCGTGACCCTTTTAAAGTCCTGATTTGGTTGATAAACAGGTGTTACATCAATGTTGGATTGAATGTCATGGGGTTGGAACACTGCTGCTAGGTGTTGAGCAAAGAGTTCCGCTTTTTCTTTGTCTTGTCGAACCCAACTGCCTTGAGCATTCCTTAAAGGTGGTACTCGAACTACAAGTCGCTTAAATCTTCTGGTTGCTTTCCATAACGAGTAGTCTTTATCCATTTCTGGATGTTCATCAGTTGACACAAACTCCAATTCAAAAATTCCAGATTCAAACTTTTCCCTGATAAAAATGGTATCGAACATCTATGTGTTTCGTTCTTTTATGAAACTCTAGATTTTTAATCAATCGTATCGCAGGCTGGTTGTCCATGAACAGTATTACTGAACTCATTTCATTTGGTTTTAAATCCGACATTAATCGCTTCAACCAAACCATCTCCTTCACTGCTTGTGAGGCTGCAATGTACTCACTTTCTATTGTTGGCAGACTAACTGAGTTTTGTCTTTCAGAACACCAGTTCACAACACCTTGACCAAGAAAAAATATCGTATTTGTAAGCTGATCGTCTTGTATCTACCATACAACTTCGATGTCTCTCTACCCTGGTACCAGATACCCATGTTGATCGTCCCTTGGATATTCTTAATTATTCCTTTGACTGCGTTGACATGCATACTCGTAGGTTTTTCGATGTATCGACTTGCATGATTAACTGCAAAACAAATCTTGTACAAATTGCCAGATACATTAAACTATCACGTCATCTGCCAAATTTGCTTGCTCCAAACTTGTTGATACATTTGAAGGTGTACTGACTGGGTTACATTCAAACATATCAAAACGATGCAAAACCTTGTTTGCGTAAACTTCTTAACTGATAAAAAACGATCCGGTAAATCTACAATTCACCTCAATGCCAAGAAAACAACCTATATCCATGACTTTGACATCAAGCACCATTGCCAATATCATTTCATGCCGTTGCACGCGTTAAATTTGATACGTAAAATGAAATCGGTAAACTTTTTATTCCAACAGCTAGAAGCTTGCTTTAAACGATATAAGCTTTTCGATAACTTGAAAACTCGAGCACTACCATCTTCATAGTCAATTGGCTGTTTCATAAAAACTATTTCATTCAGATTACCATAAAGAAAAGCCGTTTTTACGTCAAACTGCTTAAGTTTAAATTTTTCTTCTGCCACTAAAGTCAGAATTATTCGTATAGATGTAAATTTTACTACAGGACTAAATGTTTCTTGATAGTCCACTCCATATTCTTGCGTAGAACCCCATGCTACCAAACGAGCCTTACAGCGATCAATGGAACTGTCAGATTTATATTTGATTTTGAACACCCATCTATTGCCTATAACCTTTTTATCAACGGATTTATCAACCAAACACCAAGTACGATTTCATATTAACGATTCATACTCATCGTCGTCCATTGCATCTTTCAACACATATGCTGGTGTGGTGATCCTTTTGGTTTTGAACTTTCTGATATCGATTTGTCAACAGATTCATAGTTCAGCTGTAAATTGTCGACCACATTGATTAGATCTTCATGGTTATCAACCATGTCCGGAATGATCTTCTCAATCGTGTCATCTATTTTGAAAATGGTATTTTCGTTATCTTCATACGTGAAAATTACATTCCAGACTCTGCATCCTTTTACATTTTCAGCATAACCTCAACAAAAATACATTTAACTGATTTTGAATAAATTTTATTCCGCTTCTTTTCCGCTCTTCACAGCTCGAACGGAATTTTATCATCAATACCTTGAAATCAGCATGGTTCTAATTACTTCGACCAAAGTACGATTGTCTCTCTCTGCACATCTATTCTGCTCAGGCGTGTATGGTACGGTTCTTTGATGACGTATACCTTTTTGCTCCATGAACCGTTTCATACCCTCATTAACAAACTCCATAGTCCATTATCCCACCGGAAATATTTTAACTCATGACCACAATCTTTTTTCATTAAGGCCACAAACACTTTGAATTTCTCAAATACATCCGATTCATTTTTCATCAGATACACATATCGATATTTGGAACAATCATCTCGGATCAGTACAAAATATTTAGCACCACCAAATGAGTCAACAGGCATACTCGAAGTACATACTCGTAGTACACCGCATCGTGCCGCCTTCTCTTTTCTATATTCAAAACTTAAGCGATGCTGTTTACCCTTTTTCATCCATAAAATCGATGATATTTTTCTTCAGAAAATTTCTGACGTATAATAAATGTTGGTGCCCAAGTCACACATGCCAAACTCGAATCGACAGTCTTTTGTTCGTTGAAACCACATTTGCCCTAATGTCCTAATACCCTTCAACCGAAATTACTCTGAGTAGCATTCTATTCATTCGACCTTGTTTGGCTCCCTCTGCAACAATACTTCCATTGTTCAATACACGACATCCATCTGTGGTTTCAACAACAACCATTTCTCGTGTTGCCGCACCAGTTGAAAATAAATTTGTATACAATGTCGGAACATACAAAACAATGCCATAATATTTATGACTCTATGACCTTCGAATTTTAAGAATTTTGCATCTCTTATTTTGACAGATGAAAAACCGTTTACAAAAACTGGTAAACTATTCTCGTTGGTTACTCATATGGTGAGTCGCGCCAGAATCCAACCACCATCCTGCATAATTTACTGTTACACTGTGACTCACCACCATCACAAATCAAAGCATTGCCATTTTGTTCTTTTAATTTTTGTGTAATATTTCTGGATCATTCGCAATCTTTTTGCCACCACTGGGTCCACGCTTGAAACATCCTTCATTTTGGAATTGGAATAGCCTTTCTTTTTAACCATTAACGCCTCAAATTTTTCAGTATTGCCAATTTGTACTTTCATTCTAGCTTCTTCAATTAATAACCTCGACTTCATAATTTCGTGTGTTCGATCAATCTTTGACACTAAATCCCATGCGCTATGAAAATAATTAAATTCAGGTGGTAAAGCCAATTGAATTTTTGTCATTATCATGGATACCGATATTAGCACATCACGTTCCATAATCCGATGCACAATATCGAGAAATTTTGAGAAAAATGTGACTATGTCAGCAGCCGGATCTTTTGTGAATGACATGTACCTTTGCTGCAACAAGAAAATGCTTTATGAGGAACTCGGTTCGTATAGTTTCTTCAACGCATTCCACATTTCGTTCGAAGTCTTACAATTCAATATATGTAACACAGGGTCCTTTCCACGTGCTATTGAAATATACCAGCGGGCTTTTGCATCTGACTTTCGCCATTCTTTCAACCTTTCATTATAACGTTCTGCATCATTCTGTGTTGGCGTTAAATCAATACCCGTTACAACATTGTACAAATCAACCGATTCTAAGATCTGAGTAATTTGGAATTTTCACATTGACCATCCTTCAAGACCTTGTCTTGACCTTTAGTCAGCACTAAAGTAACATAAACTCGCATCAAATTTTGTATAGGTTAAGAATGTTCTCGTTGGATACCGTTAGACTTAGCACCCACACGTATACACTACCACAGCAACAATTTCACAATACACCACGTGTTCTGGGCCCATAGCCTGTTAAATAATTTCAGGTAGCCGCATAACTTTCACGATCTATCCAGCAGAGATTGCACTAGTTGTTATCATGCAATAATGTCACTCCAGACTAATTTGATGCTTAGTAATGCTCATAATATATATAAATCATACAGGGTGTGTAATAATTTCAACACTTGCGTCCTGTTGAAACTGCACACTAAGAGTACGTGTCATCCAACAGGCTATAAACAATTGTGTGTTATGCCACGATAACTGTCACCGTTTATCTTAACAAAGTTACCAACATCATATTCAAAAGAATCTGATGAACCCACTAGCTTATAAGTCACACCAATCAGTAGCTGACCATTGCAGCAGCAATAACAAGGCAGAACTACAAAAAAGATGGCGCAGCTCAGAATACCAAGAAATATTTTGAATTGAAAATAGCGACTCCTAAAAACGCGTGCAATGAATATGTTGACGTAGACAACAAAATTAGAGAATTCCAACCACAATTGGAATCAACACAGCAATGCTATAAATATAGGCAAATAGTATGGGAAAGTTTTACAAATTATTTTAATTCATCATCCTTGCCATCAACACTTACTACGAATCATCAAGAACCAAATTAAACACTGAATATCAGCAAAATCGACTTAAAAAATTCGTGCGACAATTAAAACAACAGGACGTCCGAATACGTGGTTTATATTTAGAAATCCTCACAGATGAAGACATACTGACAAGCAACAACACATCCAGACGAACGTTACATCTTAAATACGAAAAATATGGAGAGTTAACTTAAAATACTTCGTAGAACAACACGACAATGACATTGTTGAAGCCTTTTAAAATTCGTCTACCACGAATAGAACTCCCATATTTTTATGTAGATTTCACGAAATGACTTGGTTTCGCGGACACTTTGTAGTTCATAACAACAATCAGCTTACTAACACGCACAAAATAAACTACTTAAAAAGCCAAGTTCAAGGGCCAGCTGGAATATTAGTAAGCAGCCTGGGAGATCCTGGTGAAACATTTTATTAAGTCAGCCAACTATACAGATACAACAACTATACAACAACCGAATGTCTATAAACAATAAAAAATACAGACATTAGAAATGGCTCGTGGGATCCATTCAACAGCTTTACTTTGTTAAAAAAAATTTGGACAACGTATCACGACGTCTTTATCAAAGTTCTTTAGAAAACCCAAGAGAACTACAAGAGGAAAGCCAGTTTTTGAAATTTCTGGAAGGGCGTTTTTAATTATCAGAATCTATCAGTCGCAAAGAGCCAATACCAGCTCAACAACCCAGATATCAAGCATAACCACTAAACATGCTTTTGTAGCTGCAACACAACCAACTTATATTTGAGCACTTCCGAAGGAAATCAAATGGTGATGTTGCATAATTCGTGTAGAAATTGTCAAAGCAATATCCGATATTCGATAACAAATTGCAACATTAAACCCAAGTGTTTTACCTTCAAGGGCAACCGCCAGGAGATCAGTTATGCAGAGCTGAACATATCAACGTTCGACAAGGATTGCGACCTAGTGCTCTTGTAGCAACAGCTATAGTACCGGGTGTCCGCCGGGAAGGTATACTACTTTGTTTGTTTATGATTTTTGATTAAATGAAAGAGAATGGATCTTATATTGATAAATGTTTTATTTAATGTCGGCAATTATGTATGGAATACAATATCAGATAAATGCCCGCCTCTGTTAGCCTCACAAATGCGAGCCATTTTGAGCACATTTTTCATTACATTCTCACACATTTCACGCGGTATTTCATTAATTGCATCGCGAATATTTTGTTTGAATTGCTCAAGCGTTTCTGGTTTGTTTGCATAAGCCTTGCTTTTTAGATATCCCCACAAAAAGAAGTGCGGAGCAGTCAAACCAGGCGACCGTGGAGGTCAATCAACATCACCATTTTTTGAAATAACTTGTTGTGGAAAGAGTTCTCGCAGTAATTCCATTGTAATCCTGGCTGTATGCGATGTGGCACCGTCTTGTTGATACCACATGTTAATCAAGCCCAAAGTATGCAGTTGTGGCGTTAAAAAGTTTTCAATCATATCACGATATCGCTCCCCATTCACAGTTACCGTTACGCCGTTTTCATTTTCAAAGAAGTAAGGTCAAATGATTTATCCTGACCAAATTGCACACCAGACTTTTAATGGATGTAAAGGTGACTGATGAATAATGTGAGGGTTTTCCATTGCCCAGAACCGACTATTCTGTTTATTCACATATCCATTTAAATGAAAATGTGTCTCGTCACTCATTATGATTTTTTCATGAAAATCGGGGTTGTCATAGGCGAGCTGTAACATCCTATTGGCATATGTACGGCGGCGTAAATGGTCCTGTGGAAGAATTTGCCACGTGTCTACGTCACGACTGTCAAGTATGAACTGTCAATACTAATATTCGCCTAAATGGCGGAAAAACAAAGTAGTATACCTTCCCGGCGGACACCCTGTATAAGTATAAAATATATGCGGTGGTTTCAGCATGTTGCGGGCCACTAATAGTTTCAGCAAAGGGATGATCGCACCAACAGATGCTAAATATTAGTCCCAGATTTTTATCTATCTTTAACATACAAGCTAATGCTCTAGTCTTAGGTAGTAATAGGCGCTGACATATACGGAGAAATACTCCTGGAAGAAATAACGAAAGATCCGCATCATAAGTGTATAACTCAATAACCAGAATTGGGATGGATAATATCAGATCGCCTTACCCAGAATATCAGTGTATCGATATCTCGATTAAAAGCCACGTTACATAAGCAGATATAGATTATCAATTAAAACGCTTTTGGGAAGCCGAAGAACTACATTCGGAAAGAAACCCAACTGCTGATGAGGACGAATGTATATGTGAAAGTCAGTATGAGCAGACCCACAAGGGGTCAAAGGATGGACGATACGAGGTTCTGATACCACTAAACAACGACAAACTGAGAGTAGTGGCAATAGAAGACTGTAAAGGCAAAGCAGCAGCTAGATTGCGACAAATGGAAAAACAATTCTAGAAAGACGAGGACTTGAAGAGTCAATACCATTCCGTAATGAAGATAGCACAACAACCAGATTGAGAGCAGGTTTTGATGCTTCCTGCAAAATAACAACAGGCACGTCCCTAACCGAAATTGTGTACGTCGGTTCAACTTTACAAAACAACCTAACCACAATATCGATGAAATGGAAGAAGAATCGTTATGTAATCGCATCGGACATTGAAAAAATGTTCAGGTAAATCAATGTTGTCAGGAAGATCAAAATTTCCAACGAACTTTTTGGCGATCAGATCAAAATAAACATGATACTGTACCATGTACCAGAAACTTATTTAGCTATGAAAACATTACTACAATTGGCATCTATGGCTGCAGAATTCATGGGTCGACCGCAGAATTCATGGGAAAGCGAACCGAAAGCGAAAGAGGTGGAAGTGGCTCGGTCCATATAAAATAAATAGTTGTAATAATCGCAGGAGACACATGCTACTGAAGTTAGCAGACAAATTAAGCATTAAAAACTGCACTATCGACCTCCTACATTGGTAGAAAAAGTAAGCAGACATTTTTTGTTGCTTTTGACCATTTGCTGTAGAAAAACAGTATTATCGACGGTTTTAAACCAGTCGTAAAAAAATTGAGTCAATTTTCTTTATGTAAGCATGTTTTCGGCCGAAATTCGAGTAAAATTCAATTGTTTAATTGCATTGTGGCAAGAGTTGTAAACACCTTTGCAACAAATCGAGGCATATTTTATGTGTCATTATAGAAAAGTTAGATAAATTCGAGAATTCCTAGAACCCAAGTTTATAATTTATCGTGCTCACTGCTAATGCCACAACTCAAAATCATTGCCCGCTAACACGATAAATTATAAACTTGGGTTCCAGTAACTCTCGATTTTGTCTAACCCCAACCAATCCATATTAGCTTTCACATCTGTCAAGCTATTAAATTATTTGACTATGATGCCACAGAAAACATGTCCTGGTTTTTGGCATAGGGGCTCACTGCTAATACCGCAAATTATGAACTTGGGTCGCAGGAATTTTCGAATTTATCTAACTACCTCCCATCCATATAACGAATTCATATTTAAATGCGACCTGCTTTAAATTAATTTCACCGTAATTCCACTATCTTAAACTTGATTTGCTTAAAATAATTGACTAAGATGCTACAAAACATGTATCTAAAGGAGTGTAAAATGCATATAAAGAAGGTCGATAGTGTAGTTTACTGCTGAATTTTTCTGCTAACTTTAGTTTCATAGAAAACACAGCTAAATGAGATCACACCAACAACACAAATTAAAAGTTACACTACATTCTATCGCTGGGGTTCAACTGTAAAAAACATTACCAAGTGCGATGAACGACATCTACGGAATAATAGATGTATTAAAAAGATCAATTTTTAAGACAGCACCATCTTTTGGCCGGTAACTAAAGAAACTCTAAATTTATTATTGCGATCGATTAATTATTATTGTTGAATAAAAATTACAAACATTTATTACAGATTTTTTATTAAAAATTTACACAATTCAGACTATAGTTTAAATAATGTACAAGTAAAAATAGTTTAAACATTTTCATGGCAAGAAAACTACTGGCTTAATAAAATTTTAAGTTTACCCAATTTTGCCGTTTTTTTTTTCAAAATTCTTGAGAAAAAATTAAAGCATCTTCGGCATAAGCTGAATATATATCAGGATAATTGGAATGTCGCCGTAAAAAAGCAATTTAAAAAAGAAAATACTGTGTTTTTATATATTTTCCCATTTCCCTAAATTCAGGGTCTTTACTAACTTACGAGGTACAAAACTACGGGTATACTCCCGATTGGTGCTGTTAAATAAATACGATTCCATGTATATCGACCGCACCAAACCAGTAAACGTCGTCTGGTAATTATAGATTAAATGACGATCCTCCTCGTCACGATCCGCGAATTTATTAAAACTTTTGCGTGCCTCATCCACAAAGAATTGCGCAAAGTATTGTGACGCCCGTATCGCATTTGGTGTATGTGTAATATTTTTGTTTGGTACCCATTCGTAAAGATTTTTCTCCGGATGGAATTGCACCCCATAGAATGGATAGCGACGATGTTCGATTGTCGAAATAAAGCGGAAACCATCCCAATCCTCGTTCGTTGACATGACACGCCAATTTGCATCCAAACCGAAATCGGTTAGATTTTTTTCCGTCGTACAGTAATGATGAAAATTAGCGGTCACATCGTCGGTAGCCATAATTTCGATAATATCGCTTGGTGCATTCTTAAACATACGGCTTTCACGGAAGTCGGGTGTAAAATCTAGCGGTAATGGTTGTTTATCGGAACTGCAATCCGCTCGATGTTCTGAACGATTCGCATCAATCCAAGTGATTAGTTCAAAACCGAGACATGTACCCCAAATTGGCATATAATATCCTTGATCATTCATCTCTTCTGCAACACGATAGATATGTTCACCAGCGTCTGCATAACCATGTGGGTTATAAAACCATGTGGCACCACCCGGGAATAATACTCTGTAAAAACATTTTTAAATTAATTTTTTTTTTTAAATATATTTTTAAATATTTTTTCCAATTTTATTTTATGCCATTTACCCATTTAAATTTTTCATTATGTTCGCGTAATAATCACGTTCCTTTCCAATCCTGCGGAGGAGAAATGAAAGAGACAACAAAAATAAATTTAAATCAATTTGTACTCTCGGCAAATTTGTGTAGTAGAAAATTAATATTTGTAGCAAAATTTACCTATATATGAAAAATGTGCTTTAACAATCAAACGGTATTAGCATGTGATTATCATTCCAATATGAAAATTTATCAATGAAAATAGAAAATGTTGGTGTGTGTATGGATCTGCTTTGTAGATGAGTGACGAAACGGAATATGATAAAAAATGTGGTATACGTTTTGTTGCGTTATGTAAATCGCGTGGTTGATAAAATTTATAAATACAATTTATAGTCGTAGAGTGCTTTTTTCGTTGTTAGAATGGGTTGTCTAATTTTAGAGCATCCGTGTTGCAGCGTATCTCCTTGTACAAACCTGTAGTTTGGTGATGACAAATTTTTATTACAAATTTATTTATCTCGAGATCTTATACAGAACGGATTGGTCTAGGAATACGTAAATCGGTAACCACGTTACGCGCCTCATTACTACATAGAACTATTCAGTTTAATTTCAGAGATTAAATGACTAACTGGATAACTTGCAAAGAGAGTCTGTTCCCCAAATGAGTGGCATTTGAAAAGCAAGCTGCACGTATTTTGCATTATACGAATGTTCTTTGTTCTACTGCCCTTTCTCAATCTAAATATTTTCTTAGTAATGGGATAAACATTTGGTGCTCGAATGCATGGATTAGAATATATGCATAATTTTGACTTGTTTTGCCTTGGAGCAAAAACGACATTTGTCAGTTTGGAAAATCATAATACAAAGCCAGCCTTTTTTAATGGCCAACCTATGCAAGGAACAACAGCAGAGTTTCAAGAAATATTCCATGAGCAGGAATACAAGTATATACATCGAACGCAAAATAGGGCTATTAGTATAAAGACGAGTTTCCAACTCATGAATATTGGAAAGCTCGAGAAAAGGCGGCACGTCTGGTGTAAAACTTCATAGAGATCACTAGTGTCAGAGACGAAGAATCTAACAGCCCCAACTGTTTCAAGTTTAAAGGCCGGTAATAAAACAACCGATAAATTACCCACAGCACAAGCGAAACGCTGTAAAGCGCAATAATTTAAAATGAGGCAATTCTGAGTACAATGAAAAAAGGGCCAAAAAGCGTCGAGTTCTTAAACATGAAATTAGAGGCAATTTCTTCCAAGAAAGCAGAAATCAGAAAACTGCATCAAGAAATATACATCAAAGCGACAGAGGACAAAGAAACCACTCTGTCGTAATTCGTAGATGATTACTTTGGTACAGTGATGAAACAATACGAAGACATCAAAATCAAAGTAGCATCAGACATCGATCGAAACCAGTCGACGTATCAACAAGGCACAAAAAGTATGCCGAAAATAGATAATAGTCAGGAAAGCTTAAAAGGAGAATAATCTACCTTAATAGGGCATCTAGCACTACAAAACTGCGTACGACATCATTAAGCAGCTCTAGACAATAAACGAAAAATCGTCGTACGTGGACAAAAGGAACGCCATCCTCATTCACATTAATGTTAAAGGTTGTATTACAACAGCTTAAAGCACTACGAGAATCCCCTTTATAGTAGTCGTGACCTTCCCATCATGGTACAATTTTTACATCTGTTAATGGAGAGAATGAATGTGCTTGAAACACTCCAGAGTGCAAACGCCATGTCAAGTAAACGAAAGCAACTCAACATCACTTGAATGGAAGAATTAACATAGCATAAAGGTACTGGGTCAATCTCTACTAACAAAATCCGATATGACCAGTGTGAAAAAATTTATCGACATATGGTTACGCGGTATATTATCCAAGTGAATACCTTACCATACTTGGTGATTCCATAATAATGATGGACTACAACACTTGTATGTAACACATGATGATGTATAAGATAGAGGAAATTTGCCATCGGGAGGTAAAATATTACGCTTCTCGCCACAGGTAGCGAGATTTGTGGTAGGTACTACCACAAAAGAGAATTTTTTTTGTTATTTTATTATCATCAGAATCCTTTTATTCATTTTGCATCTCTTTCTTTACAAAATAAAACATCCCAGCGGAATAAAATATTAAATTTGATCCTTAAAATTACAAATTGATTGATATCTGAAATAAAGGAACTCGGTTTATGAAATTTTGGAATTTAACAAGATACATACGATTTTAAAGTGAGTTTTGGACAAAACTCTAGGATCTGTTCATGCTGGACTAAACTGGGCCATTTCATTATACTTTTTTGAATTTCTGCGGCCATATAAATTCTTTTCAGTACGACCGTAGTAAATCAAAAAATTATAGTGAAAATTCTTATTGGTTAGATTACCCCTAACTTCCTAAGCTATTAGAAAAATAACCAAAAGTGTTGGTTACTAGTGGGAGTTTATGAGATATTGGCCAACGGAGAACAACTTATATGGCCGCAGATATTAAAATTCCCCAACCAAGACTACGATCCAAATTTCATCCTATTCCTTTACAAATGGCGGTATTTGACACCTCTATGAAGTCAACAACGAGTTTTAGTTTGATTGTTTGTTTAGTTATGGTCACTTGTTTTACGGAAGGGAAAACACAAAATAGTATCTAGAGCCGACGTAATCGAAATGTATCGACAAATTGAAGTGGCAAAGAAACATCAAGATTATGGACGAGGAAATGGAATCTGATCTAACCATTACGGGAATACAACTTGACTATCGTTACATATGCCGCACGAGCGGCGCCGTTTTTGGTAACTTTCCTATCGCTAGAAACTCTGGACTGCTTCAGATTCTAGGTAAACCAAATATCATAGAAACTGAACTTACAAAGAGAAAAACAGATTCGGAAGTTGCAAAACAATTTGATTCATTTCAATGGTTGCCACCAATTACCATCACTTCCAAATTTATATTATAAGAACTGTGTACCACTGGAAAGAAAAATGGGACGACAAGGTTCCTAAAGAAATTACAGTAAAATGGGTGAAGTGGCGGGGCAAAATGGTCCAACTTGAAACCCTATCCATTTCACATTGGATATAGGAACAATATCTTGAGCCTAACAAAACCCCTGTTTACACGGGTTTTGCGATGTTTCAGTAAATAAATATGCAGCCGTTATCTACAGTTGAATTGAAATGAACACCACTAAACTCTAGGGATGGAAACACAAAGCCTCAACACAAAACTCGGCGGATCATGCATTCCGTTGGATTTCACTATCAAAATTTAGTACTCTGGAAAAATGGTGAATCGAAAATGTTTGACGCGAGAATTGATCTATAAGGGGCTAGAACTGTTCTTCATATACTCAATAAGGATGTTGCAACTGAGAACACCATAATCAAGTTCATCGACCGCAAATCAGAATATTAAAACTACTACGAGTAACTGCTCAACTCTTCTGATTCATTTCTAAGAATAGTAAAACCCAGCGTATGGCGATGACGCACGAGCAATAGAACTCGGATCACCTGTTACCACAATTGTAAGAGCAATTCAAGGTGTTTCTTGCATACGAAATGTCAACATCACCAGGAATTATATTAGCATTTATCCGGCAAACCTTCCCGATAATAATGAAAGCTCAAGGAGTAACGAATTGCATTCAAAATGCATTATGTCTGTTTCCGATTCCGAAGTAAGCCTATAGAACAATTTCATGGGCGATCTACCTAAAGGTCGTGTCACACCGACGCGACCATTTACACACATCGGTGTTGAATATGCCAGTACAATGAACCTACGAATCTCACAAGGCAGAGGAAATAAGACCCTCAGGGTTACACTGCTGTTTTGTATGCTTTTCAACAAATACAGTTCATCACGAAATGGTTACCGATTTAACAACAAACACCTTCTTGCCAGCATTTAGAAGATTTACAGTGATAACGGAACGAGTTTCATTAAAGTAACCAACTTCTAATTCAAAACTAGCGCAATGGGAGAAAATTATCGAAGCGCCACATTTCGAAGGATTATGTGAGGCTGCGGAAACAGAAGTTATGCCAACTCGTTGAAAATTAAACGTTAACGGTGTCCTGCATCCAACGATGCAGATACCAAGGATCTTCTAACTTCTGGACATTTTTAACTGGTAATGCTTTATACTAGCTTCCCTGGAAAATGATTTGCTAGATAAAAATCCAAGTATATTAACCAGATGGGAGTTATTAAATGAAATGCCAATGCAGTTCTGAAAAAATGGCCCCAATAATATTTATATCAGCTTAAACACCGGACCAAGTGGAAGAAAGATTAGACACCCAAACATAACAACGGTGGGTGACTTAGTGCTGATAAAAGCAGATAACTTACCTCTGTTGATGTGGGCAAGGGATCGAGAAAGCAAGCCGCCTTTAATAAGCAGCTCGTGCCGCGTTCCAGAGACCGTAATAGCATTTCTCAAAGTAATCCATTGTAACTATATTACAGCATTTGCTAAAACTAGCCCCATCAAGTTGAAGATGCAAGAGTTAGAAGACACAGGATTTCGATGATGAAGCAAAGGTGCAATCGATACATTGTGATATCTTGGTCTAACAACTCCAATTGCATTTCACAATATCAAAGAAGACAACAAACTACTTGAAACCAAATCGAAGAGACATCGCAAGCACTCCTCGCTCCCCTCGGAGACACAATTGGAACCCATCTAAGTGACACATTTGGTATCTTGTCCCAACGAGAAGCTGAAAATTACGAACATCATTTTAATTTAATCGAACAGAATGAGCAACATCTCCTACAGATGGCAAAGCATCTGAACAAACTAGAAGAACATCGGCAGCAAGTGGATTTGGGATGGAAGCATCTTCAGGAATAAAATATAAAGATGAATCAGAAGGATATTATCGTAACTGGCATTCTTCAGCTGATGGTAATATTGGCATACAACAGAATGTTATCGAAATAATGCTCAACACCTAACGCAATACCCTTCATCAATCTCTGTTTAATCTGTAATATTTTTGCCTGACAGAAAGCAAGTGGACCTAATGATTCTGTACCGGAAATAAAAAACCGAATCGTTCGCATACCGTTCGTGAGGATACATTCCTACCAACCGTTTCCACTCATATTTGTACGAAACTCTGTAAAGAAACTTTCAATCAGTGCTTACCTGTACACAAAGTAATATTTGTGTGTCACATCTCACCCATTTACACAACACATTCAACTGTACCTCAAGGTGAGTAAACAAACTTTAACGAAAACATGCATTCCAGTTGCATCGTTCAAGGTTTTACTCCTACCAATCATTGTATTCCGTTACTACTAAATCAAAGGCTACGTTTGACTTGATTTGTGAATCAAATTCCACTTAAACTAGAAGGCACTGGAATGAACTCCATCAGCCCGAGATGTATGATTAAGGACATACGAGTATTATTACGAATTATTTCGTTGGGAGAGAAGTAAAAAAGATCACCCCTACTTCGATCGATTAAGAGAGACTGACATAAAGTTACGACATCGTCTTAGCCCATCGGCCACTAGTAAAGATGGCCTTGGAAACACCCATACGCGACGAACAGATCAAGCCATCACAGGCATTTCTGAAGTGTCATACTCATCAAATTTGCGGTTAACACCGGCACTAATGGCAAGCTACACATAACACTGTTATATTCGCCACGTCACCGTAAACATTCGAGAAATAACCAGCTTGATCTCGTGGTAGTCACTCCTAGAACGTATTATGTTTGCCAGTATAGAGTACATAATGAAGTTACGGACTCAAATTTTGAGCTTTCTTGAACATAAAATCATGATATCCAAATTTAATTTTAAAAGACTAACACCAAAACCAATCAATGGTGTTTGCAGAGATCATACGTCATTCAGGATAAGTGTTTCAGACGATATTTTCCATTCTGCTATTTTATCCAGTGTATGATTTAAAGGTATCCTATTCAAAGAGTTTGAATTTTATAAAGCACGATTTGTCCTCATAAAATACAGGAAGCTGCAACGTGATCAAAATGTTATCTAAATCAGCAACTTTCCTTTGTCTTAAGAGGAATACATAGCTCTAAGTTCTTCCCAAGCGATTATGTAGTATACAGATGCGATTGGTCAAACGCAACCAGCACACAGACATCCGGCGGACAAGTTCTTTTAGCCATTCATTCATCACATAACAATGTTGAATTTGATCTAACTCCATCTTTCCATCTTGCAAACGAGTAAATGCATCAACAGATGTACATATATACGAAAGACGGAAACACCACGATGAGCATTATGCCAACCGCGCTAGTAACACGCTGTACCATCTTGAAAAAAATTTCTTTTACGTACAAGCGCCAAATAAAAAAACGCGAGTTGCACTAAATCAGCCACATACACGCGGCAACAAAAAATTAATCGGGTTAATATTGCCCCCCCCCCCTCCCTTCAATAGCGCCCAATGCGGGATAATAAACACGCTATCACACCAACAACAGCGGTAACTGCACTAACAACAACAAGAACAGATACAGAACAACATCGAAGCAGAACCACGGCTGCGAACAATTTTAATTTTTAAATTTTTTTTGTTTTTTCGTTTTAATACATTGGGCATGCAAATTACATGACCCATTCCCATGGGCAACACCATCTTGTTTGCATTTCGTTTTCGTATAACTCCGCTACCGATCATGCAACTCCTAAATCCAGCGACCCGCATGGTGCTGTGAACACACAACCATGCCAACTGTCGCTTTCCTCTTGCATGAATCATGCAACATTCATGATTCATAAGTTAACAAATTGCAGCCACCTCCACAATGACCCCAATCCTCCATCTTTCACACACAAGAATCGCAGAATCTTGCGGTCATTTTTAATCGACTGAACACTCAATCGAGAAACACTCATTCGCGATCGGCTACCCTTTACTTCCGAAAACTACTTTTTTAAATTCAGATTATCGGTTAACTTAACGACCGAATAAGCACACAATTCAAAGCTATCCACTGAGCATATGCACCTCCTAAGCTCACATTGAATAAGAATCACTACAAATTGTCTTAAAGATCTGATATCTTTCGGTTTCTATCTCTATAACTCAAGCGATCGCGCAATCATACATCAGCCATGAATCGATCAGCTAATCGTACGATAACAAAAGATGAGATATGACATCAACAGCGGACTGACTCCCAAACTTTACTATGTTGAGAATATCTGCAGATATCCTTCGGTATCACGATTATAGCTTTGAACGGCAGTTTCGTCACTGTGTGATTCATCTGGGGGGAGGTGATGTAGCGGTTAGAATATTCAAGTCAATATTCTAATCGTACATATCGCTAACTCATCATTCATTACGCTGTGCGTGCAAGCATAGTAAATGCACCAACAGATGTACATATACATGCAAGACGGAAACACCACTACGAGCATTATAAAACGAAAACAAAAGCAACACGACGAATACGAAAGCAAAGCAGAACGAACAAATTTGTTTGGGAAAAATAAATTCTTGTAATTTCTTTAATCAGTTCGTCCATACCAGCCGCTCTAGCAACACGCTGCACAAGCAGCACATCGATCACCGCACATTACGAGGCCACACTACTCCACCATGGTGTATGGTGGACATTAATGCAGTTGTTGCAGTTTTTGGACGTCTCACGCGTTCATCGTCATACAAACTGGTACGGCGACGTTTCAACGCATGCGCAAACCCACTCCACTTTTGTTGACGAGTGCTGCCATCTTCATATTGAGGTCGGAAACTTTTCAGATAATGTTTGTTTTGTGTTTTAGAATTCCGATTCGAATTCATCTGCAATCGGGTTGAATTTTTATTGAGATATTAAATCGTACGTAGATCGTAACGTCTAATATACATCACGTTGCACTGTTAGTAGAGATGACGTTGATGTTTTTATTTAATTATTTTGTCTGTGTAGGCTTGATGTCGAAAATCTGAGCGAATGCGGATGGAATTTAGCTTATAGTTGTTCGTTGCACATCGTAATAATGTTGAATGACCTACTTTCTAAAAAAATCCCTTAACAAACAAAGACAATAGAAATAATCACGTAGCTAACAAGAAAATCGTAATCTCGTTTCCACTTAATTACCATGAAATAAATCTCAACGTCTTGTTACGATCACACCTCGGTGATTTTCTCCAACTAAGGAATGTATTACAAATTTCAATAAGCTCGGTTTAACAAGAAATCGTATACTGGCTCATTTGCCAATAAACAATTTTATAAACAACATTAATTTAGTGCCGTATATGGGAGTCCCCGGCGACCACCAATTGGTAATTATTGTATATTTCCGGTACTGCATTTTGAAACTGAAACCTTCAACCTCTAATGTATATAGTAACTAACTAGGTATTTTTTTGTCCGATTGTGTGTTCAAGTACCAGATTTTATAGAAAAAATATTAAAAATTGTCTTTACATGTCCATTTATCTTATCAATAAGAATATCGCGTATGTTTGAGTGCTTGCCGCGACATATACACAAAAGTTATCAAATTTATATGTTCATTAAGCAAATTAATGTTCGAGTTCGGTCTTATCTGCCTATTAATTCAATTACTATCTGGTTTTAATTTATTTGGAATATTTTGTAGATTTTAAAAATCACTGTGTTTCGAAATGTTGATACTGTAATTTTGTTGTGTCGCGGTATTGACGTAATGAGTTCGTCATCATGTATTATGAAGCCACACTAATAGGTTTGTAGTCACACCCGCTCACATCACGTTTTATATACGGGCCTTTCTATTAAGTTAATCGGTATATTTGACCTAAACGCCAACGATAGGTCTATATATATACAATACTTCAGGGTATTCGTCTTACAATGCGTCACAACATGTTCTTGTAGGCTTCCCCATTCAACAAATTTAATTGTTTTAAAATTTTTCTAAATTTTTGTTGTGCCTTTTCGATAGTTTTTTCATCGTGGTTGGTTGTGTGGTGAAGTTTTTGTAAAGTTTCTCAAAGAAATCGTATAAAATATTTTTTATTGTTACGCATTTTTAGCGTTGACCGCACATGCCTTAATTTATAACATTTTGGGCAAAGGACCTTTATCTTTTGTTGAGATCTGTTCGAAATGAAATGGTGGATTTCTATTACCCTATTTTTCGATTGGTATTGAAAATTTAATCCACCCGTATACTGGGAATTTTCGGATTCACGGATTTTTCATTTGCGTTGAGCTTTTTACTCAAAGCATATTAACCTAGTTCTAGTTATAATTCTTGGAAAAATAAATGATTAAAAGTCCATTTAAATAAAATTTATTTTCCAGAGTGAGTTCCTCGAAACATTGCGAGGTTATCACAAACATGCAATACTAGATAACCAAAGAGTATCTCGAAAATGAGCAAATTTTTGGAATAATTCTCAGAAGAAGAGAAAGGTTGATTTACTTCACGAAGAGATGTTTTTACCTGGTTTTAAGAGTACTTCTAGGTCATTTCGTCATTCTTTATTGAGGAACAATTTATTTAATGCGTATTATAATCGATCTTTTCAGTTAAATGTTCAAAACGGCATAGGTCACCAAAAAATTGATATATCAGAAATTCTGTTTTTTATCAACTAAGCATAACTAGGTTTAAAATAGACAAAGTTATAAGAAATTTATGTTTTACTTTCTTTTACATAGTAAAATCATGAAAAATTCGGACCACGTCATTTTTGCAGAAACTTCATAAATAAGCTTTTTTCATCAATTGGGGGGTCTATGTGGCAGTTTTCGTAGGAGTTTTTTCGTTTTTGCACCTTAGATATTTTGGAAAGTATATCATTCATTTACAAGAAAAATTATTATAAACTAAAAGCTTTTAAATTACAATTGCAACAATATCGGCTTCCAAAATTTAAGCGAAAATGACGATTTTTGACAAAAACTGTTTTGTGATAAAAATTCGGTCCAGATGGAATGATTGAGCGAGATTAAACTTCATTTTTGAGCTTCTTCCATAAATTAGGAGATCCCAGTCAATTTTTCCCTACATCAGTCCACCGAAAGTGACTGCTTTTATAGGAGCTATTTGATTCTTGCAAATAAGTTTTCTCTCTCGGTTTTCTTGCTCTCTCAGTTCTCCAAAATTTAAGCGGAAATTTTTAACAAAAACCCGTTTTTCAAGAAAATTCAGTCTCTGTACAGCCCAGATGTGTTGATTGATCGGGCTGAAACTTCATACAAAAGCTTTTTCCACACATTGGGAGGTCCCAGTGAATTTTTCCCGAAATCGGTCTACCGAGAGTGAAAGCTTCCAGTCGAGTTTTTCATGTTTTCCACCGAAAGTTACCGCTTGAATAGAAGCGTTTTGTTCGTTCATGTATTTTGAAAAGTATATTGTTTACGAGAAAAACGATTCGAAACAGATTCTAAATTATTCTGCAACAATATCGGTCCAGATCAGATTTCCAAAATTTAAGCGGAAATGACAATTTTTGTCAAGAAAATGTTTTTTAGTAGAAATTTGGTCTCTATACCTATACGAATCGATTGATCGGGACGAAACTTCATAGTTCAGCTTTTTCTATAAATTGAGAGATGCCGTTGAATTTTGACCGAGATCCGTCCACCGAAAGTAGAAGCTTTTACGTTTTTTACAAATTTTTATTTATTAACCGAAAAACGATTAAAATAAAATAATTTAAATTAAATTTCAAACTAAATTAGTTCCGATCATGCATTGGTTCGGGAAACTAAAAAGTCACTTGATTTTCAGAAATTCCCGTTGATGGCGTTCCTCGATTAGGGAAGGATTGTTCCCACTTGAGCTTGAATACCCAGTAATCAGGCTAATTAATCACTTGCTAGGAAGCAAAGGAATGCGTTATCAATCAGTGCGGGTTGGACCAGCAGATGTGGATTGAGGATAAACCCATCTAAAACAGAGCTTGCCGTTTTCACCAGGAGGTATAAAATTCCGGAAGTGGTGGTTTTTACTGATACGGCGAGATTCCGAGGGATTATTCTGGACAGTAAACCCAGTTTTAAACCAAATACGATAAAAAGAGTGAAGACGAGTATGGTGGCCAGCTCTGAAGAAATTATCATACAGAAACATGATGGAGAAGATGCAGAGGGCAGCCTGTTTGCTCATTAGTGGGGCGCTGAAAACGACACTGAATTGTGGCTTAGAGGTCATGGTGTACCTTCTCCTGTTTGATATCAGCGCTTTCGGGGTGGAAGTGGCTGTAAAAGGGGCACTCAAATATAGTTAATCCTGTGAGGCTTGACCTGGGGAATTTGAATTATATAACACCCCTATTGTGCTTTTGCAAGCATTTTAAGGTGATTCTCCCCTCTAGGGAGGGTTGGAAGAGTGGTCTCATCGTGGAGACCGGTACAGTAAATTTCATCATCGACGGCTGCAAGCTCGATGGTATAGAGTGGGAGCTGGTGTTTTCTGTGGAGCATTAAATGTGAATCGATTCTCTCGTCTCCCTGGTTACTGCAGCGTGTACCAGGCTGAAGTTAGATCGATTAAAGAGGTCATGAACTGGTTGAAGCATAGTGTAATATCGTTTACTGATATCATTCCAGTTGGTCTGGAGGCCCGGGCCATTTTTGTCTTGAGAGAAATTGCAGGGCAGACGAATTACCAAGATACGGTACGGCTCTCTAACTGGAACCAGAGAGAGAATATGTAGGAACGCCTATGTCTGTGCTGAAAGCAGCGAGTCATAGGGTAGCAGTTGCCTTGGCAAATTCTACGTGGCTCCAGGACCTGAGCTGAGCTTGAAGCGATTCAAGATCTTGATCGCAATAAGTAAGCGTAACTTAGGTAGAATTGTAGGGGTACTTATCGTACATTGTCTTTTTGGAGATCATGTGAGAAAGCTGGGTCTGAATGCAAATGATTTCTGCAAAAGTTGTAATGACGAGGAGGAGGAGACTCTTGTTCACTTCTTTTGAACATTCCCTGCGCTAGCTGGCAGAAGACATGATCACTTGGGCATATACGTTATGGACAGCCTCTCTGATATCGAAAGCTGTAATGTGCGAGATCTTTTACGCTATGTGAATAACATTAGATGTTTTAAAGAGAGTTTAATGATGTTGGCTTCTGTGGCATCACAATAGGCCAAAATTGGCCTAAGTGTGCGATAGCAACTACTGAAACCTAACCTAACCTAGTTCAGATCATATTTTAGACCAGGCGGATTAACAATTCGGAATAAAACTTCATACTTTTGCTTTTATGATTTGTGATGGACATCTGCGTACCAGAGGTGGCAGCTTCTATAGGAGCTTTTTCAATTTTTGTAATGAAGTTAAAGTGTGTAAAAAAGGACTATAGTTAGTTGGTTTTCCGAAATTTAAGCAGAAATAATGATTCTTCTAGAAATTAAGTGTGATGTTATCGAAATCTATGTACATTTGTCGTAAAATAAATTTGGGTGTTGGCCACAACAATTACACCCCTTCATTTTAATTTTTTTCATTCTTACATTTTTTTAAATAAAAATTAATTTGAAGTATAGCCAGCAAGACAATGCAGCTCCGCCTAGACTACCCAATCTTAAACCGCCAGTACCAATAACTATTGACCCATCAGTACAAACGAAACAGATGAATTACATCGATCGCTTTAACTACCAAAACAACCAAACATATAAACTGGAAAACTCGTATCATAATGAACTACAAAAAACTCGTCACATGGAAACCCAAGAAGAGGAGGAGGATTATTAAAACCAACTAGTGGAAGAACATGCTGAGGTGGAAATAACTGACGAAGAGCAATTAGAAGAAAATCCAGATGCCATGAAAACCGGCAACATCTTTAAATTCTTAGTCAACACCGGACCTAACACAAATGTTGTAAAGCCAGACTTAGCTGAAATCGCCATCCCAACCAACGTTCAATTAAAAATCAGATCAGCAGTTGGAAATATCGGAATTAACAAAAAATTTAGCCGGATAATTTCAAAAAAGTATAGGCAACAACAATATTATTGACTTTTTCGTTTAGCCTAGCTTAAAAGCATTCAATGATATAATTGATCGCAAAAAAACACTTTAATTATTAGCCCCATACATTAAAATTCCACTCCATGAAAAACAATCTCATTAGATGAAAAATATTGAAGTTTGTGACAATCTTCCATTACCGGAAAATAAGCAAACACACCAAGCCGCAACATTTCACGCACTATTTGAACCTGTGAACAATGGGAATTAGAACCGAAATTAAAACAACGACAGAAGAACCATTCTTCACTAAGTCATACCCCAAACAACATGAAACAAGAAGTAGAAAAATAAATTGGCCCACTTCCAGCGGATGGAATAATAAGACGTTCCAAAAGCCCATAAGCAACACAATCGCAAATCTTCGGAATTCCAAAGTTTGTACCACCGATCGATCTTACTTCAGGATTTCATCAAATTAAGATGAAAGAATATACCCAAGTTTTCGTTCTCAACAATAAGCGGAACTGCGAGTTTCTAAGCCTCCCATTCGGATAAAAACGCCTCAGTCACCTTTCATAGAATGATAGATGATGATTTAAAAGAATTTATCGGTGAAATATGCTGCGTGTATATCGACGATATCATAATATTCGGAAGGAGGACTGAAGAAGAAGAAGAAACTAGAAAAGATCAACTGATGGGTTAACCCAGGTAAAAAGAATTCTTCAAAACACAAACAGAAATTCTCGGATACCTTATCACGAACAAAGTTATCAAGCCAGACCCAAACAAACTCTACGCTATTTCAAACATCAAGAAAACTTGAAAGACTGAAAGTCACAGAAGTTGTATTTGAAACTTTGCCAAACTAGTGAAACCATTAACTAATCTAACGAGAGGGGAAAACGTACAAACCCGTGAAAGAAAATTAACATGAACGAGAAGGAATTTGAAAAATGTCAGCAAATCAATGAACCGCTATCAACTTCAGAAATACTTATTTCCTGGAGTTCGACAAGCCATTCTTATTAACCATCGATGCATCATTATTTGCAATCGATAATTTACATCTCCAGGTCCCTAAAACAACTGAGGAAAATTATGCGGCCAAAGAAGAAAAAAATGCTGGTCATCTTCGAAAATATTATCTTCAGGTAGAAGAATGCAATTAAAAGCTGTTCTACCGACCAAATGGCACAGCGGTTAAAGCTTTGGCGATTGGATCGGGAGGTACCGGGTTCGAATCACGATAAGGGCAAGTTGCATTGGGAATTTTCATTAACAGATTACGATCTGTGATGAAATGGAACACATCTATGACCCCCCCGTAAGTACGCCATCAACGTAAACATCTCGCTGCAAAACGAGTGTGGCTTCTGGGTACAATTTACCGTCATCCTCAGCAAATTTCATTAAACATCGAGTTGCCAAAAAAGGTGCGGCTCTTGTTCCGTAGGTGACGGTTTTTAGTCGGTAACATTTAATCATACTCAGTATTTTCTCGCCACCAAATCCGTTAAAATTCACGATCTGTTTCAGAAACAAGTATCTGACGACACATTTTTGCGATGTCGCCTACATCTACAATGGGATATTTTCGAAAACGAATCACAATCGAACACAAATCCTGTCAATAAACAGTCATTTAATGAAATACCTGTTGATGACCGACTAGATGCATTAAATATAATGCCCTGACTTATCTCGTGTCACATGATTAAGAAAATGTTGTTCTTTCTTCCACTGAATACAACTTCGAATGAATACTTTCCAATTCCCAAAATAGTTCAACTTGTTGACTTAATTTCGAAATCGCCTGAAACTATGAATTATCTATTGTTTCATGTAAACTATTCTTGACCGCTACTTCAGTTACGACAAATGACTTACTTCCTATTCCAACCAACTGACTTTTCCAATGTCAAGACGTTACTACTTGATTGTGGACTGTACCTCTTCAACGACCTTAAGTTATATGAATATTTTCCAGCTACGACATATCCAAATTCAGTGTTAATTAACGGCGGTAACTCCTTCAACACAGTAACCTTATCTCCTATCAATAAATGATGATAAATCTCTGCTCCAATGATCATGCCAACTGCATTAGGTTGGGAGATCAAAGGATCAGCCAAATTAATAATATTATCAATTTCTGATTGTTCAAATTTTACAGTATACGATGGAATTTCACTCGTGATACCATGTATGTTGTTTCATATTTTAGAACAATTGACAAACGTTTTCTGTCACGAAATTCGATTGTGACCCAGTATCAAGTAATGCTCGACACGACGTTCGAAAACCACTCTCATCAACCTCTCCATCTGTGAATCGACACTTACATGATTACTAATTCGAGTCTTTTCGCTCTGACTATTTATTGACGCAAACTGTTTGATTGACTTTCCAAAATGAAGCAACGTGTTGTGTTTCATTCCACATAAACTACAAGGAGCAGCATTACATTCCACAACCTTATGTCCAGATTCCATGCAATTTGTACACAGATTGAATCTTTTCACCACTTCAAAACGCCTTTGTGCCGATACATTAGACCCTTGAAACTGTTGGCAACCATTCAATTTGTGATCACCTTGACAGTAAACGCAATCCGATTTGATATTTAGTACAAATGTTTTATTTGGTTTTCTGTTATTTGACCAACCTGAAGCAAAGTTATTGCGAGCATCATTCCTGTTAACTGATGAACCTTTTGAATTATGTGCTATTGCAATTACTGGTTTAATAGCCTTCAAAACTTTTATTCTCGTTTGCAACACTTCTATAAATTCACTAAAAGAAAATTGAGCTACTTCAGAACTTCAATTTTAGACGTGTTATCCAACCGCTCAATTAAATGATGTTGAAGAAACAAATTACAGACATTCAATTCTGAATATAATCCTTAATCCTTCAAGGATTATATTCAGAATTGAATGTCTGTAATGTGTTTCTTCAACATCATTTACTTGAGCGGTTGGATAACACGTCTAAAGTTGACGTTCTGAAGCACCTCAATTTTCTGTGGGCGCTTAATATCATAGCCCGATTATCATAATGATCTGCAAGAGTTTGCCATGCAATTTCATAGTTTTCATAGGTAATGGGAAATGCCTCAATGATACTGTAGGCTTTACTACCACGCAAACACGCTATCAAACAGTTAGCTATTTCGCTGACGGACCAAGCGAATCATTCCCACGGAATATAGTGCTTTAAAATTTAACCAATGAATCTAGACCTCTTCAAATTTTGGTAAACTAATGTCCGGTAACTTTATTTTAAATGCGGATTTTTGCCTTCTTCATTTGGAGCAGCGACATTCTCATTGCAAAATATCAATTTCGTCTAAAATACTTGATTCTACTTTACTATACTCGTCTTCAAATTTGAACCTATATCGTTCATGACATTTTCTAAAGTGTCCACGTCTGACACTGCCTCGATCTCCGACTGGGATTCATTCGCGTGAGCACTGATTCAAATTCATTTGCAGAATCATATTTTTTCTGATCGATATGGTTTTTGAAATATGTCAAGTGAGCTTTATAGCCCCACGTTTTTTAATTAACCCATCCATAACTACACTGGATATTCTCAGCCAAGACGCTAATCAACCTTAAACTAATTTCGCGATACTGTTTCCCGCAATTTATTTATTCGATGATGGACCAAATGTTGCTACAAGCGACGATGACTTCCAAATCTTTTGGGTTATTTCATACAGACAACCCTTGATTATATTGGTTCAGGTTATTTCGGCCAACCTGTATACTCTTCTCTGCGATACGTTAATTAATTTATCGTTAATTACTTCGACGATCGATAATTATTTAAGAATTTGTTCGCCACTTAGTGACGATAATTTGTTATCTTCTTTCGATAATTTATCAATTTATTTAATAAATCAACTACAACTTTTTTGATTATAAATTTTCTTTTATTTTGTTGGAATACAATGACTTCCATTTTAGAACGATGTCGGAAGAAGAAAACCAAACCAAAAAACTCAAAAAACTGAAAAGTCAAATTCACTTTATAAACTGACTTGTAATAATGATTAGGGTTACCCGTTGTATAATAATGCCCTATGAACCATCAACAGGGGTAACATAGTTTCTTTTGATATTCTTAATCTAAATCCTTTACGACGGGATACAAAAGACCCGAGAGAAGTGAGACTCCAAAAATTACTTCTATCATAGCATCGTGGTATTTGACATGCAAGACAACTATTTCCTACGGACCGTTTATTTTATCTAAATAGGCATATAGGACGGTAAAAAGAATATAAACCATATAATTTCGTTTATTTTCTGGTTTGACGTCACATCCTACTTTGAGAAAATAGACGACTTTACTCATCGGCACAAAATAAATTATGTAAGGCTTCCTAGTGGTGGCAGTACCTCAGTTTATGCTAATATCTCGCTCTTTGAGGACTGCATTGAGTCAATCCTGCTTTGTTCCCACTAGTCAAACACTAGTTAAACAAAACTAATGGCGCGTGAAGCCTATTGTAACGTTCCAATTGGAAGTATTGAATGGTTTAACTGTGCATCTATTCCTCTTAAAACTGTATTTGGGAACATACGGCTATTGACTATACATTAAGCCAACAGCATTAACGTATCTCTGGACACCAGATATTCTAGTAGAGGCAAACTAGTTCAATATTCGACGTTATTCCAAAAGTTAAACATAAACATAAGGACATTCACAAAATTAGAAACTGAACGTATGTGAAGTTATCCCCGGATTTTATCCCCGAAATATAAAAAAATTAATCAGGCAACACTAACATAATTATATCCCTCTAACTCTTGTGTGAAGTTATCCCCGCCCCGTTTTATATTATATTTTATTCCAAATACACTTCATATGGGAAGTTAGCCCCGAATTTTATTATATAAAACACAAAATAAATGTATTAATTTAATAAAATGAAGTAAAATAATTTTTAATTTGGCAAGATTAAGATAATTTGGTTATAGTTCGAAAAAACACACATCTCCCATTTAGGAAAAAAGTAAAAAAATCGAACCGTTGCAACTTAGCGAAATTATGCTCCGAACCGAACAAAATATTTCCAGTTAATTCATTTTTGGTCAAAATTGACATTTTAATTTGTCATGTAAAAAATATTAGTTTGTCGGATCAGATCTATAAAGTTATGAGATGGCCAGACCTATACCTCACACTTTGCGAAGTATGAACAAAATCGTACCGTTGCAACTTAGCGAAATTAGGCTCAGACCAAAATATTTCCAT
This sequence comes from Nephrotoma guestfalica, assembly GCA_963691935.1. Lineage (NCBI taxonomy): Eukaryota > Metazoa > Arthropoda > Insecta > Diptera > Tipulidae > Nephrotoma > Nephrotoma guestfalica. Next base: position 233,536,159 of record OY829915.1, on the reverse strand, counting down.
GTAAAATACATTTTTGACCAAAAATAACATTTTAATTTGACATGTAAAAAGTATTAACTTGTCGGATCAGATCTGTAAGGTTATGAGATGGCCAGGCCCATACCTCACTCTTTGCGAAGTATGAACAAAATCGTACTGTTGCAACTTAGCGAAATTAGGCTCAGACCAAAATATGTCCATGTAATACATTTTTGACCAAAATTGACATTTTAATTTGACATGTAAAAAGTATTAATTTGTCTAATCTGATCTATAGGGTTTTAAGACGGCCAGGCCCATACCTCACTTTTTGCGAAGTATGAACAAAATCGTACCGTTGCAACCTAGCGAAATTAGCCTCCGACCAAAATATTTCCATGTATTACATTTTTGACCAAAATTGACATTTTAATTTGACATGTAAAAAGTATTAGTTTGTCGAATCTGATCTATAGGGTTTTAAAATGGCCAGACCCATACCTCACTCTTTGCGAAGTATGAACAAAATCGTACCGTTGAAACTTAGCGAAATAAGGCTCAGACCAAAATATTTCCATGTAATACATTTTTGACCAAAAATAACATTTTAATTTGACATGTAAAAAGTATTAATTTGTCGAATCTGATCTATAAGGTTTTAAGATGGCCAGGCCCATACCTCACTTTTTGCGAAGTATGAACAAAATCGTACCATTGCAACCTGGCGAAATTAGGCTCCGGCCAAAATATTTCCATGTAATACATTTTTAACCAAAATTGACATTTTAATTTGACATGTAAAAAGTATTAATTTGTCGGATCTATGCTATATCGTTATGAGATGGCCAGAACTAAACGTAACTTTCTGCAAAATATGAATAAAATCGTACCGTTGCAACCTGGCGAAATTAGGCTGCGGCCAAAATATTTCCATGTAATACATTTTTGACCAAAATTGACATTTTAATTTGACATGTAAAAAGTATTAATTTGTCGGATCTATGCTATATCGTTATGAGATGGCCAGAACTAAACGTAACTTTCTGCAAAATATGAATAAAATCGTACCGTTTCAACCTGGCGAAATTAGGCTCCGGCCAAAATATTTCCATGTAATACATTTTTGACCAAAAATAACATTTTAATTTGACATGTAAAAAGTATTAATTTGTCGAATCTGATCTATAAAATTTTAAGATGGCCAGACCCATACCTCAATTTTGCGAAGTATGAACAAAATCGTACCGTCGTATCGGGGATGTAATTATGTTAGTGTTGCCTGATTAATTTTTTTAAATTTCGGGGATAAAATCCGGGGATAACTTCACATACGTAGAAACTGAAATATTGCGACCAGTGAATGCGTCACAATGAACCGTACAAGACGAATTAACCCATCGAGTAGAGATATGTATATTAACCGACAGTTTAATGGGGTGATTTGGTTTAGCTGTACAGTTCATAAGATTAAAGAAAGATCTCCGGTGTTTGAACCACAATTAGAGAAACCCATTCATTGATGTAAAATATTATTAAACGGCGTAATACTAATGTTGTGTTTGTGCATGTGTTTACGCACAAAAGTATTTATTTTTAACAGTCAGAATCTCTTCGAAGACAGTCCGAACGAATTAGTCGAAATTGTTCCTTAAATGGGACACTACTAAACATACCAAACGAACTTTCCAAGACCAACGGTAAAAAATATGTTAAAAAACTTACAAATTTTTTTTCGAAATTTCTAAGAATAGGAAAAGTCGTGTGCATAACGCAGGATAGTTTTCTGAAACGTTTAAAGTACCGCTCTTGCATGAGGTAAATAACTATAAAAATAATTCGAATTCCATCATCCGATAATACCAAGAAACCCGTAGTCCTGATAAAGATTGGTTTTATCAGCATTATAAATTACTTTGAATCACAATAAAATCGCCATTCATTGTTATGTACCTGTAGTAGTGCAGAACTATGGAATTGGGGATTATTATCGGTTTGATTGAGACACCTGTTTGTATTTTGCAGTTGACACAATACAGTACATGTCTTAAAGCAATTTCAGGAATTCTTTTAAACGTGATATTTGTTGAACTTAGTATCGTAACCAGCACTTTTAATTATTAACAGAAACAAATGAAAACGGCATAAAAGCTTTAATTAACCTAGGAACCAATTTAAATTCAAAATTAAAATTTAAATTAAAATTTAAATTTTCAAAATTCCCGTTCAAAATAATTTCAATTAATTATTTCGTAATTACCAATGCACTTAGGACATTCTGGCAATTCCCTAGTTTTGACGTAAGTGGACTTCACAGATAAAATAAGATAGAATTTACTTATTAGGTGCAACTAGCGCAAACCGGTACACTTATACGAACTTTTCTAATTTCGATGACATTATAATATTCTAAACCTAAAAAACCCGTCCGTTGGCACCTTAAAACTTCAGGTTTCGTTTTAGTTTTATGAAAAATGTTAAATGATTAGCCAAAGATTACTGATTACATACACACACACACAGACAATAAATATTTGACAATAATTTGTAAAATACACTGAAATAAATTAATTTGCACTCACCATATTGGCACAGCGCGTGCTCCACCACCTTCAATAAATTTCACATAAGACGCGGCAATGTAACTATTGTACTGGTCGGGAAAATGGCCATTTAAATGGCTCGAAATTTCTTGCGCCAACACACCAATAATTGGTTCATCGTTACGTTTCACCACCACATCATCACTGTCGATTAGCGCGGATCGTGCATAGGAACTTTTTATCAAAACAAGCGCGACAATTGTCAACTTAAAAAATTGGAACATTTTTTTAAATTTAGTAAATAAATTTTGTAATTAAAATGCAACAACAACAATAAAAATTAACTAAACTTGACACTGGGACGTATCGACATCGAATAACTCACAAACAAGCGATTTTATTAATTTTGTGTAAATTTTTGTTATTTAGATACGAAGATCCAAACGATCGGCGGCTGCGTGATTAGTACATTGCAATAAATTACTCGACGTTTGATTAATCGTAGAAAAAAACCATAAAAATTATCTAATTTTTGTACAGTGATTAGTACAAGTCGCGATCGTTCGTGTGAATTTTTTATGAAATTGTTTAATTGTTTACGTTTTTAATTGACGCGCCTCTCTCATTTTGGGGGATATTTTTGATTTGATGTTGCAATAGGCATTATGTAAGAATAATCTCTCATCGGTGTGCATTTAACACGAAGCTGGACATGCGCCAACCAATGTACAAAAATATTTTCCTTTGATATCAATTTTGCCAAAAAAACTTTTTTTTATTTTTTATTTAATTGAGTTCAATGAAATTATCTGTCGTCATTGAAAAAAATGTGCGGTGCGTCGTGAATCAATGTTTTCGTTTTATTTTGTTTGATCATTCGCACCGCGACGACATCACAAAATATTTAAATTACGTTGGCGATCGTTTAGCGTTATGGTTAAGGTATAGAGGCAGCACTAAAATGTTATGTGATTTTGTTGGGATGTTGTTGCAAATAGAACATTATTAAATTTTCAAGGTCATTAATAATCGCAATGAAGCAGTACGTTGTAATTGGCATTGTTATTGTGGATGTATTTATTTGTTATTTGTAAAATGGCATTCAGGAAGAACCTGTATCCGAGCCCATATTGTGTCTTCTTTTTCTGTTGTATTACTGTTATCTATCTCATTGTTTGTAATCTATTACTGTTAACATAATAAATCAACACGACTTGGGTGAGCAATCATTCAACTATTTATAAGAGGCCAAAAGAGTGAAAAACTCAAACTTTTCACGTTTCTGGCCTCTTATAGATAGTTGAATGATTGCTGACCCAAGTCGGGTTTTAGATTGAACTTTATAACTAAGTACACGACAAGGGTCCTGGATGGATATTGTTAATGCTTCGAAATTGCATACAACTGTGTTTAATTTTTACATTTATTTTTTATTTATTTATTATAAAATTTAAGATATTTTGTAAATTCAAATGAAAGTGTCCCCGAAAACAAACAGGACAAATAAAATTTTTGGTTTAATCTGGCTATATATGTTGATATGGTCTCAACATTACATTCAGTGTGTAAGATGATTGTTGGATATCTACGTGAGAGATCTCTTATAATTTTTAAACAACGGTTCTGTACAATTTGTCATCGCTTTTAATGCATATAAACAGCGTGGCTCCAAATTTGGCTACCATACGTAATTGTTGCCCTAATTATCATTTTATAAATCAGCAGTTTATTATTCTCAGATAATTTTGAGTTACGACATAATAGTGGGTATAAAATTCTAGTTAATTTTTGTGATTTTTCAATTGTATGTGCAATATGATTTTGGAATAACATTTTTTGATCAAACTTTTTTACACCATTGGATTGGAGTGTTGTCTACTATTACATGAAGATCCCCAGGTAAAAATCTGGTTGCTCTCCTCCGGGTAAAAAATATTGCTTGGGTTTTGGACGGGTTTAATTTGATATCCCATTGAGCACAATAGCTAGATAATGTATTCATGTTAAATTGTAAGTTGTTAATTATAATATTGGGATCGGCAGATGACGTATAGATTGCTGTATCATCGGCATATTGGGCAAAATGAATATTTGAAAAGAAATTCCCAATATCAGCCATGTATAAATTATAAATAATTGGTGATAGAACGGCCCTTTGAGGATCACCCGCATCAATGTGATAGACGAAAAACCGCCTTTCATTGGGATAATTATAAATGATTTTAATGAGGTAAATTGGGAATTTAAATTGAATTAGTTTGTAAATAAGTCCCTTGTGCCAAACACGATCGAAAGCTTTTTCGATGTCAAATAGGATAAGACCCGTTGATTGTTTTTGATTAAATGCAGATCTGACATGTTGATAAATACGAAGTGCCTGATGTTGAGCTGAAATCTCATCTCGAAAGCCGAATTGCTCATCTGGTAGGATCTTATTAATTTTAATAGATTTGTTACAACGACTTTTGAGAAGTATTTCGAAAATATTTCCTAGTAAATTTAACAGGCTTATTGGTCGATAGCTAGATGGTTCGAATTTATCTTTTCCGGGTTTTAAAATTGGTATAACTTTTGCCTTGTTCCAATGTTTTGAAAAATAAGAGAATTTCTTACAAGCGTTAAATAAATAAGAAATAAATATATGCCCCCCCCCTCCCTCCCCCCAATCATATCCAGGAGATTTACGTGGCGTGATGGTTCTGATGATTTGCTTTATCTCTTTTGGAGTTGCCATATTAAATTCATGAGTTGACTTCTGAAGATATGTGTTGGGAAAAAGAAGATTGATTGTGATTATCGTTATTATGAATTGCAGCAAATTGTGCTGCGAAGGATTCACACTTTTCAAGATTAGTAATCGTAATACGGTTTTCTTTATCAAATAAGGGGGGTATTTGTTTACTACGTTGTCGCAGGTTTTTACTGACTGCTCACAATTTATTTGTATTACGGTCATTTTGGATTTTTTCAATCATATTAAGCCATTTATTATCTCTCAGCATTTGGAATTCTGCCTTAATGCGTTAATGCAACTCATTCACAATAGATTTGAGCATAGGATCACGGGTACGTTCCAACTGGCGTCTACGAGTGTTTCTAAGCCGAATTAGCATTTTGGTTGCTTCTGGGATTTTTAATTCACTGTGTTTTGTCTTTGGCAGATAAGATTAATCTTTGGCAGATAAGATGATATGGAGATTCTCTAGTTATGGAGATTCGCTAGTTAGTTTTCGCCATAGAATAATTGTATCTACGTAAACCCTCATAATATTGAGGATTGCAGTCCAATTGAAAGTGTACCGGTAGGTGGTCAGAACTTAAATCTGGGCGTGATTTCATATTATGAATGAATTGTGGGCAATTAGTAAGAGCTATGCCAGAGTAGATCCATATCTTGAATTGTGATTAAAATGTGTTGGAGAACATGGAAATTTAATTACAAATATACTATTTAACATTTCATTGTATAGGATTGTACCAGCTCTATTATTTCTGTAGCAATACCAATGCGGATGTTTTGCGCTCAGATATCCACCTAAAATAAAATTTGTTTGGAATGATGTAAGGTGTTGTAAGAATTATATTGGATGTTCCTCCTTTAAAACAAGCGGCTATGAGTTTTATTTTACCACGAATTGTATTAAGTTCTATTGCTAAAGCATCAATAGTTTGTAAATTTAAAGTGGGTAGTAAACAGTGTTGAATATTTCGTTTAATTATAATGGCAACACCACCATAGCCACCATAGTACACTTTAAATTTCTGGTCAAAGAGTGATACATCGTCTTTTAGCCATGTTTCCGAAATTATGGCAACGTGCACATTATGATGTTTCATATAAGAAAATGTTTCATTTACTTTATTGTTTATACTTTGCGCATTTGCAAAACCATTTTTTAACATTATTATAGAGATAGGTTACAGTTAGGCGAGTTAAAACAGTAAATTGTTCCGCTTTCGTCTTACAAACTGAAAGACTCGAGACCAAATCACTTACCAGAGTTAAAATTTCTTCATATGTAAATAAAGAATCCTTTGAGGAGTTTACTTGTCGTGATACATTAGCAGCGTCCAATTTGTTTTGGTTTACACTATAATTAGAATTTGATGGTTTATTATTAAAAATTGAATTCCAAGCCTGGCGCATCTGTGTTGGCCGAGGAGATGAATGCTCCGGAAATTTTGTCAGCATTTAACAAATCCGGAGGAGGTCGTATTGAGGAACCCCTAATATTATTTATATTGTTAGATTTTATATTCCGTTTAATTTTGACGTTTTCTTGTATGAGGATGTATTCCTTTAGCTTTGGACAGTTGGGTGAGTTTGCCATATGGTTTCCTTGACATAAACAGCATTTCAAATTTACGTCTAAAAGGAGAAATAGGAGAAATTTTCCTAGGGGTATGTATCCGAAACGCTACGATTATATGGTTGAGACTTTTTATTTTTTGTATAATCCTGTTGTTATTTGCATTAAATTTGATTAGATAAAGACTAATCTTCTTTAGGATTTAGTTCAGTTATTTCGATGATATCATCACTGTTTATGACTTTATTAGTGTATTCATTTTCAGTGAGTACTTGTTTAATCTCATCCGTATTAATTTTTTTGGGCAGACCGTTTAATATTACTTTTAATATTTTTTCTGATGGAGAACGATAAGTAAAATGTTCAGTGTTCGTATCTGTTAGTTGTTTACGTAGATTGTTGTAATCCAACTGATTGTGAAGTGAAATTTGTATCCAAATGCTGAATAATTTAATCAGAAATGTATTAATGTTAAGTTCTTTGAGAATATCCCTCAATTTGTTTTCAGTGATGTTTTGTATTGCCATGGGCGTTATATAGGGTTTTCCAATAAAAGTGATATGATTTCTTTAAAAAAACACACTAATTGTTAAGAAAATTGAAATGTTTTTTATTTAATGTGAGGTACAATCGATACAGTTAAGTTCTGAATTGATTGATTTGATTGATTTTGAATGTACGACCAAGTTCTTAGGCTTGAGTTCCCGGATGACGCCGGGTCCACCGTACACCCTTTTTTACACATAACAAAACCGAAGGATTGGATAGGTTAGTTAAGTGGGACAGAATCGGCCCGGTTACAGACACCTAGGTATAGCCGATAGTTAGTAACACAAAGACAACACAATTCTAATCTACTAGATGAAGGATAAAGGCTTAGTAGGTTAATGGATAACGATGGTATTGGTCTTCAACAATTGCTTCTTTAAAACGGCAACCTAAGAAAAAATATTATTATTTCACATGCATCTGGAATTTTCCTGAAATTTAATTCTATTAATACTTTTCGGCTTCCTAACCAAAATTGGTTGACTCGACCCGTTACAGACACCTATGTAAAGTCGTTAGTAATAAAATGACAACACAATTCTAAACTACATAATCAGCAATTACAATGAAGCATTAATTCACAATAATCTTCCTAAATAATTGAAACATTTATTAATTTAATCATTCTGCAACTCCGCAACTTACAGTAGAATTTCCTGAAACCAAAGTTATTTGATCTATATTCAAAATAACTCTAAAATTCATTAGTATTTAACCGTTGAATTGGGCGAACACGAAATTGCAAAAAAAAAAAAAAACAAACAGATTAACTAGATTAACTACCGGTTGCATTCAAATATCCCATATCCCTTAAAATATCCATCCATTAAAATATCCTAAATAATTTAGAATTTTTTATAAAACTGATCAATTTTTCCCGACGCCCATCCTTTTTCACAAGGAAACAAATACTTTTATCACTACTTTTGCACTAGTTCTGGAACTTCTTCTACGTTTGCTGGGGATATATCACATACAATTAATCTCAGACATGACACATGCGACTCGTCTATGACTTGTCACCTCGTATTAGACTTGTCATAAACGATTCATCTCAACAAACGTAAACAAACAAACGTAAATTAGTAATTAGTGTGTCGTCAATGGCTTTCCTGCTGGAAGGTAATATTTAAGTAAAGGCAACTAGATAAAATTTGAAAAAATTATTCTAAAATGAATGATAAATAAGTTTATTTTATAATTTTTATAATTAAATATAAATCGTACCAGTATCTTAAAAGAGGGATAATATGTACTCGTATATTAAATATATTTGAATGAGATTTCCTGAGAACCGAATAATTTTAATATAATAGCTCGGCACTGTACATGTAGATTAATATTTAGGGTTGATTTGAAATTGGGAATTAATAATTATAATTCTTGTACTAAAACAGTCAAGATTGGCAACGTTGCATTTTATGACAAACATCCAGTCGTTGGTGTATTGAAGTATACAAACCTTCTCTTTCTTTTGAATAATTATATTAATTATATCAAATATTTCGAGCTTTTCAGTTACATAGATATAACGAAGTTGCCGATAAACAATTCTTTATGTTAAGATTGTTAAAATCCCAAATCCAATGCAAATAATATTTCTTTTTATAAAGCAAAAATATCGCTAATAAACTGTGAGAAAATACTAGTAATCCATTGAGTGTCACAAAAAGGCAATTTTGCGGTAAATAATAGGATTCGTTACCAACTCCAACATAGTTGCAATTAATCTTGCAAAAATGATGGATTATGAAGGAAATACAATATAGAAAACAGCTAATCATAAATTACCTACACTATATTCTCAATGCACAGAAGAAATACGGAAGCGGAAAATTCTATCGCTAATCAAACCAAAATAAAAATATAACAATTTATTACACAAACGCTGAATAATAGGATGAAGGAACATCACCAAAATAGCTCTCTCCGAAAATCTCCGAAATCAAAGCGTGGAAGAAAACACCTGTACAAACAATCGTAGTAAAATGTACCAAGAGAATTATGCAATGTCCATCCAAGAGCTAAAATTACCTCGAAACGATCCCAACAGACGGCATGAATCTTCCCACCATGAAACCACTACCATCCACCAAGCGACCTCCTGCCAACACCACCATTCAACAAAAACCACGCTTCACAAAGCCGTGACGAATCCATGACAGATCACAAACGAACCATGGCAACCCTACAGCCCAAAAACTTCAGCGTACGACCGATCATACCAAAACTCCCAAAATGATTCAGCCCCCGCCAAATCGACGGCAAACTCCAACAAAAACACCCGAAGCATTCAGCAAAGAAACCAATTTGGACATACAAATCCAACATTCAGGCAATGATTCAATACAAAACTGCAAATCCGCCCTCATACACTAACAAATGAGAACTACCTCAAGTCCTAAACAAAACAACTCAAAACAGTCAAAAATACCTTATAAATACAGGTAACGACAGAACACACATGAACACAACTCTCCGCAAGTTGAGAAACACAACGTTCAACGAACAACCACCACAAACCGCAGACACCGAGCCATTACTCACCATGAACGAAACCCATTCAAATCACTCCAAATATCAAAAAAGATTCACTGCAATACAGCTGCAGCACATCCTCGCCGCACATCCTGTGTAAACCAATAACACACATACACCACTCGTCAAAATCTAATCCAGTTTTCGCACCACAGAGATAAAGTATAACCCCCTCCCAATCGCCAAAAATATACATTCCTTTATAGGTACAATATTCATTTTGCGTGATCTCGACCTGCGACAACATCCACCCCTTGCCGATGACGCCAACCCAGGTCGACAAGGAGAGGTCAACGTCAGCCGCCTCTCCACAACGACGGCAAAAAATCTCACAAAGTTAATAAAAGTCTAAATTATTATACATATAACAAATCAACAAATTATGAACAATTAAAGTCTAATCGACTTTCCCAATTCACAAATTGAATCATCCACATTCAAGAACATTTAGTGCAAATCCAAAGAAATTCGCCCATTTAGACAACGTAATACGAAGTCTTAGTGTAATCCACTACAAAAATATAAATACAACCGTGAGAGAGCAGAGAATATTATACGATCATTTTGTTTATATTTTGCGCATCCCATATACCATATTTTCACTTATACATAAAAAACTATAAACAATACGTATGCGAGAGAAAAAATAAAATTATAAAAATTAGAGACCACGACAGTATTTTTCATAGAAACAGATTACATAGAATGAATGCTAGCAACTATCGTCACAAACTGTTTCATACCACAACAACACAAATAACTCATCCATATGATTCATTGATTATTATGTAATAAAATATAATGTATAATGTAAAATAAAGTAATAAAAATAACACTTATCTTAAGCATTCTTTGTAATCAAAAAAGTCCTACATATTGAATATTAACATACAACGCGTACGATGCATTCAAACAACGGTGTCGAAATACATATAAACGAAATTTATATACATATCCTACACCATTGCAAGCACACCGCACACAAATTATATATTAACACAATACGTATAACTTTTCACTTTACTTATTACTTCTTTACACACAAATTATTATTAATATTATTATTTATTTATTTCATAAGACATATATTAATAAATAATATTATGATTAATATTATAATTAATCAATTATTAACACATATTTAAACTATTTATTTATTTATTTAAAGGAGAGACAAAAATCACGTCTTTCCTTTACGACGTTCAATCGCCGACCCCGATACCGTTAAGTTCTGAATAAAACGTTATTCAAATGGCCGCTACTTCATCTGCAGGAACGAATTCGATGAACCCAATTTTCGAGCACTTTTTCCACTAAATCAAGTCGTATGTCGTGAATAGCACGTTCAATATTGACTTGTAAAGCTTGAAGAGAGTTTGGTTTATTGCTAAGGACCAATGACTTCAAATAAGCCCACAAGAAATAGTCTAATGGTGTTAAATCACAACTTCTTGGAGGCCATTCAATATCACAATTTCTTGAAATAATCGAATCTCCAAACTTTCCAAACGTAGCCCCGTCTTGTTGAAACCAAATGTTGTCAAGATCAACTTCTACCAATTTCGGCCATAACAAGTTGGTTATCATCGATCTATACCGATCTCCATTGGCAGTAACGGTGTTACCAGCTTCATTTCGAAAAAATTACGGACCGATGATTTCACCAGACCAAAAATCACACCAAACTGTCAATTTCGGTGAATGTAATGGTTTTTCATGAATAATTTGTGGGTTCTCTTCGCACCAGAATCGACAGTTTTGTTTATTTAACGCACCACTCAGATCAAAGTGAGCCTCATCAGAGAAGATGATTTTCTTAAAAAAATCGTTATCGTTTTGAAGTTGTTCCAAGGCAAATTGTTCTTGCGTATATCTCACCATGATGAAATTGTAAACATTACTGAATACAATGAAACAAAAAATGACAGATCATGACATATTACAAATGGCCGAAACGTCACTTAAAAATCATATCGTTCCTTTTGGAAAACCCTATAATAACTTTATTATTTTTGTTTTTTGAATGAATTTCAGAATCAAGATCAAATTCAACACCGTTACCATCATCATCGGCCAGATTGTTGAATGTATTATTTGTTGTTATATTTGTTGATGTCGAGGCAGTCATATTACTGTTTTGTTGTAGAGAGTTAATCATGTATTGATTTCCGCTAATCATTTGTTGTAAACTTGCATCATCGCGCGTTTTTTGTTTTTGATTTTTGAACGATAACAATTTTAAGGTCGCATTAGAGCGACCTTTAGTTTCACTCTGGTTAGTTAATTTTATTGTACGAGTATACACTTATTTATTATTTTGTAAATTAGTAATCAATTTGGAGAACAATTATATAAAGAGTGGTTAAATTTTAAGGGCCGACGTTGAATATGAACCACACCTAAAAGTCAAGTTTTTTTCTGCATTTAATTTGACATTTCGCAATTTCAGACTAACTCAATTTGAACCATGGAAAGATACACAATCGAGCAGCCCGTTAAAGTTATTCAGGCATATTATGAAAATGGGCGTTCAAATCAAAATGCATATCGTGCACTTCGTGATTTTTCGGTCAATTTAAACGTCCAAATGTACGTACAATCGGAAAAATCTTGCAAACATTTGAGCAAACCGGGTCTGTAGGAGATTTTGAAACACCAGTGCACGCTCGTGTGGCTGTAGAGCCGTCCACCTCAATTCGTCGTCGTGTCCAACAATTGCACCTCTCACGCTCGTCGTTGATGAACATTATGCATAAAGACTTGCATTTACACGCTTATAAGGTGCAATTGACTCAAGAACTAAAGCCTCTTGACCATTCCAAACGTCGTCAATGGTCAGAATGGTGGCAAGAAATGGCAACAGTGGATGATCAATTTTCGAATAAAATCATCTTCAGTGATGAGGCACATTTTGACCTCAGTGGATTCGTCAATAAGCAGAATTGCCGCATTTGGGCGAATCATAATCCAAGAGTGATTGTCGAAAAACCAATGCACCCACAAAGAGTGACTGTTTGGTGCGGTTTATGGGCTGGCGGCATCATCGGGCCGTATTTTTTCCAAAATGAGGCCAGTCAGGCAGTTACTGTGAATGGTGTTCGCTATCGTGAGATAATAACGAACTTTTTATGGCCCGAATTGGAAGATATGGATGTGGACGATATGTGGTTTGAACGATGCCAATTGGCCGTCAAGATCATGTGATCTGACACCGTTGGACTTCTTTCTTTGGGGTTGTTTGAAAGAAAAGGTGTACGTCGATAAGCCAGCAACAATTCAAGAGCTAAAGGATGAGATAATTCGGCACATTAACGGCATAGAACCTCAATTATGCCTAAGCGTCATCGAAAATTTGGACCATCGGGTGGAGGTGTGCCTCCGACGTCGCGGCGACTATTTGGCCGATATTTTGTTCCATACGTAATTGAACCATACCATATTATCATAATAAAAAGAATTGACAATAATTTCCTAAATAATTTGTGTTTTAGTCAAAATCAACATCGGCCCTTAAAATTTAACCACCCTTTACATAATAACCAATCAGCACAATTTAGAGGTCAATATATTTTGAAAGTGACAATAGTTTTGTTATTACAAAAAATGCATTAAATGCATTAACTACAAATTATTGTAGTTATGTTGAACATTATGATGATGCGTCAACAGATATCGTCGGGCGTACATCCCCAAATTGTTGTACATATATTGTAAGCTCAGAGCCTCTACCTATGAGCCAATACATTTTTCTGAACTTAATATAAAGATCTTTTTTATTTTTGACGTGCTCTCTCCACTTAAGCTTGGCATCGAGAATCGTGCCCAGATATTTTGCTTTGTTTGCATATGGCACCGGTCGTGAGTTAATTTCTATCGGTGGATGGGAAGCCTTTTGATATGTAAAGTTAATATGCGTGGATTTCGTCTCATTACGCTTTATTCTCCAGCACATAGTTCAGGTTCAAACCGTGTTGGTAATCTTCTGGAGTTTGCTCGTTGCATCAGCGACTTCATTTCCAATCGCCATGATTGCTGTGTCACCTGCAGGTGGCTATGATTCCTTCATCAGTTGTTGGAATATCCCTTGTATATAATAAATACAGGATTGGCCCTAAGACACTCCCCTGCGGGACACCGGCAGAGATTTCGTTTATTCCGGGGTATTCATCTTCATATTTCACACGAAAATGTCTATCGGATAAATAACATCTTAGTATGGCATATAATTGAATCGAAAGATCTCTATGCAGCTTGAATTCCAGTCCACTGTGGCAGACTTTATCGAATGCTTGGGCGACGTCCAGAAATATGCTGGAGCATACTATTTCTAACGTTCTTTCAATAATGTTGAAGACTCTATGCACCTCAATGAATAGTTTTAGTCTTTTTAGTAATAATTTTTCAAAGAGTTTTGACATAATTGGCAGCAATAAAATTGGCCTGTATGATTTTTTATCGTTAGGTGCTTTATCAGGTTTTGCTATCATGATTACTTCTGCTACTTTCCATTGCCACGGAACACCGTGGCAGAGCCTGGATTATTTGGCATGTAATCAAGTCATACCCTGGGGCTTTTCAACATCCATGTAGCATTTCACATCTTCTTTTAATTCTTTGAGAGTAACTGGGCGTATATCAAAACCATCTACCTTGTGGATTGACGTTATTCTTTCATTGGCCGTTTGTCTTGGTAGTGGTTGGAAGGTATCCTCGAGATACTCCTGTTCCATCCTCCTTTTTAAGTGGAGGCACTTGCATTTTGGGCCTTTTGAGTACCTTCGCCACATGGTTAGTTTAACTAGATATCTGTTGATTGATGCATTTCTAACTTATTTAAGAAGAGATTTGGGACTATTACTGTACTTGCCAAAGCAGCATACTGAATTGTTTCATTGAGTTGTTCTAATTCATCTTCTAACTGGTGAGAATTTCTTATCGATACCTTAAAGTTGGTTCTTTTCGCCATTACTTCACGAAAGAGATCTCAGTTTGATTTTGAATTTGTTAATCTGGGTGCAATCTCTCTTTGAATTACCATTTCACTGACTGTCGTGATAACTGGGGAATGATCCGATACTAGAGAATTACTATCTTCAATATGAATGTAGTTCTGGGATTTGCCTCTTGCTACATAAAAGTCTATTAGGTCAGGTACAGGGTGGCTGATGAATATTGCTACATTAAGAAACTCAAATAACTTTTTGATTAATTCACGTAATTTATTTGTTCTTGATTCATTTGAAAGATAATTCATTTTATTAAGTTTTTTTCTGAATTGGTTTTAAAAATAATGGAATTTAAATGGCCACCACGCACGTTGACGCATGTGCGACATCTCAGCAAAAAATCATTCGTTACTACATGAAGAGTATCAACGGGAATTGCTTCAATTATAGTTCGAATGGATTGCTTTAAATCATTCAAATTTATTGGTTTTGTTTTGTAAACTTCCTGTTTGCAATAACCCCACAAGAAAAAATCAGGCGTAGTAAGGTCAGAAGACCTGGGAGGCCAACGGAATGTGGAGTTTCTTGAAATCAGCTTATTGGGGAATCAGCTTATTGGGGAGCTGCAATTCGTCTTGAGAGGAGCTGCATCATCTTGTTGAAACCACACAGAGTTGAAAGTGATCCTGTTTCGGCGTAGTTCTGGATAAAAAACTCTTTCAACATTTTTAAGTAACGGTCTGCAGTGACCGTAACAGTAACACTGTTCTCTTCGAAAAAATAAGGCCCGACAATGCATTTTGATGAAAGTGCACACTACACTGTTACGCGAAGTCGATGTAATTCCGCCTCATGGAGTATCTGTGGGTTAGAATCACTCCATATTCGACAATTTTGTTTATAACCATTGCCGTTTAGATCAAAATGGGTCTCGTCAAACATAAAAAGACAGTTTAATACGTTTTCGTCCTCTTCCTCAGAAGGATCTTCTGGCAAAGTTCCAAGCGAATCGGCAAGACTGCTACGTTGAGTTTGTTTGTTATTTGAATTTTATAAGGGAATAAGTTCAAAACTTTGTGCATAACTGTCTGCAGTGACTGTCTGCTGATACCCATTTGAGCAGATAAGCTCCTTGTCGAAACTCTGGGATGGTCTTGTATGGCAGCAGCTACAGCAGCGATAGTTTCCTGCGTCCGAACTGAAGGGTTTCGATGATAAGGATTTCTTGCGATTGACCCATGCTCAGCAAAATTGTTTACGAGCGTCATTAAAGTCCATCTGAAAAAATATTATTATTTCACATCAAGAGATTTTCTAAACAATAAAAAAATTTATTGATTTAATCTGTTCCGAACTACTGAAATTAAATCAAAATTAAAATGCTGGTACAGAAAGTGGTAAAATTTGTTTACTTTGTGGTTTCAATTCACACAATAATTCAATGATAACTTAAAGCCGAGCTTATTGAATTGCCTGAAACCAGAAATTATTTAAATGACTAGCTGACCCGATAGGCGTTGCCCCGTCTTAGCTATGAACATCCAATTCGAACTGGAATAGTGTTTATTGTAATGCTTTTTGGTACACAACATTGTTTTCCGACACTGGAACAGGCGATGTACAATTGGCCACGTGAAAAACATGGATTTTCAAGATTGATGACACTGAATTTAGCCCTTGCGATTTATTTATCGACATTGCAAATGCAAGCCCCTCTAGAAATTGTAACCGTTTAATGTTGAATGGCATGTCGTTTGGAATCATAGGGATGCGTGGAATCGAAACGTCTTTGCGTTTGTGGCTTCGATGACGTTGCTCACTAATTTCTTCACCACAAGCCGTTTGTATGTCATCGCCGGTTATCATATTTTGAATCTGAAAATTTATTTCGTTAACATCAACGTTTGTTGCAGCCAATATAACACGTTCGCTCAACCAAACATGATTTTTGTAGTTTTGGGCAATGTTTGGGAACATCATCTCGATAACTCCGGTCTTTGATTCAGTAAAGTGACAAAAATGGGCAGGGAATGTATTGTATTCAGACGATGTGTCAACAGGAATTTTGTCATTACCAATATCGAGCAATTGTTTGGAAAAAACTTCTTCAGATCGGTCGGTCTGCAATTCGACTCGCATGTTCATATTTAATTTGAGTGTTTTGACTTATTTCCATAAAATGGACGACTTCAAACATGCATTAAGTTCATTGGCTGGCGTTGATCGTTGAATCACTGGCAATGTTTGTCGAACATCACCTGCCAATAGAGTTATCGCACCACCAAACCGGTTTCGGTTGTTTCGTAAATAGATCCAAAGATTTTTTGCGTGCGGTCATGCACTCATCCCAAACGATCACAGAATTCCTCGAAAGGTTGCAAGTTGAGTTTCATTAGTTTGCATGTTCAACGGCAACTTGAGTGCTAAATGAGCTGTGCGACCGCCTTTCAACAACGTAGCTGCAATACCCGATGAAGCAAGTGCAAGTGCAATTCCATTTTGCGATCGAATCGTTTCCAAAATTATTGATATTAAAAACGTTTTACCAGTTTCACCGGGAGCATCTAAGAAAAAAATTCCGCCAGTTCCATCGTTCACTACTTTCATGAGCATTTAGGTATATTAGGTATAGTAGGTATATTATTGTTGCGGATTTAAAAGGGGAACGTTTCTTTGAACGGTTTCTCTTAATGCTTCGGAATTGTATTGGCTTTTGCGTCTCAACTCTTGATTAAATGCGTCGTGTATTGGGCCATTGGGCGTTGTCATTCCAAATTGTATTAATCATTTGTTGGTGAGCATCAATCAATGTCATAAATTGAAATTAATGCTTCATTGTGAATTTCTTTATATTTGTTTGTTGATGGGAAGCATGTAGACAAAATTAAAGCAAACAATTCACGCTTCTCACGGTGATATGAATTCCAATGGCCCAACTTTTAATGACTATGCCTCATGGAATGCTGAATGCTGAATTTTAGCGATGGTATTGGTTATGTTGGCTTTAAGGGCATCGGTCGATTGCGAGAAAATCCTAGCGGGGTCAAATCGCACGATCTTAGTGCCCAATTCACGTCACCTATGCGAGAGATAAAACTACCCTCAAATCGTTCATGCAAAATGTCGATCATTACGTTTGCTGTGTGGCATGTATCCCTGTCCTTCTGGAAACACATGTCGTCTACCTCCATATCGTTCAATTTGGGCCAAAAGAAATCGGTTAGCATCGTTCTGTAGTGCTCGCCGTTGATGGTGATGGTCACACCAACGTCATTTGGTAAACCAAATGTTGTGGGTTGGCATCGTCCCATATACGGCAATTTTGCTTGTTAACATAGCCATTCATCAAAAAATGCGCCTCGTCGCTAAAGATGATTTTGCGGCCAAAATTGGAGTCCTCTTCAAAACGCTCCGAAGACCAGTCAGCGAACAACCGGCGTTGTCCATGTTCATTAACTTTGAGCTCCTGGGTCAGTTGGATCTTGTGCGGGTATAAAGCCAATCTGGCGTTCCTTTGATGTACGAGTGTTGGCCGAATGTTTACCGAACCGATTATCTCGAGTTTGTACTAATGAAAACTAATTTGATAATAAAGTTTTATCATTTGTACGTGATGCTCAATTGTGTAACTTGTCATGGTGATTTGAAGACTAGATTAGACAGACGCCAAATAAACAAA
Organism: Nephrotoma guestfalica; assembly: GCA_963691935.1. NCBI lineage: Eukaryota > Metazoa > Arthropoda > Insecta > Diptera > Tipulidae > Nephrotoma > Nephrotoma guestfalica. The sequence continues at coordinate 233,517,639 of OY829915.1, read as the reverse complement.
AATCTAGGTGATATTTATCTTGAAAGTGAAGAAAGCTTAACATGGCTACACGAACGACCCAAGATCCATAACTATCGCCCTTCCTTTTGAAAACTTTGTAGACGCGTATATTCGAGGCAATATTTAAAGTTAGGAATACTAGCTGGGGTTAGCCTCAACATGCGGACTGTAAAAGGAATTTTGTATATATACAGCTTTACATTCCCTAGAGTGCACGATAGAGAAATCGTGTGAGCGAGCAATGCAAACACTAAGGCAGTTAAGAAAATACTATTTCTGGCGGTGTCTTCGACATATCGATTGTTGCTCCCACCCCTTGATTTTAAGCGATATCCCATACAAAAAATTATTAAATTTATAATTTTTAATCGACATTTGCGGGTTAATTAAGGCCCACAATTAAATTTTAATTTCAGATTGGAAACCTTTCTGCTTGTTTTTTATGCTTAACATCTTTAGCGGTGTTACAAAAATATTTTGGGTGAGTTACATAAAACAAAATTGCAAACTACAATTTGCTAAGCTTTCTGCAAACATTAATCTTTTGATTTTCATTTCTAAGAAAATTTTTCATAAAATTTGATCAAACAATGAAAAATTTAGCAAAACTGAAGCCTCGAATCGAGGTCGTTAACGACAATTGTATACACTGTAAAGTTCAGGCGTCATAAGCACGTAAATTTAGTTTGTTTTAATCGTTTTGTGTTACATAATGGAAATTTAAAACTTTGGCGACGAAATATTTTATTTTCAGCTGCATTGTCGTCAAAAATGCTGTCGTAACAAGACGCATTAAAAGGGTTTTATCGAAAACCTAAAATTGAGAATTGAAATAAACTTTTTGTTAATCGTTCTGCAAAATGACTGTATTTGAAGCTTTTGAAATTGTCTCGACATAAAGTTATTTTATGAAAATTGTTGGGCTTGAGTTACCCAACAAATGCTACTAACAATATTCAATGACTGTAATAATGGGTGTTCTATCTGTCGGATTTTTTTAGCTCATAAAAATTTTTTATTGTGCTGTGGCAACCCGAAAATTGTTTCACAAATTAATAATAGTCATAACTATATGCCATTTTTAGTCATATTTTCGTTGACAATACAACAACGTGTTTTGGTTATCCAAACTTATTTGTTTTTTTTCAATATGGACGTCCTATACAGAGTCTGGAATTCGCAAAATTGTCAAACGTTTGAAGAAACAGGATCAGTTGCACGTGCTGGTGGATTGTGGGCTGATTGCTTCATTGGACCTTATTTTCCCGAAAAGAGCATTCATGTAGTAACAATGAATAGTGATCTCTATCGTGGCAAGTTAACTGAATTTTTATAGCCTAAATTAGGTGAAATTGATTTAGATAATCTTTTCTATTGGCGCCCAAGTTTGGTGATCGCATAATTTCAAGAAATTCTGATGTCAATTGGCCACCATTATCTTGGTTCTGGTTTTTTACAAGTGGATCATGATGCTGAAATTGAGGGCATTGAAATGCATTTATTGTAACAGGAGCCGCGGTGGTCACATGAACGATGTTGTAGGAAGAGACTTCTATAAAACATTTGAATTTCGAACATACATTATGAGTTTTATTTTAATATAACAGATGCGGAACACTCATGGTGACGTGAAGACGTTTAACTCACGGTCCATACATTTCGCGGTTACCATCCCATTCCCATCCTAGACGATGGAGTTATCGTCTCAGTGATTTTATGAATTAAAAATTAAAAATAACCAACCTTGAGACTCTCGTAATACCGGATGCACTACATAACAGACACCGTAAATCACCGAATGATCGAAAGGATGAATTATCTACACTAAACACTAATCGATCCATTTGTCTATAAACAAAATTTTGCAAATCATTCATAAATGTTGGACTTTGATAGTTTATTACCCTCGAACTTGCAAAATAAACAAGTTCAACGTAGTTTTGCAATTAAGAATGAATTGTGTCGAATCACCCTAAGCAAATTTAAAGGCAAAACCACCATAACTCTCATAATATGCATACACAATATCATAAACCGTTAAGTGTTCAAATAGAAATCTCCACTCAGACGAGTAGATCCCCGTGCACGTGATTTCATTAAATTATACGGGTGCATATACGAAACATGTCACCTCATCAACATTCAATTTTATAGCACTAGACGATAAAAGTGTCAAAAGTGATGATGGAAAGTTATACGAGGAAGGTCACATGATCGTATGGAATTTCGTTTTGGAGAACAAGTTTATTTTATATAGCGAATACAAATTTGAATAACCATTGAACGTGCACACCAAACTACTTTTTGTGCAAATATTTGAGATTTTTAATTTGTAAATCCCATACCGAATACAATTTGGTATGCTTGAATAATCACAGCAGGATGTGTGAATCACGGGTAAAATGTGCAATTTATGTACTAAATTCCGCCCTAATTAAGAGACGTCATCCCAGCATCTGTGAAAAACACAATATTTTCTGTATTAAATATCAACAATTAATTAGAATCGCTAATAGTCTGCAGATAACGATTACAAATCGTTTTGAACGCAGTAAAAAGAACCTTGATATATAGATCTTAACCCCTTGTCGACGAGGTAAAACTATATGTACAAACCATATCATTTCACTAGAAACATTTAATTAGCGGATTGGTATATAAAGCAAAATAAATACAAACAACCTTGTTTAAATTATTGTGCCGATAATGAGTATTTTTTATCAATGAAGCCAGCCTTGCAATGGGTTAATTTGAATACAATAACTGTCACGTTATTGACGTCGATTTACTATTACTACGAAACCACAACATAGTATTTTGGTTTCGTATGTCGCGTGTAATAATCAGCATTCACATTGAACAAGAATAACAAACAGCTAAATAATAATTTAAATACGGTCAGCGAAATATTTATACGCAAGTCATATTATATTATGGTTGAGTTCGCTTACTGTGCACAGTAAGTATGGCAAATAAATCATATGGTTTAATGGTGTTATGTAAATTTTGATGTAGTGTTAAATATACAGTCGGTAGTAAAAGTGACTTTCTAATGTCGAGTGTCCGGAAGTATACGCGGTCGGTTTAAAAAAAAAATGTTAATCCCCCTGATTCTTGTTATACTTGACAATCAATGTTTGAGTTTTTCTCTTTGAAATGCTACATTAATTCTCAAGTGCCGTTATTAATGGGTAAAATTTGTGAGGTAATCAGTTGGTATAGGATGACTTGTAGTAATGCTGACCGAACATAATCTAATATTGAATCATCAATTGGAATTAATTTTTTGGGAAGAACAATAAATTGGTAAAAATTCTGTATGTTGATCTATTTTTACAGAACAACCCGAACATGGTTATTAACAAGAACAAGTTTTCAAAATCGTTACAGTAAATGTCAAACATAACCCAATAACGAGGTTAACGAACTACAGGCTTCATTTCTATTGAATTTTGTGTCATGCCGCTCGATATATAAAACTAGTTGATCCGGGGAACTTCGTTCCGCTCCAAATTACTTCGTTCCGAGCAAATACTATTGTCATTCACGAAAATTGATTTTGATGAGGGAAAAAATCAAACAATTCAACTCAATTCTCAATAGACGATTGAGTTGAGTGGACATTCCATTCACTTTTCAACCAATTCAACACCAATGTATGAGAAAAGTGAATTAAATTTCGATTCAAACTCAGAAATATTTTATTCGAGTGGAATTAAATCGAATACAGACGCAAATCAATCCAATGCATTGTGGTAAACAATATTTTTCGTTTTGTTCTCCGGCGCATAAATGAACAACGATGATGGTTTGCCAACTCTCGAACACGCGACTTACAACTGACCATGAGAAAAACACGGAAATACCAGATTTATTCCGCACACTTCCAACGATTGACCAACTGAATGCGCTTGAAGTTGAACGGAATGTCAGTTGGAATCAGAGGAAATCTCGGAATTAGAACATCCTCTATTTGAATTTGCCTTTGTTGATCGTCGCTTGAATCACGTTGTTCATCAGTTTCTTCACATGCGTATGCCGGTTTTACACAAATTCACACTTTTTTGTACATGTGTTAGTTTCACACTGTTAAATCAAAAGCCAATTAGAAAGCATAACCATCCCAATTGGAATTTTAGTTCTAAATGTTAATCTAATTGTAGTTTAGCTCAGGTTTCGTGAGCACTTCAAATAGGTTGCAAAATTGCTAATCCAGCCAGCCTTATTGCCACTTCTTAACCAGGTCAGCAAATTTGGAACGAATTTTTAAATTTATATTTAGAGTTTGGGCGAAAATGGTAAACGGCCATTAACACGCCTTCCCAGAGATTTGGACTCAGATTCCTCAACTTCTAATAGGTTGCTAAATTGCTCATCCAGCCAGTCTAACTGAAATTTTCTAACCAGGATAGCAAATTTGTTGCGAATTTTTATATTTCTATTATGATTTTGAACGAGAATGTTAAAGTAGAAAAGAAATAATAATTCTAATCAGAATTCGCATGAGAATATTAGTTAATTATTGTACTAAAATGGTTGTAGTTTTGACTATCCATTAAAAGGTTTGCAACTTTGATTAAAATAATTCTTAAACTTTATCAATACAAGTATTATTAATTTATATCTCTTATTTAAATATTTAGTTCGTTAAAATTAAATGGAAATGATGAATTGGTTGATTTAGTATTCGTAGCTTATTTGTAAATTCATAACAGTGTACTCCACTCAACACAAGCAAATTCAATCAGAATCTTATAGGAAAAGAAATATTCCAATAGGATTTGTTTACGTACCCGTGTGGAAAAAAATACGAAATCGGCATACGCATTTCTTCACAGCCAATCGCGCTCCGTTACACAATCTCGGATGGTTCAGATTGCGAAGCATGGTAATCTCGGCAAATCTGTTACGACTCCACTGTCGCAACATTGCCTTTTGTTTAATGCTGATGGCATTGCCATCTGTATTATGACATTAATATTAAAATTGTTGTGCAGTGTGCATGGGCTTTAATATTATATTCTATGTTTTTTTACGCACCCTATGGCATTGCATAAACGTCGAATGATTTTGAGAGCGAGACGAATGTGTACCCCGTGTGCGTGTGTGCGGCCGGCGAAGATGTAGAGAAATATTTTTGGTTGTGTTTTATCGTTTTGTGGTGTGCGATTGATGCGCGGTATGAAAGGGTGAGCGAACAAACGAACAAAAAATATTCTTCTAGATTTTGGTGGTACGAGAAATTTTGGTAGTCGAGTTTTGGATTTTGATGAGTAAAATTAAATTTTGGCACTCACGCGTTTTAATAGCTTGGCGTGAATTACAAGAAAGAGCCAGAAAATTGCTTTTGATTACCAGGGCACGAGTCCAATTCCAAAAGTATTAAACTAAAGTTGGTTCGCTTATAATAAAAGCTTGTGTAAAATTTTTGTTTGTTTGAATCAATAAATAATTCGGATGTAGTTGCGCGTTATTTCTGTTATTGAATATTGTGTTAAAACGTATTTGATTGGATGAAAAGGTTCGACGTATTTGCATCCACAATTTAATTAATTTGTGCTGCTGGTAAATAAATAAAATAAAGCCTTGAGTACAAAGAAACTGGATTAGTGTATGGTGCTGTAGTGTTCATGACAAACGAAACACTCCACATATATAGGCCGCCTCACGTGGCTTCATTTTTATTGCGGGTGTGGTGAAATACTAAAGAAATTAGTGACCTTGAGGTATCCCAGAGACATGCGATTCTAATTGTTGGCGTGGACGTCGGGCCAACAGAGGCTCACCATTTTTTCCGGGCGGTTACACGTGGATTACATTTATTAACGGGTGTGTCGCAATTATAACGGGTGCCACATTAATAACTGGTGCCGCATATATTAAATGGACACCGCATTTTTTTGTACGAGTGGCCAGCTGAAGCCAGTCGTGTTTTTTCAAAGCGGGAAGACGCCCAACATTTACGGCGGCCTATCGAGACGAATTTTTCTTTATGGAAGACGCCCAACGAATATTTTACGGTTTACGGCGGGAAGTCGCCCAACGAAAATTTTGCGATTAACAGCAAGGTTTTTTTTATTTTTTATTTTTTTGTTAATAAAGAAAGTATTAATTGGTTTCGCTTCATCAATAACAGCACGGCGTTTCCTGGCATTCGGATATTTTCTCCCTCATCGAACTCACTTTCTTTATTTTTTCGTAATTTTCCTAGTCCTATTATTTTTTTTTGTTTTTATTATGATAAGATGAATTACTAAATTTTTCGGATTAGAATGATGGGAGGGAGTCTCATTTCGTGTCGGTTTCATAATTGCAAGCTGGGCTTGAGACTCCCCTTCATCCCCTTGGCACCCTTGGCATGTCATCCACAGAGTCGGAGTGGCGAGTGTAGCATATGTGTCATCCATTCGGGGACGACCGTAAAATCTACACGGTCTCCCCGTGGCACTTCGGCAGTCTCCGGCTGTCGAAGTGTGTAACGTGGGAGATTACCTAGAGGTCTCACCGGGAGAGGCTATGTCTGTTGGGGAGATGTTCTGTTACGATTACATGATCGTAACAAGCGCTGTTTGATTAATTTTATTCCCCTCGGTTTGCGTCTTCGCTTTCGAAGTTGTGTAGTGTTTGTACATGTCGTGGTGATGGCGCGAGGGTGAGTAAGATGATGGGAGAGAGAGCGATGTACATCGAGTGGTGTGTAAAGCAAAACATTCCATAAGAATGTTTTTCTTATATGCCTCTCGTTTACATCAATGCGAATTGATGTAAACGAGAGACAGAGAAGAAAGACAATTCTTCTGGAATGTTCTGCGCGTCGTTTGTGTGGCGTTCGAGTTTTGATTTTTTGATTACACAGTCGAGTTTTAAATTTTGAATATGAAAGGTGTATGCTAACTAAACAAAGCAAAAATAAAATAGAATAAAATAGAAAAATATAAATTTTATTTTCGGCGTGTGGCCGCATTTTTTTTTTTTTGTTAAATATATATATATTTTTTTTGGAAAATAAAGTTGAGTTTGTGATCTTAAAGTGGAGAGTCGAGTTTTTGATTTTGATAAGTTTTTTTTTTTAGCGACTTGCGTCTGATTAAACATTAATTAATAAAACAGGTGAAATTATTTTTTTTGTTTTGAGTTGGAGACGACCAGTTTTGCGTTCGTTGTGAGAGAGTTGAAAAAAAAAACAAATTTAAGAAAATGCAATGCTGGTGAGCATTGAGTTAATTTGTGATTGAACAATATAATTAACTGTTATTCCATGATACATTTGGTGTAAATAAGAGAAAAATATCGTTTCACTATTTTCCGAAATAAATTATAAAAAGTTTTAATTTAAATTGTCTGTGGAAATTGTGTGACGAAAAATAAATATTTTTCGCAAGTGGAGAAAAGTTCATTAACATGCTGAAGCCAAAGTAAACAATAGAAAAATAAAAAGTATGTTACGACAATTATCCTAATGACTAATAATAATAAAACTTGAACACGTGAAAATCGAACGAAATAAACTTAACGCATCTTCACGCAACGAGTGATCAATCGAGGTCATTCTAGTTGGATTTTGCTCATCGGTAAAATACCGCAACGTACGGGTGGTCAATAACGTGGCCACATATTTCATCGGGTGCCGTATGTTTAACGGGTGCCACATTGTTCAACGGGTGCCACATATTTCATCGGGTGCCGTACATTGTTCAACGGGTACCGCATTTTTTTCAACGGGTGCCACATATATTTTCATCGGTTGCCGTATATTTCAACGGGTGCCCCATATTTCATCGGGTGCCGTACATTGTTCAACGGGTACCGCATTTTTTTCAACGGGTGCCACATATATTTTCATCGGTTGCCGTATATTTCAACGGGTGCCACATATATTTTCATCGGTTGCCGTATATTTCATCGGGTGCCGTACATTGTTCAACGGGTACCGCATCTTTTTATCGGTTGCCGCATATTTTCAACGGGTGCCGTACAAGGCCAACCGGCTGTTTTGGTTTTGGTATCGGGGAGAGGCCCCGCAACGTTATTAGTTTTTTGTAAGGTACAATTTTTATTTATATTTTTTTAATTTTATTTTTTTTGATTTTATTTTTTTTGATTTTTTTAATTTTATTAATTCTTGTATATTTTTGTAATCGAGCGCCGCATAACGGTCGCGCGCTCGATGTGCATTGTTGCTCTCTCTCTCTTTCTCGTTACTCTCTCTCGTTTTCCCTTTCTGGTGTTTTTTGCTTCCTTTCTTTAAAATAGAAATGAATTACTAAATTTTTTTTTCGGTGTGGTATGATGGGAGCGGAGACTCCCTCTGTGTCGGCGTAGTGTTAGCGGTTCCTTGATGCCCGCATCCGATTCCGTAACCAGGGCTTGTCCCTGTTTGAATTCGGATGGATGCGCGCACCAAGGCACCTCTATCGTTATTATTATTATTTTATTATTTATTTATGTAAATTCGGTTCGTTCCTCAGGTTCCGGCCGACGAATTTTGGCGGAACTCGGTTTTTATTATTTGCGTTCCCCCTACAATTCTGTATGATCACGGTGTAAGCCAGGAGCCCTGTATGCCTCAAACCCCACGACCCTTAGCACTTCTCCCTGAGAACGTAGCCGGCAAAAAAATCACCGTGGAGGCCTCTGCAGGTGCTTAGTGATATCTGCAGGTTGGCAGTAGCCAGCCTGTAACAGTGGCGCCCAAGCATTTTTCGCGAATTTTTAAATTTTTTTGATTTTTTAGATTTGTACCTTCACTCTCTTTGGCGTGCGCGTCCAGTGTCGAAACCAGTGCTTCGCACTGTTTGAATTCGCATGGACACGCACACCAAAGCCAGTCGATGTGCGAATTTTTAAATTTTTGATTTTTTTTTGGATGATCTGTAGCTTCACTCCCTTTGGCGTGCGCGTCCAGTGTCGAAACCAGTGCTTCGCACTGTTTGAATTCGCATGGACACGCACACCAAAGCCAGTCTCCCGGTTGGCATTCCCCATCTGCGATCGCAACCAGCACGGGCTGTTTGATTGCGCGTAGATGGGGGTGTCATACCCCTATTCTTTGGACATCCGACTTACGAGCTCTTTCCCATTTCCACTATGTTGTGTCAGATTGTGGTGGAGCTCGGATGTCATTTGTCCAGGGTTTAGCTTAGCTTCATTTCTTCTTTTCCCCGAAATTTCTCGACCGAAATTTGAGGAACAGAACAGAACATATTATTATTATTATTTTTATTTTATTTTATTATTTAGCTGACACGGAGTGGGGTTCCCACTCTCATCATACCAACCGTCTTGTCGTTCTGATCTAAATTTTTTTTTTTTTTGATATATATATATTGGTATTTTTTATTTTTATTTTTTTTAATTTTGGGTTGTATTGGAACCCGCCGGTACTTATTAGTACTTCATTTTATATATTTTTTGCATTTTTATTATTATTCTGCCTGCATACCGCTGGGTGTGCTGGTAGTTTTGGTTTTTCTTTTTCTTTTTGTGTATCGTTTTGTAAATTTTAACGAGCCCCTCCAAATTAGGTTCTCATTGAAAAGCGCCACTTTGGAGGGTATCTCGTCTTCTCCGTCGTTAAACCATCGTGGGAGTACGGGCCCCACGGTACTAGTGGACCACGGCTTCACCGTCCCTAGTATCAAATCTACAAGGTAACCATTCCTTCTTTTCTTTTCTTATTATTTGATTTTCTTTGCGCTTTGCTTTACTATTTAGTTGTACAATTTCACTATCGGCGTACCATTGGGTGTGTTGGTAGTTTACTTTTCGGGATTATTATTAATATTTTTCATTATTTTTCGCGTATTAAAATGGTTTTCAACGAGACCCTCCAAAATAGGTCCTCGTCGAAACATGCCATTTTCGATGGTATCTCAATTACAAGGTAACCATCCCTTTATTATTATTGCAATTATTTTTATCATTTGTATTTTTTTTTTGTTGTTATTTAATTATAGTGTGTGTGGAATTATTCCAATTTACTTTATTTGGGACCTTCAGTCTCCTCTAAAGTCATTTTAAATTCAAATTTTTGTATATTTAATAACTTAATAAAGACTACGTCATTGTTTCTTGCCGAATAAATCGAGCGAGTTTATCCCTCTATCCTTTCATCCTTAAAAATGTACTTAGCATCATTCGAGCAAGACGATTTGGAGCGAGGCTCTATAGACGGACCATCATTAGCTGAAAGTGGACTAAACTACACTGGATCTCCCTCGGACAACTCCATCGACATGTTCCTGTTTCAGGTAGACACCATCGCTTCGTCTCGCGGATTGTCCGACCAAACCTTGTTATTCGAGCTACATACCATCCTGGAAGATATCGCCTTGCAGTGGTATTGGACATTCCGCAAACATAATCCGAACGCTACCTGGACAGATCTACGAAGCGGTATCATCGAGCGTTTTAAAGACCGTCGCACCAATTACGAAATCCGGCGAACCGTCGAGGCACGCAAACAACGACCCAACGAAAGTTTCCTAGATTTTGTCGATCAAGTGTGGAGTCTAACGCTACAATGTCGTACACCGTATTCGGACGAGGAGCTCATCGAAATTTTAATGACAAACATGAAGCCAGAATTACAGTTTCATCTCACCGATCGTCGGTTTAGCACCATAAATGAGCTGATCAAAAGTTGCTCTGCTTGGGAGGAGTCTTTCAGGCGGATCAAAGCTACGGCGGACCCTGCAATCCATTCACGACGCGTGATCAATGAGTCATCAGGCAGTCCGTATGATGATGTTGGAGCATATGACTCTCATGAGAATTATCTCTTGACTGATGTTCTACCCGATAACTCAGTATCCGCAATTCACAAGGGGAGCAGGTTTCCATCGGCAGCGGCGAGACGTCCTGGCGGACAAGTCCCAGCAGACAGCTCGGGATCAGTTGGTAAGCAACAATCAAATTACGGTAAAAATGTCGTCATCACAACGGACACTCAGACGGAGTGTACAGAGCACAAATCAACCTCAACCCAGACTGCAGATAGTAGAGAGGATAGAGCCACTCAAACCGATTCAGGAGAATGCAGCGGGCAATACAAATGCGGAACGCCGCTCCCCGTCGAATCCGATGAAGAAGTAAACTCGTCTGGCAGTAATGATTCCTTTCCCGATCCTTCTTCCCTACCAAATTCCCCTTCCCTTCCTGTCGCTCTAAAGTTTTTCTATAATTCTCCGTCGTTAGCTAAGTTAGATCGTTTAAAACGTTCCAAGAAATATTGGAACCACCGCGTTGCAATGAGAAATGACGTGATTTCCTCCGTTTTGTTCTCCGAGGGTAGTGACACTCGGCCTTACGCCCAGGTCTTTATCAATAAGATCCCGTTTAAGGGTCTTCTCGACAGCGGGGCGAGTGTCAGTGTTCTCGGGAATGGATCGGAGAAAATCTTGTCCCATCCCTTCGTAGAGTTTCATAATTTTCCATCCACGATAACTACCGCGAGTGGTCAAGTCCAACGAGTATTTGGTTACATACGAGCTAACGTCGAGTTTAATGGAATTACTCAAACCATGAATTTTTATGTTGTTCCTTCCTTAGAACAACCGCTTTATTTGGGTATCGATTTTTGGAATCGTTTTGGAATTTCCCCAAAAATCTCCGCGTTAAATAATTCGGACGAATTAGGTGAAACTACCAACACACCCAAATTTCATATTTTAACCTCTAATGATCGTCGTAAATTGGATCTTATTCGCGAATATTTCCCGAGCAGCGATATATTAGGTTTGGGCCGCACATCCCTCATCACTCATATGATCGATGTCGGTTCCGCAAAACCAGTCAAACAACGTTTTTATTCCGTGTCCCCAGCTATCCAGAAACTCATGTATGCCGAGTTGGATAGGATGTTGTCTTTGGGGGTCATCGAGGAGTCACAAAGTTCCTGGTGTTCACCGGTCACGTTGGTGCGTAAGGCCAATGGCAAAGTCCGTTTGTGCTTGGATGCTAGAGAACTGAACAAGGCCACCGTCAAGGATGCGTATCCGCTGCCAATAATCAACGGATTGTTGGGTCGTTTGGGACACACCCGATTCATTTCGGCGATTGATTTGAAGGATGCTTTTTGGCAGATCCCACTCGATCCAGCATCCCGCGATAAAACAGCGTTTACGGTTCCTGGACGGCCCTTGTATCAGTTCAAGGTGATGCCGTTTGGCTTGTGCAACGCACCACAGACGCTTTGTCGCTTAATGCACCGCGTGATCCCGTACCAGCTACACGATAAGGTCTTTGTGTACCTCGATGACCTTCTGGTCACATCCTCCACTCTGGCCGAACACTTCGAGTTGCTACAGCAGGTTGCTGGATATCTGAAGGATGCCGGTCTAACAATCAATTTGACCAAAAGTAAGTTTGTGTTGAAAGAAGTCGACTATTTAGGTTATATTGTGGGTGATGGTTGCCTCCGTACAAACCCAGATAAATGTAAAGCTATTCTGGAGTACCCTATTCCGAAAACGACGAAACAGATTAGACGTTTTCTGGGGATGTGCGGATGGTACCGTCGCTTCATTCCAAATTTTGCCTCTTTAGCTTCTTCTCTCACCGATCTTACTGGTAAAAACACTAAAGTATGTTGGTCTGCAGCTGCTGATTCTTCTTTTAACGCTCTCAAAACCGCCTTGTCAACTGCCCCAGTTTTGACGCATCCTGATTATACAAAACCCTTTTTTATTCAGTGTGATGCCAGTGCCGTTGGGGTCGGTAGTGTCTTATTTCAGGTGGACGCCGAGGGGGTGGAGCGGCCCATTGAGTTTTATTCACATAAGCTCAATGCGGCGCAGCGAAACTACTCGGTGACCGAGCTGGAATGCTACGCTGCCGTCCTCAGCGTGCGAAAATTTCGTCCCTACGTGGAAGGCTATCCGTTCGTCATTTACACTGACCATTCCAGTTTACGCTGGCTAATGAGTCAAAAGGACCTATCCGGACGTTTGGCGAGATGGAGTCTTAAACTCCAAGCGCTGGATTTTCAGATTGGATACCGAAAAGGTTCAGTTAACATTGTACCAGATGCGTTGTCTCGAGCTTTTCCGGATGAATCCGCTCCTTGTGCGGATGAGTCTGGGAGTAAGAGCACGCCTGATCCTGGTGCCCAATTTGAGGATCCAGCCTTGCCGAGTAAAAACATCGACTCTTCTGTGAATGCGTTAATACCTTCTTTCGTCCCCATTTTGCACGTTGATCAAAACTCGGTTGCGTTCCAAGATCCAGATTACGTCGATCAAATCGCGAAAATTCGTACGTTAAAAGATTGTTCGCACAATTATAAAATCCAGGATGATAAACTGTTAATATCCCCTTCGTTTGGTTTTAAATATATGGATACCGATTTGTCGAATTGGAAACTTGTTATTCCGAATTCATTAACTCAATCGCTTATCGAACAGGCACATGTACCTCCCACTTCAGCACATTTAGGCGGCAGCAAAACCCTCGAGCGCCTTCAGCGTCAATTTTTCTGGCCTCAGATGGCAAAACAAGTTAAACAATACGTTGCTAGCTGCACTAAATGTAAAATGAACAAAGCTGTTAATTTCTCCACACAACCAGCCATGGGATCTCAGGTCACGTCCACTCGCCCGTTTCAAAAATTGTATGTAGATTTTTTAGGTCCGTATCCACGTTCCAAACTCGGTAATACCTGCATCGTTATCGTCTTGGATCATTACTCGAAATTTGTAGTTGTAAAACCATTACGCGAAGCATCTGCTCTATTGCTATGTCGATTTCTAGAGGAAATATTCTTGTTGTTCTCGGTACCAGAAAGCATTACGTCGGACAATGGCAAACAATTCATCTCGAATTTATTTAAAGAGTTGTTATTTAAATACGGTGTAACACATATACGTACGCCGGTGTATTCGCCTCAAAGCAACGCATCCGAGCGTGTTAACCGAACCCTAATTGCAAGCATCAGATCTTATTTGAGCGATCACGACCATAATCAGTGGGACAAAAATTTGCAAGCAATTGCGGCCGCGCTACGAAATGCTGTACACGATACGTTACATTATTCCCCTCACTATGTCGTGTTCGGTCAACATATGTCGCTACACGGTTCGGATTACGCGTTAAGAAGATTACTCGACGAACATGATCCCAGCGAAGTCCAGATATGGGCTAAGCCAGATCGAGTCAATCTTCTCAAAGATCGTATACTTCACTATTTACGCGTAGCACACGAAAAGGGAGCTCAACATTACAATTTACGTAGTAATAAGCGTTCTTTTCGAATTGGACAACCCGTTTTCATACGATCTTTTGCTTTGAGCGATGCAACGAACAAATTTGCCGCTAAATTGGCTAGCAAATTCAAACCCGCGGTAATTACCAGTAAAATCGGACAAGTGGCGTACACCGTCGAAGATTTGAACGGAAAAGTATTAGGTACTTATCACGTCAAAGACATCCGTGTTTAATCGTTTCTCCCTCTATCTTTGTCTTCGTGTTGTTTGTTTTAGGCCCGGCTTATGAGACATCTCAGGGTGTGGGACGTTCCCACGTTTGTTACGATTACATGATCGTAACAAGCGCTGTTTGATTAATTTTATTCCCCTCGGTTTGCGTCTTCGCTTTCGAAGTTGTGTAGTGTTTGTACATGTCGTGGTGATGGCGCGAGGGTGAGTAAGATGATGGGAGAGAGAGCGATGTACATCGAGTGGTGTGTAAAGCAAAACATTCCATAAGAATGTTTTTCTTATATGCCTCTCGTTTACATCAATGCGAATTGATGTAAACGAGAGACAGAGAAGAAAGACAATTCTTCTGGAATGTTCTGCGCGTCGTTTGTGTGGCGTTCGAGTTTTGATTTTTTGATTACACAGTCGAGTTTTAAATTTTGAATATGAAAGGTGTATGCTAACTAAACAAAGCAAAAATAAAATAGAATAAAATAGAAAAATATAAATTTTATTTTCGGCGTGTGGCCGCATTTTTTTTTTTTTGTTAAATATATATATATTTTTTTTGGAAAATAAAGTTGAGTTTGTGATCTTAAAGTGGAGAGTCGAGTTTTTGATTTTGATAAGTTTTTTTTTTTAGCGACTTGCGTCTGATTAAACATTAATTAATAAAACAGGTGAAATTATTTTTTTTGTTTTGAGTTGGAGACGACCAGTTTTGCGTTCGTTGTGAGAGAGTTGAAAAAAAAAACAAATTTAAGAAAATGCAATGCTGGTGAGCATTGAGTTAATTTGTGATTGAACAATATAATTAACTGTTATTCCATGATACATTTGGTGTAAATAAGAGAAAAATATCGTTTCACTATTTTCCGAAATAAATTATAAAAAGTTTTAATTTAAATTGTCTGTGGAAATTGTGTGACGAAAAATAAATATTTTTCGCAAGTGGAGAAAAGTTCATTAACATGCTGAAGCCAAAGTAAACAATAGAAAAATAAAAAGTATGTTACGACAATTATCCTAATGACTAATAATAATAAAACTTGAACACGTGAAAATCGAACGAAATAAACTTAACGCATCTTCACGCAACGAGTGATCAATCGAGGTCATTCTAGTTGGATTTTGCTCATCGGTAAAATACCGCAACGTACGGGTGGTCAATAACGTGGCCACATATTTCATCGGGTGCCGTATGTTTAACGGGTGCCACATTGTTCAACGGGTGCCACATATTTCATCGGGTGCCGTACATTGTTCAACGGGTACCGCATTTTTTTCAACGGGTGCCACATATATTTTCATCGGTTGCCGTATATTTCAACGGGTGCCCCATATTTCATCGGGTGCCGTACATTGTTCAACGGGTACCGCATTTTTTTCAACGGGTGCCACATATATTTTCATCGGTTGCCGTATATTTCAACGGGTGCCACATATATTTTCATCGGTTGCCGTATATTTCATCGGGTGCCGTACATTGTTCAACGGGTACCGCATCTTTTTATCGGTTGCCGCATATTTTCAACGGGTGCCGTACAAGGCCAACCGGCTGTTTTGGTTTTGGTATCGGGGAGAGGCCCCGCAACGTTATTAGTTTTTTGTAAGGTACAATTTTTATTTATATTTTTTTAATTTTATTTTTTTTGATTTTATTTTTTTTGATTTTTTTAATTTTATTAATTCTTGTATATTTTTGTAATCGAGCGCCGCATAACGGTCGCGCGCTCGATGTGCATTGTTGCTCTCTCTCTCTTTCTCGTTACTCTCTCTCGTTTTCCCTTTCTGGTGTTTTTTGCTTCCTTTCTTTAAAATAGAAATGAATTACTAAATTTTTTTTTCGGTGTGGTATGATGGGAGCGGAGACTCCCTCTGTGTCGGCGTAGTGTTAGCGGTTCCTTGATGCCCGCATCCGATTCCGTAACCAGGGCTTGTCCCTGTTTGAATTCGGATGGATGCGCGCACCAAGGCACCTCTATCGTTATTATTATTATTTTATTATTTATTTATGTAAATTCGGTTCGTTCCTCAGGTTCCGGCCGACGAATTTTGGCGGAACTCGGTTTTTATTATTTGCGTTCCCCCTACAATTCTGTATGATCACGGTGTAAGCCAGGAGCCCTGTATGCCTCAAACCCCACGACCCTTAGCACTTCTCCCTGAGAACGTAGCCGGCAAAAAAATCACCGTGGAGGCCTCTGCAGGTGCTTAGTGATATCTGCAGGTTGGCAGTAGCCAGCCTGTAACAGTTCCTACTCTCTAATGCTGCTTCTTTGTTGCTGGGCATCGGCCTCTAGGGGTCGATGGATCATTTGAGGGCGTCTCGTTAGCAGATATTGTACTTGTCATCCGGGGAGATCCGGTCGTTTCTGGATGGGCACAGCCGAGTGTTATTATATTTATCATTTTCCTTAAATTTCGGCCGATTTAATTCTGGTGTAAATTTAATTTAGTTTCAGTTTATTTAGTTTATTTTTGTGTTCTGTTCCACGGTGTAGGCAGGAATATGCAAGCCTCAACTTCCCGACGACCCAAAACCCTGAGATCTAGTCGGCAAATTCACCGTGAAAGAGGCCTCTGTATATTTAGATGAATCTGTGGAGTGGTTTTTGAACCATCCCGTAACAAATCAAGCACATTGAAAAACTTGGTCGAATAATTGGTGACCTTGACTGGTCACACAGTCAACGGATTTGTAATAATGCATTTCCCTAGCGATTTGGTATTGAATCAAGCAATTCAGACTGTCTACATTCTTGTTCTTCGCTGCTAAAATCCCTCGTTCGCCGAGCCAATCGTGATTCATATGATTTCGGCGGATGTCTGGAAACACTTTCGTGATAAGCTTTTCCTTTGACGTCATGAACATACAAAAATTCGAGGGAAACGAAATCAAACAAGAATGCAGCTGTCGATCCCGGAATAATAGGTAGCGTTTGACGAAAATCGCCGGCCAGCAGAATCATCGCTCCACCAAAGCTTCTTGAGTCACATCGTAAATCCTTCATCGTTCGATTGAACGCCACCAATCACCAGAGGATGATTTTGCATTCTTGCAAAACCTTCGCCATCGCCAAGTTCTTGGCAATTGAGCACACTGGCTTGTCATTCGTATAGATATTCATCGGCAACTTCAACGCAGAATGTGCCGTCTGGCCGCCGTCCAACAATGTGGCTGCAATTCCCGATGATGCAACAGTTAACGCTGTTTAAGATCTCGAGCGAATTGTGGCCAAAAGTACGTGTGCTCGTACACGTTCTTTTGCTGCGCATTTAAAAGTGAGACATTCCTTCGTACTATTTGGCTCATTGAATCTCGATCGTACAGTTGCTCTCGTTGCAATTCACGATTAAATGCATTAAATTTTCGTGTATCGAACGAATTTCGACAAACAGCTGCTGCACATAAGTACGCACATGTCTTCGATCATGATCAAAGCTTCGTTGCGTATCTCGTCGTTCATTTCAAGCTCATAATTCGATGTTGCAGTGCGAAGTCGATGCAAAATGTCGCCAGCCATCTCCTCCTTGTATTTGTTCCACAATTCCAATACGTTCGATGGATGACACAGAAACAGTGACATCAGTTCAGACATTGAAAACCTCTCAATAAGTGGCGCACAACACACCATCTATAGTACGAAGTGAACGAAGTAAACGTGGATGAACACACGGCCAAGCGCATCAGTCGAACACACATCGACGTATCCTGCAACAGGTTGATCTTTCTTTCGTCGTTGAAACTTCTTCGTCTACTGATTCCAAGTATAATAGCGTGGCATTTCCGAGTAAAGCAATGTTCGTGCGAACGGATTGCTTTGGCAAATTTCGAAGAAATTCGTGAGTGTTGTAGCTGGTGGTGGTTCTGCTCGTTGTGCTGAGTTAGCTTCTGCGAAATAGACACGTTGTCGATATGTTTTCGATAGAAGCTTGCAATACGGAACGATCCAGCGATTATCGACCACGACATCTTTTCCTTTCCTTCCATCGTGACTGTCTGCCACCATCTTCGGGTGAATGATGCCGATATAGTGTATAACCGTCGTTTCCACTAATTGTGTATTGCAGCAACGGACGCGGATATGTTTTGTGCATTTCCCATCCGCACGGACCGTGAACTATGTTTGTTGCGACTACCGCGAATAACTCCGGGTCGGCACAGCATAAAGGTTAAATAGAATGTGTTATCCAACAGAGGTATCGACATCAAAGTTGACGGCAGGTTTATAAATTTGGCTGAAATTTGTACGGTATTCTTAGTTCTGATGTTAGGGTAGTATTCCGTAACATCAGCTGGTCATCTATACGTCACATTTAAGTATTCCGTCTTTGTTACGATATGTATTAGTATTTACAAGAAACAAGGTTATGAACTAACAGATTCTAAATTAATTTTGCAACAATGGCACAGAGGAAATGGCGATTTTGGTCGAAAACTGTTTTTCACGGTACACGGAGGACTTTCGATTTTTGGAAATATTTTAAAAAGTGTATAGCATTTACGAAAAAACAATTTTTTTGTTTTGATAAAAAAAACTGTTTTAGTCACCACAATTCGGCTTCTTCCATAAATTGGGAGATCCGTGAGAAATAAAATGGACATCTGTGTACCAGAAGTGGGAGCTTTCGTAACAGCTTTATCAATTTTTGCAGTGAAAATCAAATTTTAAGTTGGCCTTGTTGCTTTTATGAAATTTAAGCAGGAATAATGATTTTTTATTATACATGACGTTTTTCATCACAAGATTGAAGATATCTCTACTCCTTGATTTGAACATTAATTGTCCAACAATACTGCTGAAATGGTCGGTTCGTCCCTCTCTTCCTGATATTTGAATTTAGTAGTAATTATGCTGTATACTGCAGGCGTATTCGAATGCATCACAAAATCAATGCACATAATCTTCTACGGTATACAGTGGCTAGTGGAATAATAAAGACATAAGTATGATCGATTAAGGCACCTTAGATGTTCTATAATTTTTCCAGCATTCATATCAGGCGATACATCTTTTAAATAGCCCACAGTAATATAGGCCCTTTTTTCATTGGAGTGTCGAACAATATTCAAATGTTTTTGCTATCGGAGTTGAACTGCCGGTTGCTGAAGGAAGTTATCAAGCCGAAGCTAGTTTTTATTTCACTTCATGCAAGGAGATAAAAATGATATTGAATTCTTAACCTTGGTTATCTTCCAAAAATTGAACTGTTGATTATTTAAATTCAATGTCGCAACGTATCGAATGCTGGAATATAATCGCAGAGATTCTGTGTTGGTAGACTGAACAAGAGTTCGTTCACAATCAAAATCCCGCGGCAGTGTTCTTTTGAGCGTTATGTAAATTTTCTACAAGGAGAGGTAGAATAGAAAAGATGATCTAATACACCTTAAATTGAACTATTTATTTACTCCGGTTTAAGAACATTTTAATCTGATACCCATAAGCTTTTAACTGATACATTTATCGCGACAGTCAAAATTTTCACTTTACAAAACATCATCACTTCTCTCTGACAATTCGCTTGTACAAATATGCACTCAACGAGCCATGTACCTATGAGCTATATTTAATCAAATCACCATGACCACACACAAACAAATCTATAAGGCGTAGTCTTCAAGGTAACTCACATATTATGTAGGTAATAAAATCGCCAAAAACTGGAAATTTAATATTAAGACTTCAAGTAAATAAAAACTTTCATCTTGAAATTAAAAATCCCCACTCGCAAGAAAAATCACATATCATACTACTTTTTATACTCATCTCAAATTTAAAAGTAATTTACTAATTAAGTTTGTTGAACTCTCCATTTAAGACTTTAAATGCTTTTCATTAACAGGTGACGCCATCTAACGGAACTTTTGTACAATTATGTTGCTTTTTTTAGTAAATACACAATTATGTATGGGCGGCCATCTATCGGACAATAGCGTTGTTAGAGTAGATTTGAACCATTCGACAAGTGTTTTGAACAGTGACACGACAAGTAACCAAAATTTTCCACAACCTTGAAACTGTGTCAAATTTTACCAATATTTTCATTTATTGTTTGTTAACGAGAAAAGTCAAAAGTTTATAATTTTTCTGCTTAGTTTTTCATTCAAAATTAATTTATTCATTGGTATTATTGTTTTTATTTGCGTGCACCCCAAGCCCAGATAGTTAAATATGAAATTTGCTGAACATTTATCGGCCCATATAACACCGGAGTGGCGAAAACAGTATATTCATTATGAGGTAAAATTTATTTTATTTAGTTGGAAAATTTATTTTTTTTTTGTTGTAATTTGACATTTCGGAAAATTATTTTAAAGCGCATGCCCGAATTTTGGTTTGAGTGTGTGTTCATTTTTTTTTTGTTTATAAAAATCACGTGGGTTTGTTTATGTTTTGATTTTGCATCGTGAAAAACAATGTGCGTGTGTGCGTGGAAAATGTATGTCATATAAAATTAAAAATGTGCATAGGTTGTTGAACTAGTAAACCACGTGGATACGAGAATAGTTTTTACTATATTTTTGTATTGTAGGAAATGAAAGCAATGCTGTATGCAGCGGTGGAACAATCACCGTCCGCCGAATTAGTCGATCGAGATGTGCTCACCCGATATTTTGCCAAATTTGATGAACAATTTTTCCACTATTGTGATAAAGAGCTAAAAAAGATTAATACATTCTATTCGGAAAAATTGGCAGAGGCCACCCGAAAGTATGGCAACCTAAGGACAGAACTAACCGAAGCGATGGAAGATGGTTTTCGACAAAAGGAAGGAAAATTTTTCCGTTCCAAAAATTTGCTACGTAAGAAAAATGTACCGGCTCGTAAAATCCAAGAACTTAAACTTGCATTCAGTGAATTTTATTTAAGTCTCATTTTACTTCAAAATTATCAGAATTTGAATTTTACCGGATTTCGAAAAATCCTTAAGAAACATGATAAATTATTGACGGTAGATTTTGGCGGTCGATGGCGAGCTGAACATGTGGACACTGCACATTTCTATGTAAACAAAGATATCGATCGCCTAATTAGTGAAACGGAAACGGTGGTGACCCAAGATATAGAGGGTGGGGATCGTCAAAAGGCGATGAAACGTTTGCGAGTACCACCGCTAGGCGAACATCAGAGCCCGTGGACTACATTTAAAGTTGGTTTATTTTCAGGAGCTTTTGTTATACTACTACTAGCTGTATTGTTATCAGCGATATTTCATTCGCCGAAAGATGATTGGCGAACAGTTTTTCGGCTGTATAGGGGCCCCCTCTTAATAATTGAATTTTTATTTTTATGGGGCGTGAACGTTTATGGATGGAGATCGTCTGGTGTTAATCATGTACTAATTTTTGAATTGGACCCTCGAAATCATATGTCGGAGCAGCATATAATGGAGTTGGCTGCTATATTTGGTGTTATATGGGCGTTAAGTGTGCTCTGCTTTTTATTCAGTTCAGCGCTAAGCATACCCGCATATATAAATCCGTTAATGCTGTATACCCTAATGGCGGCATTTTTATTTAATCCAACGAGAACGTTTCGGCATGAGGCAAGGTTTTGGACTTTACGGTGAGTATTTTGTGTCATTGTTCTGTCATAAAACACATTTTATTTACTATTTAGAGTATTGGGACGAGTAGTTTTAGCGCCATTCTTTTACGTTGGATTCGCTGATTTCTGGGTAGCTGATCAACTAAACAGTATAGTGCCGGTCTTTTTAGATTTGGAATACTTTTTCTGTTTTTATGTCAAAAATAAGGGATTGACAAGCTCAACTGGTAGGTATTCCTCACAATTGGCTATGCACTGTGAAATGAAACGAGTTTTTATTTTTAGAGCCAAATATATGTGCCACCGAATTTAGTTATGCTCGTCCAATTGTTGCAATGCTTCCTGCTTGGTTCAGATTTGCACAATGTTTGCGCAGGTTCCGTGATACGAGGGAGAAATTTCCACATTTGGCGAACGCTGCAAAATATGCGACATCATTTTTTGTCGTCATCTTTTCGTCACTTGTGGCGGCAACGACCAGTAAGTATGATTTATAAAGATATTTAGTGTGAAGATTCTTGGTTAATACAGACTCACCAAATCAATACTGATAGTCTCTGTTACGTTTGAAACTCCATACGTTTATTTTGTTTTACAAGGAACTAAAATTTAAGATTTCTAAACATTTGTTCCCTAATCTGAGGGGAAACATTCTTGGCAATTTGAAAGTCTATTGTGATGTTCTTTGTGAATACTTTTTTTGGTTTACATTCATTACTCTCCAAAATTTCAGAGCAAATTTTCTTTGTGTTTATGAACTATGAGAGTTGAAAAACCACATCTTGGTCCATGTTGCTTGTCAAAATATCTCGACTCTAGATTTATTGAGCTTATTGGTTATTGAAAAATTCCCGGTCTAACAAAGCCAACTAACACTAAAGTTAAATTAAGAGGTCAGATTATGCTCGTAATATTGTTCGACAACTAATCAAATGCCCAGTTCAAAATGTACAGGATGATACCAAGCACAGAAAAAACTTATGAAACTTCGGGTAAACTTCCGATTGTGCTTAAGTCAAAGCAATCTCATTGCCGTTATCGGAAATTTTGTATTATACGCAATGATATGCTCTCTCGAATAATAAAAATCTCAGAGATTTCCGACCATGTGGCTAGATAAGATATTGTTACTAATTTCGGGCGTTCGATACGGATTCGTATCGAACTTTGCAAATAAAACACTCAGTCGCTCAAACGGTGCAGGCTTATCTTCTCCAACGTTTTATTGATCCCCAAATGTCCCCGCTTGGATGGTACACGATTTGTCGTTTATTGAGTTGTCACCATTAGGCGGTTTCCAGATTTTTAACTTTTAACAGTGGCGCTTTGAGTTGCAATTTGATGACAACGCGGTCATCTGCCATCTATATCAATAATTTCTTTACTGGCTCAATAGGTCTTCCTTTAAACGTTCCTAGTTCCAGTAATTTCTTTCTTCTAACTCAATTCGTGCAATAATTGTAGAACAGTTCTATAGTTGCTGTCTTCTCCGTTGCTTAACGGCACATGCCCTGCTGGATGACCTCATCTATATTGTCGTACATAGTACCTCTATAGGCTTGTAGTCGTTCGATCGACCTTACTACTTGTCTCTCCGTTTCATTAAACTGCATCAACCATTTGAGAGCCGCATGATCTGTTCGAAGAAGATATTTATAGAAATGTTTAACTCTGCCTACCACAGCCAACAGTTTTCTGCGTGTTACACAATAGTTTTTATCTGCTTTAGAGAGAGGGATCGACTATAATAATCTACATTCCGCTCTTTACACCGATTCTTCCATGATAACACTGCACCTAATCCTGTATTGCTAACGTCTGTGCCCAAAATGAATATCCCTCCTGCCTACGGATAAGCAAAAATAGCAGCGCTACATAATTTCTTCTTCAACTCTTCAAATAGTTTTTGATGCTCTGTGTTGCACTCGAATGATTTCTTTTCCTCGATGAGGTGATCCTATGAAGCATTTTAGACGGCTATTACCTTTTGATGCTCGCTAATCCATTACTGATAGATACTACTTTGAATCCGTTCCCCCACCATTACTTGAAATAATATGCCCCAAATAGTTAAATCTTTCCCTGAACACGCTACAATTCGTTGCATTTAATTTAAATCCGGCCGCCCGGATAGCTTGCAGTACTTGCTTAAGATTGTTAACGTTTTGATCAGATAAACCTGATATATTTTCCAATTGAGCCCTCTTAGAACGTGCTCCATTAATATCTCAAATGTAGTAGGCATATAGGATAATCCTATACGCCTGCTACATTTGAGCAGGACTGATTGATACTTACCAGTGTCTGCTTGTAAGATCCAATGCACTGAATATTTTGGCCCCGAACAAGGTAATCAATACAAAATTTTGTCACACGATATCATCTCTATCTGCGCTATATCTACCATATCAGGACGAACAACCGATTTTGAAGCTTCGGTATCCAGTGTAAATGTGCATTGACTCAGTGCCAGTAATCCAATAACAGCTTCACTTTTGTAATCCACCCCAAGTAGTGTGATTTTAACGGTGTTGTAGGGGCAATTTCGCTCTTTCACAAGCTTAAGCACCCCAAAACTGGTGTATTTTAGTCTTCCGGGTTCACGCTCATTAAATAAGATAAGTGTTTTCTCTCCTCGTTTAACTGTCATATTACTTCGCGTTTACATTCTTCTCTGCCAGCTTTTCTCGCTTCCTCTTTAACTAGCGCATTTATTTGCAGGATATCCTCCGAATCCAGGTTACGTAACTTTATTGATCCAGTTACCTGTTGTATTGCTTCCAAATGAAGTTTTAGATGACTGTTCTTGACAGTACTGATAAACGCATCTACTGTTAATCTAATCAACATATCTGCAGGTGGATTACCGTAAGCTTGACGCGTCTATTTAGTTACCTCTCATTCTTTTTCGCAGGCTTCCCCACTTAATTGATGCTTGTTTTGCAGTTGTATCTTGCATAATTCTATGATAATTGACTGGCCTAATAATATCTTAGTTCCACCTCAATCTTAATCCTCCATCCCAACTCAGACTTAGCTCCTTTTTGTTGAGGATACAGTTTTAAGAACATCTATCAGCTATCCCTAGAAGAGCATAAATGAGTGCGTTTTGTTGCTCCCCTGAGCCCTAAAAACTGTGCTTTACCGCCGCTTAGAACTACGTTTTAAAGTTCTTAAATGGTATCTAGGCATTGAACGTCGGAAGCTTTAAAATTCCATTGAACACGTTTTATTTAGCTGGTCATCTCCAATAGCTTGCGAGGTATGTATTCCTCAGCGAGTGTCAACTTGCTTATTATTTTTCTTTAAACGGCCGTCCACTTCTTCCTCAATGTTACTCATCTCTCGTTTAAACTCTTGCATTTGAAGCTCTTGAGTGTGTTGAATTTTGTGTAGTTTTTTGAAATGCGTAGTCAGCAAGCTTGCCCTGTGATAAATTCCCTCCCCCAGTCTTGTTGGATAATGCCGTTATTAATTCCATTATTTTCCATGAAGTCATCCTCGACCGAAACCATTCATTCTTTTCTAAATTCCAACTTCCATCCAGAATTGGAGAAATAATTGATCCGGTAACATCGATTCATATTACTAATAAGGATCGCCCGATAAAATGAATGTCTCGGGGTGAACTTGCACCAGCGATCTTTGACTTGGTAACACTTGATGGTGTACACCTTACCCATCCGACCGCCAACCTAGTGATTCACCTGTGTATTTAGTAATCTCGAAACCTATACAGTTGATTTTTTGAGTCACATACAAATAGAAATTTTGCACAGTTATTTATGGAACCCTCCTTGGATCTCACTTTTATGACCGTTGTGTTAGAAAGTGGAACTAGATTACTGATATTAACAAAATATGTTTAAACTGTCAAATTGTGATTTTGTTGCCAACAAATTAGCTATTTTGGCAGGGTGCATCTAGGAACAGGGAACACAGGGAACATCTGCTTGGCAATGACTTCCATATCGGCTTTAGGCTTTTGTAAACTAATTCACATGTGACTCATTTTTTTCCTTTTTGAGGATTTCTACTTATAATAATGCTCAATTTTTAGGTAAATGGTGGCTCGATTCTTTTCCTCCCTTCCCCAATTGTATGTGATATATTGTCGTCTCCTTGATTCCTCTCAATGATAAATACCACTATGTGCTCTTTGAGAAGCTATTGATAAGCTAGCTTGCAATAACCTGGAAATTAAACCTTTTCGCCATCTGAGCGATTTTCCGTGAGATCTTTGTCTCTCGGACAGAAAACTTTTAGGCGGACCGCCCCGATTAAATTACTTAGAGCTTCCCAATCCTCCTCCAGGTTTGGTTATTTGGTATATATATAGGCCAACATGAATCGTGCTTTCTAAGTGAAGAACACCAAAGAACCGAACTATTTCTTTTTATTTAATATTAGATTCAATCAATGTCCCACGACTAGGGGACACATTTGTGCAGAGAAAGGTAATCCATAGATAAGACTGCTTGATCCGGATGGCGCCAATTATTCGTCACGCAATTAGAGTTTGAACAAAGTTGGACTTATTATATTTGAGTTCTGTGTACAGATGTGTTTGGGTGTTTGTCGGCTGCGATCAATTTTTAAGCCATTTGCATACGTGTGTTTGGTGGTGACAAGATTTTAATTTAAAATTTGGAAGTGATCTGACAGCAGAGTCGAGGAGGGGCTAGTATGTGTAATAATTTAAACCATGCATATAGTTTTGCCTAATCATTTATTTCTTTTACATCTAATTTTTTGCGTTACTTCCATTACAAACTGTTCTATACTCCCCTTCTTTATATCATCAGTCGTTCCCAGAACGAGTGTGTTCGTAACTAGAATAACAGCGGCATAATCCGGTCCCCTTTTTTATTTCAACAACGTTACAAATCTCAGGATGTCTTCTCTCTCGAGGAGTTGTCCTTTCCTAGATGATGCCACATGTCTTTCATGAACGTCGTTCGGAATCTTATTTCCTGATATCGGAGTTCGTTGCATGTCATATTCATTGGTACTTACTACTTGGTCTAGTTGTGGTATCGCGAGATTAGTACGGAATAACCTTAACACTGTCCACAAGTGCCCACAATCCATGTCCTGCTTTCCCATTCCTCTTTTCCATCACATAAGAATCAAGATAACAGTAGGAAGCGGTAGCTTATTTTCGTATTTTTCGTTAGGTTGTAGTACTATCCCACCAGATATGTCCGATTGTGAAGCGTGTCTCAATTAATGAATTTGGTTTCGTGACCATTATCCTTACTTTATCGACAAACACAATTCTCTCCTGAGATTTAACTCATATTTTTTTAATAATCCAGTTAAACATAATCTTCGTAGGACAAACTCATGTTGATGAGTGTATGGATTTGTGGTACATTGGCACAATTGTAGTCTTAGTCAATTTAGCAAGTTTTAGGCTGTTTAATATCGATCGGTTTTTTCGCTCGACTTCCTCCCAATGTGGCGAAAACAAAATTGTGTGTTTCATCTTAATCATCAACGTGATCGGTTTTTTCGCTCGACTTCCTCCCAATGTGGCGAAAACAAAATTGTGTGTTTCATCTTAATCATCAACGTGTCACAATAAACTTACAATTGTGAACTAATAAAATGAACTAAAGCTGAATTAATTTCCATTTGATTAAGAAAATAAACATAAAAAAATAATTTTTCCTTATGAATCAGGTCAGTCTCAAAACGCACTCATCTAAATCCATATTCATAAAAGTGAACGTGTGATGGCGTAATTATTGATTTGTTTGGGTTTGAATCCATGGTATTTTGAATCCCAGCTGTTTGGAATTTTTTTTATATATTTTTTTAGTGCTAACACGCTGCATGAAAATGTGATATCTCATCCAGCGTGTTAGCACACATGCGAGATGAAAGTCTGTGGTTATACTGGTTACTTCAAAACTAACGATTAATAGCAAACTCACAAATAAATTAATAAAATTTAATATTTAATTAAAATTGGTGGTTATACTATTAAAGAATTACAGGGTGGCTGACACGAAGTGTCACCAAAACAAAACGCCACAGAATTTTTATTTTTTGATGAATTTTATTGAATCAAAGTAAAAAATGTTCGCAAATATTTAAATTTTCGAATTGCATTAGCAGTTTTCGATTTGGCCACCCTTAGCCGCGAGTATGCCCCTCAAACGGCCGACAAAGCTCTGCGGTATTTTGGCCCATTCCCGGCGAAGCGCCTGCTTGAGATGATCGACACTTTGGTATTTTTTTTTTGTCCCAACCTTGCTCTTCAAAATACCCCAAACCGAGAAATCTAGCGGATTTGCATCCGGTGAATTTCCGGTGAAATGTTTTTGTGCCCAAGGCTTCAACGCTCCTTCCAACACATAATCCCGATAAATTTGTGCATTTATTTTGGTGCCACGGTTCAAAAAACGAGCAGTGAACGGCTTTCGGCCGTTACGGCGGCCCAAACCATCACCATCGGCTGCGCTTGGTTTCGAGTGGCAATCCATTGGTCCAAATTTTCAGTAGAACGGCCGGGCAAGTAAATCCGGTCGTTTTGCTTGTTCACATATTGCTCAATAACGAACGGTTACTCATCGGAGAAAACCAAATTCGGCAAATCGCCACTTTCGTGCAAGCGTAACCACTCCTTTGCTTTTTCCACTCGTAACTTTTTTTTTTGAGCATCGGTGAGACCATGCGTTTTATGGAATTTCAAGGCCTTTAGTCCAAGGTGATCTTTCCATAAGTGTTGCATCCGTTCGAGCGAAATGTTCGCCTCACGAGCCATTTTTCTGCCACTACGGCGCGAGTTCCGAGCCAATTTGGCCTTCACCTTCCGAATGATATCCGGCGATGTTGCAGTGCGTTTCAGTCCACCACCATGACGTTTTGCAATGCTGCCAGTATCGTTATAACGATTTATGGTGCGATACACAAACATTTTATTCAGATGCAGATGTTTTAACTGGTTAACAATCAGCGGCTGTGGTTTTCCAGCCAAATATAGAGCAATCACACTATTACGCTTGAACTCCATTGCGGATAACTTTTTTCTGAATAATTTCCACTAAAATGCTTTTGTACTCTTGTAAACAATGGAATGAACTGTCATTAGTGTACACTTGAGCGCTCTGTCATCACTGGTTTGACAGCAATGACAATGACAGCCTGAAGTTGGTAACACTTCATGTCAGTCACTCGGTAATTTCCATTTGGTTGAAAAATAAACACAAATCGAAATAATTTTCCAATATGGAACAGGTCCGTCCCAAAACGCACTCATCTACATTTCTTATATAAAAAAAATTTGTTTGTTGTTCATTATTGAGTTAACATTAAAATATATTATTTTTAAGTGTAAAAGCTGGTCTGCAGCTGGTCCCATTTCCCTTGGTTATTTGTGTATCAGGTTCTATTCCCGTTTCGTAAATTCATTCGATGTGATACAGCATTCGTTAAATCTCTGTTTGGAAGCCCTCCATATTCTTTCAACTCATTCCCAACAGTTTTATATAGTTTTATGATTCTCATGTTTCTTCGTGTGATATAATGAGCTTTTATAATGTCTTATTCATCTAAGACGCAAATAATGACAAGCATGGTTGTGTAATTCATTTGTTGAGCGATTGGTGGCGCGCTAAACTAAAAAGCTAACCGGAAAATATTTGTTGTTTTCTGAGTCGAATACAAGCTTTCAGAAGCTTTTGGTAATAAACTTTTCTTGTTAAGTTCTAAAAGCTTAACTTTTTCAAGTATCGAGCTTTAATAACACGAATAATTTTTTAATTATAATTTCAATTTACTAATTTTAGCTAATTATGCAGAAACATCCAACAACCCTTGGTTTTATTTTTGGATTGTGGCATTAATAACGTCATCATGCTACGCGTACACATGGGACATCAAAATGGATTGGGGCCTTTTCGACTCAAAACCGGGTGACAATAAATTTTTACGCGAGGAAATCGTTTATTCATCAACAGTATTATAACGGAAATTTGGAAATTTAATGAAATTTTTATTAATTTGTTGAATAATTTTAGTGGTTTTACTACTTTGCAATAGTGGAAGATTTAATTTTACGTTTCGGATGGACCCTATCGATGAGTTTAATTGAAGCGGGCTATATCGAGGCTGATATAATGTTAACACTACTGAGTCCCCTTGAAGTGTTTCGTCGCTTTATGTGGAATTATTTTCGATTGGAGAATGAACATCTTAATAATTGTGGTAAATTTCGGGCCGTACGTGATATATCAGTTGCACCTATGGATTCATCCGATCAAACAACGATACTGCGTATGATGGACGAGGATGAGGGAGTCATTAATCGTCGTTGTAATAAAAGTTTTAATAAGAAACATAATCAAAATCGGTTGTTGCTCGAAGGTGAATCGACTGAAGATTTAGATATGTAAACCCTCTCCAGGTAGGCTCAGAAATGCATTTAAAATTAACCTACTTATGTTAGATCTTGTTGAATATACATCCTACATTTACTTTTGATTTATTTGATTTGTATTTTGTACAGATGTAGTCCAATTAGAGATAAATAAGATATAGACTAACCTCTTTTGATTTTACCAGTCGCTTTTTATATCTAAACATACAGACTTTCGTAACAATTTTTTTCACGACAAATAGTATTGAACACGACAAATTGAGGTTCATTACTACTCCTTTATAGAATTTGTCAAAATATTTTTATAAAAAATGTATTTTTCTTGCCTATTTTTGAATTTGTATATTATCATACACATATATGTATTTGTAGTAGTGTAATTGCCTGCAATAGAATCGGTGTGATAAGATGTTGATTTTGTGATTTGTATAGAAATAAATTTGGCGATTAGAAGCAAAACATCTGGTGTTTTAATCCCTAAGATGAATACAGGTGAAAAAACAGGTCAAATCAGCACACACTAAAAAGCGTCCTAATGAATTAAAACCATAAAATAAATTTTATAAAGACAATTGTTAAAGTACTAAAAGCTCTCGCTTCATGCAAAAGAGATTGGTCAACTAACTGAACTTCTTCAATTTCATAAAATGGGCAAGCAACCAAACTGAAATCGACCAAAGCATAGCTGTTGGCTTTCAATGTTCGGTGGTCCGATGACGAAGCCAAATATCCAGTAATAACACCAAAGATAATGCTGCAGAAGATTCGGCGATGCCATAGATCAACATTAGGTAAACTTCAATGTCAAATTAAAATTCCTCAGCAACTTGAAAATTCCGAGATGGACAAATACCATACCTGAATCACAAATTGAGGTTCACGGCTTCAGTGATGCTTCAGAACTAGCACATGCCCCTGCGTTTATCTAAAGGCAACGAACAAAGAATGTGAGATTAATACCAGCTTTATAGCAGTCAAAACAAAAGTACGATAAAATTAAAATTAACATTATCAAGGCTAGAGCTAAACGGTACTCTTCTCTGTTGACACCAACTATGGCATGCACCAACCATAGTGTTGTCATATATACAAGGAGATATCCACAAATATAAAGCCCACGCTGCCAACAGAGTAACGGAAATTAGGAATATTACTGAACCACAGTAATAGCGACACATCAAATCAGGTGATAATTCAGCTGATTGCACCGGCTGCGGAATAACGCTTGTTGAATCAATCATAATCTCTGATGGTCAAGACTTCAGCGGCTCAAAACAAAGTATGACAACTGGTCTGCCACACAAAACTGCTCTGTGCTAGAGGAACTGGAAACAAAAGAAAAACATATCAATTTAACTACAACTGTAGAAGGGGGCGATGACAGGTAAATTGACGTAATAAATAAAATATCCAGTTTCACTAAACTAAAGAGGATTATTCAAATTTAATAAGGAAGTGGAGAAATTGAAAGTGGACAAATACGATTTAAATGAAGCTGAGAATACTATCGAGAAGCGCATACGACGCAGTTGTTTCAAAATGGAAATAACTCTGCTAATGGAAAATACTTGTATAGATGAAAAAACATACTGGCACTGAATCCATTTCTGGATTCGGAGGGAACTCTATTAGTAGGAGGCAGACTGCAAAAATCATTGTTAAGATAGCAATAGCAAGAGAAGCATTCAGGTAGCAAGTGTAGCTGAAGCCTTCCCTCGGCAACAGTTCAGCCAACACGACCATTTACGCATATAGGAGTGGATAATGCCGGTCCCGCACAAATGAAACCCAAAGGCAATCTCACTGCAGAAGCATTTATTGCGGCTCTTAAAAGGTTCATATGTAGGCTTGGCTTTTGCACTGGCATAGTGACAATAACACGAATTTCGTTGGAGCCGTTAATCAGCTGAAAAGATTACAAAATATCAAACAGCCAACTTCTGAGTATTGTTGCGCAACAATTGTCAGCAGAGAGAATAACCTGGCATTTCCAACAAAATTTAGAAGCTGGTATAAAATCAGTTAAAACCCTCCTAAAAAAGATCATATAGGGAATGCAACATTTACCTATACGAGGAGTTAACAACACTGCTAAATCAAATAGAGGCCATTTTAAATTCAAGACCACTATGTTCAATGATATAGCAGAGTTTGAAGCACCTGACCATTTTTTAATTGGCTTATCACTAACTGCGATGCCAGAAAAAAATCTTGCGCATTCAAACAAGCATCGCTTGTCAAGATGGCAAATGTTACAAAATTACAAAACCTGAAACTACACTTTTGGAACAAATGCGGAGTAAGGAATATTTGCGAAGATTACAACAACGACCAAAATGGCTACAACCAAGGCCACAACTTAAAATTCTCGTGCTTCATCTTCAAATAACATCTTGTGCTTTTAATTGATAATTTACCTCCCACAAAATAGGTAAGTGGTAGAATTGTTGAAATCGTAGTTTGGTGTTCGTAGTTACAATACTCGGCTTGGGAAATGCTCTCTATAAAAAAGAAACTACCAAAATATCCGTATCACCAGTAGACGAGCCGCAAAGAGCAGATCAGTGTGGTATAGTTATAGAAGATTCCAATCAGAAGGAAACGCATCAGCAGCAACAGAAACCAGCAACCAGAGCAGTGTTGAGCATTTTACATAAACATGTAACATGTAAGAGTCGCAGGGGGAATAAAATGCCATTGTGTTTTTTCGTCTGTGCACCAACTGATTACATTTGCTTTTGCTGCTTGGTTTAGGGACTCCGCGTAAAATCCAGCTAGTTCCCGTTTATCCCCAACTAAGTTTGTGCCGTTGTCAATATATATATCGGTAGGGATTCATCGATCGGCACAAAATCGCTTTAAGGCTGCTAGGAAACTGTCGGCGCACATATCCGTGACTAAATCTAGAGTTGTGGCCTTTGTTGCCATACAGAGGAAGATGACTATGTAGGACTTGTAGGTTTTGTCGCTGCCAAATGACCCATTGATGATTTACGCGTTTTATTAGATTTCTGGCTCGAAGGATTAACAATATTTGGGCGATGATGCTCATAAGTAGCTTCATTCCACTATGCAGATGCTTAACGCGCAGTTCTTGTACTATTTGCTCGATTATTGGATGACCTGCCGGCAATATAACGGGATGTTTGGTACCATATGCTAAATTTGCGTGCTCCAGTCTTCCTGAAACTCGCGTTAGCCCGTGACCGTCCAAAAATGAAAAAACAGAAATTAAATTAGAATTTAATGTAAGTGGCTTTGATTTATTTAAGGATTTAATCTCATTAATATATATATTTTCCTGGATATCTCGAAATATTACAAACTCCGCCTCCTGTATCTCAGACACTCTCAATGAGTTTAACAAGCGCCGATCAGATTCCAATTTCAAGTTTCTGCAGAATCTTAGCAGATATGCTATTGTCCGTCTTAATTTTCGGTATGTTGCCTCCTTTTCCATTAATTCCTCAGCGACAGATCCACGTATCTGTGTAGCTGCAAGCTGGCAACTGAATTTTTCAGGTTCGGCCGAAGGTAAGTGAAGTTCTATATTTTCACCAGAAGAGTTAAAAGTGGGATTAAGCAAGAGTTCGGGACCATTAAACCAAAACTTGTGTTGACAAAATTCTTTCGGCAAAATGCCCCTCGCGTGGCGCAATCCGCTGGATTCTCTTTTGACGACACATGATGCCACTGGCTACGATTTGTACAGGTAAGAATCTTGAACGTGCGGTTTGCTATATCCGTTTTCCTTGCATTGAGTGGTTTAGATAACCAATCTAGCGTGATGGTTGAATCTGTATACAGATAAATTTTGGGGTGATTTGACAGGCATAACGGTTTTTGGACTAATGCTATAAGCCGAACTAGAAGGGTCGCAGCATTTAGTTCTAAACGTGGAATCGAGACTACTTTGACGGGTGCCACCTTAGTTTTGGCTGTAATTAGGTTGGTATGTACTATCGAACCTTCTACTAACTTTGGATGTGTCAGCGAATCCATGAAGTTCTATGGTTTCAGTTGCATATATCCATCGTGGGAACTTCAAATTAGTTAAATTGTTACGTTGATTACGAATGAGACACCATTCCTCAGCAATATCTGAAGGGAGCTCATCATCCCAGCCAATGCTCTTAACCCAAAGCTACTGGAACATAATGTTTAAACGAATAGTTACCGGTGACAATACGCCTAAAGGGTAAAAAATTCGGGAAGTCTCGGATAAAAACGACCACTTAGAGAATTTGGTTGTCGTGGGTAAAGATAGTCGAAAGAGAAAATATCTTGGATCGGGTCATATTTTATGCCTAGAACAGATATTGATTTGGAATCATAGGTTATGGTTCCCAAGAGGATAGTTCTTTGTTTTCAACTGGAATATTATCTAATAAGGCGGGGTGGTTTGCGGACTACCCACCTAGGTTAAACCCTCATTGATTGAGCAAATATATGATTTTCTGTTGCAGCTGTAAGGCTGCTTCCAACGTTCCTCCACCTGACATCAGGTCATCCATATAGAAGTCCCGTTTTAGGATTTCGGAGCCAATAGGATATTTGCTCGCCAGTCTATCTGCAAGATAATGGAGTGACTGTGTAGCCAGGAACGGTGCGGGACTAGTACCATAAGTGACTGCAGTCGGGCGGAAGTGCTGAATTTTGGAGAATGGCTTTCACGCCAAATGATCTGGTAATCTCGATCATTTGGGTGGATAAAGATGTGGCGGAACATCTTTTCGATGTCAGCCGATAGAACAAATCTATACTTGCGGAATCGGATTAGAATGTCAATTAGATTATCTTGAATAGTAGGGTCTACTACAAGATTGTTGTTTAATGGTTATCCGGACGTGGAACTGGGTGGTGTGGAAGATAAAATAATTGGTTGGAATGTTTCGCCATTTGAGTATAGGATTCTCTGAGCAGCGGATCTGCTATCAATCTTTTTTCAAGCAAATAAAACCTTCGGAGTGCTTGCGGAAAGCTGTCACCAAGGTTTGGTGGGCGCAGGAGGAATGGCAGCGCGATTGATATACGGTTATTTGTATATGTTACATTTTCATTGAATAAATTGGATGATAGCTTGGTAGCTATTTCCTCAGTTTCCCAAAACCTCTGGAACAAGTTCTCCATATTGGACCATTCTAACGAGTCGTTCTTTAACTGAACATTTAATGAATTTAAGTGATCATTGGAAACGGTGGTTGGATCAGCCAATTTAAAGCTTCCCCCACCATCCAGCCAAATCGGCTGTTTCGCGCGACAAGGGTATTCTCCATATGTGCTACTTTACCGTCAGTCAATGCGTGGAATAGGTGTTCGCAACCAAGTAAGATATCGATATGGGACGGCGTGTTAAAGTTGGAATCAGCTAAGGGTTTAAGAGAATTGAAGTATGACTGATCATCATAGGCAGGACAAATGGTAGGCAGGATATAAGCTCTTGTACTGATAACATAGTCATGATCTACGCAAGAACGAATTTTCAAATTTGCTACTCCTTTTGACAATACAGCATTAGCAATATTCAATGTTTCAACAGAAATATTAGCCTTTGATCTTGGAATCCTTAAATGGTTGATACACATTTCTGTGGCAAATGAACGTGTTGACCCTGAGTCGAGTAAGGCCTTGAAATTTCGTTCAATTCCCGCAACCATCTTCAATCTCAATTTCGGCCGTAGGAAGGACGGCTGTCATACGTTGTTTTGGTTCAATATAATTGGCTACCATGGTTTGAGATTTGATCGGTTCAACGGAGATATTCAGTATGGGACGATCTGTTCCATGTTGTGTGGTAGATTCGGAGTAGGCGGATTGTGACTCCATGCATGACGGTCCGTCAACACTTTGGTTGAGGAATTTAGAGCAAGTGAATAACTTGTGATTCTCATTAACGCATATCGGACATCGGGGTTCAGGTTCTAAGTCGAATGATTTGGATGTGGTAGGTAGGCTCGGCGGACTGTAGCTACGTTTCGCACCAGGTTCTCCTAATGCATCAATACTCTTGGATAAGAATGTCAACAGTTCATCTGTCTTAGGGAATTCAGTTTCTGACGTCTCATATTTCCATATCAGTTTAGATTCTTCATCGAGTTTCTTTGTAGCTAAATAAATGATCCAAGGATCACGTTCAATCGCTTTGCGACCAAGCGATTTCCATCCACAAATGGTTTCATCGAAATTATCGAACATTTTCATTAAGTGGGTTGAAGAAGGATTCGTAACTAATTTTGGGTAGCGATAAAAAATCTCGAATATAATTTTCGACAATTTGTTGCTTTTTGTCATATTTCTTGATAAGACGTTTGAATGCTTCGACATAATTCGCATCATCTACGCGAAAGTGGCATACGGACAAGTATGCTGAACCACGTAGCTACCCCAACAGATATTTAAATTTCTGAGCGGGTAACAGTGATGTGTTCTCGTGAACGGTCGAAATGAAAATATCATAAAAGGATTGCCAATTCATATAATTACCGTCGAAAGTAGGAAGCGTTAGTCTTGGTAGTTTAAAATCTGATTTGAAATTAGTAAGCACATAGTGATGCATACTATCATCCAATTTTGTAATTGGTTGAAAACTGAATTTACGAATTAATGATTGGATTTTCGTAACCAGTGGGAAATATTGGTCATCAAAATCTTCCATTTCCGAGACCACTTCGGAATCTAATTGGAACACATTTATCTTCGGTGGCGATAAACTGATTATACAATTCGTGCACTTTGGACAAACGGGAATTCAATCCGTCAATATCGCAATCATTTCCATTAACGAAGTTAGCTATTTTGGTTAACTGACCTTTAATCACGGCCTTACGTTTTACAAGCGCACCGGGGCGATCGAGAGCGGATTCTAGAGGCATTTTACCATCACTTTTTCATTTCTTCTAATTTGTCAAAATTTTTC
Source organism: Nephrotoma guestfalica (assembly GCA_963691935.1). Classification (NCBI taxonomy): domain Eukaryota; kingdom Metazoa; phylum Arthropoda; class Insecta; order Diptera; family Tipulidae; genus Nephrotoma; species Nephrotoma guestfalica. The sequence continues at coordinate 233,480,367 of OY829915.1, read as the reverse complement.
ACTAATATCACAATTCACTTCATTGTCGGGAAATCCAAAAAATCCCTCCGAATCATCGTCCTCTGCCTCCTCCACCTTTACCACCGGTAATATTTTATAATTTTTACTGTTAAATTAAACACAATCGATGTTGTTCACTCAATGGTTGACTGTTGATTGTGAAAAATTTGCCTTAATAAAAAATTGTTCGTTGCATTACATGCTGCAGCTCTAAAAGCACAAAGCAGTATCATAAGCAATTATGGTTAGGTACCAAGAGGGCGCAACGCGTCATTCAACGTATTCCTTTATTCAGATTATTTATACTCGTACATCTTTCGTTTTGTTGAAGCAATTTTAATTCGCCTCAAGTAAAGTTGTCTAGATTTACGATATTATTTTGACTTACTGATAATTATATATAAAATGTGTATTTGTATACCCCATAATAAAACCATTATACTTTCAAACCAACTGAGCTTATTTAAACAGCTATTAAAACAAAACAATAAATAAATGGTGTTAAAAGCCACCCCCACATTATGTGATAAATCGCGAGAATTTTTCAAATCCATCGGGGACACCATCTGTAATTTAAATTATTTTGCTATTTCATGAAAATTTATTCACTGTGCTTTAAGGTTAGTAAAAGGCAAAAAAGCTCAACGTATTTTTGTTGCGTGCGTTTTTTTTAAAGTTTTGTTGATACAACTTAACTTAATTAAGTATAAACGGTAATTTCGGTGACACCATAATTAATTTTATTAATTATATTTGTAATTATTTCTAATTTACTTTTTGGGAAAAGCATCAGAATAATTAATTAATTTCCAGAATCATGTATGTTGTATGTTACGTTGCTTACAAAACACATACGTCACCTTTGATGTACATAAGCTCATTATCGGTTATTTGTTATACATACACAAATTGCTAAGTGGGATTGGTATTTTGAAACGAAAAGGGTAAATATTTTCGTTATTTCCGACACCTAATCGTCATATTACAGGTCGCCGAATTTATTATTTTGCAAGGAATGTAAAAAAGACCTTGTTGCGATGGGATATTTTGGTAGCTTTTTGGTCTAAGATGCCTATATCTAACCTTGAAAATTATATCCATTAGTCATATGAAACTATCATATTTACGATAAGTACTAAGTTTTTAAAGGAACCTTATATTCTGATTCGAACATTTTAAGGATGCAAAACCCAGATGCTTTATGTTGGTAACAGAATTCATTCACCTCTTATACAAGCAGTATCTGTTTACCTTCACAATGCAAATGCATATTTTTTGGTTTAGTTTGTGTCATCCGATGTTACAAAAAATGTGTAGAGCAAAAGAAAATTATACTATGGGAAATAAGGAAAACACTGGCAACAAACATAAGTTATGTTGACTTGTCATTGCATTCAAACGGTAGTCTGGAGAAAATGTATACATTCATTTTTATTTATCGAGTACAGGTGTGGTTTGACATGGAAAAACTTTAAATTAATTTTCCCTACTTTCTGTTCGATTTACATTGTTTAAAATCTTACAGTTTCTGTTTCTGTAGAATCGTCTCCGTTGAGCATTCTAATAATGTCTATAAAAGTGACATAAATCGTGTAAATTAATGTTATGCTCGTCTGAAAAGGTTATGACTTGATAGTACGTAGTTTGTGTAGCAAAATGAAAATAACTTTCGATTAAAGGGTATACGTAATGATATAAATAAATCGATGTCTTTCATATTTAACTAAAATGCTTGCCCATATTGGGAACAACTGATTTTTGCTATATTCCAATTTGAGAAATGCGCCCGCGTATTTATTGTGTCCTCGCAAGTTTAAGTTTTTATCACCGAACGAAACCGTATATAGCCCATTGCAATAAAGATGGCTGCGTAACCTGGCTTTCTGCATTAAATAATTGTTGGCCGAAAAGGAGATGTCGTAATAGTTTACGCTTGTTATCAAAGTCAATTTAATGTTCAAATCAGCTCCTCAACTAAAGACGTTATGATTTTCATTCGGAATCAGAAAATAAGACTCCCGAAAGCCCAGCTTGGCCATCCAAATCCCATCCACATGCATATGCTCGTCCTAACTCCGTTATGAAACAATGTATTATAGACTACATTTCTGGCTCTCTCGAGAAATTTTAACTTTGTGTATAATAAATAGAGTTTCCATCATAATGGCTAATGATTTTGCAAACACACTAGCCGACTAGTGGGCCTGGAATTACAGGTAAAATTATGTTTGTCAAATTCCGGTGTAAATCCGAAACCAGTAATGAATCGTGTCCGTCACGCCAGCCGGAACCATATAGGCAGGACCAAACAAATATGGCACAAGTAGCACTATGCATTGAGCATCATTGTGCAATATAAGCTTTTTCAGCCGGAACCTTATAATTCTAGCCAGAACCTGATAAAGCTATCTAGAACCATATAACAGCCAAACTAACTATGGAACAAGTAGCGCGATGCATTGTACATCATTGTGTACTTTATGATTTTGTAGCCGAACCGTATAATGCTATCCAGAATCATACAAATCCAGCCGAAACAAAATGTGTACAAAAATAATTTTGGCGCTTGCACTATGGTCGCAGTGCAATTTGGACGATAGTGCAACATATGAGGTTTCCGGAACGATCAAAACGTTATGCAGTACAATGCCAACACAACTAGAACCCGCAAAGCCAGGCGGAACCATATGAAGTCGGTGTGAACCATTCGGAGCAATAAACGATACGCATGGTTGATGGTCATTGTGAACTAGCTAAAATTTCCTTTCATTATATGAAAGTGACATTTAGGCGAAATATTGAAATATTTGAATATTTTTCCAATTGAATTTATTATTTACAAAAAAAAACATTTTTCAAATTGGTTTAGTTAAAATAAATACTTTAATAATCTGTGGCTATACTAAGAATTCCGGATTTTCTTAAGAAATTGAATATCTCGATCTCTAGATAGCAGAATTTAGAAAATCAAACCGATACAGCCCAGATTTCTTAAACAACCATCCATCATTAAGAGTTGTCGCGAATTTAAAGATATATTTTACTTACCTGGTGATCATTTGACAATTAGCAAGGCCATATCCCATTAAAACCTGATTCACAGACGTATGTGAAGTTGGTCTGAAAACCATCCCGGAAATTTTTTTAATAGAAATGTCCTCGCTTAATTAAAAAAAAGTCGTTCAGCCCGAAAAATAGTACAAAATACCAGAAAATCAAAATCCACCCCGAAAAAATATATATACAATTTTGCTCCGGATCTCAAAAGTTTGATCTTCTAATTTTCGAACTAAATATGTGGTAGATCAATAAAAATTCTATATTGCTAATACTCGCAAACTCCAAAATAAAAAAAAACCTTCATGCTTCGACAAAGGTATCTCTGTTCGCAGAAGTTTAAAGATATAACGGAATATGTAATTTGCTTGACAAGGCCATCAACAAACCACATCCACAAGGTCATTGCCATACGATGGAGATAAAGGTCATATACAAGCCATTTGCCACCATCCCGATAAGCGCCTTTAAAATATAGGTGCGTTTCTCCGCTAAATCCATTAAAAGGCCTTTCAGCCTGAAAAATAAAAAAATATCGAGAAAATTAAATTTTATCCCGAGAAAATAAAAATAATGTCACATACACAAATCATATTTTACGTTTAACATCTAGTACAAGAAGAGATCCACCACACTTTAAATTAAGAAATTTAAAAAAAAATCCCCCAAAAAAATCTTGACTCAGTTCTTTCACAGGTTCCGTTCTTATTTGTTTGGCATAAAATTTACCATAATTATAGACCACTACTCTGGCTAAATAAAGCCAAACATTTATCGTCACGTTTAATGCGCTGGAAAAGTGAATTAGATGAATACGATTTTGATGTAGCGTAGAAACCAGGAAGAGACAACCTTAACGCGAACGCGTTGAGTAGGATCGAATTAAAATCTGCCGATCAAGGTAATCAAATTAATGTTAAAATCGAAACCTAGTGAACCGAGATCAAATTTCGACCAAACCATAACCGTGATCAAGATGGTCATGACAACAAAAATTCAAGCCAATCGTTAATTTCCTCAAAACCGTATCACTTCTCTAGATAATGATATTGACATTCATAACGTGATCAAAGAATTCCGCTACTGTTCGTTACTAGGACACCAAGGAATAGAAAGAACGTTCAAACGAATCAAATCTTATTATTACTTTCCAAAAATGTTGACCCAAATTAGAAAATTTCACATTCTTCTTCTATCAAGAGTTTGAAGATTGTTTGCGTAAACACGATCTTTCGCGTAGCCCCACAAAAAGAAATCCAAAGGCGTTAAATCACAGGATCTTGGAGGCCAATTGACATCAACCAATCGCGAAATGAGCTTCATCACTGAAGAAAATTTTGTTCGAAAAATCAGCATCGACGGCCTGTTTTTCCAACACCCAATTTGCGTATGTTAAATGCTCCATATTCTTAAATGGCAGAATGTAAACTAAATAAATGACAGCGTACTTGACGTTTATCTTTGACAGATGTCGGTATACAGATTTCTACTTTATCAACCTCGAATTGGATAACCCTATATTTTAATGCCTTTTGAAATCGTTTCATAAAAACCAAACATTTTCATCAAAATCGTGCGATACCAAAGCGCGCTGCACCAAGTACATCTGTACATTTTAAAAATATTTTATGTAAGCGTCAAAAAGTTATTTACCCATAAACTTTTCATACCACCCCAACTCAATCTTGAAATTCATCTCGAAAATGTTTAACAAAAAACAGAGAAACGCTCGATATCACGCCATATGGAATGAACAAATACAAAATCGAAAAGTAGTTTATCAATCTGGGTGAAATTAAATAAATTCAATATGGCATAAGTATAGAATTTATCTGTTGTATGCGATGCTATTTCGGTACACGGCCACTATTTTAAGTCAAACTGACCTAGTTGGCACAAAAACTACGGATATACGTTTATAACATTTAAGAATGGGAAGAATTTTTTTTACCGCGATTGAGGGAAACATTTGACAAATAGAAATCAAAATCGATAAAAAAAATTGTTTTTGTGCGAGACAAGGGTAATCAATCAAGATGATTGCTTACGATTAAAGCGTGCGTTGAACAAGAGCTTTACGAAATAAAGTTCAAAACGGATTTATGGGTGTTTTGTGTCAGGAAATACCACGATTATGTTACACAGATAAGGAAATATGTTGACTTCTTGAAAAGTTATCGGGTTCGTAGTATCAGTAAAGCAAACAAAATCGTTATTTAGTGAAACGATTTCTAAGGAAAATTTTGATTTATGACCTCGGCTATAGTTGTGTTTCCCATAAATAACGAGGATACACACTTAAATTTCAAAAACACTATAATTTGTTATTTATCATGAAAAGAGTGGTGCCCTACAAGTCATAAAGGTAAAACAAAATTCCACTTACTTACAACTTTATAGATAAACAATTGGGTCAGACATAGAAAACCCCATTCAGATCATTTAACAATTCACCTTGGCATTTTCTACTTAGTAATTTCGAATATGGTTCTACTCAAATCAAATTAAAAACTTCTAACAATTTTGTTGTATTTATTTCAATGCTATTTATCCATATTATTATGATTACCTGTCTATTTGTTGTTGCATTTAAATACAGCACACACGAGTATCTTCTTCGATCCTACTTGTTGTTTCGTTTTGAAAATTAGATGAAGAACTTTTTAGAACAAGAAAACAAAAAATAAGCGAGGAAGCAATACTCTAATTAATTTTCGTATTCGGATTAAGCAGATTGAGAAGAATCCTTGAACCAATAATTTATCATCTCTAAACATTTCTTGGTATAAGATAAGATGTTCTTAAAAAAAACGCGAATAATAAATTACGGGGTTATGAAATATTTTGTTGTGTAATGGTTTCCACCTAGTAAATTCATTTTTCTCGATTACATTCAACCAATACACATTACATTTTCAGCTGATGTGTTGTTAAGCGAGTATAATGCGGAAAAAATTCGCGTTTAAAGGAGGAACATGTGTCAGTCGAAAATATAAATCTATCATTCCAATAACGTGATATTCATCAAATCATAGGCGTTATGTTATATAATTTAATACACCATCCCCGGACGTGGTATATTCGATTTTCCTACCACACCAAATTCAAATGTGAGATGATGGCAGCATGTAATTGACAACAACAAAACTCACAGAAAATAAATCTATAAGAATTTTTTTTATATTGACGGCTTTTATTTACCATATAATTTAGAAGAAATTGAAAGTTTATGTATTTTCTTATATGCGTATGACAAAATTTTTTGGAAACTTTACAAACACACCTACACACCTTTGATATAAACGTTTAAACAATCCAACCAAATTTTTTCAAAACGCAACCCTAACTTTGGAAGCATAAAAAACGATTATTTATTATTTACTTTGAACCGGGGGAAATTCTCAAGAATTTTTGGGGATATTTATTTTGTGTACGAAGAAATATGTTGATGTCAAGTTCAAATATGTATAAAGAATACATCTAGCAGATAGTTAAAGGTTTTCCATTTTTCAAAATATTAAAGATAAAATATAATATTGGATTTGTTTGTTGTTTGCTATTATCAAATTTCCATCTATTTATCCATAGACTACGTATACAAATACGCATATGTGTAGCATTCGTAAGCTGGATATTGTAAATAATACTAGGTTTGAAAAACTCGATTCAAATCGACTTTACTTAATTTTACTCAACTTTGCTCAATTTTACTCAACTTTGCTTAATTTTACATAAATTTACTTTAATTTACTTAACTTTACTTAACTTTATTACTTTTACTTAACTTTACTTAACTTTACTTAACTTTACTTAACTTTACTTAACTTTACTTAACTTTACTTAACTTTACTTAACTTTGCTTAACTTTACTTAACTTTACTTAACTTTACTTAACTTTACTTAACTTTACTTAACCTTACTTAACTTTACTTAACTTAACTTAACTTTACTTAACTTTACTTAACTTTACTTAACTTTACTTAACTTTACTTAACTTTACTTAACTTTACTTAACTTTACTTAACTTTACTTAACTTTACTTAACTTTACTTAACTTTACTTAACTTTACTTAACTTTACTTAACTTTACTTAAATTTACTTAACTTTGCTCAATTTTACTCAACTTTGCTCAATTTTACATAAATTTATTTTAATTTATTTAAATTTACTTAACTTTATTAACATTTACTTAACTTTACTTAACTTTACTTAACTTTACTTAACTTTACTTAACTTTACTTAACTTTACTTAACTTTACTTAACTTTACTTAACTTTACTTAACTTTACTTAACTTTACTTAACTTTACTTAACTTTACTTAACTTTACTTAACTTTACTTAAATTTACTTAACTTTACTTAACCTTACTTAACTTTACTTAACTTTACTTAACTTTACTTAACTTTACTTAACTTTACTTAACTTTACTTAACTTGACTTAACTTTACTTAACTTTAATAACTTTACTTAACTTTACTTAACTTTACTTAACTTTATTTAACTTTACTTAACTTTACTTAACTTTACTTAACTTTACTTAACTTTACTTAATTTTACTTAACTTTACTTAACTTTACTTTTGTTTCGGTGCAAAAAGGTCATAAGGAAGTGCTTGAGTTTCCAAAAATATTGGGTGTACAAATGTATTTCCGACCTTTTTATAGAGGGGTCGTTAGTATCACTGCTTGCATATTTTTCAATCGGGCAATACATGTTTTTCGGAGGTCATATGTCAAGCTTGAATAATTACTAGTGACATTTTTTCAAAGCGTAAACCATAATTATTTTCATGTAATTGAAAATGTCGAATTTTGTGCCAAAAACAGCATTTGCGGAAAGTTTTACTTCATTGTTTTTGTTGAAGAAAAGTGCAGATGAAACAAATCGTTTGCTTGTGGTAGTTTACGGTGTCAATGCTCCATCGAATACAACATGCAAAAGTGGTTTCAACGATTCAAAGTTGGTAATTTTGACGTAAGAGACAAAGAACGTGAAGGCGGACCAAGAAAATTTGACGATCCGGAGTTGGAACAATTGCTTGATCCGGAATCTTGACAGACCGAAAAACAACTGGCAGAAGAGTTGAATATTACCAAACAATGTGTTTCGCAACGTATACATACATGGGATTGGTTCAGAAGCTGGGACATTGGGTGCCATACAAATTGAAAGAACGGGACATGGAACGTCGGAAAGCCATGTGCGAATTGTTGCTTCAACGACAACAAAGGAAGGGATTTATGCATCGGATCATCACTGGGGATGAAAATTGGATCCATTATGACAATTCAAAGTGCAAACGAGCGCGGGCCAAGCCAGGTGAACCAGGGCCGTCGACACCAAAACAAATATCCATGGTTCGAAGGTGATGCTTTGCATTTGGTGGGATATGAAGGCTGTCGTTTATTATGAGCTGGTGAACGAGCGTGAAACCTTGACGGGACAAGTTTATCGACGACAACTGATGAGTTGAAAGCAAGCTCTAGCTGCAAAACCACCGGAATGGGACAAAAGGCAAGATACGATTATTTTGCAACATGACAACGCTAGGCTACATGCTGCTATACCTGTCAAAAACTACTTGGACAGGTAGAACTGGAAAATTCTACCCCACCCGCCGTATTCATCAGACACTGCTCCCTCTGATTACCACTTGTTCCGGTCGATTGATTTCATTCCCTGGCACAACAACTCTAAGTCAAATACAATTTCCAGAAACAGTCACTTTAAAGGAATAAACATGACCAAGAATATCGGCGCTTATCTAGAAACGAATATGTTATTTTGGTTACGAGCTAATCTGAGGCGGCATGGAGGCCTGCTGTTACTGGTATTTTCAGGGTTACCGGAATTATTTTCGAATACAGGAACGACTGGTGTTGTAGATGTAAAATAGTTGTTGAGTGCGGAATGGAGATGGCATTTGGAAAAGCTCCTGCTGTTGTGGGTTGGTTTTCAGTTAATTCCTAGAGCCAGCTAAAATCATCGAATTTACAGAAACGTTCTACGATAATCTTCTAGTTCGATAACAAGTGTTGATTATGAGCTGTAAGTTGAATGTTGTGCTGTGTAATTTTTCGGTTCACCGATTTTGGCCAAACATCAATGGGTGCATCAAATTAATAAAAAATACTTAAATATGAAGTTTTATCCTGATTGGATAAACCATCAGGGCTGTAAAGAGGACACAACATTTAGTCTGCCCGAAATTGTTTTAAAAGACACCCACTACTTTTTCTGACACCTGATAAATTTACGGTAAACTCACCAATAATTTTAAACAGTAAGCTCCATTTTTTTGATTAAATTTTCAAACCCTGTTTCATTGAACCCAATTTCTAAATAAAACAAAAAAATTTGAAAAATTTTGTAAAAAATCCTAATCTAAAAAATCCGGCTTTTGAGTAATTGAGAAAAGCTCAACGTTCTCTCTCACTGTGCGAAAATGAACCAGTGGTAATATTTGGCTTATGTAGCGAATGTTGCGCCATGCTGCACTATCTGCACTATGTTATGTGGGTTGCGTTACGATGGCATATTTTATGGTTTCGTTAATCGCATCCTTTTAAAAATGTTGATGTGGATCCCATTTTCTCATTTCTTCCTCCTTAATCGCTTTCGATATATATTTCGATTACGATAAGTCTTAATTTCGTTTTTGGAGAAAATTTTTTAATTTGGAAAACTAGGGTCATGACTTAATTTCAGGCTATGGGCTAATGAAAATGTGATTCTAAACTGATACTGTGACGGATCTAGGCTATTTATTAACCTTAAATGGGTATGACGTATGGAAAATGATTTTTGGAGAATGTTCTCGAATATGGTATGGTGTAAGGTGGATGGAAATTGGATTTTGCAATGATTTTTGGTAGAAGTTCTTGAAACAATTCATCCAGCATCGCTCTATGCTCCAGAGACTTAGTATTTAATTCTCTCTACATCAGATGATGTTGTCAAAACGTAAATGACGACCCTATTTTCCTTGATCGAATTTTCAACAATTATTTTCTATTCCAGAAATACCATACAAAGCTGTGAACGTTTTATCAACGTAGTTGTTCGAATTCACATGCATCATTCATTTTTCCTTGGCATGACGGACTGAAAACAATACAATTCCCACTTGAAGCCACTCAAATGGCACCGATCAAATTAATCCTCAATCAATCAAACAATTTAGTAGTTCATTGGCATTGCAAATTACTGCCACATACCATTGGTAATAGAAACATCAAATACCTGTAAAGTTTTGTTGTGAACAGCAAAGGCATTCCATTTTATCACATAAGATAAAATATCAAGAGAAACGTTATGAGACAAATCGATGTGGATGTCTTTTCTCCATCCCGCAATGAGTTTTATTCCCATAAATAGTTAAGTTACAGAATTTCAGCATCGAAAATTATTTTCCTAAAATCACTAAAACTGCGGACAACTTCGAACTAAATCTAAACGAAATATTGGGCAACAAATTGGATAAATTAGACAAGTTTTGTGAGTTGGGCTTGAAATTCGATACGATTTCCGAATCGATATCAAATCTAATAGTGGAGTTTGGCTCACTTAATTGATAGTAAGATAAACGATTTTAAATCGGTTTTCCGTTATATCCACTGATACGGAAAATCATCGTAATGTTATTTTTGTTTCAAGGCTCGTGAATACTACAAAATACAAGGATATTCGTGCTCACATAAAATCAACCTTAAACTTGTACAATGCTTCTACAAATGACCGGACTTCATGTTCGAATTACTTGTGGATAAGCGTAACAACAACCTTAAAGCTGTGGCAAAAAACTAAGCAGCTTGCCCTTTATTACCAAAATATAAGGGGACTAAGCAATAAATCTCGTGACGTGTTTCTAAAATCCCAAACAATAAAAATGAGGAGTTTTTATCGCAGTTCATTCTAACTTCGACTATTGTGAATTGTTCATTCCTAGAACTAACAACATCGCGCTGCTATGTGTGAAAATTGGCAATAAAAAAGACACAAGGAAAGATATTTTCATTCTATCTGCCTACCAGCGTCCGCGAAGTCCGATTGAGACCTACCAGCTACTGGCGAATGCTGTTGACATTTTGTCAGACAATATAAATCTACAATATGAACTTCTGGGTCTAGGGGCCTTCAATCATCCTGACCTGCTATGGATATATTCAAAGGATTACATAAGAGGTTTCATTTTGCAATAAGAGGTTTCATTTTGATATTTCAAAAAACGAGTACTTTTTCAGAGAAATCAATAAATGTTTATTTCATTGTAAAGAGGAAGGTATGCCATTAACATTTCAAAACGATATCAGCCAAATGGCCGCCACGGCTACGCTTGCAGCACCATATCCTCTTCATGAAATTTTCCGTGACAAATTCGCACAATTGCGGCTGTATGTTCTCGATAACTTCACGAATTCCATCTTAAGGTCTTGAATCGATTGTGGAGCACTGGCATAGACCTTGTCTTTCACGTGGGTTCAAATAAAAAAGTCTAAAGGTGTTAAATCACAAGATCTCTGTGGCCAATTGTGATCACCTCTTCGAGAAATAACACGATCAGGAAACTTTCTTGCATAATTGCGATTGTTTCGTTGCTTGTGTGGCACGTAGCGCCGTCTTGCTGAAAATAAACGTCATCCACATCAATATCTTCCAATTCCGGCCATAAAAAATCATTAATAATAGCTCGGTAGCGCAATCCATTCACCGTAACAGTTGCACCAGTCTCATTTTCGACTAAGTAAGGTCCAATCAGACCTCCAGCCCAAAAAACGCACCAAACAGTGAAACGTTGAGGATGGAGAGGCTTTTCAACAATCATTCTTGGATTTTCTGAGCCTCAAATGCGACAGCTCTACTTATTAACGTAGCCTTCGAGGTGAAAATAGGCCTGATTTTTCGATGAAAATCCAGATCATTTTGATGCATTTGAAGAACTCAATCAGCGAAGATACGACGTTTATGGTGATCGACCGGCTTGAATTCTTATGTTAACTGAATTTTAAAAGCCTTAAGACCTAAGTCTTTATGGAAAATACGGTGTAATGTCGTTTGTGGAATGTCTAATTCCAAAGATCGACGAGGAATCGACAAACCAGGATTTTCGTCAACACTACGGGCTACAGCAGCAATATTATCAGTTGTTCTTAAGCGAAGCACACGGTTTCGATTCTTCACATCACTAGCTTGTCCCAACAGCTCAAATCTTTCCACCAGTTTTACTATTGCCGACCGAGAAGGTGCTTCGCGACGACCCAAAAGTGTTTTAGTTTTGCGAACCGTGACTGCAAAATTTTCACCATTTTTGTAGTGAATTTAAACAATTTCAATGCGTTGTTGAAGCGTGTATCGTACCATTTGGCAGCTTCAAAATTGACAGTTGCCAAAATAGCAGGCTTTTCAAAATGAAACCTCTTATTGGAAAACCCTTTACATTACGTGTCCTCTAACTCAACTACGTCCAAGAACGTTTTGTCTACGGATAATATCTTGAACTCCGGTTTATTCCAAATCAGTAATATCGAGAACAGCTTAGACGGGTAACTCGAACTGGCACAGAAACTAACCTAATTCTTACAAATATTGACTCTTGTACCGTTTCAATTTTCGCAAGGCTGAGTTTAACAAACTCAACGATCAATGGAACACTATTGATTTTACCTTTGCAATTTTTGAGTGTTGTGCAACAGTAGTACGTTACATTGCCCAGAAAACCAGTTTGACATCGCCGCCATGGTATAGTAGTGAATTACGCGTAATTATTATTATTAGTATAACTAAGATACATTCGATGAACCTTGATCAACAAAAACGATGAGTTGTGTTGTTGTGATATCTACCATATGTAGGGGTAATGCGTCGTTGTAATAATCAGCTTATCTTAAAGATGTTTGTGATGAGATAGAGATGAGACGTTTTGATCTACAATATAACTTAAAGTCGCCAAGCAAAGCTGTAGTTGCTAAATAATTCTGTCTGAATATTTTTGGAAGAGCAGTTCATCCGAGTCAACACTCAACAAGTACGCTAATATAATTCAACAATCTTTGACTGGTGGCAATAAACGATATGATATTCACAAGCAACAAAAATTATTCTTAAACTACATAAACGAACGGTAAACATATATAGATACGAGTATGTGTAATAAAATTATTTTTTTATGCTTTTTATTACATTATGCTGCTTTATGCATTATAAATAACATGTTTTTCAATGGAAACCACAAATTTCGCTTTTCCATTTATTGTCGCTTCCGCCTTTTTCCCCCTACAAGCAAAAACTCAGTCATATAAATTTATAAGAAAGATTTTCATCTTAAAGGCAAATATTGTGTAGTTGAAACGATGTGTTGTTGTTTTTTTTAATGTACATAGATGGAGAGAGTACAGAAAATAATTAATCCGAAACCGATTTGTTTACTACGTCAAATTGCTGGGAAATGAAAATGAAAATGAAAATTTTAAATTTAACTTTTGCGTATGCGTACCAGATAGCAGAGTCGGTATCTTATTCCACTAGGGAGTTTTTTAGTGTAGGCAAAAATAAACACTAATTAAATTTTTCGTACTTCCAAGAAAATTAATTAAATTCTGTCCACGCATATGGCTGGTTATGCAATGTCCATTTTAATTTCAAGAAGAACTCATAGAATTTTATTTTCTGAAATGAGGTATGAGCTCTAAATGGAATCAGTTAAATACAACTAATAAATTAATATCGATACTATAGAGTTCTATTGTACAATGGTACTGCAGAACAATTCACCATAAAATTCGTCGTTATCGACATTTCAGAGACATTCCAATGTATGGCACTACTTTACCGACACATAGTGAGGGACGCCTTTTGATTATCAACTCGTGCTACTGACGTTAGCCGAAAATGTCAACCGAAAAAACCTGCATTATCGACATATTTGTTGATATTAGCCGAAAATTACATGTTACTGAAGTTGAGTTCAAATTCATTGGCCTCTAATACAACAAATTATAAATACGGGATCCAGCTATTTACGAATTGGTCTAACTTCACCGGTTCATATCATACTTCACTGGTTCATATGACCTTTAAACATTCTAATTATGTGATATTGATGTTTAAAATTTTATATCGGCGAAAATTTTCTGCTAACTTCTGTAGCATTATCAACTAGGCAATAAAATACGCTTTATCGATAAAATTATCTGTACAGAACATTTTTCATTGCCCAATGACTCAGCCGAAAATATAATATGATATTTGAAATATTAATATGCTTTAGCCGAAAGTTATTAACCGTTATTTTTCAGCAGACATATTTCAGCCGACATTTTCTTTTATTATCTCTGCAATCTTTTCTGGGGCCAAGGCTGTCCTAACTCTTTCGCGGTTTGCTTTTTCTGTCCTTACTTTTACACCAGTGTCAGCCAACTCAAGAACGTACGGTTATAGGACCGATTTTATCACCATCTGCATATTGCATAGCTCTATGCCGCTTTAACCACTGTGCCATTTGGCAGCCGACATTTCTCAGCCGATATTTTGCAGCCGAAAAATTCAATTTTTTTTTATTGTTTTTTTATTTTTTTATTCAACATTACAATTGATTCAGAGATCATCTAGTAATTTATCTAATTAAATTATTTTCTCGGATTACCTATTAGTTACTCATTGTACAAAAATTTCTTATTCTAATTGAAGCTGTCCAGCTTCAGCGGTTTCTTGTTTGGACTCTCCTCGCTCCATTGGTTGTGTCCAACATACGACGGATATCTGCATTTTCATGTCGAGATAGTCGCTGTACGTGTTTCCTTGCTTGTCATTTTTGACGTGTCCCATCTTCAAGTCCCTTTGAAAGTTCTTGTTCCTAATGTACCATGGGGCATTCACAAACCCTCGCAGCACTTTATTTTGGAAGCATTGTATCATTTCCTATATTTGATGTTTAACGCATCTTTTTTCTTCTTGACGTGTTCTTTCCATCTTATAGCTTAGCATCGAGGGTCAGGCCAAGGTATGTAGCTGTATTTTCATATGTAATGTGGTTTGAGTTGAGAACCACGGGAATACAGTTTACATTTTGATTTGTTGCTCACCGTGTTGAAGTTTGCTTGTTGCCTCTAAAATATCTTTACCAACTGCTAGGATACCTGTATTTTTTTCAAATGTTGCTACTGTAGTACCTTGTATATTCGGTAAGTCTCTCGTAAAAATAATAAACAAAATAGGTCCAAGTACGCTACCTTGTGGTATGCCTGCTGATATTCTGTTTAATTCAGAGTACTCATTTTCAAATTTGACTCTAAAGTGTCGACCTGCGAATTTGATAAAATCGCTTAGGCAGGTCTCGATGCAGTTTAAATTCAAGCCCTTGGTACCAAATGTTGTCGAAAGGTTGAGCTACATCCAAGAAAATACTGGAGCTCATCTTATTCTCCAGTGCATCCTCATTGATATCCAACTGTAGAGTGATTTTCTCTAAACGCAAATTGGTGTGGTGGAATTAAGCATCTCCCTTCTGTTATAGGTTTCAGTTTCTCAGCAACAGTTTTCCAAATATTTTTGAAATGACTGGAAGTAGTGATAGACCGATGTCTATATGATTTTTTATCGTTTCCTGGTTTACCTGGTTTATGGGATCATAATTACGTGAGCCACCTTCCATTGACGTAGAATTAAGTTATATCATGAAGCTTTTCTGATCATCTACTATGTTTACGACCGTTGTATTTACATTTTCTGTTTGTCTCGGCAACGGTTGAAAAGTCTCTTCTAAATACGCAGCAACTAGTGAGACTTTCTGTTTGTAACTTTTAGCCCAGGAACCGTCATCATTTTTTATGGGTGGCACATGCATCGTTATTTATGCTATCGTTCTTTATTTCCATTGTTGTTGTTTTAATTTGTTGCACAGAAAATGGAGAATATTTTTGTGTTACGAAGCACGAGTCTGCTGCCAGATTCTACGAGCTTACAGTTTCTCTTTAACTAGTTCTCTAACCTCAAGAGGATAATTGTGTAGACCACCACAAGGAGGTGTTGGTATGAGAAATCGGAGAGCTTTCGTTCTAATTGGTTCGCTGATATTTGTTCGCTCTTCCGCTAATTTCTTGAATCTGCTGAATTATCTTTTATGCTATCATTGTACTCAGAGTCATGATCACAGGTGAGTGGTCAGATGATAGTCCTTCACTATTTTCAATGCACATGTAGTTCTCTAAAACTCCATTTGTTTTAAAGAAGATCTGGCATTTTATGTATGTCAGCAAGCTAATATGTTGGTTTATTGCCAGAGAGAAATTGACAGTTGTTCTCGCGAGCTGCATTAAATAACTCTTTTACTTTAGAGGTTGTAAGTCTAGATCCCCAATAGGTATTCTTTGCATTAAAATCACCACCGATGATAAAATTTGGTCCTAGTGATTTAAAAAGTCCACTGGCGGACAGTAAATAGAGAAGATACTGAGATGCATATTATTGATTGATTCAACTGTTATGATTTTTCAGGCACTTCATAAGGTTTAATTTTTTTTAATACGTAATTATGGTAGATCCTCCTCTAGCGTTCCCTCCTGAATGAATAGCGTAGTATCGTTCATAGTGACGTATTTTATTAAATGAAGTTTCTGTTAAATGAGTTTCCGATACCAGACACATATCTATTTTTTGTAGGTTTCGAAAAATTTCTAGCTCTGGAACATGCTGTTGGCGTATTTTATTTCTTAATGTTTGCAGATGTACCGCTGCTTCACATCCTCTGTAGTTGGCTGGGTATTGTCCTTTACAGTTTATACATTTTGCAGGTCCGGTTCGGCTGACAGAACAGTCTTTCGCGTTGCGTTTGCTGGCAGACTTTACGCACCTAACGTCTCGCTCTCGGTTCTATTTTAACCCTCGTATTGCTTTGATATTAAATATATTTTGAATTTTTTCGCTTTTATTGAAGGTGAGCATGAATCCGCTATCTGTTCCTCTTTTAATGATCTTGGTTCCTTGAATATTTGCAACTTTTTCTCGTTTAAGGATGCTTACTGCGTCTTCAATTTGCAGTTCTTTAATTTTGAGGTCTTCTGTTAAATTCTCCTTCTTGCAGGTGGGATGAAGACCTCTGACCACAACCTTAATTTCTCTGTTATTTTTGTCTTCATAGGTATTCCACTCTATATGTTCTTCGGGATGTCTTGTGTTTATCTTCCAAACATTGTTTAGTGCCATTACTATTAGAGCTTGGATATTTGCAAACTCAGTAATTCCTCGCACATTAATTGGCGATGGTGTCTTAGTCTTCGTTGCAACCTTGCGTTGTTATTGTTGCTGGTGATGTTGAGGTACAGACACTGATTCAGTAGTTCCATTGTCTTTTGCTTGCGAGTGCGCCCGAACTTCTGGCGAGAATTCTGCTCTTCGTTTTTTCCTTGGTCTTTTCTATTGTTTGTGCATCCAATCAGTTTCTCTTGCAAGTTCCTCGTCATCTTTATAGAACTCAGTGTTAGTAATGGCAAGTGTGTTGATTTCGTTATAGGTAGTAAGTGGAGTTCCTGAACTTCAGTCAGTCCGGTCTTCTTCAGCTCCTCATTTTCTTTATTTAATTTAGCGATTTCAATGCTAAGGTGAAATGCCACATTTTCTATTTCACTCAGTCATCTGCGCAGTTTAACATTTTCAATTGCCTGCTGAGTCGCGAACTGTGTTTGTCTGTGGTGATTTAGATATTTTTGAACTTCGACCGAATGGGCATTTCAATGGTTGGCTAACCCAAAATCCTTTGAGCCGGCCTCGTTAGAGGATGGATTAACCAACTGAGCAGAGTGGGTACCACCTTGGGTAAAAATTTGTTTTTGTTGTAAACTAATTGCATTCAGGACTGGTTATTAAAGCAGCTACTAACCTAACCAGTGAAATTGATAGTGGGTCAGTGGAGAGACCATCATTTGCTAGGTGTTCGGTTATCCCGGCGTTTCTCGGTTGCCAGAGTCTCGTTAGTTAATTAGTAGGGAGCACCACGTACAGGTGAGGTTGACATTTGGGATGGTATACTGACTTTCTAGACCGATGCCAAAATTTAATGCATTAAACTATATTTTTTTTAAAGATCTTATTCTTTGCTATCTACACATTTTTGTCATCTCTCTGGCAACACATACCACAACGATAAAACGACGCGTCTTTGGACCGAAACCATTCATCCAACTAATTTTGCATTTCTTCGAAACTGGCCAAGTGTAGCCCTGCCAAGTCATGCGCCATTGACCTGAACAAGTGATATCAGCGTTTTGAAGACGTTCTGGATGAAGGGAGTGCGATGGCATGGAGCGTTGTCGTGCAACAATATCACTCGTTCGTGCTTCATGTCTCATTCTGGCAGTTTTTCGAGCAATGCATAGTTCAAATTGATGAGTTGTTATCATTAGCGTTGCCCATTAACAGCTTCGCATTGTTTCAGCAGCTCATAGTATACGATTCCTTTCTGATCCGATGAAGCGCAGAGCATTGTCTTCTTTCCGAAGCGAATTGGCCGTGCCGTTAATGTATTCCAATGTAGATGTTTCGCCAGATGAAGGCCACAACCTTTTGCATTTGGGATTCTTAAAAAACATCCACTTCTCATCTACCGTAACAATTCGATGTAGGTAGCTCTTTCTTTCATGCCGTGAAAGCAAAATTTCGCACATGGCTTTTCGATTTTCCATCTGTCTACTCATGCGGCGCCGATCTTCCCTTCTTTTAATTTTTTCCCATATAGCATGTTAATGTTTGGAACATACATTGGCGAGTCGTGTTTCGGCGGGCCGCTTTCTCCTCAATGTCGAAATCGCCACTTCTGAAGCGTTTAGACCAATCTTCACAGGTAGTTTTCGATGGTACATGTTCGCCGTATGCCTGCCTCCTCAAGCTAATGACATGCTTCAGCTGCATTTTTTTTTTCAAGTTGAAGTAAAGAAGCAAAGCTTCCCGAAACTATAGACCGCTGGTAGTACAACTGGTTATCGTTAACAACTGTCCATGCTATGAACAAAGCACAACTTCTGACATAAATGACAACTAGATGTGTCACTAGCACCATATATGTGTGAAACATGGAAATTTACTTCCGCAGCTGATAATAGGTCAATGTAGAAATTTTTTTCTGCTAACTTCAGTGAGGATATCTTGGATTTTTTTTTTACAAAGTTACTAGTCGTTTTTGACTAACAGCGTTTGAGCCTGACAATGTAACAATATAGCACTACCATGCGTATTCTATACACTAAGTGTTGTTTTGGTTAATTTTGTATTATGCAGACTATCCAGGCAACTTAAAATATTTTAATCTTTTGAGCCTTCTTATGATACCCTCTTGACCCCTCGTGTCCATTCCGAGATTTCTATATGAAGGTCACTGTTACGGGTGTATAAGGGAGCGGTTACAACCCCCCTGAGTACTTTGTTTTGAAATCGCTGAATTATCTGGTGATTGCTGGTTTTGGTGGATCCCCATAATTGAATACCATATGTCCAAATGTTCTTAAGCACTTGTTTGTAGAGCATAAGTTTATTATGAATGGATAACTTAGGGATTTCTTCCAATTAACCGGTGAATTTTTTTATATTTTATTTGAAGTTCCCTTGCTTTCTTTTTGACGTGTACTTTCCATTTTTACTTTGTATCAAGGTTGATACCAAGGTATTTTGCTTGGTGTGCATTAATGTGGTACAGGAATATTATTGAGAATCATAGGTAGTGGTTCTATTACTCTGTTAGTGAATTTAATGTGTGTAGACTTCGATTCATTTACTTTGATTCTCCACTTGGCCAGCCAATCTTGGGCATTTTTATGGCTAATTGAAATTTGAATGTGGCCTTACCGATTGTATCACCAACGGCTAGAATTGCAGTATCATCTGTAGATGTGGCGGTAGTTGTATTATTTGTCTACGGTAAGTCGCTCGTAAACAGTACGAAAATAAATGCCCCTACGGGACTTCCACTTTAGTTTCTTTGACTCAAATGGCAGAGTTTTCACTAATTTACATATTACGAGTAAACCATCTAGCCAGACTTTGTCAAATGCCTGCGTAATGTCCAGAAATATGGCTGAGCAAATCTTTTTTCCTTTAAGAATTTTTCTATTAGATCTGAGGAGTGTTTTTCCCTAAATCCAATCTGCTTACGGTATATGTGTCATTATTACTTCCGCTTTCCATGATAGAGGGACATAATAGAGTCCGAAGGTAGCATTGATCTAAATTGTCTAGCTTTATCAGGTACTTGTCTATGAATCTCTTCAGTTATCAAGGCATATCCTGGCGATTTTTAGGTACCACATGGTTCTTAATTTCTTGTTTTACTTCTTTAGCATTAGTTAATGACATTTCTTGCTTTCAGTTGTATGGTTCTTAATCAGTATAGCCTGTTGGTTGAGTGTTTTTAATTTGGGCTGAAAGGTACGCTCAAGGTAATTACTGGAACTTTTTGCTTTTCCTTCTTCGGCTATAGCTAGACGACCATTATTTGTTCTGATTGGTGGTATGTGCGTAACTGGTCTTTTCAAATATTTGGTTGTTTTCCACAAAGAATAATGATCAGTATCTTTGCCGTAGGTGAATGATTCTACGTATGATTGTTGATACTATTTTTGACGGCTAGGTCTCACGTACTCATCTTCTCTATAACTAGTGATTTTATTTGCATTGGGTAGCACTTGCCAGTTATATTTTTTGTTTGTTGGATTAGTACTATTCAACGCTGCTTGTTGTTTATCTTTGACAAGTTTTTCCACCTCTTGTTCTAATGTTTCTTCTGAAGAGAGCTGTGTGGTTTAAAATGATGCTAATGCTTAGTTCATTTATAAATTTTTTCCAATCAGAATATTTATTTGTTATCATTACCTAAAACATTTATTAAAATAGACGAGTGGTCAGATGTGGAGTCAAAACCTTCCTGCAATTGTATATAATCATTCGTGACTTTTTTTGTTATAAAGAAATCAATCAGGTGTGGTGTTTTATTTTGATCGCTGCAGGTATTCGACTTTGTCGGGTAGAGTGAGCCTTTGAGATCTTTGAGCCCCATGAGGGCTATTTCTTGCTTTTCCTCTTGTGAACCAAGTGTTTTAAGAATATCTTGAAGTATTCTATTAGTCTGGTTATTATTTGAATTATTGACTAGAAAATTGGAATAATTGGGTAATTGTAGTCGATGCTACTGAATTTAGCCGAAAACTTCATTTGGAAAAATCTGCATTATCGACATATTTTGAATCACTTTTAAAATGCTGCATGAAAACTGCTCTAAATTGGTCTAACTTCACCCAGTCCAAGTTACATGTTCAAAGATGCGAATTATTTGAAATCAGTTTTAAACACCATTAAAAATTTATACCGGCACCTGATGTCGATAATGCAATTTTTTCTGCATTGGTCGAATATTTTAATTCCATATAATTTGTTTGCATTTTGGATTAAATAATCGAATCACATATTCAAAATATTTTACTTTTATTTCAATTTGATTTACATAAAGATGATTTTAAACAATGATGAGTTGAAAATGTACAGTGCGGAATGATCGTTATTTGGTATAATACTGTAAAACTAGAATCTTTAGTAAATTTATTTACAAAAGTGCGGTATATTTTAGTGGTGCACTAGCGTATCCTGAATAGGCGACTGGTGCTGAGTACGCTGAATAAGCTAATGGTGCTGCTGCATAAGCTGAATATGCTGAATAAGCTACAGGCGCTGTATATGCAACTGGAGCCGCAACAAGTGGTGCAGCGGCCAATCCGTTATAATTGCGTGAAACGACTTGTGAACTACTTGCTGTAATTACCGCGGGTGCGGCGGCTACTAACGGTGCACTATAGGCGACCGGTGCAATAATTCCTGGTTTTGCAGATACGACTACAGTAACGGCTAATAAAATGGCAACCTGAAATTATAAACAAATTTTATTATACAAAACCCACGGTTAGCAGTTGGGCATTTGCGATAACTTACGAATTTGAACATTTTGGTGATGTTTTTTGTGGTATATGGATCAAACGAATAGTGATAGTTAACTGATACCTAACTTTGGTAAATCTATCGTATTTATACAAATCGAATGTTCGAATTTATTATTTTAGGGGTAAATTTTTCTTCAATTGTCAAAAACACGCCGGCCTCATTACTTACCATAACCTAGATAATGTTTTTAGCACATAAATTATTTAACCTTAGAGTTGCCAATTTATATTATAGTGCAAATCGAAATTATGTAACACTTTACATGTGATGCATATGCAATAAATTTATGGTTTTTTGTTTTGAAGTACAATGTACACAGCAAAAATGTATTTCACTCATTGCGTAGCCAAAAATTATTAATTAATTATTCAAATCATGTTTTTCAATTTTTTTTTTCAAGTTTATACATTTATTACGAGTATGCTAATGGTTAGATGAACGTTTAAAGTTAATTTTGATTTAGTGAACATAAAATCAGACTTAAACCTTTCTTGCCTTAAATCGCCCAAGAGAAACAAAATATTATTGCTTAGAAATTAGGCATGAGGTGACACCGACACCTCTACATTAATCATCGTTTACCTGAGGTACGGTTCAAATATGATTCTCTCTTAACCGTTTTACGTTTCGTTAAAAAAGTTTAAGTGGTTCATAAAATGTTTAATGTAAACCCACCGCAGTATCAATTTGGGTAAAAAATTTAGTCGTTAGCTAGAAATCTTAGCGCTGTGATTTATGGTGTAGATAAAAACACTGAAATTATCGTCACTTTTCTTATCGTAAGGTTCAAATGGCGTAAGCACTTTTCGAATGTTACTTGTTTTACGTGAACTATCTTTGGCGTGTATTGTGGTGGTTGCACTATTTCGTTGTATCCAAATGTGTGCTCTGCCAGTTTTAATACCACATTAGGCGTAGTGTCCAATTCGCTTGCATCAATTACATGTTACATTAGTGCATGAAGACGTTTGCATTGATCTGCATATAACTTTTGTGGTTTTACCGCTCATAGTCTCTGTTTTCTCCTAGGCAGCGTTTCTGATGATACGTGTTGTTTTAAGGTTTGGCCAGCGTTGTCTTCGGCATATTGATAGGGAACGACCAGCCACGACTAGTTTCTCGTAACTCGTGCATGCTGTCCAAAGGAAAGTGTTTCCTCCCGTGTACAGTTCCAAAACTACGAGTATATTATCGATTATCGTTGTGTACGAATTTTGTTCGAATGGCGTTGTGATATCCGTATAAAACACACTTTAAGTTTATGATGCGGTTTTCGGTGACAAACAACGAAGAAATAAATTTCGTTTTGCTTTCTCGTATAGTTCCGTGTTGTCACCATTGAGCCCCTTCATGCGGCATTGTGCTTCAAAACTTTCAAAACACAACACATTCGACATTTTTTTTAATTTCGCGTACTTCCGTTTCATCGATTTTGTGATCTTAAAGCCTGGCCAATTGTATCCATGAGCGCGATAGTGCTCCGATTTATATATCCTTGTGGAATACAAATGGATTTTGATCCATTTTATATTTTTGTAAACAACTAATCTCGATTAGAATTGTTAATATCCTCGGAGCCAGTTTGGGGTCTTTTACAGATGATGTTGGCCGAAATAAAACAGGCTGCTCTCGAATATGGTTATTTGACCCTTCCTTGTGTCTACAAGCAAAAAAATATTCATTGTTCTATACCCAGCTATGCTACTCGGGTAGCCACGTACACATTCTTCTTTCGAAACCAAATATTTTATATTTTGCAACTTTATTCAAAAAGTTTAAATTTTAACGTACAAAAATGGAAGAAAACCCACAAAAAGGTAATTCCCCGATTTTAAAATTTAGAATAAATAAAAAGAGAAATAGTTTAGTGACTAGTATTGTTTCGTTTTTCAAACCATAAGGTTGAATTTTTGTGTAGCAAAAAATATAATTTAAATCCTAAAATGGCGGAAGCCTCTAATATTCAGTTTAGACTGCAAGTTTGTTTACATTTATTTCACAAGAAAAATGAATTAATTACTCTGCATATCTATTGCTTATCATACGAGGATCAACAAACATATCTTAGAAATTTCTTAGTACTACACGATTCGGAAGATCAGGGCGAAATTCCTGAGATTCGCGGCAACTCAGAGAACAAATGGCTTCCAACAACAAGACGAGACGTTCTAACGTAGAAGACGTGTTCAATGACAGTTCCGTGATAGTCGAAATGTCCGATGAAGATTTAAGTGAAATTGAAGACGACTAAGAAGATACTGAAAGCACCAATAACAAACTTTGCAGCACAATATTTTTAGAAATCTCGGAAGTGGACCGGTGTGAAATTTTTAGCATTTATCGAAAGTGTAGCTACACAAATTAGTAAAAACCAAAAATGAAGATACACAATTTAACAAAAAATGTAGAATTACATAAACAAATTACGATAGGGTTGAATTTGTTATTTATCCCACTAAATCTAATCTAATCTAATCCGGGGCATATCACTGCGGCCTTCGGGTTCTTTTTTGTTTAGCGTAAATGGAAATAATAATATAAAAAGTGTACACCGGGTCTTGTGGAAGTTTAAGGGGCATTAACACTTAATCCTAGAGATGACACCACAAATCTGAGTGTCCTGGCATTTTACTGGACAAGTCTATTCTGGAAAGCGTCTGGAAGAGAAACCAACCATGGTGAGAGGATAGCTGATAATTTTTTATCTCGTTGCCTCTTGCACGCCTATACTTATGGCTTGGGATTTATCAATTATAGGCACCCTACAAAAACTAAACCGTATATTCCTAGAGCAATGCCGTCATCGTCCTCTCGTGAAATATACTCCTCGTTATTTGGATTTACCGATGATAATGTCACTTTATGTGCATACGAGTATGTTTAAAAAAAACAAAAGTGTGTTGTTATCAACGCAGCATTATACCGAATCTGTCATGGGACAAAATAAAAAGTCAGAAATTATCTACTACTACAACAGTACTAAAAGTGGTGTAGATAATATGGTTAAGCTACAAAAGCTACAAAACAGAGGAGCCAGCTATGGCCTTCGTCATTTTTCTTTAATATTCTAGGTGTCGCATGCATCGTGGCATATATAGGATTGTTGCATATAGAAGTAGCCACTCGAAGTGTTACCAATAAAAATATGAATTTTGATTTTTTTAATTTCAAACTTCAGTATATCGTAACAACACATTAGCGTGGATAACAGCATCGAGCCTGTCCGAGAAAGGCTTCACATGAAATGAAGCTGGGGACTTTTTCATGTAAACAACGTTGGGTTTCACAGGCTTTATGGGATGGTGCCGAGTCTTGTAGAAACGTCCAATGGTTTCTACCGAATTGTTTACGTGCCCAATGTAACAAAGCATCGAGCAAATCTTCTTACGATAGATCTGTTGATTTACCGTTATGCTCCGTTCAATGAAAACGTATAGTGAGCATCCTGTGGCAGTTACCGCTGCCCAAACCATCACTCCAGAAAATACCATCAGAAAATACCAAATTCTCACGCTCGCCACTAACGTAGCCTGCCACTAACGTGCAAGTGTTTTAACACCTGTGATTTTGCTAGGCTAACCGCCATTGTATAGTTCATTTTTTAATATGCGGTCCATGCTACGAGCAGACACATTGAGATCTTTCGCCAATTGAACTGTGCGTTGGATTCTGACCTTCACCTTTCGAACCATTTCTGGTAATGCTGCTATTTTTGAATATCCTCCTCCATGGCGTTTTTGATGATACCAGTGTCATTGTAACGAGTAATGGTCCGATACACAAACAAGTAAATGTCGCAGCTCACAACAACATAACAAACTAACGCTTGCCAAACAATGAGCGCGCTGTCATTAGCCGTTTGGTTGACACAGCAGCTTGAATTTGGTAATACTTCGAGCGCCGACATCTATATATTCGGAGAACAACGATGTAGCTGTAGCTTTTCTACATATCTAATCGTGTGACTAGTTAAAGAATAGAACAACCAGCAGCAAATCGCCGTCATGTATTTTTATGACGATAAGTACTCGCATATACAAGTTTTACTTAATCAGATTGCAGTCGCACCTTTCAATTTCTCATTGGCGCTAGACTAGGCAACATGAGCTATGTTGTTGGTTGCCCGGGTTATATGTAATACACTTTTAAAAAAATGTCTGCTGTTGTGGTTGTGGGCATGGGTATTTGTTATTGCGAACGCGTACGAGTTAAAATGACCGTGCGGCTGTAGGATGGTACTTGATGTGGGGCGATATATGGGTATGTTTGTATGCGAGGGTTTAGGTTACGATTGGTATGGGTTTAGGTATGGTTCCCACAGCCATCTCACTGTGATGGAGAGGAATATCATTATAAACTATAAATATTTATGATGCTAACTTATATATTTGTCTATATAGCAAAATAGGTTGAATTCGACCATTTAAAATATTTAATTCCCGATGATTCAACATCATGTTGCAGTTTTGAAAAATAGTGCATTTGTAATTATATTAAGTACCAGGTTTATTTATAAATTTTAATTCATATTTATAAAATGGCCATTACAGAATAAAACAAATATCGGAGAAGTAAATTTAGCGGTATGCCAACGGCGAAATCTTCGACAATTACTTTAAATCAGATCTCAGCTATAAAACTGAATTCAGTTTGCAGTAAAGAGCAGGTAAGAATGTGTATTCTTAGTTTTGTAGAGGGGAACCTATAGATATCGTGTGAACATATCGTAGCCCCTCGAATTGTTTATAGGCCTGGATTCAAAAAAGGGGCCGCTTAGAAAGTTATGTTACAGCATATCTCGTGATTGTACAGTTTAGCTCATAATTGAAAGTCGACGATGTTACTCTTATGTTCCCTAGGACATTTAGTCTATCTCAACGCTGTAATCATACGATTTATAAAATATATTAGCTTGTATCATTTTACACTCGATAGCTATAAATACATTAAATATGATTTATTGTACAATAAATGTTTTAATATATCTTTAGCAGCATCTGAATTATATATCGGACACTATCGACAAGGACATCTTTGAAGCCAATAAAATGCTTTAAACACTTGAAGAATACCATACAAAAACCCGATTTGAAACTCTCTGATACAACATTTTATAAGACAAAAACACCAGCTCGTGCATGAGGACTTTAAAAACCTATCTCAGGAGATGAAGACGTTATTTTCAAAATCTGTCGTAGCTGTAAGAAATGAGAAAACTAGGTCTCTGGGCATCAAAATACAACAGTCATTCGAAAAAATATGTCAACAACAGCAGTGAAAATCGGAAATTTATCGGATGGTAATTTTATTTATAGAGAAATTTATTTTAATATGTTACATTGTGTTTGTATTGTTCTAGATTTTGACAAGCAGAAGCTTTGGCTCAAAACATATAAGGCACCGTGGAATCAAGTTGGAGAATACTGGAAGCAAACCAGTGTTGGGTAAAGACAAGACATACTGAACCAGAACCTAGGAATTCCATTAAAAGTACAGACCTAAGGATTACTTTCGTTAAAAACATGAGCTTTACTACGCATATTGAGCTGTGCATCGCTCGGGCGAACTCCATGCTAGGTTTTTTCTAACGTTTGATGAGTGACATTTTTGATGTGGAAACAATTAAGATCCTGCATTGTCCTTACGTTCGAACACAGCTGTAATATACGGTGCATGTGTGTGTGTGGTAAAAATTCGCTAAAACTTCTGTTAATTTCAATTATTATTCTTTGTTGAATCATTCAAAAATTACTCATTTCAAATAGTAATTGATCAGTTTTTTAACAATAATATTAATCAAAAATTAATAATAATTTTATTAAAATAACAAAACTTTAGTTAGTAGCTTTCGTAAAATCAACAAAAGTTTAGAAATCACTTGATAGATTTACTCAATGTTTTATGGGCTGCAACCAATGCCATCTTTTATTAATTTCATTATCAACGTTTGTTGACAAACGTTGTTGTTGACAAAAATGTCTCTGGGTGTAGGGGTTGCTCAGGTTTTGCTTTACATTTGCATATAAAACATTCGCTCATGGAACGCTCGAGAACTGCAGATTTTGTCTCCTGGCAGTACACAAAAACAAATATATTTGATGTCCCATAAGCTAGTTGAACCCAAATCGAAAATCGGGCCAAAACCGAAATTAGAACCCAAAACAAGATCAATTGGCATACAAATAATTTTAGGCTCGTTATGGTATATTCAAATGTCCCATTATAAAGTTTTGGGATCTACTCCTCTTTGACCAAACTTCAGGTCATTCAATCTCAAGCTAGCAGAATCCAAATCGAAAATCGGACTAAAACCGAAATTATAACCAAAAACAAGATCAATTGGCATACAAATAATTTTAGGCTCATTATGATCTAATCAAATGTTCCATTAAACAATTTTGGGTTCTACTTCTTGTTGACCAAACTTCAGGTCATTTAATCTAAAGCTGCTAGTTGCTTAGCATGGTTCTGCGAGCTTTAGATTAAATGACCGAAAGTTTGGTCAAAGAGGAGTACAGCCCAAAACTTGTTAATGGGACATTTGAATGTACCATAACGAGCCTAAAATTATGAAAGCCAAAACCATCAAAACCTGAAGTTTGGTCAAGAACGAGTGGAGCCCAAAATTTTTTATTAAAGCATTTACTTAGCCTATTTGTAGCCTATAATTATTCATACTGACTTGTAATGTTCTGCTGTGTGGGTTCTGCTAGCTCAAGGGACGTTATATTTGACTGTAATACGAAAACCTTAAATTCCTATTTAACTATTCTTTAAAGGGGTAGTAATCATACCATCATCGTTAATGGGGTGGTTAAATCGTTAACTGTATAATTGTACAATAAATTTGCACAAAAATTAAAAAAAAAAATCTCTAATTCTCTTGGAAATGTAATAACAATTTATCATACGTAAAAGGGAAAATTATCTCGTTCGTTCTTCACGTAATAAACCATCACTAATTCAACACAGACATTCGTAATTATTTAATGAAATACAACACACATACAC
This sequence comes from Nephrotoma guestfalica, assembly GCA_963691935.1. Classification (NCBI taxonomy): domain Eukaryota; kingdom Metazoa; phylum Arthropoda; class Insecta; order Diptera; family Tipulidae; genus Nephrotoma; species Nephrotoma guestfalica. Next base: position 233,451,325 of record OY829915.1, on the reverse strand, counting down.
ACAATAAATAATACGTGTTCTTGTTAAACATAAAAATCTATCTTAGGGTGCAATAAATTTGAAGTGGTTATGTTGTATACCTAAAACGGTTATATTAGACTGATTTACAATGTATACTGACGAATCGTGGCAACTCAATCAGACATAATGTATTCTGGCGGTATTTAAGGGAAGTTGTAAGACTTAATTGTGATACTACAGCTATGAATTACTAAGAATTAATGTTTGTATTCTGTCTCGTTGCCTTTTCGTTACATAATACTTCGAACCACATTACCATCATTTATTGACATATAAAAGATAAGATTCATCTAAGTGGAAAAATATATCCTTTTGCACCTACCCGTCGACAAACTAGCAACCTTTTTCTATAAGAAATAATTATAATTTGACAACGGTATACCGTTTCTGGTTATGATACTAATTTCTTTGCTAGTTGTTGTTAGTGTGACAAGCTAATAAATTAATTGCCTTATGTTATGAACAATGGTTCCAAGCCAAATATGCCAAAAATATGATCATATACGATACGAAGGAAGATGTTGATAGCGGCCCCCGATAAATAGGTAGAACGAGATATTTTTATATCGGTTTTAACGGTTGAATGGAAAATCTTAGTTTACAGTTAAATAAATTAATTATATGCAAAAATAGCGCGCTAAATATAAGTTTTGACATAGAAAATTACGTGCTCCGGATACATCTATCGGGCGCTAATAAAAAACCCGGCTATTATTTTTCTATATTGTTTGTTTTTCTCATGCATAAATGGTTTTTCGGAATGGTGCAACATATTTTAATGTATTTACACTTTTTCGGTATGGTTACACTTATCCAGGAAAGCCACCAAAAAATTCGGGCTCGAGCTAACTTCATTGACTTAATATGTGGTAAATCCAACAGGTTACAAAATTCGATTGAACACCAGAATCCATTCGTGTGGCCGCCGAATCTGTATGCCGCTCTTTTGCTTACGAAATTAATGCAACTTGAATAATGAAGTTGGATATAGTATTCGTCTCGAATATGGACATGAGAGTCGACATTGTACGGATAATTTCTTTCATAGTCGCGAATTTAGAACCAACTAGATACCGATACCAAGTAGAATTGCAAATTCTAATTTTTTTAATGCAGTGCTAGATTCAGAAATATTCTTTCAAGACGCTAATATCTTCCGGGTTTCTCTACTATACTCGAAATGGATTACACCGACTATTTTGTAGTATCGATACTACAAATAGAATGTCAACAAATGTTAGGATCGTGGTAAACGAAACGTGGTTAGAAAATTTTTCCGCAAACATTGAAAGCTAATGTTACGATTTGAATTACCAGGCAGTAAAGCTTTAGTGATTTTTGATTAGCTAGTATTTCTGTTTTTGCAAGTGACAATTTCAAAATAAACTTTTTAACAGTTTTGTTTAGTTCGAGTATTTTTTCGAAATCATTATGTTTTCGAAAATAAATGTTCAAATGTTGACATCTAAAAGCGGTAAAAAATATAATTTCTCTGATAAGAGAAAAAAGCTTCGCTATATAATGGATGTATTATGTGCGCTAGATTTTGTTGATTGAAAAACATAGAGCATTGCGAATAAAATTTTTGAAAATGGTTTAGATCGTACAATCTGCTAACTGCAATTTTCATGAATTCGATTTTTTCGGACAGCTGACATTATAATAATGTAGTGCACGTTTTGTCGAAACCTGCTTACTGCAGAATAACAAATGTTTAAGTTATTTCACTTAAACAAACTTTGATTTTTAAAATTTCTTTTCGTCAGGAGAGGAGATGGGTGCAACGTATTCTCAACTGTTGGATTGCATTTGGTGGGGATTTTGTACAAGGGCGTCGTGATATGTTTCTCACAACTTGGCCTTGGTCTATTTACAGTGAAATCATGGGGTAAGGAAAGTTCATACGGAATGAATGATTCCAAATTCGAGAAAAACCAAAAACGCAAACTCAATAACTCTCGTGTCAAATATTTTCGTAGAGAAAAGGAGTTTTTGCTCAAATTTTTGGACAATTTTCCAAAATAACTTTCCCATTATGTCAGAAATGACACAAACAAATTGAACCTGGATCAACATTTCGTGCCTTTAAATCGATTATACGGATTTAATAAAGAAATGTGCAATAAGCCATGTCTTGGAATTAAAGCATTCACAGAATTTTTCAAACACGGTGCAACATATGTATTGAGTATGAAAATAAAAGATCGATGAGAGTCAGTGGAAGAAACATATTTAAAGTAATGCAAGGAGCGCGTGGAATGAGGATTTAAATGACAAGGCCAAAACTTTGCTACTTTAAATGCTACACAAATTCATTTGAAAAACAATGTTGATGCCATAATTTCACAATTTACAACTGTGCTTGTCATCAAGCTACATTCTACTGGTTCACTGAAATTAGTTGTGAACTATCAGCCGCCATATTTGGTTCCTGTGTTATACACTATCTGGGAAGGCATTGCTTTACAAGAAATTTCAAATGAGAAGGGTATATATGTATTTCAAAACCGCAATATTACTTTGGGAAATACTGTACTAAACTTCGCTAACAAGCATGGAGTGCACTAAACCAACCAATAACACAAATATGTCTTACAAAAGAGCAAACCCAAATGGAATACGGTTCTGTACATAGTTGCATTGAAAAGAACTTTATGAATCGATTAACGAATTTCTAAGCGATTATGTTAAAGCATCCAAGGAAGCTGTGTACAAGCCTGAGCCATATGAAGTAATTCAACTCAATCATGAGTTTTTTAAAGGTTTAACTGGTTCAGAATATCAACGCTATTTTGTATAACCTTGATGACCACATACGGGTTCAATTAAATTTTAATGATTCATTTCAAGACCTCCCAACGATATGCAAATGTGTCCCCTATTTTAAATTATCGACAGTTGAACAAACATCCACAAGAACAAGTTGTACTTACGGGTTATCCAAACAAATAGAACCATCTCCAGGATTTAAATCTGCATTATCACAAGATTTCTCCTGAAATAGGCAATTGTTATCAGATCGATGGCGATCTAATCTCACTTATTGGATTTGTAAAAATTTAATTATAACTTTCACAATATTCGTAATTCTCAATTTGAACTAGAAAACGGTGAGTTGGCAACCTCGAACTGAAAATGATGGGGGAAAAAAATGAGAAAAAAATGGGGAAAACAACAAAAAAGCAATAAGCTACATGGTCCACGAATATTCTACTTACTCTACGAATTGTCGGTATTGTCTACGCCAAAATGAATTATCTACACTATTTTCGACACCAACAAGTCGACAATTCCGACGCACATCACTACCGATACGTAAAGCATCTAAAGTAAAAGTCATATGATTTTTAGAAAGTACCAACTATCAAACGATATATGTGAAAACTTTATGATAATCCGACGATTAGTTTACATTTTACAGTACAATGTGGAACAATTAATTTCATGTGTTGGTTAAACAATGATGGTGTAATTCTAGAAAATTTATTCCAAGAAAAACAAAAACTACACAAAGTCGTTTTGGAAGTTCGTAAAGTGAAGTTGTCAGAATTAAGATATCAGAAGGTAGTGTATATACTATGTTGCAAGGACATTTGTCCACACGACAAGGACATTTGTCCACACGACAAGGACATTTGTGGATACACGACTGTACTCTGGTATCTAATCGTGAGTGGTCAGCAGCCAGTAAAATCCGCCCCCAAATGTCGACTAGTGCGGTTTTGGCCTCCGTATTTCATATCTTGAGAAAGGAAAGATAATAAATAGCGGTTATCGTACGATTACATGGCGTTATTGAAAAAGCGACCCAAAATATAATCCAAAACTGTTCCCTTTCACCAAGAAAATGCACCGTGTGCAAGTCGTTAGCTACGATGGCAAAATTGACCGAAATTGAAATTCGAATTGTCTTCCCATCCACCGTATTCTCCGGATCTGGCATACCATCTCTTCGCAGAGCTCAGAATCTGATCCAGGTCACGGCAGAAACAAACACCCATTTGACCAAAGGCAAGTGGTTCTCCAAAAATGCACCGACATTTTAGAGAAGCATTGGAGTAGATATGTATTTGAAAGAATTCATGATGATCAATATAGTCAAATTTGGCAAAACTGTCTTTTTAGTAGTAGTTAGTCTCGGGACTTATTGAGTGACGTGTTGTACGAGCTGGAAAAAACTTCACACCAAACTCAGTATGTAACGGTTTTGGAAAGTAAAATTTTCTAAGACATTTATTATTTCGTAGGCTATCTGGAATCTAAAAAGTGTGGCCACATTTCTATATCAGAAAAATGTTAATTTCTGGGTGATTTACTGTGGCAGGTATCCGACCCCCCTTGAGATAGAGATCCTAAAAGCTTTTCTATTCACCTAAATCAAAATGAAAGAAGATTGGCTAAAACAGATCGAATCGTATAAGGTACAGGGATATTTGTCATCCAGACGGACTGATAAACCTTTTTTTGCATTTTGTGGAACAGGGACCTACAAAACGTCGAAAAAATTGATTTTGTATAGCAGGGTCATTTTTCAACATTTTTATCAGAATTTCAATAACGTGGTCGTACAGACCGAAGTTAAAATTAATCATGAAATGATGCAACGGCACCGTCTCTATCATTAAATTTTGGGATACCCTGTATAGACGGTACCGTCTGATAAAATGGTATCGCTTCTTTGTGAATTCGATAAAAATCGTATGTATCTTTAAATAAAATCAACCAATTCTTGCTGTTATCATATCAAATACTGTCGACATTTCTTATCAGTCGATAACATTTTATTTCTGTACTTCCTATAATGTTCAATAGTGAGCTCCCCGTAAGGTCAGTATTCTTTGAAATTGATTAACTGATAGACCTGTAACTATGGCATTTAATAATAGCAGTGATTTTATAAACGAGCTAATTATTTCAAATAATGATCGAGAAATTACCAACTTTGACGTGCCGCAAACGTTTCTAATCCCTTCGTCTATTTATCTAGCGGTACTAGAGGTATTTAAAATACTATTTAAATATAAAATTATGGGGAATTAACGATAACTAATTCATTTTGGTATGGCATAGTCCTTAACTCGGATGGATGTTGAGATTTTGCAACATTTAGGAAGCTTTGAGTTAACAGTTGGTGAACATACGTTTGACATGGAAATATTTGTTATGAGGCCGTTAAAAAATAAGCTTAGCTGTCTTTTATTTGGAGAATTGGTTCCAAAGTCACAATATACATATTTTTGGGGAAATAAATTTACGCTTTTCCGAGAAGTGGACAGATATTACGAGCTAGAGGTAAGTTATAAGTCGTATTTGGTCATTCAGCATGACAAATTTGTAATTTTGTAGGAATTTATTGCCATCAATGATCTAAAGAAGCATGTTATTAGTGTAGAAGAAGTCTTTGGAGTAAATTCATTAGGAGTCCCTATAAAACTAGTAACGTTTGATGGCACGAGAGATAAGAATCAGTTATTTTATGATTATGTGAACTTTTTGGATGACAACTCGTTAAGTTTACCAAAATATAAAAAACTCGTACATTACTACTTTACGAATGCTCTTCCATGGCATAGACCGAGAATGCTTGATATTTATAGAATTCCATTTCGGAATCAACGAATTTTTCAAGAGCTTCAGACATTTTTAACGTGCATGAGAGAACTAACCTATAAAAGGGAATCACACCTGGATCTAATAAGCCTCTGTTCATTAAAACTTGCATTTAGTGATGATCTAAATGTTACGGATGCTTCACGCGATTTAGAATTCGAAATTGATGCATTAATTGAACGATTCTTACGACGCATGCAACGTAATCAAACTTACATTAAAAATGGCAATTTTGATATCAAACAGTACGCCATCGAAACGAATTCTCTATTCAACACGTCTTATCCAGCAGCTATCAATTTAATTTATACGTTTCAACACATTTTTCAATGTAGTAACTTACCTGACAGATATTTTGCAAGAGAACAGCGTATTCCTGACGTTCCTGAATTGCCACAAACTTTAATGTTGATTGACGAGAACAAAGATCTTAAGATACTAAGAGACAGAACCAACATATCCTATGACGTTAATGCCAAAAATTATAACAAATTGAATTCAAAACTATTTTGTGAATTATTAAAATGTCGTAACGTACAAGCAATATGGCTTGACACAAATTACAAATGGATAAATGAGCCGTACTTTACCAATTTTGGTGTTTATGGTAGTAAAAGCGTCACGATTAGGTTGGTTGGCACAAACGAATTTAATTTTATTGAGGACTTTGTACAATTTTTGAAAACAGTTCCACTTCCTTTAACCTCTGAAATGGAACTCATAATAGAAAAAGTTACCCTTAGGAATTATAATATTTTCAGAAATCTGAAAGTTAATGCACTTGCGTTTTGTAATTTCAAGATCACATTTACTATGCTGACAGAGTTATTAGAATGTGATGTAAAGAACATAAAGTTAAAATTCTTGGACTGTACAATCGAGGACCAAACTTGTACATGGTCATTACTAATAAATGGATTCGATCGTGAAAATGTAGAGGTAAGTATTTTACAAAATTACTCAAGAAAATCCCAAAAATTTCTGAGTTTGTGAGAATTTCAACTTAAATTTAGGATTACTTTCCGTAATATTTGAATTTATTATTTTCCAGGTGCGCATATTGGAGGATGAAAAGACATGGCAGTATCTATTTGAGAGTATCGCAAATCACCTCACTGTATTAAAACTTAATCAATTCAAATTTAAAGGTCGCTTATTGATGCGATGCGATGATACTAGTGCGATTTGGATTTGTAGCATAAGGTTTACGCTTGATGAATTTAACATGCGACTGGACATGCGCTATGATAATTATGGTAAAACAATAGATTTATATCACTTGAAGAATTTTAGAACTGTGATTGAATCCATTGATGACTTTGAATTTTATCAATAACGAAATAAATAAATAAAACCTAAAAATTCAATTAAAATGCGTTGTCAGTTATAGTTTCGTATAGTTTAGAAAATTGTAGCTCAACGAAACTGAGGATTAATAAGATCTCAAGTTACCATTTTTAATTACCCTTGCCCGTAGTAGCTGTAGTTCAAAATAAAATAAAATTGTGTTTGTTAAATCTGTAACATTTTCGGGCTGGCCTGAAAAAATAGAAAATCTGTATTTTCTTGGCTTGTTTCCCGAACTGTTATCCAGAGTTAATATCCAGAGTTGTTCAGAGTTGTTGAGAACAAGCATAAATAAACTTTATTCGATAATATAATGCAAGATATTGATTTAGAATAAGCTCTTTAGGATTCGATTGAGTAAATCCGAAGCACACATATTTTAATAATATGTGAATTTAAAAAATCAAAATATAATTTATCGCGGTCTAGAGCAGCTTTTTCAACGTCGTAATTATGTTTGAAGCTTTTGTGGTTACTTTCGTAGGTTTATTTAGTAGCGATAAAGAATTATGTGCTCGAATATTTTTGTTTATAAGACATTTACCGGTTGCAACCTGTGTTGTTTACACCGCGTCGATAATTAATATTCTACACATGTAGAAAATGTATGTAGAAAATTAAAAAACTGTCGTCGACAATGTAGAGAATGTAGTGGAAAATTATTGTTTCTGTTAGCAATCATCAAATTCAAAAATTCATTCTTTCTTCACATTTAAAAATTTAACTCCAAGTTGTATATGGTAGTGAAGCACATTTATGAAAATGTTACGGGTTAAAGTGCGATGTCGTTAAATGTGCGAAATTAAAATTTTTTTAAAATTGTTTTCACGATTAAAGACACGTGCGAGTAGGGCCTACATACACCGACATATTTGCTGATCCGTTAACTTACACCCCGCTGCCTTGGTAGAAAGGAGGTGTAGGAGGAAATCATCTTTCTATTTTCGCGGTATTTTACCGGAATTCCGCACTTTTGATATTTACTGGTGTTACAAGTTCTTGCAGTTGTCGAAATGTCTGTGTCTCTTTGAATAAATATTTCAGGTTGTATATTTTTTGTTCGTTCCTTGTTCGTTTTTTGTTCCATTTTTCATTTTAGCAATAACACCGCTAATTTACCGCTTTGCAGACTTCCCATTTATGCTAGTGAAGTGTATCCAAACTAATCCCAAAAATACAACAACAATAAACTTATTGTAATATTATTGGTGTAAGTAAACATTCAGGCAAATTTATATTGAGTAATTTAGAGGAGATGTGATTTTTTAGTTGGCCTTGGGTACTTTCCAAAGTCATTCTAAGTATTTTCTAAGCATTTAGCATGAACTTCAGCGACATTGGTAGACTGATTAAATTCAAAAGAGTGTCCTTAATAAATTACATGACTTTCTAATGGGTCTGACAGGGTGCTCCATGAGATTTAAAAATGTGATTTTTTTAATGGACCACATGTACCTTCCAAAATCATTATAAGTATTTCCCAAGCACTTAGCACAAACTTTAGTAATACTAGTAGACTACTTGGACCAATTGAAGTGTCCCAAGCAAATTGTATGACTTTCTAATTAGTAATGACAGGGTGTTCCATGGGATTTCAAAATATGATTGTTTTAATGATACTTGGGTAGAATCCAAATTCACGCTAAGTATTTTCTAAACAGGATGCATTAACTTCAGTGATACTGGTGTACTACTTAGACCAAAACAAGTGTCCTAAGCGCTATCTAATATTCATATTTATCTATATATCAAATAAATATTATTACGAACAGTAATTTATATTTTTATATTATCATGAGTTTTGCTAAAGCTTCGGATGGTTTAAATGAAAAATTGCTGTAAGACTTGAAAACCCGTCAAGTACGAGTAGGAATCGATTGCGATGGATCTTGGTTTCGGAAAAAATCATTTAGGGGGTCCTCCGGAGGGTCTCGGGTTATTTTTAATTTATTTCTGGGATTTTCTAATTTCGAGAAATGTCATTTGGTGCTCCGGAGATGCCCACCTTTATTTTTTAATATTTTATTTAACCCAAACGACTTTGATGAAAATTACTGAAGTGGACTTTTCAAATACTAGTAATTGACTTTGATGAACATGATTTCGTAAAAATTGGTTGATTGGTTTGTAATTGGTTTAATTTTTTTTAAACCAGATGACATTGATAAAAATTAACGAAAGGAGATTTGCGAGGATTAAAAATCGATTGCGATTCGTCCTGATTTCGGGAAGGGTTATTTAGAGAGTTCTTTGAGGGGTTAATGTTCGTCTTTTTTAAATTTATAGTACAACTCAGATGATGCTTAGAAAATACTTGTAAAAATGCTCGGAAAAAACATAAAATACTTTGGAATGTCTCAGAAAACCATATTTTTAAATCTCATCGAACACCCTGACAGACCCAATAAAAAATCATATAATTTACTAGGAACCCTCTTTCGAATTTAAACAGTCTACCAATAACACGGTGTTCATGCTTAGAAAATACTTAGAATGACTTTGGAATGTACCTAAGGCCAATTAAAAAATCACATCTCCTCTAAATTACTCAATATAAATTCGCCTAAATGTTTACTTACACCAATACTGTTACAATAAATTTGTCGTTGTTGTATTTTTTGGATCAATTTTGATAAATTTCACTAGCAGGATAATTTTCCAGTTGCCTTCTACATACACTGCATTGGTGTTTTAGTTTTATATAGTACGCGCATGTCGGGTGGCTGCTACATACTCTTCTGCTGCCTTGAGAATGTTTTCAGTGTTGCCTGCAGTCACTCCTTGCCGTTTTCTTGTTCTTGGTACCCGGAGAGTGTTTTGGTGGCTATTATTAGACTTCTTCGATTTACAGTATTGCTTCTAAACTTTTTGGTGCTTCTTCATTCGTTTGTAGGCTGCGCTGCGAGCTAGAGCGCTTTGCAGAATGTGTTTTTCCTTGTGTTTTAAAAATTCTTCCAATTTGTTTTGATGCGTTTTACAAACAGGCACTTAATTTTGAATTGTGGTCACCAGTTTTTGTGGGGGGGGGGGGGCTATGTAAATTTCCCCGCACACTTCATTTTATTTAAGCCTGACATCTTTGTAATGACGTAAGAAATTTCTTGTTCATCGCGAATTTGGTTCGTTGTGCCATCAAGGTGATATGGGTTCTTGTACATTTACATTCTGTGTGGGAATTTACTGCTTCTTATGAGTTTGCTGGTTTGTGATGCAGAAGCCGACGGTCGTTCTCAATTTTACACACACAAGTATTTAAATGCTTGATTAAAAAATCCCCATGCCACATTTTGTGGGGTACACCACATTTTTTCTTACTTGTGTGTAATTTGGTCGAAACACAACCAAAGAAAAGTTTTGTAGCAACCCAACTACGTTACTCAAGAAACGGACACATTTTTCACAGTGAAATTCTCTTAAACCGTACCCGAATTTAGCGTCGTACAGCGGTATGATAATCGATTAAGCTCAGGAAAATACATTGTACACCGACATTTAATTTGCTCTCGTTACGAATTTCTATAAAGCCCGCTGAATACAGAAACAATTCTTAGAAAATTCTTTCATTTTTCGGATTCCTTTTCGAAGGATTATATCGACGCCGGTACGGAGCTACCGGTGAACGCTAAAAAAATCCCAACTATTTTCAATTTCGATTTATAAAATTTAATTTTATTCCACGAACGAAAATGAAAACGCTTATGGTTGTACGAATATCGAAGACATCGATTGATCAAGATATTTCAATCTCACCGTATTCTTTTATAAAAAATGAATTTTAACTCGACTAAATAGCTATGTTACATTCGCAGATATTGATAATGAACTCAAGCGCTTTTGGGAATAGGAAGAACTACATTCAAAACGAACCATAACTGGTATTGAAGTGGAGTGTGAAGAGCATTATAAAAACATACGTAAGGGGTTGAAAATGGGCGTTATGAGGTTCACATACCATTTAAAAATGACAAAATCAAAGAAATGGAATTAGGAGAATCTAAAGGCAAGGCAGCAGCTTTGATTCAAATCGAAAAAAGGTTAATGAAAGAAGACAGCTTTAAAAGGGAATACCACAAGTTCATCAACGAGTATATCCAGCTCAACCTTGTGGAACTAATTAAAAATGGTTCTGGTTCGAATTCTTCCCGAGTATACTACATGTCACATTACACAGTTTTAAAAGAAGATATCACAACTACAAAATTAAGAATAGTATTCAATGCTTCCTGCAAAACAAAACGGGTACTTCTCTAAACGAAATGATGCATGTAGGCGCAATCCTACAAGACAATTTAACAATAATATTGATCGTTATGTTATTGCATCGTAAATTGAGAAACTGTTCTGGCAAGAACAAGTAACCAGCCAAGATCAAGACAATCAACGAATTCTATGGCGAACAAATCCAAATATTTCAATGGGAGTCATAGATTAAAAACACTTACCTACTGAACCGCCTCTGCAACCTATTTGGTCACAAAAACTTTACAACAATACGCAACCGATGAAGCATCAAAATATCCAATTGGGTCCACAATCGCATTAAACGATTCCTATTTGGTAACAGAGGCAAAAGCTACGCAGAGTAAGCTACCAGAACTTCTCTCACTAGGAGGTTTCAACCTCAGAAAATGGGCCAGTAGCAATAAGGCAATATTAGAAGAACTTCTAGAGAACCTTAAAGAAACTGGTCTACGCACATGATAGAATTTGACGAGACAATAAAAACTCTATAACTCTTCTGGAACTCTCCAACAGATACGTTTCAATTTAAAGTCTCTTTGCAGGGAACTAAACCAGCGATATCCAAACGAACAATTCTATTGAAAGCATCTAGGCTTTTTGATCCGCTGGGATGGTTAGCACTCGTGGTAGTTCAGGCAGAAAATCTTGCTGCAATGTACATTGTACATGCAATGTACGCATATGTACATTGTGAAAAATTAATCCGAATTGTTTACTAAAATGATTACTGGTCAAGTACAATAATCTTTCTTTAAGTGCGCTTCATGCTTAACCAACTATCCGAAAACTTAATCGAAAACTCAGGAACCACCATCTGAATTGAGGGTGTGTCCGTAACATAAAATATGTGGAGAACATATCACTTCCGCTATCGCTGAAAATTTGAGAGGAAAAGGAATAAGCTGAAATGGAGTTTCAATACGTGCCATTTCCAATTACTCTCTACAATACCACGGAGTTTTGAGTTGGCGTGAGTTTGGAGTTTTAATGGCTCCGCCGAATCCACTACTAAGAACTTATGATTTACTGTTACTTTATCGTGAACAATGTACCGTAGAACAGGTTATCGATGAATGATTTATCTTTAACTCAGTATCTTAAATTTAAAGTATCATACAATTTAATGAATGTTCCATAAGATGTTGTCAAATAGGTTAATTGTACTAGCCATAGTGCATGACGCAAATGGAATTCAAAAATGATTTTACGAAGAAGTTCTAGAATATAGCCACTTGGGACGGAACTCGGCCGTTTATCAACTAATTATGGTGGGATTGGATATGTATATAGTATCGAAATGGGATTCTAGATTCTAAAATGGGTTTTTGGAGGATTTCTGGAATATGGCCACATGGGTTGGAACTCGGCCAAAATCGATTATAAAATGGGATGAAAATTGAACCCAAAAATGATTCTTAGAAGAAGTTAAGCGATATGACCACTTGCGACGGGATTTCACTATTTCTTAACCAATTTCTATGAGATTGGGTATGTTGGATGGAAATGTGTTTTAAATTGATTTTGGAATAAGTTCTGGAACATGGCTACCACCAGGCTATAACTCGGCCATATCTTAATGGTTTAGGATGGGATTGAGTATATTGGAGAGATAAAGTAGATTCTTAAATGAATTTTGATAGAAATTTTTATAATTGGTAGCTCGGACGAAACTTGGCTAATTTTTAATCGATTGTGTTGGGATTGAGTATATTGGAAGGAAATTATATTATAAAATGATTTTGAAATAAATTCTGTAATTTGATTACCTGAAACGGGACTTAGGCATTTTTTAACCGATTATGATAAGAAGTTCTGGAATATGGTTACCTGGAGGTTATTACTGTCATAGAGTGTGGATATGTAGCGGCTATAATTGACGATGGTATCGCCAATTAACCTTGACTTCTGAAATGCTAGGAGATCAAGCTTGAGTCTTAGTACAGTTTGTAGAGGCCCTCAGTGCAATTTAGGCTGAGTACGTTTCATGTTTTGAGTAAATACAATTTTCGGAACATGCCGCTTCGATAGTTTTATTTTAAAAGACTGATCTTCAATATAAGAAGTTCCTAAATTCATTTAAGAATCACATTTCCATCCAATAAACTCAATCCCATCATAAACGGTTAAGAAATAGCCATGTTTCCGAAAATTTCATAAAATCAAGACACTTTTATTTTTTATTTATAGACTTAATTCTGTTCCGATAAACTGGCGCGCGATAAATTATCCACACTATAAATAATGACCACGGTAAATTGTGTCCAAGATCAACTGTTCTACGGTTAAATATTCATGTTAAATTGAATCTTTATAAATTGAAGTTGTCATGCTGTATCGAAATAAGTTTCAATTGGCCGTAATATGTTATCATGTTGTATCTAAATCAAAACAGCTCGATTGCGACTTTCCGGTTCCTGGAACCGCTAATTTAAATCCAAATTGTGTTCTTAAAAGTGATTTGGACATATATACAGCGATTCCACACAAAAACGACCGGATTCTGTCCTCACCCCCTTCGATTTTTATGAAACTTGCTGAAGATGTTCTCTATGGTCTAGAAACGCAAAAAATAATTTCTGTTCTTCTTTTCGGCACTGCACTTTTGAACAGGGGCGCACGCCGTTTTTAGAATTTCGCAAAAATGCAAACTATTAAATACGCGTAGCTCGAAAAATACTTAACCGATCTCATAAGATCTCAAATGAAAGGAATTTAACGGTAGTTTTAGAAACAATTATTTTAATTTATTTTATTAATTGGTTGTGTGAGAAAAATGACGATTTTTCATAAAAATTCATTTTTCAGTACTTTCGACAACAACAACAACCAATTTGTTTAGCATTTTTTTCAAGTCTAATCATTTCCCAAACCTTTCATTTGAGACTTCACTTATTAAGGTCGGTTAAGTATTTTTGGAGCTACACGTATTTAAAAATTTGCATTTTTGCGGAATCCTAAAAGCGGCGTGCGCCCCTTTTCAAAAGAACAGTGCCGAAAAGGAAAACAGAAATTATTTTTTGTGTTTCTAGACCATAGAGAACATCTTCTGCAAGTTTCATAAAAATCGAAGGAGATGAGGACAGAATCTGGTCGTTTTCGCGTGGAATCGCTATATATATATATATATATATATATATATATATATATATATATATATATATATATATATATATATATATATATATATATATATATATATATATATATATATATATATATATATATATATATATATATATATATGACGTACAATAAAAATCAAATAAGACCGGTTACGATACTTTTGTCAAAGGAATTTTATTTTGGATACTAGTCGTTCCCGGGAACTATTAACTTAAATCTATAATTTATACAAAAACAGAATAACCCATGTACCAATGGATCTATTGCACCAATCTCAACATGCAGCTTAGCTTTTTATCATTATAACATAGATATTTGAAAAATAAACACTTTAGTTATTTTCAAAATTTCCTTGGATGATTTAAAAAATCCTGCGATGAGATATAACTAATATTGCCTGATGAACAATTTTATTTTTCTCGGGGCGAAATACTGGTATAACTTCTCACTGCTTAAATACCCATATTCCATGACTTATTTCAAAAGTAATTTTAAATTCTTATTTTAACCATTCTATCTAATCCCATTATCAGTTAGTAAACGCCCGAGTTTCGTTCCAGGTGCCCATATTCTAGAACCAAAAATCACTTTAGAATTGCCTTATTAAGAAATAGGTGGCCACATTCAAAACGTTTTTATTTCAAAACTCTTTTTAGGATCCCATTTCTATTCAGCATACCTAATCCAATCATGATCGTTTAAGAAGGGGCCGAGTTCCGTCCTAGATGACCAGATCCCACAACTCTTCCAAAATCATTTCAGGATCTGATTTCGATCCGACGTACTCTATCATTTCATAATCGGTTTAGAAATGGCCGTGTTCCCACACAGGTGGCCGTAGTAGAGGGCTTTTCCCAAAAATCATTTTAGAATCCTATTTCTATGAAACTTGCCCGGGTGAGCTCCGTTCCAGGTAGTCATATTTCAGAACCACTTCTTGTATGATAAATTGTTCACGATACACTGACAGTAAATTATAAAATAAAACGTCTTTATCCGGCCCAACAAATGAGTTTGCGTTTATGTTTTTTGTGCCACACCAAATTTTCTTAAAAACTCTGTGTATTTTTTTCTGTTAACAGTCGTAGAAAAAGTGTCGAAGACACATCGCATAGCAACTTTTATTATATTTATTTGATATTTGTATGTGAGTGTTATAGCTACAAAGCACATTGAGGCTAAGCAGCTTTAACAAATCTCTTGATTCAATGGTTCTTAATATCAAACAATTAAAATCTTTCATTACCGATTTAATATTGAGCCGTTTAAAAGCATATCAAGTTGAAATATATGTACGTTGGCCAACCTTCTCAAACCAAACCGAATCCAAAACCCATAAAGAAACTCGTAAAATTAAATAAAATAAAATTCATGAGTTCCATAATTTTATTGTCATGTTTACTAAAGTTCAGCTGTTGTTGCTGCCTCGTTGGGGGATGTGTACAGTAAAAATTTTCTTTTTCATTTTTATTGCCAATCCTAAAACTTTTCGGTATTTCGAAACAACAAAAACAAAATCAAATATTTTATGATTACTTAAAAATGTAGAAGAATTTCTTTAAAGGACATAAACCGTAATTTTATCTCGATTTAATAGTTGAAGCGGATATATACGCAATCCATTCGAGATTATGTACGGTATTTAGGTTGGTGTGCTACACATAATATCCAGTATAACAGTAATTTATATTGCCTTTTCACAAATCTTGCCCCTATACGTTTCTACCAAGGCAAAATAGAATCTTAAGAATTTTGATCGAGTCTACATTCCAGTATATATTTCTAATCCTAGACGGATAAATCGTCTTAATAAATTTTTATGGGGTTAGTAGGATTATGTGAGTAGAACACAGTATCTATGGAAACAGGAGGAAGGACAAATTAAATATGGTGATACAGGAAATCTATTTAATGTTGAATAGATATAGAAGTATTTACCAGAGAACGCTTGTCTCGAAAAGCCAAAACAGGCTCTGAATATTTTTTTTACATTTACGGAGTGATATTCAGATATAACGCCTCCGATTACACTCAGAAAGCTTTCATGCATTTCAGATAAATGCGAATCCATTTTTACGGCGATCCACAGTCTGGATCAGATTCGAATAGTAGTTTTTGCTCCGAAATCTAATTTTATTTTTAAAAATGGTTCAGCGCTGTGATGAAAATGAGAAGTACATACCAAGCTAACGACAAAATCGAGATCTAAAATAACTTGACACCTTATCAAAAATTTAGTTTCAACAAAATGTTATTTGTAGAGTACACTGGCTGGAGTAAAGCCATAAATTACAAGTTAAGCGACTTAAATTATAATGCTAGACTGTAGAATTGTTCAGTAGTGTATGGCAAATCAATAAGGAAGGTTACGGCGTTGAACAATGATTGCAAAACATCAAATTTTATTTTCAAAGTCAGTGCTCCGTTCGAGAAACGTTCAGCACGTCGACTATTCGACGTTCGGTGGCCAAACGTAAACCGTTTAAATAATCAGCCAATGCCCATACGTCACGGAAACACAAAGTCTGCTGAAAACAGGCAGGTCAGCCAATTTTTTGTTACAGACCGATGATAAGCAACTTCTTGTGGTCTAAACTAGATGATATGAATACGGACGATATGTGGTTGCAACATGATGGTATTATGTTCTATACAGCGAATGCCACATTGAACATTCTACGCGAACGATTTGAGGGCATGGTTATCTCGCTCGGCGGACGGTAGATTTCTTGCTTTGGGGCTATTTTAAATCGAACGGGTAAACCGCAAACAATCAATACACTCAAAGTCAACATAACCAACCCGATCCAATGAATTCAGACAGATTTATGCGACAAAGTCATCGATAATTGGACTTCCCGAATACGTGCTACCAAAGCAGCACCGAACACTTGTATGACAAAAAATTCTTGAAATTTCCAAATGCTTGAATCATTATTTTTATGCTTTTTAAACCGGCCAATTTCGGTTGAATTAAGGAATGTGCTTAAACTACTATTCTGCAAAGTGCGACAACTTTTACTTGGTTTTGAAAATGTAGTTGTTTCGAGAGTACAACTTCCGATTAATAATGGAATACTATTTCATTCAAATAACTGCCCCGGTTGTTTGTGCAGTATTCTATTCTGACCGAATTTAGTACATTTTTAATGGTTTGAGCCTCAATTTTACTAACAGTCATATTAATTGCGTCATTGAATGCCTCAATCGTCTTTGGACTTTTGTCGTTCCCGACTCTTCGCACATATAATAATTCAGACAGGTACCGTCCTGTTAGTGTTGGCTCCTTGGTCATTTTGAAAGAGAAATGTCCTTTAGATGCCTTTGCACCATATTTCAAACCAAACATTCGCTCGTTTTGTTCACATAACCGCCGAGGTGAAAATGTGCTTTGTTGGTGATTTTTTTGGTAAAAATGCTCGACTTCTTCCAACCAAGAATTGCCGTATTTAGCGAAGTAAAAACGTATTGGACCGTCGACTGCCATCATTTTTTGACCAAATCGAACTTTGTTGGCCTTCATACCCAGGTGTTTGCGAAAAATTCTGCGCAAAGTCCTACCAATGATGTTCAATTCTTGTGAACCATGGTGAGTTGAGTTGCTCGTGTATATTGCGATGTGGAACGTGTGATTCCCTATTAACATATCAATCGAACAAACTTTATTCACTAATTTCCTCACACAGTTCTCATTTGGCGCTTCATTTCTACCAAATTGGACTCACTATTTTGGAAATAAGTTTTCACTATTTCACAACGTTGATCAAGTGTATATCGACTCAAAAAAAATTTATCAGTAGACAGATGACATTAGAGCTTGCCATCCCCATTCACTAGGAACACCAATTCTTCTGGTTCTTGCTTACTAATAAATGGCTCGGTTCTGTATCCGGCTGAGAATCCAAAATCCCGAATAGTTTGTCTTTTCTTCTTGAATTGTGGCAATACCCCGATTGACTTATTGTCGTTTGCCAAATATTAAGTTTACCATTTAATCCAGTTTCTTCTCGAAACTTTCGTTACCTGTTTTGATTTCTTTAATTTATTGCATAATTTCTCGCATCAAATTGTTTACTTTACTGAACCATTTGTTGCGCCAAAGCTAGTATTTTTTATGGGGTCTCGTTACGTTGTTGAACAACTTTTTGGTTTTGTTGATCAATTTTTTCATCCATTTGTGTGCCAAATCTTGCCTCATTTTCGCAATATGAAATGTTAGTTGCACATAGAAACCAACATTTGCGCAATATCGGTATTTGGAGGTGGCCCGGGAATTAATTATGCATAATGTGCATGGAAAGGGTTAGTTTCATAAATTTGAGAAGTAAAAATGAATGAGAAACCGAACCAAACGTCTTTTCAAAATCTGTATAAACACATTTGGCGTCGTCGATTACGTAGCCGAGCTAAGACGTCTTGCCAAAAGCTGCAACTTCCACAAGAACAGCCTTGATCGAATGTTACGAGATCGCCTGGTTTGCGGGTTGCGCAATATTCAGTTGCAGCAGATGTTTTTGGCTGAAAAGGATTTACAGCTACATACGGCTATCGATCGCAGCGTTGGCGCAGAAGCTGCCGAGAAGTAGCCGAGGTTATTGTTGAAACACAACAAGTGAAGCAAATCATGAATAAACATCATGTAGCCCCGGCCAAAACTAATCAACAGAACAAACCGTCAAAATCCCAAGGATGTTTCAGCTGCGGGGAGGACCATGACCGATCCACCTGCCGATACCGTACTACCACGTGTTCCTTCTGTGGTATAATGGGACATCTCCAACGGGTCTGTCGTGCGATGGCTATAGCAACCGCAGCAACCGCAACAAACCTATAAAAACAACCAAAAGCGATCGAATCGTCGTTACAGAGAAGTGAAACATGTGGCGAGCCCTTCCGTTGTTATTACTTCTGCTATCGTTAACATAAACCATTTTCCGTGTCATTTTGAAGTGGACTCGAGCTCGAGACATACGATCATATCCGAGACAACATTCAAACGAGTTTTCACGAAACCACCACCACTTCGTGAGGCAAATTTGAAACTGGTTGATTTCCAACGGACATTTTTCCAATCGACATTTTGGGATGTTTGGGCATAGATGTTCAGTACAACGGTAAACCAGTTTCCAGTCTACCATTACACATCACCATCGGGAACAAAACCAGTGTTCTTGGCGTCGATTTGTATGAGCCTTTAGGGGTTACCATTCAAGAAGTACATTCAATCACAGAGACAACTTTTTCCGATGTACTGGTGACCGTGGCCCTCCTGTTGTTCTACAAGTGGATCCAAAAGTCATTACGATTCGTTTGCCAGCACGGAAATTTCCTATTGCCATGCGAGCAGCAGTTGAAGTAGCGTTAGACAAATTAATTCATCAGGGAATTTTGGAGCCGGTCGAATACAGCGATTAGACTACGCCTATAGTTCCTATTCCCTCTTACACTACATTGTTTCCCGGTTCAATCAGCAAATCACCTATTGTCGATAATACCAAATGGTTCCGTGTTTGCAAAACTGGACCTCGACCCCTCAACAGCTCATTGTAGACGATGCATCAGCGATAGTACAAACAATTACTACACTCAAGAAAACGTTTCAGGTCAACCGACTCCAATTCGCTATTAGTAGCGCGCCAGGAATCTTCCAAAATTTCATGGAGAATCTACTTCGAGGGTTTCAAGGAGTTATACAGTATTTCGATGATATCATCGTCATCGCCTCGTCCGACACCGATTTGCGCCAGATGATTGACGCATCTTCCATCTTCCAACGATTTAGTCAGGTTGGTCTCCGTCTGAAACAAATGTCAAATTGGTTGTCCAGTTGCGTCCTAATGCCATTTAGTGAGACGTACCCGTTGTTGCTAGTATCTGATGCTTCCCCCTTGGTGTCATTCTGTCACATCAAGTAGGAACGAAAGAGCGTCCGATAGCTTACCACTCGAGAACGATGACCGAAACGGAACGACGATACAGCCAAATTGATCGCGAGTTCGTTATTGTGACGGACCATAAGTCGCTACTTGGACGTTTTACCACAGATGTTCCAACTTTACGGATTCTATCGTCGAGAATGATTCGTTGGAGTACCTTCCTGAACGCATACACTTTCACACTCGTCTACCGTGCCGGGAAAGATGTGGGGAATGCTGATGGTCTTAGTAGACTTCCGGTTCCGGGCATTTCGATCGTCACAGAAGAAGAAGAAGTGCTGCTTATAGATACGGTCCACAAGCCGACCGTTCATGCCGATGACATTGCCGCTTCGACAATCAAAGACTCAGTTCTCTCGCAAATTCTTCAGTGGACACTGAATAGATGGCCAGTTTGTAAACCCATTGAACAATTCCAGCCATTTTGGGTTCGTCGTGCTGAAGTGAGCACACTCAAAAGATGCCTCCTGTGGGGTTATCGGGTAATAATTCCACCGTGTACAAATATGGTCCGCCCTATATACGGCTCATCCAGATAATGTGAGAATGAAGTCACTGGCGAGAAATTACGTGTGATTGCCCAAACTAGACGCGGACATCGAAAGTGTTGTACGTCTTTGTAAAAAGTATCATCAAGCCGTCCAGAGGTGGCACAGGCTCCAGTGCACCCATGGAAGGAGACGACAAACCCTTGGTCGAGAGTCCATATCGATTATGCCGGACCTCACCACGATAAGACTTATTTCATACTGGTGGATTCGTATTCCAAGTGGTTGCAAGTAGTCCAAGTTACCACAACGTCAGCTGGTTGTGGCATACAGGCTGTTCGCAAGATATTTGGCACTCATGGAATTCCAGAGACAATAGTGAGTGACAACGGTACAGCGTTCGATACCACAGAATTCCGGCAGTTCTATGATACGAATGGTATTCGTTCAGTGTACGTGGCATCCACGTTCAAATGGGTAGGCGGAGATAATGGTCAAAGAAACAGAAGATTTCCTGAAGAAAGAGTTCTGGCGATATTCAACATCGTTTGGCGAACAACCAGCAGATCACCCGCCGAACTCCTATTTAACGGTCGTATTCGATCTTTTTTCGATCTTCTTCATCCTGACAATATCGCGTTCACAAGACCAAAGCAGTGGTCAACCAACCACGAAAACTGTCTGAGGGTTCCACAGTTTGGGCGCGAAACTATTCGTCGGGTTCGCCCGGCTTCCATTATCAGAACAACACCATCTGAAATCGATGAAGTTTCCCTTGGTCGATAGTCCAGGCCAAAAACCGTTCCTTCCACGTATGCGTCTTAATCGAAAGTGGAGGGGTGTAATGTACTCGTTTTTGATGTGCCGAAAATTACATGTTATTGAAGTTAACAGTAAATTTTCGCCGGAAAAAAAATTGAAAAATTATGTGATACTCATATCACATAATTCGATTGTTTGAAGGTGATATGAACTGGGTTAAGTTAGACGAATTCGTAAATATCCTCCCGTATTTATAATTTGTCGTGTTATGGGCCAATGAATTTGAGTTGTGGCACTAACAGTGACCACCTGTGCCAAAAATCAGGCCATATTTTATGTAGCATCATAGCGAAATAAATTAAAAGCTGGTCGCATGTTCAGTAGGAAATTTTTACTGGGTGAAGTTAGACAGACTCGTAATTAGCTGGATCCCATATTTATAATTTGTCGTGTTAGGGGCCAATGAATTTGAGTTGTGTATGATGCTACATAAAATATGGCCCGATTTTTGGCACAGGTGTTCACTGTTAGTGCCACAACTCAAATTCATTGGCCCCTAACACGACAAATTATAAATACGGGAGGATATTTACGAATTCGTCTAACTTAACCCAGTTCATATCACCTTTAAAGAATCGAATTATGTGATATGAGTATCACATAATTTTTCAATTTTTTTTCCGGCGAAAATTTACTGTTAACTTCAATAACATGTAATTTTCGGCTAATATAACAGAATTTTGTACTACCACCTGATACGAAATATGTCGATAATGCAGGTTTTTTCGGCTGAAATTTTCGGCTAACTTCAGTAGCATATCAATTTTAATATTTTGCTAAAATTGTGTCTGGGCGATGTCCGATTCGATAAAAAAATAAATTTAATGTGATATGAATTAGCGACAAAAATATTACAATTGTGAAATTGATTTATTAGATTTACACAGTTGAAAAAATGATTTTTTCTAACTTACTGGCTCGTTTATTTGGTTAAGAATTTGTTTAAATTTTTATAATATAAAAATTCTTAGAGAAAAGGAGGAACCAGTTTAAACTAGTTCCTAGGTTATAATGTGATAAATATTGATAAATAATTAATGTCGCTCAAGATTAACGTGCTTGTCATTGATGCCACTATGGTTATTTGATAGGTTATTTCACCTTTGGCCTAATCATGGAGAAATTCTGTTGGGGATGCGGGAGTATAATTTAGCAAAATTTCGCTAATTCAATATAGCGAAAATTTATTGAATGTATTAACGTTCAAGATTATCTTGCTTTGTCATTGATGTCACTATGGTTATTTGATAGGCCATAATGTTGGTCAACTTCAGCCTAATCGTGGAGAAATTGTAATAGTGATGCATTTTCGAGATAATTAGCGAAATCTTGTTAAATTACACCCCCGTATCCCCATCAGAATTTCTACACGATTAGGCCCAAGTTGATCATCATTATGACATAGCAAATGGCCATAGTGGCATTCCTACCAAACGTTTTGTTCATTTGAAGCGAGGTTAACAATACTGCTTATCAATTTATGACTGAGTGATTTAAACATTTGTATTTCACAAATAGTTTCAGAAATAGTTTTTACAACAAACTTCGCCTAATAATATATACGATCAAATTGGTTTCTGTTGATGTGTTGTTGAAATAAATTTCTCGGCTGATAACTTTCGGCTGAAGAATGTTGATTAACGGTGATGTATTTGTTCACTTTCGGCTGAGAAGGCGACGACACTATCTGCATTATCGATATTTTATTATCTTTTGGCTGGAAACTTTCAGCTAACTTTAATAGTATCAGGTTGTGATAGTTTGCAATATACTGGCCATCCGACGAACTAACTAATCAACGGGCAAGCACAGAAATTTCAATAAGCCAATAGGTTTAGTTCAGTACGTGAAAAGATACATACATGCAAATAATGTCATAGATATTCTGCGGAGTGTGGAAAATTAATTAGCTAGGATTAAATCACCGCCCTCAATTCGCTTGTGAACAACTTGTCGTTTAAATGCTTGGAATGAGGTACTAGATTAGCTTGAATACTAGTTTCTGTGGTGGTATAGATATACCAACGTTGGTTAGATTAATGTTATATGACATTATGCTATTCTCGGGCAAGTTGGAAAGTAATTCTTTACTTTTTATGACACCTGATTCACTTTAATACATTTATTGCCAAAAATGATAATCCAAAATTCGAGAAATTTCTATTTTTACAGACAATCATATAGGTGAAAAACATTTTTATATTCAAATTTATGTCTGGACTGAGTATCTCAGATAACATATTCCACATACAGATACAAAAAATATTGAATTTATCATAAGACACAAATTTTTGAGAAGGGTGAGCAAAATATGTTGCTTGTATCCAAAAAGCTTTTTATGTTTACGTCTTTACGAACATACACTGCGGTTCACTTGAATAGGAACGACCGTTTTTTTGGAATATTTTAACATCGGTTTTACTTTTCCAAGAACTTTTTTGTACAGGATGAGCACAAAATGACAGAATATTTAAATAAAAATGATTTAGTAGGCCAGAAGAATTTTATTTTATTTTGTTTTTTCTTAAAAAATTACTTTTTGATTGTTTCACTTGAATAGAAACGACCGTAGTTATCAATAAAGTGGAAGTGTTAGCAAATTTAAACTTAAATAAAATTAATTTTTCTGAAAAAAGTTACCGTTTTAACATAAAAAAATAAAAAATGGATCTGCAAGAAATTGCAGATAAAATAGGTAGAAGGAAGACTGTAATCTTCAATTTTAGGTATAAAAAATTCAAATGAATATGGCTTGCAAAAATTAAAGCAAGAGCTGGAGTGGAGGTGAGCCGAATAACAGTGTGTAGAGTCATTCAGAAATCAGATCACCTTATTCGAAGAAACCTTCAAAAGAAACCGCTTCTAAATGAGGAGAGGAAGAAGAAAATATTGCATTTCTCGAGACAACATATGACATGTGCTGAAAAATGGAAACGTGTCGTTTTCTCTGATGAAAAAAAAATTAACCTCGATGGTCGCGATGGATTTAACTATTATTTTCACGACCTTCGAAAAGAGAAAAAGTTTTTAGGAAAACACCATAGCCGCGAAGGAGGTGCGTTATGGTGTGGGGAGCTGTATTAGGTTATGGTTAAAGAGATTTGTCATTTCCAACCGGAAAAATGAAAGCTTCAACTTATAAATGCATTTCCCCATTTCAATGATACTTTTGGGTCATTGCCATTAATATATCAGCAAGATAATGCCCCTATAAATACAGCTAATCTAGTCAAATCCATGGATATCGCAGCAAAACGTAGAGCTTTTTCCAAGGCCACCGTATTCTCCCGATCTCAATATCATGAACAACGTTTGGGGTTTCCTGTCTCAGAAAGTTTACAAAGGTGATCGACAAATCGACAGCAAAGAAAGTCTTATTCCTGATAAATGAAGCCTGGAAGGAGATTTCACTAGATTATTTAAAATCTTTTTATGATTCCATCTCCAGCAGGTTGTATGAAGTTATTTTCAATACAGGAAATTGTACGCTAAAACCAAGCCAATTAATTATTAAAAATAAATCGAATTTAATTATATTTTTAATAAAAAAAATAATTTTTTATTAAGATTTGTTAAAGATTCTCATTCAAGTCAACATCCAAATTTATAATTTTTTTAGAAAAAACCACAAAGCACAATTAATCATGTAAACTGCATATATGGAAAGATGGAAGAAAGTCACAGACATATACCAGAAATTAATAGCGGATATTCGTAAACGCCTAAATACCGCATCAACGAGTTCAACAAGGCAAACTGAACAGCAAAAAAACCAGTTCATATGAAAAGGCAACGACAACCGAAGATATCAACAACAAAAAGCTATTCAAACGGCAAGATGTCCTCATGCGCCGAATGTATCAAAAATTGGCGTCAATCAATTATTCATTGAAGACTAACAACATATCCAAAGAATATATAATTATAAAATTAAAACAACTAGAAAAAGACATCCAAGAAGTAGCAAACCAAAACACTGCGATCTGAATAGAAACAGAAGAAGACGAGCAAACGTCTGACTACTTCAAAAACGATTATATTGGTCAGCTACAAGAAAAAGTAGAAACCACAATGATCGAGTTAAAACGATTTCACGGCGATTATACAACTACGTCAAAATCAGTCCAGATGAAACTTCCAAAAATAGAACTACCAAACTTTTACGGTGAATATGACCGATGGGAAACATTTAACGATATATTTACCGAAATGATTCATCAAAACAACAAAATATCTGACACGGTGAAGATGACATATTTAAAATCACACCTACAAAAGGAAGCAGCTCAACTCATAAGTCATCTAACAGCAACAGGTGACAATTACCAAACAGCCTGGAACATAATACAAAATAGATATAAAAACGCGAGGTTACTCGCCAACCATCAATTCAGTGCGTTATTATCACTAACAACAATTCAAATGGCGTCCGCACAAGCGGTAAGGAACTTGCACGATACATAGAAAAACTCAGAGGTATTCCACAGCTAGAAGAAGTTTTCAATCACTAGAAGCCATGGGCAGCAACAAACAAACAACAAGCCGACCACAGTATATACCACCGCTTAAACGGGCCTATGCAACCACAGCCAGCAGAACATGTTGGGTAAATAGTTGTAAGGAACGATACAACTTGGATTGACAGTTCAAAAGTATGTCAACATTAGAAAGATCAGGGCTAATAAATGCAGCAAGCCTTTGTGTGCGTTGCCTAAACCGTCACCAAAGTAAATATTATCAGGCAGAACCATGCATCGTGTGTAAAGGGTCACATAACACCCTACTACACTGCAATAACGCATTATCAAATGGCGGAACCGAAGTTAAAAAGAGGAGGAAGTATAGGAGGAAGTAAAGCAGGCGATTGTAAACATACAATCAATATACAAATCTTGCCAAGATTTGAAACCGAGTTTCAACTAAATATCGAAGCCTTGATATGTGATAAACTCAACCAACAGTTACCGAAGGTGGAATTTGATGCAAGATGCTGGACCCATCTCAAACAAATACAACTCCCCGATCCTTTTTATAACAAGTCACAACCAATTGATCTCATACTTGGTGCAAACTATTATCCAGCAATCAAAACAACAACATCATAAAAGGAGGTGAGTTAGAACCAATGACACAACAAACTGAAATCGGATGGATAACAATAGGCAGCAGAGACGGCAGCAGAAAAAACCAACCAACAACAATGATAGCTACTAAAGGCATTGAAGATCAATTGAAGTTACTCATAGAGGTAGATTCAATACCAGAGAACAAAATTATATACCAACAAATTAGTTTTGCTTTCACTTTCACATTTATTTAGAAATAGTGGTCAAGCCCCCATCCGTAGTAAGCGCACTATTCCCTAAATAAACATTGGTCGGAAGGACTAATGTTTGTTTTCTTTGAAAGGAATGTATCTTCTGCCTCATTACAAGAATTAAAATAGGAAATCAATCTTAACCTAAATACAAAGAAATCTCCAGGATATGACTTAATTACAGGACAAATAGTAAAAGCTCTTCCTGAAAAAGGACTACGTAAACTACTCCAAATAATTAATGCAGTGTTCAGACTTAAACACGTTCCAAGTCAATGGAAAGTAGCAGACGTAGCAGAAGTAATTATGATACCTAAACCAAACAAGCCACTTAATGACAAAAATTCGTATAGGCCGATTTCCTCACTCCCAATAATTTCAAAACTATTCGAGAAACTACTCCTAAAGAGGCTGAAACCAATAATAGCAGAAAGATATCTTATTCCTCCACATCAATTTGGCTTCAGAGAAAACCATTCAACAATAGAACAAGTACACCAGATTACAAATATAATTGAACACGTACTTGAAGAAAGACAGTATGTTCAAGCGTCTTCTTGGATGTAGCACAGGCCTTTGACAGAGTATGGCATAAAGTTTTGGAATATAAATTACAAAGAGACTTTCCAAAGCAGTTTCATGAAGTTCTAAAATTTTACGTATTTAATCTACACCTTCGATGGCGAATATTCGGAAATTAAGAAAATATCAGCAGGAGTACCACAAGGTAGCGTCCTGGGACCAACTTTATATGTTCTCTACACCTCGGATCTGCCAACGATAAAGGAGACTAACATAGCGAAGTATGCGGATGAAACGGCTACCTTAGCAGTTGCTAATAGCATAGAAAAATCTACAAGCAAATTGTAAAGAGCTTCTAATATTGTCAGTACCTGGACCAAAAGATGGCGAATACAACGTAATGAAACAAAATCTGTTTACATAAACTTTACCAACAAGAAAGTTAACTGGATACCAGTAGAACTTAACTCTCATCAAATTCCCTATGCAAACACGGCAAAATATCTAGGCATGACTATAGACGCGAAACTAAAATGGAAAGAGCAATTGAAAAAGAAAAAAATAGAGTTAAACAGCAAATACAGAAAGATGGATTGGCTCTTAGGCAGAAATTCTGAGCTAACGGGCAAATCCTAAAACCTGTGTGGACTTACGGTATTCAGCTCTGAAGTTGTACAAAGAAAACCAATGTCAATATCATCCAGTCATTCCAAAGCAAAGTCCTACGTGGAATAGTTAATGTGCCGTGATACATAAGAAATGACAACCTCCATAGAGATCTGAAGATGAATTTTTTCAGTGAAGAAATAAGCAAGCACGCGAGAAAACACAGGCAACGGATTATGTTGGATGATTCAAACTCAGTAAGACGGTTGCGAAGGATGAAGCCACATGAGCTATTAAATCCAATCAAAAAAAAAAATTCTTCGAAAAAATTACTAAAAATTTTTGATTGATTTTAAAATATTCCAAAAAACTGGTCGTTCCTATTCAAGTGAACTGCAGTGTACATCATGATGTGTATAGATAAATCATATCAATTTGCGTAAATGCAAAAATGTCACATATGATTTTCCTAACATTAAATTTGTGTTATCCATCCAGCGAATTTTTTCTATCAAATCATCATTCACCGCGCACATCAATATCGGTAAATACTTCATCGTTGAGTGCCTTATTTATCGCAACACACAAACAGTGTATGCAATTGGGTGGCAAATCCAATTGAAAAATTAATTACAATTCAATTTCCGTCGCGAGTATGTATGCAGAGCTTTAAGTGTTTTTTTCCTGTTGTTGCAACTTTACTTATATGAGAGCTTTGTCAAAAGCATATTGAAATCGGTTAAATTGGCGTATAGTACTTACTGATCGTCAAAATGTAGGAGAAGCTACCTTATTCCTTCCGAGTAGATTACGGAAATGCTTTACAGTAAATTACCCGTATATATCTAGAGGAAGCTTTACAGTGACATAACAAAAAAATCTTTTTCGAGTTTTCTTTTATATATTTCAGTAATTTTGCTGTCTTTCCTTTATACATGTACACGAGTATAGCTGTTAAGCTTATTTGTGATTTTTCTTATGACCTAGATTGAGTACTGACATAAAAACCACTTGCTGAGCGATTGGGTAGAGAGTTAATTTCATATAGGGAAATATACATTAGGAGCTGAATGGGTTAACAACGAGCACATAAAATAAATTGAAATCTTAAAATAGATTTAGGAATGAAATAAAATATTGCGTATTATGATTGATTTTTTTTATTGTGGTGTTAGATTATGCTTTACGGTTCTGTACCAGCATAAAGAATTAGGTAAACAGAGGACTTATTAATATATAGAACGAATTTATAACTTAATTTTTGTGAGTTGTGTTGTGCATAACGAATTAAACTCGAATGACCTGACAATGTTTGTTCGCATACAAAACAAAAAATAAATTTCATTGCTTAATGGAATTTTGGCCACCTACATACAATAATATTGCTCGCCTTTGCATTATCTTTTCGGACAAAATGAAATGGACAGGTCATTTGATACAATGGTTTTTTGGGTGTGACATCCATCAATAATATTATTTAAGTTTACCCTACATCATCGCATTTTTATTATTAGTGCTTTCAAAGCACCATGATATTGGTGTAACTAAATATATAAAAGCGTGCAAAATGAAATAAAATTTATTTTGTTTTCGTGGGACAGGTGACGATCCATCTTGTATCCGAACTAAAATATCATAAGGATTTAAGTTTACATTTTGTTGGGGTTATTTCGGGATTTGTAAGATTTCCCGAGCTCTTTACAAGCGAGGGCGAGTGGCCGAGTTAGTTAAAACGATAACTCCATTGGTGATGGAGTCAAGCAACCGTTGCTTGGGTTAGTACAAAACTGGATGGGCGCTCGGAACCATCATAAAAGAAAGTGAAAAATTTAGTGGAACGAAACCGCAGCCCAGCATAATGCCCTACTCAGCATTTATTAATCCAAAACCAAATATGATTACAGAAACGTATACTAGAAGAAATAATACAAACCGCTAAACATATATAACAGAAGCATGAAACATTACAAAAACGAAATTCTCGGCCTCAGTGAAGTGAGATGGACAAATGAATGAGTACTATACAATCCACAATAGCAAGAACAACCAAAAATTATGTCAAGATAATACAAGATGATTTCAATGCAAAAGTTTGAAGTGATAAGACCGATGTGACAACCTTAGACTCTGCCCGGAATTCAGCGCTTATTAAGCTCAGCCTCCAAACCAACGAAGAAGCAATCATAGCCAATATAGTGTGGAGCAACAGTAGAAACAAATCGGAGAAATCTATATCGAATAATCTACTAAAAATAAAATTTAACAACGAACAAAATACGGCCCGATAAATCAGAAAAATGGTACGGAGTGTCCGAAAGCATTGCACTGAAAACTTTGAAACCACTCTCCAGGCAGCAGAAGAGGCCACAGCAATCCGGAACATATGCGCACTGTTTCAATGCGTGTACGATAGTTCACTAGAAAATTCTCCAATACACCACCAATAATAAGGTGAACCTTCGGGTCAAATCTTAATAACAGGTGACCATAATTAAAGAGATGAAACGAATATTTCGGAGAGATCACCAACAATTCGCGAACCTTCGAACTTAACAACTGACAATAACGAAACTGTCCACACAGGTGGAAAGCTATCGAAAGTTTTAATAACTAAATTGAAAAACAATGGGAAGCAAACAATCGAACAAATGGAAAACAATCGATATTTATTTTTCAAACCAAATAAATATTTTGTAAATTGTTGCACGTTGTATATTGAGAATTGCGATTTACCAAAACTTCCATCTATCAAATTGGAGGAGAAACTAGAAAACCGTAGCCTATTTCGATTTTATCCTCCTTGAAGGTATTAATGGCAATGATTATCCTGGGTAAAATTTCACCGACAATCAACTCGAAATTAAGACACGAGCAAGCTGTCTTCACACATGGATGAAGTTATACCGATTATATCAACACAACACGCGTCATAATTTGGTAGTCCAACGAATTCATTTGGACTTCACTAGTATAACACACTCTTCGTGAACTTCGAACATACATTCGACACAATACACAAGAACGCAATATGGCTAGCTTAACAACAGAGGTGTCCATAAGGTAAATCGCGATAGTTAAAAATTTCCAGTAATTTAATTGACTGACCATTCAAAATCGAGAATAAAATTATCAGCATACCTGAGTGCACCTTTATAATACTTTAGAAATCAAAAAGTAGATCGCGAAAAATAAGGTCCTCCCACAATTGTGGGCCAATTTTTTAAAAGTGTTGGAATTAACAAAAATATAGAATTTCTCGTACTGCCCGGACTCCAAATCATTTGATAGAATAATCGGGGACGACACTTTGAAGGAACAAGGAGCCCACATCGATAGAAAAAACAACGTCTAACACTTAATACCGAATATAAAGATACCACTAAAAAAGAAAGCATCAGCTCAAGTAAACAATCTTGAAATACAAGATGACCTGTCATATAAATTAAAAACAAACCGTCAAAGGATCCTATCAAAATTTAAAGCATTATTCGAACCTGCCAATAATACTGAACCAATCGATACCGATATAAAAGCCAAAATTAAGACGAATACCGATGATCCTATTTATGCTAAATCATATCCCTACCCCGTTAGCATGAGGAGCAAAGTCGAGAAGCAAATTGATAAATTATACAACTCTCCAATATGGGTAGTAGAAAAAATGCTGGTCGCTTCGAGCATCAAAAAATATAGGATGGTCATCGATTACAAGAGACTGAATGCCATAACAATACCAGATGCGTATCCGATTCCAGATATATCGAACACCCTGGAAAATCTTGGCAATTCAAAATTTTTTACGACAATCAACTTCACGTCTGGATTCCATCAAATCCAGCTAAAAGAAGCTGACATACCTAAAACATCATTTTCAACGACGAGTCGTAAATACGAATTTTTACGACTTCTCTTCGGATTGAAGAATGCTGCCGCCATTTTTCAACGAATGCTGGACAATGTTCTGAAGGAGTTTGCAGGGAAAATATGTTACGTCTACATAGACGACAACATCATATTCGAAGGAAATACCGAGGAAGGACATATGGTAATATCGACCGAATGCTCTCGAAATTGGAAAAGACCAACCTGCGAGTTAATCTCGACAAGTCAGAATTCTTATTACATCAAACGGAATTCCTTGGCTACTTTATAACAAACCAAGGCACAAAAAAAAGGTTCTTGCCATTCGGAAAATTAAGAGCCCAGAAAATTTAAAAGTTAATCCACGGAAATACTGATCTTTCCTATTTTCGAAAATCCGGTCATCTTGACAACAGATGCCTCGAATACAGCAACGGGTACTTACTACAGGAATTACTTATATGGAGCAAAAATAGTAAGATTGTCACAGATGACTAACCTTTGACATTCTCACTGAGTAACAAAAACCCTATCGCCAAACTAAAAAGATGGAAGTCAACAGATGGCACAATTCATGGCGCGAATCAGGATTTCATACTGCGATGCACCGATAAACGTTTTTAGGAACCAACTTATTTTTACGGAGAATAAGAATGCTTACGCCTATGAAGAACCACATTCGAATTACCACAGACATGTTATAAGTTTACGAGATATAACCAAAGAAGCCCTGATGAACACACTCAAAGAAAGGCTGAACCCTACAACAATTAATGGCGTGAAGATTCCGGAAAATACATCCAAATTTTGCAAGATTCACATACGCAGATGTTCTGTAAGACATTTGTATTGGATCCTGAAAACTTACACATAAGATCAACAATAAGCTATATTTGTTTGTGAATAAATGTCTATTGCGGTGCTTCTGACAGAACAAAATAACTATTTTTGAGCTCCTTAGATAAACGAATCATGCTGTTATTGGAATGGATCACACGCTGAAGAAGTCACCGAATAGCATAACAAAAAGTTCTCTGTAGTGAAACCCAGAAGGAAAAGGTAAATTAAGAAGACCAGCAGTAACGTGAAACCGAACGATGCAGGCAGAAGCAAAACAACTAGGCAAGTCATGGGTAGAAATCAAAGCAACAGCACTCAACAGAGTTAGATGGCCCAGCCTAGTAAACGCCCTATGCTACTAAATTGGGCTTGGACACTTGCTGAAAAATTTAATCTTTAAATTAATTTCAATCTTTTAATTCTATGTCGTTTATTGTAAATGCTAAACTTTTCAACACCTGCATTCAAAAATTGAAAAAGATCCAATGAAAGCTGGTACTTGGGAACAGATTTCCACAAAATTTCGCAAAGATCCCCCAATTAATGGAAAAAGGTTAAGTATGAAGTTTGATTCCAAATATCTATCTGCCTGCACTGTAGAGATGCCAAAAATTTAACGAAATAATTCATAATTTAATCGTGTTTCTCATAAATGAAAATGTTCTTATTTAAACTGTCACTTCCGGTAAACCGATTTCGGCCAAAAATAATTTGGATCTCCCAATTTGTGGAAAAAGCTTAATTATGAAAATTTACCGCGATCAGTGAATTCCTTGTCTTTGGTTATATAGCGAATTTGCAAAAATCTAGAGATCAACAATTTTCAAGATTACGTAAAAAAAGTAAAAATCAATGGGACCTCCCGATTTTTGAAAAAAATTTAATAAGGAATTTCAGTACAAAGAGTCCGTTCATCTAAGCTGTACATAGGCCAACTTTTGGTTTGAAAAAAGTTTTTTTTTGTCAAAAATCGTCATTTCCGCTTACATTTTGGAGAACTGGTTTGTCCCGATATTCTTGCTAATTTAGTTTAGAATATTTTAGTTCATAATCGTTTTTCTCATAAATGAAGCGTCCACTTTCGAATGAACCACTTTCGGAGAAAATAGTTAAATGGCTTGTCTAATCCATAGTTGATATTGCTAAATAATTCCATTTCAGTGGACGTATTATTAACGATTTAAAAAACTTTGTTAAAATTTACCAAATATCCTTAACTCTTGAACAAGTTTTTGACCACCAAAATAAAACTGCATACGAAATTATAGACCTTGCGATGCTTTTATGTAGACATAATACCATTTGTGGAATGCTACTCTGTCCCTGTGGACAGCTTTACTAGCTTTTTCCGTAATATTAGGGATGGTTGTGTTCGATTTCAGTTGTTGCTCAAACATAACAGCTAGGTACTCTGTTTCTTGCATTATGTGAGGGGTTTTACCTTGAAACTATGTATAGCAATTAAAATTGAGCTATGTTGCGGTTTGTAAACTATTTTATCTAGGTTGACACTGAGATCATCATCCCTGGATTAGTTATTTACTAGCCTAAAGGATGTTTATAGACTCCGGTATTGTAATCTTAAATTTGTTCCGAACCAGAAGGAATGTCAGCAGAACTAATATCCGGTTCATAGGACTCCGCCTTCGGGACACCGTGTTGGCGCTCCAAAAATTATTGTTTCGTTATGCACTTTAACGAATCAATCGTCCATTCTAGGATGAAGGAGTCAATATCTTTTGGTCTAACTTGTGCTTGAATTATACTTACTATTAATTGGTGTTGTCAAAAGCATCTCGTATTTCAATAAAGGCACCAACAACATTTCTTTATTCCGAAGTGTATCTTCGATTTTTTTGAGTGCTGTCTCTGTAGATTTTCCAATATTTTCCCCACCTGATTTTCTTGCATAAATTAAGTGAAGCTTATAGGTCTGTATGGTCTGCTATCCGCACAGAGATTTCTTCTCCACTTTCGGTATAAGAATTTTAATCTAGTTCTGTTGAATATAACAATTATCGGTTCTATTAATCCTAGACCACGTTATTAGTATCGAGCAAAAATGAATACTTGTAAAAGTCCTCGTTACCCTTCTGATTACCAAAAATTATGCAACCGGGAAAGTGATTTTTTACTAATGTGCTAAGAGTCTCCTTGTTCGAGGTAATCATAGTTTACAATGTTGTTTATTTGCTGGGTCATGTTAAACAGTTTATGAATTTCCGAAAGATTATGATTCTACCAGGAATCATCCCTAGTGCCCGGATGTGAATCAGTAGACAACTTGTTGCAGAAGTCTATATTATTATCTCGGTGAGGTCACTTGCAGTAATGTCAAGATTAGCAATGATTATGGCAATGGAATTCCAATTAACTCATATTGGATTATGTAGATGTAGGCTTGCAGCTTGATGTGTTCTTATCAAATTGTCTAGGCTGAATAGAGTAAGATCCACTATCTACTGCCGTACGACACTACTGAAAGTCACATCGTTCTCTTTGTTGATTGATGATTGCTTCCCCAGACTATCTGGTGTGACTTTGCGTGCATCCGTTCATACATTTTTGATGTTTTGCTTCACCATATAATAAATTAGGAAGCTCTGTATGATGAGAGTGGAACGGGGGCTGGGGATCATTCAGGTATATGCGGAAGTAGGCTGTGGTGAATCTTACAGTGTGGCGCACTCGTATATGTATAATATATAAGGGGAATCGACAATGAATGGTTCTTCTTGTTCTCTCGTCGCTGCTGTTACAGAATTATCTTTCTTGTTTGGAACTTAAAAAATCCTTCTCCAATCTTTTTAGAATCATTTCCCGCGTTGATATTAAAACCAGAGTGCTCTGGATTTTGTAAAGGATGAAAGAGCGCAAAGTATGGCTAAATCGTACATACCTATTATAATTACGTTAAAACCTTAGACCTGAACTTCTTTAGTGTCCGATCTGATTTGAGCCACAGTGATAATTAATTAAATGCCGATTTTTCTTTAGCTTTCGACAATGTGTTCCACTTTACGTTGTGATTTCTCCATTCCGATAATATTTAAGTTTGCATTGTCCAATGCCTTTGTGGTTGGAACAGTCGTGAGGTTTCGTTTCGTAACCTTTTAGACCGCTCGAAATTTTTTTATTGTCATGTTTATATCGGGACGAGAGGTACCAGGTTATTCCGATATAATAAGGAAACAAAAGAGGTTTACATTATATGATTTATATCGCTGAATATAGATGATGTAGATAAAGGTAGCATGAGTAGCATAATTCACCTAAAACGAAAATTCACCGAAAACGACCATTCACCAAACAAAACCAACAATTCACCGAAATCGTTAATTATTCAAAACCGAAATTTTATATAAAATCACAATTCACCGAAAATGACAATTAATCGAAAACGACAATTCATCAAAAACATCAATTCACCGAAACAACAATTCACCGAAAACGACTATTCACAGAAAAAACAATTCACCGAAAAAGGCTATCCGAAAACTAAAATTTACCGGGAACAGCTATTCCTTTATACAACTTTCCAGTTGTTCCTTTAAAAAGTGGGATTTAACTGACTTTAAACAATAAATTAAAACAGAAAAAATAGTTTTTATTATAAATTATAGTTTATTAATTCTTTAGCTTGCGGAATCTTTTCGGTCCCATTCTCAAAAGAATAATAAAACAATTTTACAAAAAAAATATTTTCTATACAAAATAAAAACGAAATCAAGGCTATCCAAAATGTAGCTATTTTTCTGTAGATACCGTTAGCTACTAGAAAAAATATATTTTTTATTTTAGCTAGGCAACAAATTTCGTATCTAAATTGAATTGAAAATAATTGTTTCCATATTAACTAATATTGGAAATGTGTAAAAGCAGAAAATCAAATTATAAAATAGATCGTATGAATTGCCAATATAAGCGCAATCGTTAATTTTGTGAATAGAATTTGAACAGGATTTTCTATGTAGCATTTCCAAAATAGATCTTTTCCTGAAATTTGGTTGTTTTTCTAAAATATTTACATCTTCCAAAATAATGTTATGGTTGGTATCTCTAATATGTTCCGAAAATGCACTTATTTGATTTGAATTTCCCGTGGCACCACGTATATGTTGAAAAAAACGTTCTCGTAAAAACTGTTTTGTGTGTCCCGTGTAAATTGCGTTACAATCATTACATTTGATTTGATTGGTCTATCAAATTGGACTCTTTCTTTAATGGGATCGGATCTTTTAGTTTTGAAAACAAAATTTCATTTAAATTGGTAGCTGAACGACCAATAATTTTGAAATTATAATTTAAAAAAAATGTTTTAATTTTTCGAAAAGTATAAATAATTTGTACTTTCAATTTCAGGATTTATTCTATAATTTTGGTAATAATTTCTCTGTTTCCAAATCATTTTATTTATTAATAACAAAGTGTTTTCCAAAAGTTTAAAGTTATTGTAATGAAATTTAGTAACGGATAATTTTATAATTTTTTGAGTCAAAATTTTTATTGTATTAATTTTGTAAGAAATAGAAAGCCAAGAGGTAAAATTTAGATAACGACCAGACCAAGTATTTTTATGGTACCAGTCAAAAGAAATTTTTCCATCCGGTTCATGAATTAAAATTAAATCGAAAAATGGAATTTTGTGACCAACTTCCTTTTCAACTGTAAATTTGATTCTATTAACTGAAGTTTTAAAAACCCCCAGATAAATTTCAATTTTGTCTTCAGGGATTGCTGTAATAATATCGTCTACATAACGAAAATAAAACAAAGATTGTAAATCCAAAGAATTTAAATCCATTTTTTCCAAAATTCATCCATCATTAAATTTGCGATTATGGGACTAATTGGAGAACCCATAGGAGAACCAAAAGTTTGATTATAAATTTTATTGCCGAAAGGAAAATCAGAACTAGTCAAAACAATTTGTAATGCCGAAATAAATTGAACTTTAGCCAATTTAGTTTTGAATTTTGTTTTATACTCCTCCAGTTTTCTTTCACAATGTTGGTGACTCGTCTATTATCAACATTAGTGAACAAAGACGTGTAACATCCAATGAAACTAAAAGATAATTTTGTGGAAGCATTACATTCGGAATTCTTTGTTTAAAATGTTCCGAATTTACAATATTAGAACTAGTATTACCAACACTAAATCTTAAAATATTACCAAAAAATGACGATAAACTATGTGTAGGACCATTAGGTTTGTGAATTTTTTGGTTACCATTTTCCTAGTTTTTTCATCCACATTACCGGAATTTTTCCAATTTTTAACCATATTGTTTATTGATTTCTGAATCGGAACGGAATTATCTTTTGGCAATTCTACATATGTTGTGTTATCGTTAACTAAACTTTCCATTTTTGTAACATAATTACTTCGCGATGTTATAACGGTTACGTTGCCTTTGTCCGCTCGAGTTACCAGAATAGTTGGATTAGCTTTTAAAAAAGATTTTGACTGTTTAACATAACTTAAAATACGATTTTCAAAAGGGGTTAATATATTTGAATTTGATTTATATTTAAAATTTGTTAAAATATTTACAAAACGGTTCCGAATAGCATAACGATCATTATCGTTCAAATGAAAAATTACACTTTCAACATCAGAAATAATTTTGAAGTACGGCACTGAATCACTAATTCAAGGAAGACAAAATTTATTTCCCAAGCTTAAAATAATTTTGACATGAAAACGACGATCTATATTGGCGATCTATCACTAACCATTTATCAACCGAGTTCATTAAATTTCCAGACAATTCATTTAAACTGCCTAATAAAATTTTATTAAATTTGTTGTTTTGCCTTACCTCGATTTCATTAAAATGGTAATTGGAAAATTCATTCGCCTTCGTTAAAAAAAACTCGCTATACTCAATCACAGGAAGAACATCTTCGATATGTTGTCGGAGTAAATTCAAATTACTCGTATGTTTCGTTTCCTCGACAGCTTTAATGGTTTCTTTAACTTCTTGATTTATACACTCAAACATGAATTTATTTTGAAGTCGGAGGAATACTTCCTTGTTAATATTGGACACATTTTTGGAGGTCCTGGTTTTCGAAAATACAGGGTGGCTGAGACCAAGTGTTACCAAATGAAAACGCTGTAATTTTTTTAATTTTGTTTATTTTTTCGTGGAAAATGAAATTGAAATTTCGTGGAATATGTTGAAAACATATTACATTTTATGAAAAACATGTTACTGCTCGATATGACCTCCTTTGGCTCTGATTATTTGATTCAGTCTTCCATAGAAATCATTGCATGCTGACCGAACGTGAGCTTGCGGAATTTTATTCCATTCTCGAACAAGAGCTGACTTCAATGCATCAACACTTTCGTATGTTTTAGTGGACACCTTACTCTCCAAAATGAACCATATGGAGAAATCCGTGGGATTCAACTCTGGTGAATATGGTGGCCATTCTTTCGACGAAATCAGCCGCGGAACGCAATTTTGTAAAAATTGCTGTGTCGCTCGAGCTTTGTGTGACGGTGCCGAGTCCTGTTGGAATGTCTAACGGTTCGTACCAAAGTGTTTACGTGGCCAAGGTAGCAAAGCATCGTTTAGGATCTTTTGGCGGTACACCTCTTGGTTTACCTTGACTCCATGTTCGATGAAAACCAGAGGAGTGCGTCCATCTGCAGTCACTGCAGCCCAAACCATATCATAAGCTGGTGATTGCTTGCGCATGGCAACTCTTGTGTCCAAATTATCGCTGGACTTGTGCTCTAACCAAACACGATCATTTTGTTTATTCACATACTGTTGAATGGTGAAAATTTTCTCATCAGAAAAGACAATTTTTGGAATCTCATCACGTTCGGCCAAGGCCTTCAATGCTCGTGTTCTTTCAAGCCTAACTTTTTTTTGTGCCTCCGTAAGATCTTGAGCTTTTTGCATCTTGTAGGGCTTCAAGTGTAGTTCATTTTTCAATATGGTTTGAATGCTGTATCGTGAAACATGTAGACGTGCGGCTAATTGATTGGCACTTTGACGAGGATTTCGTTGGATTCGTTTCTTCACGTTTCGTATCATTTCTTTTGATGTTGCTGTCTTTTTAGGACCGCCTCTGTTGCGTTTAGCGATGCTACCAGTTTCGTTGTATCGAGTTATGGTTCGATACACAAACATTTTATTCACGTTCAAATTCTGGAACTGACGATGCTATTCCTGTTTGTGAATTTCCACCCAAATACAGTGCAATTACACTATTACGTTTGAATTCCATTACGATTTTTTTATGAAGATATTAATTTAGAACAATTATTTGTTGACCACATTTAAACAACTAACCAAACTTCAATCCTTCAAAAAATTGACGCGCGAAAATGACAACTACACAAATGACAGCAGAGTGAAGTCAGTAACATTTGGTCTCTCCTATCCTGTACTTTTTCTGTACGACAATTCAGCAAAAAGTGTTGTCTATTGAAACATTTCGCAAGTTTTTTATTTTAATTTAAAATTTTTTTTAATAATTTTATGACTTTGTAGCCATGTTGCGCAGTTATATTTTGAAAATATCTTTGGTTGTTTGTTCGTAATATCTCCATATTTCAACCCGGAGTTTAAATAACTTAAATTGTTAAACTAGCTTTTTATATTATAAATTATAGTTAACAGTATTTAGCTCAAATTTTAATAATTCTCTTTATTAATTCTTTAGTTTTTATTATAAGAAATTATTCTCTTTAAGTGTGAAGTTCTTAACACATTTGTTAATTTTTTAACAGTTTTAAAATTTACGATAGTGAACATAGCGTAGGCATAACCACTAGTATATATAAGTAGAGGACACTCAGGCGTATCTAAATTGCATGTGTTATTCCAACAAAAAGGGTTGGGCTTGTTTGAGGATTTTCTTGAAACCGTAGAGAGAAAAAGAGAGAGAGATGTGTGCTATACGATTTCTAGAAAATCTTAAGACTCAGGACTGTCTAAATTGGCATGTGTTATTCCAAAAAAAAGGGTTAAATTTTCATTGGAATAACACATGCCAATCTAGACAGACATGAGTGACAATTTTATAATTAGCAAAAGCACCAATTATATATTCCCGCCATGTTTTTAAAGCCTAGGTTCTACGCCCACCGAAATTGAAATAAAATACCACAGGGGGTATTTCTAGGAGGTAAAGGGACATCCCACATGTCCTTGATAGCTACCTAAGCCGTAGGCCTCTAAAAAAACTATGCCAGATTATTTCTGGAGTATTAAACGATACCGGTGTGAAGTTTTCAACATTTATCAAAAGTGTAACTACACAAATTAACAAAAAGCAAAAATGTCGAAATACAATTTAACAAAAAGTGTAGAACTACATAAACAAATTGTGGCAGGGTTGAAATTGTTATAATTTTCACTAAATATAATCTAATCTAATCCGCGGCATATCACTGCGACATTTGGGGAATTTTTTTTTGTTTAGTGTAAAAGGAAATAATAAGATAAAAAGTGTAAACCGGGTCTTGTGGGTGTTTAAGGACCATCAACACTAAATTCTAGAGATGACATCACAAATCTGAGTATACTAGCATTTCGGGGACACCCCATTCAATCTTTAGTAATACGCGGCATATCTCTCTGACCTTCGGGGAATTTTTTTTCGTTTAGTGTAAATGGAAACACTAATATAAAAATTGTAAACCGGGTCTTGTAGGAGTTTAAGGGCCATTAACACTTAATTCTAAAGATGACACCACAAATCTAAGTATACTGGCATTTTGGGGACACTCTCTTCAATCTTCAGTGATATGCGGCATATCTCTGCGACCTTCGGGGAACTTTGGTTTGTGTAAATGGAAATAATAATATAATTAGTGTAAACCGAGTCTTGTGGGTGTTTAAGGGCCATCAACACTTAATTCTAGAGATAACACCGAAGGTCGCAGAGATATGCTCCATATCACTAAAGGTTGAAAGGAGTGTCCCCGAAATGCCAGTATACTCAGATTTGTGGTGTCATCTCTAGAATTTAGTGTTGATGGCCCTTAAACACCCACAAGGCTCGGTTTACACTTTTTATCTTATACACTTCTACACTTTTTGTTAAATTGTATATCTACAGTTTTGTTTTTTGTTAATTTGTGTAGCTACACTTTTGATAAATGTTGAAAATTCCACACCGGTTTAAACGATATATTTTCAATTGTGAATTCATTTTCAAATGTAATATCGTTCAATATTTTTCAGTTTCTCGAATATATCAAAGATTTTGTTATTAAATACTTTTAATTTCAGAATTTCAAAGTGTCGGGATTGCAATCCCGATACTTAAGCAATCCTTTAACAAGATGCGAGGCGCTTGAAATATTTTCGGTAAATTTTCGTTTTCAGTGAATTGTCAGTTTCAGTGAATTGTTTTTAAAAAAATTATCGTTTTCGGTCAATTGCTTTTCGGTGAGCTATTTTTCGATGAATTGTCGTTTTCGGTGAATTATTTTTTGGGTGAATTGTCGTTTTTGGTAAATTGTTTTTCAGTCAATTGTCGTGGAACCGTAAATAAATACAGATTGCAGAACTCATGGGAGGTTTCATTTATCCTCCAATTCAGTCCCATAGCCCGGCGTCCATAGCTATGTAAATCGAAAATCGAAAAAGTTGAAATCGTTCAGCTTGATTACAAGTTGCAAGGAATACAACCAGCCTTTACTAGCATTATCTTCACAGGCTACCCCAACACAACGAATCTAATTGGTATTAATAAAATATAAACGTTTAAACCACTGGATAATACTTAAATGTCTGTATACACAACCCAATTAAATTGAAAATGAAAAATAATAATATACAGACGGAAACATTTTTTACGAAATATAAAAAATATTGTACGAACAATAA
This sequence comes from Nephrotoma guestfalica, assembly GCA_963691935.1. Classification (NCBI taxonomy): domain Eukaryota; kingdom Metazoa; phylum Arthropoda; class Insecta; order Diptera; family Tipulidae; genus Nephrotoma; species Nephrotoma guestfalica. The sequence continues at coordinate 233,408,728 of OY829915.1, read as the reverse complement.
ATAATTGTATTTAATTGAAGTTTCAACCTTATTATAAAATTCATAAGCTCAAAATCTAATCTCGGATTAAAAAAATATGAGAACGAATTTATATATTTCCTTCTTATCTTAGGAGCAGTATGATGGAATGGAATGAAATAAACTTCCATCGCTTGAACTCAATTCATCATCGTAAGAAGTCAGAAAAAAAAATATTTTTATAAACTTTTCTTATTAAAAACTTGTATTTAATAAAAAAAAAAAAATTAAAAAATAAATAATTTTATTTTATTTAATTAAATATTTAATTCTGCAAACGGTTCATCTGATTCAATTTTATAAAAATCCCATATATTGTCTTGTTTTGAGTACATCTCTATATGCCCACAATGAAGCAGATACGACAAAAAGCTTCTTAATAAGTAAAGTTCTAATGTGACGATTGCCACGCAAATATTGTAATTGAATTATATAAGATGGAAGGTAGGTATGGTATCGTTCTTATATTGTTGGTCAACACATGTTGGTTCAACTTGTGAATTTCATTTTCCAAAGTTATCGCTTTGTTCATGTAAAACTTTAAATTAAGCGACAAACTTTTGGCAATGAATATTATTTATCTGCACTGTTATTTAGTATAGCACAGCAACAGCATAAAACATAAAAATTTATAACACTATGATCTTATGTACACGGGAATAAAACCAGCGAGAATGTTGTTAGACAAATAATTCATAAAAATAAAATCTCAAGTTTTTTTTATACTGGGTTTCTGTTGCTACTACCTATACGGTTTACGAGACGTTACAGTTTAATAGATGATTTTGTTTACAGAATAGCACCAAGTTTTTATCGCACCAAATTAAGAGGGTATTCTGCTTTAAGTTGCAATAAAACAAAGTTTAAATTAAAAACTTATTTATTTGCTTAATCATGATTTCAATTATAATTTATGGATTGGCGAGATCTGATTATGCAGTTTTCGAGTAATACAGCACCGGAAATAATTTTTTTGGGAAAAGGCGCAAATGACGCTCTTTAACTTTGTGTCCCTTGTACATATGTACTTTTCCATTGTAAAATGTTTTTAATTATTTTAAAACTAATCAAAAGGGCTTCGATGACATCTTAGAACCATCCAATATGATGATATAGCACTTAAAAATGTTTTGTTTCATACAAACTTTTCGAAATGTAGAGGTCTGTGCCGTTCTAAGTAGCCGGCTAAAGTTCATTAGCGTAGGCGTGGAGTTGAACAACATGAGAAATACAAAAAACATGAAGATAATTAATTGGGAGTGCCCACGCATATATTATAGAGAAGTGGGACACCGACACGAAGAGCAATGCAATAAGAAATAAGAAAAAATAGCAAACAAATTTGAATCAAACAAACCCAAAAGGGGAACCCCGAAAATGTAAATTAAAGTAAAAACAATAAAAAAATTGAGGGGTGTAACTGTTGTGGTCAACGTACGACTTTCTTTTACGACAAATGTACATAGATCTATAATACACCACACTTAATTTTTAAAGCGACAAATGTCTTTTATAATCTAAAATCATTATTTCTGCCTAAATTTAAGAAAACCAGCAAGGTCGTGGCAAAAACCGGTAAGTCTTCAGGTTTTTATAAATATATGAACAGTTTCACGAAATGAAATCAGCAAGATATTAACTCAAAACGTGAACTATTCTTTTGCTTTACTCATACCTCATTTTACAACGGATAAATCCTTGCTCCCAGATTTAAAGAAACAACGGTCAGTGAATAAAACCAAGTTAACAAACATAATAAAATTCGTTCGAAAAGTGATTGTCCAAACCTCTGTAGAAGAGGAACAGAAATTCCTGATACGAAGAGAATTATTACACTGCGGTAACTAACCTTAATACGTAGATTCGATCAGGAACCTTAGCTCCAAACGTAAGCTTAGACGATGCGCATTGCGTGAAGTAAAACCACCTAAAATTCACATTCCTCATTTTTTTGGTAATCATATGGGCAGTGGCGCACATTTTATGACTTATTTTTGTGCAACTAACCACGATTCGGTCACTTCAATAAAAATTGTCAATATCGTAAGGGATGTTTACGTGGGGAAGCCAAAGTACTGCTTCGTCACATAAGGACAAAATTAAACGTTGTGATGGGCAATATCCAATTCATGTTGCTACTACAGCTAATATAAACGGTTTAATTGATACTTCTGCCGATATTATCAAAGGACTAAAAGCACTTTGCGAAATTTCAGATTCTCGAGATCCGTAGCTCATTTTTATTTTGATGAACAAATTGGACGACGATTCTAAATCTAGGATTCTTAGCGAAAATATTCGATCGCGCTTGAACCATTAGCATCATCGTCAAAACGGACAGCTTCCAAACCAACTCTAAATGTTCACGTAGTTACCACTCCAAATCTTCGATCGTTTGCTGCTCATCAATATAAATTTGCTAAGTATCAGAGCACCGCACATTTCTTTTTTAAGGAATGCAACTAGGTTATCGCGGATCACCGTAGGGAATGGTTATAATCTCAGAACAGTTGCTACAGCTGCCTTAACTCGAAATATCTCATTTCTAAATGCAACTCAATATTTCGCTGGCACATATGCAAAAAAAACATCACACTCTCTTACATGGTACAAACTCTCAGCAAGCAAATGAAACTAGTCTGCTGCTCAAACCAGTTTTGTTACTGAAGCCTGTATTCAACGATTACACATTAATAAACGATACTCTCGATTCTCAATTAGTGGTGTAGACCAGACGGGAGCTGACATGACCCAGGGCTTAGTAACACTCTTATTGAAACCTAATGTTCATGGTGTAGACAATTTAGTCTAAAATAATAAATGAAATAATTATAAATTAAAAGTACTGAAGAGAAGCGAATTTTACAAACAACGATTCTCAGATGGGTTATTGCTGAAAAGATTGGCATACCGAACCACGCAACGAACAACGTTCAAGTATCCACCTCAGTTACGGCAAACATACCAAGCATTATTTATATCAACCAACGAATTTTTGGGAAGTGGAGTCAATTAATCAATCACAAGACATTCTAATGCCTGAAGAAAAACTAAGTGGAGAACACTTTAACAGCAACATACAGGTGATAGCACCGTTTATAGTTTTCGAAAACTAATTAATGATGGAATATGTGAACCACCATCACATGGAAGAATTTCCTTTCAACATCACGGGATATTACGAAAGGACAGCTCAATTGCGAAACTCAGGGTGGTTTTGACGGGTCTCCTAACTTCCACCGCCATCTCTATGTATGACTGCTTGGCTGTGGGTCCATCAGTTTAAGAATCGTTGTATTCGATTATTCTAAGGTTTCGTGAACATTGTGTCGCATTTTCAGCCGACGTAGAAAATATGTATAGGAACCAGATAGGAACCTCCGATAAGGATATGAAGTAACAAAAATCGTTTGGCGTGACATATGGACAAGCATCAGCACCTTCTTCGCTTCACAAACGTTAAAGCAAATAGCTCTCAACAGAAAACTTCGATACCTTTTGTCGCTCAAGCCACTTCCGAGGATATGTATGTTGACGACTTCTTGATTGGTGCTGATAACGAAATCGATGCAGATATTATAAGAGTTAATATTAACACTCTATTACGTCACCATGGATTTCAATTAAGAAAATGGAAATCAAATCGCAATATTTACTCAACTCGTCAAGGATCATCAACCCAAAATAATTGAAAACTGCACTCACCTGTCATTCCACTGTGTAAAGATATTAGGGGTGATTTGGAATCCAACAACAGATGAATTCAGGTTTACTTCAGAAGTACAAGACATTTAACGCCTATCGAAACGAACAATTCCAGGTAAAATATTATTTCAACTTTAAAGAGAAGAGAAAGTAACTTAGATTGAGACGATTATCTAAACGAAACCCAAGTGAATCAATAGAACGAGATAAGGAATGAGCTAAAAACCAAATTTTTGCAAATAACATCCAATCATCCTTCATCAGAAGTCAAGTCAGTCACAAACATGCAGGACCAAATTTTTTTTACAAATATCGGCTCAGTATTATTAGGGACCAGCTGGGAAAACCAAAGCTAAGGAAATTTTGAAGTACTGGTGGTATCGGGGAAGCTTCGGTCAAATCAAGAAAATTTCATCTTACGAGAGTAATTGGCAAACAGAATTTAACCTTGGAGGAGATGAGCACACTAAACTCTTTATTTTGCGGAATAAACGCAACCCAGATTGATACCACAATCCCATTTTTTGATTGGCCACGCAGATTAAAAATTGTTCGGCTGAAATGGCAACTGGTCCAGCAAATTACCCAGGATTTCTGAAAACGATGGTATACCGAGTACCTAACATCGTTACAAAGATGGCCGAAATGGAGAGAACTAAAGCAGCAACTCATCACAAATGGCATTATGGTATTTAAATATGGGAATTCTTCAGTGAGTCAGAAGCCGCTTTAGATAGTAATAAAGGTGCAACCAAGTCCTGATAGTATTGTCAGAAAAGTCACTCTAAAATCAAAATCGAATGCAAAATCCGACCCATTCACAAATTATGCCTATACCAATTCAACTCACGATCAAGAGAATTCTAATTAATAACAACTAACACCGGGGGTCGATATGTTGAGACATCGTACCTAGAAAACAACACCTAAAACGATCGGGATAATTATAAGTCAGATTGAGTTCTGGTATAGCATGTGGATTTTTAGCACTTAGTTTTAAAGTCAAGGATGATGCCTTTCATTTTTTGATCACTCTAATTTTATTAATCATTCAAGTAATACTTAATTATAAATGTAATTGTTGTACGAATGCAAATTAAATTCAATTAAACAGTTTGGTGTGAGTTTCGTATACTGATTGATGATGAACCATTTTTATACATCCAAGCTCATATAGAAGCTGCCACTTCCGGCGAACAGATTATGAGCAAAAATCAGTGGAATCTTCCAGTTTATTGAAAAAGCTTAAGTATTAAGTTTCATCTTGATCAATCAGTTCGTATAGACTGTACAGGAATTTTTACTGATAAACGTTTTTTACGAAAATCGACATTTCCGCTTAAATTTTGGACAACTGATTCGCTTAGCTAGAGCTATTTGGCTTTATTAATCGGTGGACTGGGAATATTGAAGATATGGAGGTAATAAGGATATTGTATTTCGCATACGTCAGATCCCAACTTAAGTATATATGGTGTTAATATCTGGGCCCTTTTTACAATGAACACATTCGTAACATGAGAGTATTCAAAAGAAGTTTGTACGTTTTTCATCATGGACGGATGGCTGTAAATACGAACCTTCTGGCAAACCTTTATAATAGACTGGTGCTTTTGAAGTTTTCGTTTATTGGAAACATTTTACTGAATGAAATTCGTCAACCTAGCTTGAGCCTATTGGAATAAAAACACCGAGCAGGACCTTAAGAAATTCTGAGTTTTTTCTAATAAATAAACAAAGTATAAGTATTGGCTCTCGCGAACCGGCGACATGATGTGCACAACTTTTAACAAAATTGACCATCTCTTTGACTTTTGTTTAAGCAAAGACTGGTTTAAAACTAAATTAAAACCATTTTATGAGTTAGCTACTTAATTTATTTAAGAATTAAATTTATTTAAATTTTCACTGTACTTAAATTTTGTTTTTCCTAAACTCAACTTTTCTAAAATGAAATAACAAAAAAAAATCAGAAAAGTAAGAAGGTTAAACCCTTGTTCCGGCTTCCGGTATACAGATGGCCACCACATTGTGCCTGGATATCCCATTTTATGGAGAAAGCATACTGTTAAAGTTAGCCGATAGTTTCCAGCCGAAAGGTAATGCAGATAGTGTATTTGCTATCCCAGCCGAAAGGCAATGTATATAGTGTCTTCGCTATTCCAGCCGAAAGATGATAATGCAGGTATTGTTTTTGATATCCAAGCAATGCATCCATTTCCATCCAATTTGCATCCATTTAGCTACCATTTTGTTGAGAAATTCTGAAGAAGATGCAGGGGTGTAATTTTGCAAAAATTCGCTAATTTAATATATCGAAAATGCATTGAATGGCATGTCGTTCAAGATTAACGTGCATTGTCATTGATGCCACTATGGTTATTTGATAGGCCATAATGTTGGTCAACTTAGGCCGAAGTTGACCAACATTATGGCCTATCAAATAACTATGCATCAATGACAAAGCACGTTAATCTTGAACGACAGACCATTCAATCCATTTTCGATATATTAAATTAGCGAATTTTTGCAAAATTACACCCCTGCATTTTCTTCAGAATTTCTCAACAAAATGGATGCTAAACGGAAGCAAATTGAATAGCAATCGATGCATTGCTTGGATAGCAAAATCAATATCTGCATTATCATCTTTCGGCTGGGCTAGCGAAGACACTATATGCATTACCTTTCGGCTGGAAACTTTCGGCTAACTTTAATAAGGTGGAAAAAGCAATAGTATGAAGTTTGATTCCAAATAGTCAATCCGCCTGAACTGTAGAGATGCTGAATTTTGGTGAAATATTTTTTTTTTCAATACTCGTCATTTCCGGTAAAATTTAAAAAAAAGACCTAAATAAATTTTGTCTGAAATTTAACCATCAATCTTTTTTTTTAATTGTATTTTGTAAATGATTTGTACTTTTCAAAATACCGCTCCAGTGAACCCATTTCGGCCAAAAATCACAGGGATCTCCCAATTTATGGAAGTAGCTTAATTACGAAGTTTCATCCCGACCAATAAATCCGTTTGGGCTGTACCTACAGGGGCTGAATTTTTGTTGAAATTTTTTTTTTACCAAAAATCGTCATTTCCACTTAAATATGGCAAAACTGATTTGGGCTGGTATTGTTGAAAAATTAAATAATTATAAATCTTTTAGATCATGGTCGCTTTTCATATAAAGTATATTCTTTTTAAAATATTAGCGAAAATCAAAAAAGCTCCTATGGTAGTTGCCACTTCTGGTGTACCGATTTCAGATAAAAATCCCTGGGATCTCCCAATTTATGAATAAGCTTAAGTAAGGATTTTCAACTCTAGTAGTCAATTCTTCAGGACTGTAGAGAACCAGTCGGCCCCTACTACTGCGACTTTGCGAATGGTACATCTGCAAACAGTTCGAGTAAAACTCGATGACAAAAAATCGAAATGTTTGCTTCAATTTTAACTTATTTACTGATCTGGACGGGTATTGTTTGATTTAGAATTTGATTTAGAATCTTTTAGTTCTTAGTCGTTTTTCACTTTGTAGAGAGCGAGCAACCTTTAGTCTACAGGACACCACACACAGACACGTGCTCAGGCACACACACATACATTTTTAGAAAATCTCATGTCGTTATATCTACAGGCTGACTGACTATTCGGAATAAAACTCCATACTAGCATTTTTCCATTAATTAGGAGATCCTTGCGAAATTTGGTGAAATAATTTAATATTTGCAACGATGTTTAAAAGTTTAACATTTAAAAAAACGACAAAGTATTAAAAGATGTAAATATTAATTTTTCAACCAACAAGGATCGTTCCTGTGGGTTTTCTGAAGTTTAACCATGGTTAATGTTTTTTGATAATACAAAATCATTGATTAACCAAACTTCTGGTTAGTTTAATTTTCCGCTTTAAAAACTTGTTTACCACATTCGTGGTAAAATATCCTCCATTTTTTATAAATAATAATGATAAAATTATCGAAGGATAAGGTAGATACATTAAAGATTCATTTCTCCAGTGGCAGTTCACCAAAGTGGACTGTGGGAAAATGTGACCAAGTCAACCATAACGATGATAACACCGAACATAGGTGATTCCAGAAGAATTCTCAACAATAACTGAACAAGTCGAACGTATGTGAAGTTATCGCACGATTCTATCACAGAAAATAAAATAATTTCATCAGGCAACACTAATCAATAGAAACCCCATTTACTCTTGTGTGAAGTTAGCCCAGCCCAGAATTTCTTTAATTTGATTCAAAATAAAACGTAATTGGTGAAGTAAGCCCAGCCCAGAATTTATTAAAAATCACGTTAAATACAATAATTAAATTCGTTATTTTTAAATTAAAAGAATTTTATATCAATAGAACACGAACGTACTAAAATTACATTAGACACGATAAAGGTAGTTGGCGCGTTAAAAGTATAAACTTGCTGGATTAAGGCTATGTGGTTTTGAGATCGTCATACTCCTGCCATACTTTTAGAAAAGTTAGAAAAAAATCGTTCATTGGCACCCTTGCGAAATTGGGCCCTGGGCCGGATATACCCATACAACACGTATTTGAACAAAAATTAAATTTAAATTTCGTACGTTAAAGGTATACATTTGTCTGTTTAAGGCTATGTGGTTTTGAGATCTTCATAGTCCTGCCTTACTTTTAGAAAAGTTAGAAAAACATCGTTTCGTGGCAACCTTGCGAAATTGGGCCCTGGACCAGATATACCCATACAACACGTATTTGAACAAAAATTAAATTTAACTTTCGTACGTTAAAAGTATACATTTGTCGGATTAAGGCTATGTGGTTTTGAGATCGTCATACTCCTGCCTTACTTTTAGAAAAGTTAGAAAAAAATCGTTCCGTGGAAACTTTGCGAAATTGGGCCCTGGGCCGGATATACCCGTACAACACGTATTTGAATAAAAATTAAATTTAAATTTCGTACGTTAAAGGTATACATTTGTCTGTTTAAGGCTATGTGGTTTTGAGATCTTCATAGTCCTGCCTTACTTTTAGAAAAGTTAGAAAAACATCGTTTCGTGGCAACCTTGCGAAATTGGGCCCTGGACCAGATATACCCATACAACACGTATTTCAACAAAAATTAAATTTAAATTTCGCACGTTAAAAGTATACATTTGACGGATTAAGGCTATGTGGTTTTTAGATCGTCATACTCCTGCCTTACTTTTACAAAAGTTAGAAAAAAATCGTTCCTTGGCACCCTTGCGAAATTGGGCCCTGGGCCAGATATAACCATACAACACGTATTTGAACAAAAATTAAATTTAACTTTCGTACGTTAAAAGTATACATTTGTCGGATTAAGGCTATGTGGTTTTGAGATCTTCATAGTCCTTCCTTACTTTTAGAAAAGTTAGAAAAACATCGTTTCGTGGCAACCTTGCGAAATTGGGCCCTGGACCAGATATACCCATACAACACGTATTTCAACAAAAATTAAATTTAAATTTCGCACGTTAAAAGTATACATTTGACGGATTAAGGCTATGTGGTTTTTAGATCGTCATACTCCTGCCTTACTTTTACAAAAGTTAGAAAAAAATCGTTCCTTGGCACCCTTGCGAAATTGGGCCCTGGGCCGGATATACCCATACAAAACGTATTTGAACAAAAATTAAATTTAACTTTCGTACGTTAAAAGTATACATTTGTCGGATTAAGGCTATGTGGTTTTGAGATCGTCATACTCCTGCCTTACTTTTAGAAAAGTTAGAAAAAAATCGTTCCGTGGAAACTTTGCGAAATTGGGCCCTGGGCCGGATATACCCATACAACACGTATTTGAACAAAAATTAAATTTAAATTTCGTACGTTAAAGGTATACATTTGTCTGTTTAAGGCTATGTGGTTTTGAGATCTTCATAGTCCTGCCTTACTTTAAGAAAAGTTAGAAAAACATCGTTTCGTGGCAACCTTGCGAAATTGGGCCCTGGACCAGATATACCCATACAACACGTATTTCAACAAAAATTAAATTTAAATTTCGTACGTTAAAAGTATACATTTGTCGGATTAAGGCTATGTGGTTTTGAGATCGTCATACTCCTGCCTTACTTTGCGAAAACTTAGAAAAAAATCGTTCCGTGGAAACTTTGCGAAATTGGGCCCTGGGCCGGATATACCCATACAACACGTATTTGAACAAAAATTAAATTTAACTTTCGTACGTTAAAAGTATACATTTGTCGGATTAAGGCTATGTGGTTTTGAGATTGTCATACTCCTGCCTTACTTTTACAAAAGTTAGAAAAAAATCGTTCCGTGGAAACTTTGTGAAATTGGGCCCTGGGCCGGATATACCCATACAACACGTATTTGAACAAAAATTAAATTTAACTTTCGTACGTTAAAAGTATACATTTGTCGGATTAAGGCTATGTGGTTTTGAGATTGTCATACTCCTGCCTTACTTTTACAAAAGTTAGAAAAAAATCGTTCCGTGGAAACTTTGTGAAATTGGGCCCTGGGCCGGATATACCCATACAACACGTATTTGAACAAAAATTAAATTTAACTTTCGTACGTTAAAAGTATACATTTGTCGGATTAAGGCTATGTGGTTTTTGCATGGCTATGTGGTTAGCTGGGCTAACTTCACACAAGAGCAAATGGGGTGTTTATTGATTGGTGTTGCCTGATGGGATTATTTTATTTTCTGGGATAGAATCGTGGGATAACTTCACATACGTCGATACGGCATTTAAACCCTATGTGTGCCATAGTGGAAATCTTACCGACCATTCCGTGTCCAACATAGCCAAGCTTCTCTTGAGGCAGTTACTGTATGCAGTTAAAACTTAAAAACAATTAATTCTAAAAATTGAAAATTCAGCATTTTTCAAAATCAAGAGAAATATGTTTAATGTTCTCGACATTAAAGTGTAATGTTTTATTTATTCAGCAACCAGGAACAATGGACTCAAGAAATTTTAAAGCTTTAAAGCAAATAAAAACGTTTGTACCATCCTAACTAACCAAACACAAACATTAATTTTACCCAAAACGCTCGTTCCAAAATTTTTCGAATACGGTAAATGAAGAAACAGAAAGCTCCATATTGTGATGTTACCATCATTTTACGACATTAAATTATTCTTTATGTGCCACACAATTGTTGTTTAGAAATATACAATGTACCAAAGAAAATTTGGCTCTTTTCTGTTTCATACATATCCAGATGTTCGTATATACGACAATGATTGCATCAAGTGTTGCTGATAATTCCATGTTGGATTGACTTTGTTTTTTCAAAGAATACACAACAACTGGAAAAAGGGGGGGCCCAGACCACAATATTTTATATTATGGTCCATAAAAAAATGAAAATAATTGTGTTTATGGCACCTAAACAATCATTTGTATCGCCTTCCTTTATATTTTAGTTTTGGGCGAGCATAAAGCTAAGCAACCGAATGCGGAACATATTTTTATGATTATTTAGTGCTTTATGGATTAATCATTTATGGCAATGAGTTGTTTGTGGTGCGGCTTTAATTTCGCTCTAATGTTTTAATTTATATAATGTGGAATTTATCTTTTTACTGTGCTGCGTGCAAAATGACACGCGCTTTTGGTATATTCATCTAAATATAGATTCGTTTGATTACCATTCCGAAGGGTATTAAAGAAATCTGAAAATGAAGTGTACATTTTTTAATTTTTTTTTTAATTTAAATTATTACGACTGAATACAATTCATTAAGTAATTTTTCTTTCTTAATTTAGTCACTTGTGTATGAGAATAGACCCATTGGCCAGCTCCATTTTTAGGTTATTTCCTGAAGTTGCCTTTGCACTGGTATCCTTAATACGAAGCTCTTCATTTGCGTGTTGATATGCACGTTGTCCATGAATTACTGCAAGTTTTTGTATTTCTTCTTCAACTGTCTGTATATTTAGGTCCCTATGAAGATCATCATCCTAATGTACCACGGAGCGTTAACTATACCACGTAGCACTTTGTTTTGAAAAGTTTGTATTATTTTGGCGACATAACGTAAGAGATCTCGCACATTACAGCTTCCGATACCAGGGAGGCTGCCCATAGTATATTTGCCCAAGTGATCATGTCTTCTGTCAGCTAGCGCAGGACATGAGCATAGGAAGTGAACAAGAGTCTCCTCCCGATTCTCGTCCTTGCAGCTTCATTTGCAGATAGTGTCCGGTAAATACCCTTACAATTCCACCTAAGTCACGCTTCGTTAGTGTGATCAAGATCACAAGTGCTCAGGCCATACTTGTTTCGCTACTATGCCGGTTAGATGGATGAGCCAATTAGCATTTGCCAATGCAACTGCCTTCCTATGACTTGCTGCTTTCAGCCCAGTCATAGGCCTTCCTACACATTCTTTCCCAGGTTCCAGTTGGAGAGTCCTACCGTACCTTGCTAATTCGTCTGCCCTGCAATTTCCCTCAACACCAGAGTGGCCCGGAACCCAGACCAACTGGATATTGAAGTGTTCGTTAAATCTCGTTAAGAGCTGTGTGACAATCCAGTGCCACTATTGACGCCAGGGAAACTGAATCCAGTGAAAGAATGGCAGCCCGACTGTCCAAATAGATAGTGATATCAATGAACGATATTACACTGAGCTTCAATCAGTTTATGACTTCTTCAATCGCTATAACTTTAGCATGGTACACGCTGCAGTAATCAGGTAACCAATTCTCCACAAAACACACCAGCTCCCACTCTACCATCGAGCTTTGAGTCGTCGGTGAAAAATTTAACTCTCCTGGGCTCCATAATGAGACCATTTTTCTAATCCTCCCTTGAGGGAAGAATCACCTTAAAACGCTTGCAAAAGCACAAAAGGGGTGCTACATATCAACATTTTTCAGGTCACTCCTCACTTCCACCCCGACATTGCTCATGGCCTGGCAGCCGTATTGACCGCCATCTGCTTACCGGTAATATCCAACGGGAGAAGGTACAGCATAACCTCTAAGACACTAGTGGAGGTCGTTTTAACGCCCCACTAATGAGCAAGCAGGCAGCTCTCTGCACCTTCGCCTTCATGTTCTTGTATGATAATTTCACACCATACAGACAGTAGTACAGGCCTTACTACTGCCGTGTAAAGCCAGTGCGCCAGCTCCAGTTTCAGACCCCATTTCCTTCCAATGGCATTTTTGTAAGAATAGAGCGCCACAGTGGCCTTTTTCACTCTTTCTATCGTGTTTGGTTTCCAACTGGGCTTACTGTCGAGAATAATCCCCAGAAATCTCTCGCTATCAGTAAAGGCCAGCATAGTACCATTTAAATTTGGTGGAACCATTACCGGAACTTTATATCGCCTAGTGAAAAGAACCACTTTGTTTTAGATGGGTTAATCCCAATCCACATCTGCTGGCCCAACCCGCAGCGATTGATTACGCATTCTGCATCACATTACTGATTGTACATAGGTGGTTCCCCAGGACAGCTATCGCTACGTTATTGGCATAAGCAACCACCCCTATTCCACCCCCTCCAGTTCCAATAGTACTCCATTGATTACTACATTCCAAAGAAGGAGAGAGTTGACACCTCCCTGGGGTGTTCCCCGAACAACCCGCCTTCTAACAGAGACTTCCGCCATCTCCGCTATAACCCTTCTGTTACCTAGCAGGTGATTAATTACCCTGGTTAAGGGGATTCAAACTCAAGTGGCAACAATCCTTCCCTAATTGCCTCCACCTTCACGTTGTTGAAAGCGCCCTCGATATCGAGAAATGCCACCAACGTGTATTCTTGAAAATCCAGTGACTTCTTAATTTCCCGAACTAAAGTATGTTGAGACGCATGTTGAGACTGTGTCCAGTTTCTGGGTACAATTCTCGAACGAGTGTGGACATCCAGCAACCTTTCCGTTTCTTTCAGCAGAAAAGATAACAGAAACATTGGTCTTAAGCCCTTGGATTGCTATGTGAGCTTCTACCCGCTTTCTCGATGAAGATCACCCTAGCCTCCCTCCATTTTTTTGGGATGTACCATAACTTCAGACACTCTTTGAAGATAACCTCCATCTAGGGAAGTAATATCTCCAAGTTCTTCCGAATTTCTGCTGGCATCTCATCCGGACCAGCTGACTTAAAGGGCTTAAAACTTTTAATAGCCCATTTTATCTTCCGTGTATTCAGAATATTCTATTTACACAACAATTGGATGCCGTAGTTATCCCTAGACCCGCAGTCAATCAAAGGTCCCGCAATCGGCGCATCCTCACTACCCGGGAAGTGAGTTTCCGGTTTTTTTCAGATAGCCTGGAACAGCTGGACTAGTAGAGAGAATCTTTCTTAAGCTCGAGGTATCCGAGACCCCTTCCATTCTATCACAGAAGAGCCTCCACGAATTCCTTTGCGCCTTCCTTATCTCTCTTTTGTATACTCTGAGGCATTCCTAATAGAAGTTCCAGTCTTGACTTTCTCTTGATCTTTTCGCTCTATTGAAAGCAGACCCACAGACTTTCCGGCACTCCGCAAGTTCCAATATCCACCAAACTGGTTTTCGCTTTCCCCTCAGCTTTGTTAATGGGCAAGTTTTCCTCACAGAGGTATTGCAAGCCCTAGTTAGAGTATCTACCCTTGAATCCAGATCACTACCCGTGCCGGAGAGTCCTGGGATTCTAGATGGTATGCTGCCCTCCAATAGCTCCCTATATACGCGACGTACTGTCCTCCGGTGTGTTTCTGAACACGCACTGATTTGTAATTTGGAGATTGAGCTTAAACTTTAGGTACCGATGTTCAAAGAAGGAATGCTCCTTCGCCACAGGTGAAATAAAATCGGAGACCAATGAATACAGGTTTGTAGCTGACTTCTAGATTAATAAAATGCACGTGCGTGGATTTTGATTTGTTGAGCCCGATACGTCACATTTTTGTCCAATGTATGATTTTTCACATGCTTCTTGAAGTTTCGTTGTCGATTCCTCAATAATGTCTCCTACTGAGAGAACTGCAATATCATCAGCAAATGTTTCAACGGTAATATCGTTTAATTGAGGTAAACCTCTGGTGTAGAGCAGGTAAAGAATAGGTCCCAAAACACTACCCTGCGGAACTCCTGCCGAAATCTTTTTTAGCTCGGAGTATTCTTCGTCATATTTTACCCGACAGTGGCGATTCTCTATGTATGTGTTTAAATAATAATCCGAAACGATTAAGCTAACAAATTATTATTTATTTTAATTTAAATGCGATGCAATTCTAAAAATGGTGTATTTTTTAATTTCTTTTATTTTTATTTTTAATGTTAACAGAATGAAAGTTGGAATAATAATGGGTGTAAAAATATTACTTGTCATAAAAACGAATCCGAAAATTGTCCTATAGTGAACGAGTTCAAATGCAGGTGTCGCATCGATCCTAAATTTCGGTATTCAATCTTGCATTGAACTGAAATTAAGCACAAGAGTTCGTCCACTATTTGTCACTTGGATGACATTTCGGATTGGACATACATTTTATACAAATAAATTAAATTAAGGTAAGTAAACAAATTATACAAACTAATTAATTAATTCTTAATCAACTATTTTAGGGGAACTAAATTGTAATATATATGATGATAAAGGGTAGGTATGAAACAAATTCTTGGATGTATGGTAGGTTAAATGTGTTTCAGGGTGAGACGTTAGGTAGGTATTTTATGCCGGTTGGTTTCCTTCCAGATGATGCTTTCTTTAGGTGATGATTTATTTTGGATTGAACATACCGCCGCCGTTGACTCAGTTGAGTCAAATCTGGGCAGCAAACACAGCTTACCTACTGGTCGCTTGAGAATGCGGCCACCGGGTAACCTGAGGGATACAATGCGAGTTAGTTTATCATGGCCGGGATGTACTTCAGCTATTCTGGCGATGGGCCATTTGGCTGGTGGCAACTTCGGATCTCGTAACAGTACGAGATCTCCTCGTATGAACTGGTGGTTCTCCTTATACCATTTATAGAATTTATTTAGGGATGTAAGGTATTCTTGTGACCACTGCTTCCAAAATCCCTGCATCATTTGCTGGATCAACTGCCATCGGTTTAGGTAGGACACCCTAACTGGCTGCAAACTTGGTTCAGGTAACATAGTTAAGGGCTGTGTGATTAAAAAATGAGCTGGGGTCAACGGATTCCATTCATCTTCAGGCAGATCTCCCAACGGACGAGAGTTTAATAGTGCTTCAACTTGTCTGATGATTGTCAAGAACTCCTCGTAAGTCAACAATACATTCTTCATAACACGGCGAAGGTGATATTTACACGATTTTACGGCAGCCTCCCATAGGCCACCGAAATTAGGAGTAGCAGGTGGGATGAAGTGCCACTGGATATGGTTATCCCTGCACCATTCCTCTACTCGGATTTGTTTCGCTTCCTCTCTAAATTGAGTATAAAGTTGCTGCAGTTCTCGTCTGGCACCTACTAGATTAGTGCCGTTGTCGCAGTAAATATGCTGTGGCAGACCTCGTATTGCACTGAACCGTTTTAGCGATGAGATGAATAATTCGGTGCTCATGTCCGACACAATTTCAATCGTAGTGGCCTTGGTGGCCATACAAACAAATATTACAAGGTAGGCCTTATAGGATTTGGCACCTTTGCTTCTGTATGGTTTAAGATTAAATGGACCAGCTAAGTCGATACCGACCTCGATGAATGGTCTAGCTGGTGGATTGACACGGCAGCCAGGTAATTGACCCATAAGCTGTTGTTCCGACTTGGGGTTAAAGCGTCGGCATGTGATGCATAGATGTATAATTCGACGTATGACGTTTCTTGCTCTCGGAATGGCAAATCGTTGTTTCAAAAGGGTATGCACCAATTTGTGGCTGGCATGTAAATTCCTGTAATGCATATCCCGGATTATACTTTCGGTGATAATATGATTGTTCGGCAATATTATAGGGTGCTTAGCATCGTGACTAATAGCAGCGTTCTCCAAACGTCCTCGCATCCGCAGCAGTCCGTAGTTGTCAATATATGGATAGAAATAGAAAATTTTAGATTTAATCGGTAATAATTTATGGTTTAATAATAAACTAATATCATTTTTAAAACATTCATGTTGGACAAATCGAAACAGGCAATATTCGGCATTTACAACTTCTTCTACGGTTAAGAGCTTCGAAAAATTTCGGTTTATTTTTCGTGTTTGGAGAATTTTCTTGAATCGGAGAATGTATGCCAAGACACGGGTTAAGGTTCTTATATTTGAATATCTACGGCACAATTTCTCGATAACTTCAAAGGCTTGAGGGATTGATACTAAGTTCGAAATGACTGGAATGCTGCCGTCGTTTTCTCGTATTGGCGAAGCCGGATAGACGAGCGGGTTTTCGTTTAGAAAGTTTGGACCTCGTATCCAAAGGTTATCGGTTACAAATAATTTTGGTGTAACACCTCTTGTAGCTTTGTCGGCTGGGTTCTCGTGGCTCGGTACGAAGTGCCATTGCGTGGGATTGGTATACGACATAATTTCAGCCACTCGGTTTGCTTGAAATGTTTGTAAAGTTTTCGGAGGTTTCGAGAGCCACTGTAAAACAATCGTTGAGTCCGTGTACAAATGAATAGATGCCCTTTTCGATAATTTAAGCGAATCTTCTACTAATTTTAACAACCGTACTAGTAGTGTGGCGCCATTTAGCTCTAATTTCGGTATTGTGAGGGTCTTTATGGGAGCTACTCGTGTTTTGGCTATGACCAGATTAGTTTTAACAGCTCCATTGGGGGAAATAATCCGCGAGTAAATAATAGCTGCGTAAGCGTCCCTCGATGCATCGGAGAATCCGTGCAGTTCCACTTCATCCGTTGTGAATATCCATCTTGGAAATCTCATATGAGTTAACACCTCCAACTGTTCCCGTATCAACAAATAATTATCCAAAATATTTGATGGTAATTCTTCGTCCCAGCCAATACCTTCCAACCATAGGGACTGGAATAGAATTTTAAACCCAATCGTAACGGGTGATAAAAGCCCTAGCGGGTCGTATATACGTGAAGTTTCAGACAAATATAACCTCTTGGTAATCTTCGGTTGTGCTACGGGCAAGGATACCTTGAAACTGAAATAGTCTTCCAGAGCATTATACTTTATTCCTAATATCGAAATTATTTGTTTATTGTCGGTAAGTTCCCATGCTGACATTTCGCGACTTTCCGATGGAATATTTTCTAGTAGTGATGGATGATTTGCTGACCATTTTCGTATATTAAAACCGCCACAATTGAGCAGTTGTATGATATCGCTCTGTAACCTTATTGCTGAATCCAGACTATGACTGCCACTCAACAAGTCATCCATGTAGAAATCCGCCTTAATAACCTTACTGGCTTCGGGGTAGATCTTCTCGTACTTATCTGCAAGGTAATGCAATGAGGCGGTGGCTAAAAACGGTGCTGGCGATGTACCGTACGTTACCGTTTTTAAACGGTATTGAGATAATTTCATATTTGGATTTTCTCTCCACAGGATACGATGATAGTCTTTATCTTGATCGGAGATGGAAATCTGTCGGAACATTTTCTCGATGTCCGCAGAAAAAATGTATCGGTGTTTTCGGAACCGTATTAGAAGGTTGACTAAGTTGTCTTGCACGGTTGGACCGACCATTAGATTATCATTTAAAGAATAACCGTTGCTAAATTTCGCCGAAGCATCAAAAACTACACGAACTTTTGTGGTAGAACTGGAATTCTTCACAACCGGATGATGAGGTAAATAACATATCTGATTATTAGGCTTTAAGATTTCATCGTCCGGGATCAACTCCATATGATTTAGTTTAAGGTATTCCTGCATAAAATTAACATATGGCTTTCTCATATCTTCATCACGAACCAATCTTCTCTCTAAATTTTGATATCTTCGTAGGGCTTGCGTAAAGGACTCCCCAATTCCGGGAGGATCATCCTTGAACGGTAATTGGACGACTATCTTATTCTGGATTCCCGCTTCATCTAGTTTGGTAGTTGCATTAAAGAACTTAACACAATTTCGTTCTTCGGTCGTCAATGTTTTGGGTGATAGCACTTCTTCTGTTCGCCAAAATCTCTCGATAGCTACCTCTAATCGTTGAAGAGTTTCAGAATCAACATGAAAGCAGGTTTTACTGGTGTTAGAAACAGGTTGTTCAATGTCGGAGATAATTCCCCCAACTAACCATCCGAGTTTAGAATTCTGTACATAGGGATAATCTGGCTTAGGCTGGAATTTGCCGTCTAACAAAATTTCAAAAAAGGTTTCACATCCCAACAGCAACTCCACATCTGCAGCGATGTAATATTCTGGATCGGCTAACGGTTTATCGGCCTCAAATTTTAACAATGTTTTATCGAAGGATTCGTGTGGTAACCTTGTCGATATTGATGGCAGGATATAGGCTTCAACATTCAGGCAAAACGATGGATTGATTGAAGATCGTAGTTTAATCCCGGATTTACCCCTGGAGATACATGATCGCGATTGATTAATTGAACTAATTGTAATATCCGACTTTGAACGCGGAATTTTTAATCGGCTTATAAGACCTTCCGTAATAAAATTGTGCGTCGACCCCGAATCCAACAGCGCTCGACATTTTGTCCAATTTCCATATTTATCCTGTATGTCCAATTTTGCGGTAGGTAGAATAGGGATATTACCTTTAATCGAACTGGTATCTTCTACTGGATCCTTAATTGGCACTGGTTTTGCTGGATATCGACACATCGGTACTGCTAACAACGCGGTAGCTGATTCGTTATTATTACTGGAAGTTGGCTGAACGGTATTTTGATTAACGTTCACATACGTATTCGGTGATCCATTATTATTCTTTGAACCCTCGGTTATTTGTGGAGTATGGATGTAATGCAGCAAAGTATTATGCCGTTTGGAACATTTTTGGCAATGCCTTCTGCTTTTACAGCTCGTAATTGGGTGTCGATCAGTAAGGCAGTTAAAACAACGGTTAGATTTGGATATGAATTCGCGGCGCGTGCCAATGTCCATGGCACGGAATTTAGGGCACTCATATAATCTATGTGCTTCATTTTCGCAGAGCGGACAGGGCGGTAACGGTATAGTGGTATTGGTATAATATGAATTCATTGGTGTTGGTGATTTGGGTGTAGTAAATCGTTTGGTTGTAGGCTCAGCAAGTGAATTCATTCTCTTAGATAGGAATTCTAAGAATTCATCAATTGTTGGATAATCGGTTTCAGCTGATTCGTATTTCCATAGCTGTCTTGTATCATCGTCCAATTTTTCGGCTGCCAAGAGGATTAACCACGGGTCGCGATGAGTTGCTGGGTCTCCGAGGGCCTTTAGTCCCCGAATAGTCTCATCTAATGTATCGTGAAGCTTAGTAATGTTTACGGCTGACGGTTTACTAAACTTTGG
The DNA here is from genome assembly GCA_963691935.1 of Nephrotoma guestfalica. Classification (NCBI taxonomy): domain Eukaryota; kingdom Metazoa; phylum Arthropoda; class Insecta; order Diptera; family Tipulidae; genus Nephrotoma; species Nephrotoma guestfalica. The sequence continues at coordinate 233,388,618 of OY829915.1, read as the reverse complement.
CGACAAAAGAAATTCGCGAATGTAACTTTCCACTATAGTCCTCTTTCTATCGTATTTTTTGACTAATCGTTTTAAAGCTTCAAAGTAACTAGCATCGTCTACCCGGAAATGGCAAACAGTTGTATATGCGGCTCCGCGTAATTGGCCTAGGAGATATTTGAACTTCTGGGCAGATGATAAGTTGGTATTCTCGTGGACCGTGGATAGGTAAATATCATAAAATGATTGCCATTGTTTCAGATTGCCGTCGAAAGTTGGGAGATTCAGCCTAGGTAATTTGAAATCGGATCGAAAATTAATCTGGGTGGTATTCAAAGATGCATCTGCATCATCGCGAGGATTATTTGGTATTGCGGACTTAGTCGAAAGTTGTCGTATAAGCACTTGTATTTTTGCAACGATTGAGTAATACGCTTCGTCGAAAATATCCATATCCGAATTCGAATCTGCATTGTAACGGAATTTTATTCAGTTCCGTTATCAACCCAAACATCAAATTTTAACATACGGCATAACCTTCGAGGTGATACCTCAAATTCTACCAAAAGAAATTACCATGCCGTATTTCGCATTGTTATTGGTTGCTTATGTTACTCAGATTACTGTATATATCCATGCAGTAGGTGAATAAACGTAAACCATAATAATATATAATGCAACATTATCAATTTATTTTTGCATCGATATGTCTTGAGGTAAATGGCTTGAAAAAAAAAACTTTGCTATTGAAAATACCTACAATTGCACCTTTCGATCGATTGATTTTTTGTTGATGTAAATAAATTTTTGCGCGTGCATTGAGTAAGCGAAAATCAATGTCACGTTGTTGTACGTTTTTGCGTTCGTACATTTTGATGAATGTACAATAATTTGTTTTCAATTTTTGGTATAAAATGTACAACGGAAAGAAAGAAGGAGGGTTGCGTGCTAGACAGTCAGCCGTGCAGCTGTGTTTAGAAGAGGTAGAGAGTTCAGTTTCTTTTTGGGTAATTTCCTGATATCTAAAATAAAATGCGTTTGTTAACATGTGTAAAATTTAGTGAAATACAATAATAATTTTAAAAAAAAAGTATAAATTAATCTGAAATAAATTTAATTAAGAAAATTGGATGTGTTTATTATCTCGTGATACTATACAGTGTTCATTAAGTTACATAAATAAATTGATGTAATCGGGGAATAAATCAAATCAAGTGCCAATAAATGTGAAATATCCAAAAAATTCGTTTTGTGGGAGTGTTGCAAGTTTGATTTATTTTTGACACCAAAGAAAATTTTTGTTCATTAATTTAAAAATTTAAAATAAACGTTAGTGAAATACATACATTGAAAGACTGATCCGGGAGGTAAATTAAAAGTGCGAGTTTTTAGTCTAGTGCTTTGCAGACTAAATTTTCTTTTTTTTTGGTAAGTATGATTTTAGTGCAGTAGAGATACTAACCATTCTAATCGTGGCGAGGTTCCTTAGTTGCTTCTAGCAAAGCTGAGTCTTGCTAGAAGCGAGGGCATCGAAAGTAACCCTGCCCATAGGCGGGACACCCTCTTTCTGCTGAGGACCTCCTCCACGCCATTAAACCACTAATCGTTAAGCTTCTCTATTAATATTTTTTTTTTGGTGCGTATTTCTTAGGGTAATTATGTTACCCTAAGAAACCAGAATTAACAACCGTGGGTAAAACATCCGCTTGAAATATGTAGGACCCGCCAGTTTTGGGTCTGAGGACCCCACTTTTCATTTTTTTTTTTTTCAACCTTTAGATGGTAAATATTAGGCCATCTTTCTCTTTCTCTTTTGTTATTGTGCGGTAATCTAGGTCCCGCATTTCGTCTAACCCCAAAAACCCACGACCACATCCCCTACAAGACTGAGCTGCGGGAATCAAAGCCGCACATGGGGTTAGTGCATGAAATGGGGACAAATTTCTTTAGCGTTAGGGTATACGGTCGTAAGACGGTGAACTTTTAGCGTTACAGCATCTAAATTAAATATTTGATCTTCGACTGCAACAAATTGATTGTACATTTCATTCACTTTAGATAAACGAATCGACAGTTCGTCATAATTAGCATTTTCGCCTTTCGTATTCACAAAATTGGAAATCTTCGTTAACTGACCCTTGATCACTCCTTTACGCTTAACTAATGCTTCCATATTAACACAAGGTAGAAATATAATTAAATTGGTCGATAACTTAACGGGAATATAAATTTTATAAGCACGGCGCGAGCACACAGACAATGTCAAAGAATCACTCGAAATATAATTATAAAATTCGAATAAATAACTTGAATATAAATTGACGTTAGGGTTCGGTTTACTCAAATAATATGGAAACGGCTCACCTGGTTTTAATCCTGTACTAGACTGTCAACTGGTAAACAATAAAATACCATGCGGTGAATGTAATTGAGTGCCAACCGGAACTAATAATATACCATGCGGTGAATGGCGGCTGGTATATGGTCGCGCGGTGAACGGTGACTGGTTTTTGATGCCGCAAAATACCACGCGGTTAATGGTGGCTGGACTCTCGCCTTTTATCGCTTTACTAATCCTGCGGTACAATGCAAACCAGTAAAAATACCATGCGATGAATGGCGGTTGGTATCTAGACCGGCTATCACTTTACTAATGCGGCTTTTTGCTCTCCGGTGAGTAATGGCGTGGATGATGTTTTAGAATTGCAATCGCTTCGTTCTTGCTTTACACTTTTGATGCGCTTGGTATCGCATCCGGCTCGAAGGACCAACAAATGTTTAAATAATAATCCGAAACGATTAAGCTAACAAATTATTATTTATTTTAATTTAAATGCGATGCAATTCTAAAAATGGTGTATTTTTTAATTTCTTTTATTTTTATTTTTAATGTTAACAGAATGAAAGTTGGAATAATAATGGGTGTAAAAATATTACTTGTCATAAAAACGAATCCGAAAATTGTCCTATAGTGAACGAGTTCAAATGCAGGTGTCGCATCGATCCTAAATTTCGGTATTCAATCTTGCATTGAACTGAAATTAAGCACAAGAGTTCGTCCACTATTTGTCACTTGGATGACATTTCGGATTGGACATACATTTTATACAAATAAATTAAATTAAGGTAAGTAAACAAATTATACAAACTAATTAATTAATTCTTAATCAACTATTTTAGGGGAACTAAATTGTAATATATATGATGATAAAGGGTAGGTATGAAACAAATTCTTGGATGTATGGTAGGTTAAATGTGTTTCAGGGTGAGACGTTAGGTAGGTATTTTATGCCGGTTGGTTTCCTTCCAGATGATGCTTTCTTTAGGTGATGATTTATTTTGGATTGAACAGTATGCTTTTAAGTAGTTTGGAGAGCAAACCTCTGTGCCACACCTTATCGAAGGCCTGCGCGACATCTAAGAAGATACTAGAGCAAACCTTTTTCCTCTCGAATGTATTCTCAATGACATCTGTAAGCCTATGAACCTACTCAATAGTTGAGTGTTTCACTCTGAAACCAAACTGATATTCTGGGATAAGGTTTCTTTGTTCTATGGTTCTTTTCAATATTTTGAGCAACAGCCTCTTGCATTGATTGTGTGCAATAATTTACGGGCGCCTTTTTCAGGCGGCTACTTTATTATTTGCCCTGTTATCAGATCGTAACCAGGAGCTTTTTTGCTTTTTTGTTCTTAATTTCAGCTTTTAGTTCTTTCAATGTTACAGGCCTGATATATTCGAAGTCAGATGTTCTGGGTATGTCAGCAGTGTTTTCGTAAATGTTTCTTCAAAATGTTCAACAATCAGGTCAGCTTTATCTTTATTGCTCTAGCCCATTTCTAGCCCATTTCCTATCGTTTGCTTTGATTGGGGGATCTGCGTGTTTGCTCGTTTTAACGTTTTTGTTGCTTTCCAGAGAGAATAGTCGGTATCCTTAGTTGGAGCTAAAGAACAAATATTTGATTCACAAGTTGTTTAAGGTGGTTTTATCTTGCGGGTCTTTTTATCCCAAGCCGACCATTGTATGCTATTAAGGACCCTGTCAAGTTCCTCCATTTAATTTTCACTTTTGATTGGTACTTGAAGTTTTATTTTTATCTCTGCTTAAACAATTCCCAATTTATTTTGTTGTTTGAGCTGTGGCGAATTTTTTTTTATTATATTTTCACTAACCGTCTTAATAACAGGAGAATGATCAGATATTAGACTTTCATCATTTTCTTAGAAGACGTAGCGTTCCGATATGCCTTTAGTAATGTAGAAATCTATAAGGACTGGGATTTTGTTAGGATCAGATGGGCAGTACTTTGGTTTTCCTCATGAGTGAAATTCACAGTTTGGGAATTGGCCGGCTGCAAGTAATTCTTTGCCTTTTGGAGAGGTTAATTTCCGATAATGAAGTTGCTTCCTAATTTCTGGAACAAGTTAACGTAGTCTTCTGTCTTTCGGTTATACCGTGGGTGACAATGTATATGTGTAAATGTAAATCGATATAATCCGAGAACGTGTTTACCCTAACCTCGTAATGAACTCAAATGTTTTACACAAATCAGTGATAATATTCAGCGGTGATTTTGGTCTACAAATTAGATTAAATCCAATGCCGCAATCTATATTCTATAGAATTGATTCTCAGAAAATCATTAAATCGCAATTCTAAGAAAAATAATTTGTAATTTCAAAACATCATATTATTTCGTCCATCCTCTGCGCTGTAACATATTCTTAAATTATCGTACTGTTCATATTGTAACGTATTTCGCTGATGGACCAATTAAAAAATATAAAATATCATGACGAACGACAACAATTTTTTACGCACCAAATGGTTTAAAATCTCACCGCACTAACAAGCATTTTCGTAGAATTCGCGTCTATTATTTCACGACGAAACACTCCTTGTATACCAAAATAAATAATTTGTGTACCGAAAAATTGAACACGTTCACTGGCATGTCGCCGAAGATGCAGCAAATCGATTTTACCCGTTTGCACCAACCAAAGTGGTAACAATTTTTTGTGACTGGAGCAGAAGTTGGTTTCCTGTTGTTGGTTTGACATAATTAAAATTTGCGATTTTTCCATGATGAGCTCAACAAAAGCTTTACAATTATTTTTGCCATCATCTTTTGTTAATGCAAATCATTCCGCTCATCATCATTTTCATTTACTTTTCTGATGTTTTCAAACTCCGTTGGCAACTAAAAAAAACCTCATATCAAGTACCTTGACAACAACAACAACAACAATGGGGGTATTATACGACCTCTTTAAAACTCAACGAGCAGAACAGATTGTGGGTATACGATAATTTATTAGCCGGTACTGGACCCGCTTCGATCTAATGGTATAGACGTATACGTCCAAATTGATTGATTTGTAATATTTTATCAGAGGGAACAAGAATTGCAATAGTATCGAGAAAGTAGACTGGGGTAGAAGGAATAATGAAATGGAAAAATTATAGAAAATAATTCGCTTCCAAGATATTTGAAACGTCGTTGCTGTTTTCCCCATTGCGAATCAATATTTTTTTATCGTGATGGTTTCAAAGTGTATTGACAATATAACATTTTTATTTTGTTGACTTTATAATCGATTTGCTTTTGGTATAAATCGAGCTTTCATTCTGTTCGTTGCTATACAATTAAATTACGATTGCTTTGTACACTAAAAATAGCAAAGGTATCTTCTTCGGAATATATTTGGGATGTATGAGAATAAAATTCAATTATCCGACTTATTTAACGCTTTTGGCAAAATTTACTTTAAGTTCGTTGACAAGTCATTCGTTTTGGGCGATCCAGCATTTAAAAAAATAAAACAAAATGTAATATTTCGCCCAGCAGTGCCTAAAAAATTTTCCCTGAACGATGAGAATATTGAGAAACGGAATTCAACACAAAAGCAAAGGAAACGCTTTGAACTTAGAAAACATACCTTCAACTTGTATTTTGGAGTGCAATAGAATCGATTGTGTTTCCATCAGAGCTGTTAAACTACGTGAAAACGAATAGTTATGCAAATTTTGCCAATCTATCCCCAAAAATACGTCACAAGGCCTTCGTGTCGCTAACAGGCACATATAATTTAAATTTTAGTTGAAAAAGTCCCAAAATATCTTTGTTTCAGAACTATTTAAACCAAACTAATTCTAACAGTAGAAATGCCACAAAATAGTGACACAGATAAGTGTCAAAGGGAATGCTACTGTTCAAAATTCCATTAAGAAAAATGGAAATTTAATCATTTTTGTACCAGGCGATAACGAGGCATGCGTCATTACCAGCGGCGAAGGCCGAACCAGTGCCATTGAAGAAGTGACAACACTAGATATCGATGCATGTTTGGCTGATGACGATTCCATAATTGATGCAAAATTGAAAATCAGTTATGTTCAAAATTATTAAAATGTTTTTTAAGGAGTGGGAAATCAATCAATATGTAATTGTTTCCAAACCGTCCTTGCTACTGTACAAAATTCAAATACTTATAACAAGAATACAAATGAGATGAAAGCCCTGCTCTCTTAGTGAACGTGAAATGTCGAATCCAAATGCTGCTTCATTGATGCCAGTACGTCCGTTTCTGATTTCATCGGATTGTTCTCATCGTCTCATTGCATTTTATCGACTGCATCACAACCGAACAAGAGTTGGTAAATATACATTTTTGACAAGTTTCGATGCTGTACATCTGACACAACAAATCGTTACTAATTTAGAGTCAAAAATGTACTCCGTCACCACAGCCGAAACCATTTAACCATAACTAAACCAACTATGGAACAAGTAGCACGATGCATTGTCCATCGTGTACTATTGTCCAGTGTCCATTGTGTACTATTTAATTCGTCAGTCGGAACTAATATTAAGCCTTTCGACACAATTTATTGCAACTTGGAACCAAAATTATATCTACCAGAACCATTGTAAGATTGCACATCTTAACCATAAAAATGTCAGTCAGAACCTTAATAATATAAGAAGGTGTGGCGATATTTTGACAAGTTTTATTTTTTTAATGTTTTGATTAAAATGCTGTCAGTCCAGATCTCACTCAAGAAATCGTACAATTAATAGCAATCAGGAATGTTTTTATCACAGCCGTTTTGGTGATAAGGCACTCAATTGTACTGTAGGTGTTTACATTACGTGAATTTCATTAGTAATTCGAAATTTCCAAGTTCAAAAAGCCAGTAAATGATCATCATCTGGAGTCAGATTTTTGATTGATACAGGGGCTGATGTATCAGTTTTTCCTGTTAGTCTTACCAAAGTGTAAAAAATCACGAACATTCGTGCTCGAACATTTAAATTACACATCGGTCTTCGTCGAGAATTCATATGGAGATTTATCATCGCGGATGTTACTCTGCCCATCATCGGTGCGGATTTTCTTCAAAAAACAGGTCTTCTGGTAGATATTCAAAAAAGTAGACTTATTGATCCATTAACTTCCCTGTTGACCACCGGTTTATTGAAACCTGAGCCAATTTCTTCGTTATCTTTCATTGATAAGACTATTTTGCATCCTGCAATTCAGCGGTTAGTTATAAAATTTACCGAAGTCACTAGTCGCTCATTAAGTTCGAACAAGGCCTAGCATAATGGCACACATAGGTCGGAGACTAATGGTCATCCAGTATCATTTAAAGCAGATTGGCACCAGACAAATTAAAAATTGCCAAAAAAGAATTTGAACGTTTGATCACACAAGGTATATGTCGACCTAGTGACAGTTCATGGTCCAGTACTTTACATTTGGTTAAGAAAAAGATTGGTGCTCGATTTTTCTTATCAATTGGAAGGTTGTATTATGTTCTCGAATAGAATCTGCTGACATTCCAAAAACGGCTATTGTAACACCTTTCGGCTTGTTTGAATTTTTCAAAATGGCTTGAAACAACGTTTGATGCATACCGTATTAAGTGGATTAGGGTTTCTGTTTTGTGTACTTGGATGACGTGTTAGTGGCATCAAAATCGTTTGATGAACATTTAGCACACTTAAAAGATTTTCAGAACATGATCTCGTGATAAATGCAGACAAATGTGTTTTTACACAATCACAAATTAAATTTTTAGGTCACATGGTGACTAGTACAGGTATCTTACCTGATCACGAACGTGTTCAAGTTATCCAAGATTTACAGAGACCCAATACGGTCAAGCAACTTAAGCGTTTGTTAGGAATGATACATTTTTTGAAAGAATACAAAAAGAATAGCAACACATCAATAGTGTGGACAACAAAAACCGACAAAGCATTCACTGAATGTAAACTAAAATTATGGCAGGCTACTCTTTTAGCTCATCCATCGTAGATGCGTCTGATGTGGCTGTTGGTGCAGTTGTGCAGCAATTCGTTGCAAATACGTTGGCAACCTCTTGGTTGCGGCATATTCTGGGGTTAAACATTTTAAATATTTATTAGAAGGACGTAACGTCTTTTGCGTTTAATCAGAATCTTAACAATGCATCGACTAGGCAATTTAGACATTTGGATTTTATGGGGCAGTTTACCACAGATATTCAACACATTTCCGGTGCGGACAACATTGTTGCAGATACTCCGTCACGTATCGAGCAGATTGATCTGATTGATTGAACAGCGAACTTAACAATTCTTCGAGCAAAGTACTATATTGTGATGTGTCGACTGATTTGCCACAAATATATGTTCCAGCGGATTTTCGTAAGTTGTTTTTGAAACATATCATAATCTGTCACATCCAGGTGTTAAAGCGTCGGACAAATTATTAGCCAAGCATGTCATATGGCCATCCATTAAACATGACACAAAGGTAATGGCCCAGAGTTGTTTGTCGTGTCAAAGATCAAAAGTTGTGCGTCATGCAAACCCATTGTCCATTTCGGAGGGACAACGTTATTGTGTGACAATGATTGATCGATTTTCTCGTTGGCCGGAAGCTATTCCAGTGCCAAATATCTCTGCTTCGACTGTTGCATTCGCTATTTATTTAACATGGATTGCTAGATTTGGCGTACCAGAATCAATTATCACAGATCAGGGTACTCAATTTGAGTCGCACTTATTTGCAGAATTGTCGGATTCACTTAAAGCTGCCATTATGTGCCATCATCGTCCAGACTGGACGCATATATTACCCTCAGTTGTATTAGGGATTTAGGACGGTTTTCATGAGGAGCTGCGAGTATCATCAGTTGAACTAGTTTTTGGCACCAAGGTACGAATTTCAAATACTTTCATAGATCAAAATTTTAATAATGAAATTAATAACAAAAGGTCATTTTAATGAAATTAGCCCTTCACCGGCATCGCGTCATAGTGAAGATAACATCTTCGTAAGTAAAGACCTACTGACTTGTTCACACGTATTTTTGAGAACAAATTCTTTGAGGAAATCTTCACAACCACCGTACACCGGTCCTCATCAGAGATCAACAGTGAGAGCTTGTGCACTGAACAAATATTTCAAAAATGCGAGTGTGACACATCTAATACATCTTCACGAGACACTTGGGATAGTTCCACTTCCAAATCAGTCAAAAGGGTGTCATTTTAGTGTGAGTCAAAAGTACATCAAGTACTGACACAGGTTTCGACAAGGGCAGGACGAATAATTAACATTCCTACACGTTTAAAGTAGTTTCAGATTTCGAAAAAACCAGGTTTTTACTGGTGGAGGAGTATTGTGGCGGTATTTTGACAAGTTTTATTTTTTTAATGTTTTGATTAAAATGCTGTCAGTTGGTATTCAATTTAATTTTCTTTTTTTAATTTAATTCTCAGTTGCTCACAAGTTTTTTGTTTTATTTTTTCAAGTAGCTGGTTTAACGTTGTTAAGAAGAAGCTAAGAAGCTTAAGTAATAAAAACTTAAAAGTTATTTTTATTATCAAATATTGTTAAAATCATTTTAAATGTAATAAAAAAATATACGATACCATTCAACACCAGCTGGAACCAGAGTTATTTTATCCGTAGCGTTTTCAGCTTGCGCCAGCACTTTGCGTATTAAATGGTTGAGCAGTATAAACACCATAAAAATAACATTTTCAGCTTTAAAAATGGAACCATAAAAATATCAACGTTAACTATGTCATCCGGAACCATATAAAGCCAGCTGGAACCGAATCAACTAAAATACAAGTATAGCACAATACGTTTTGCATCATTGAGCACTATCTAATTTTTCAGTCGGAATCAACATTGAGCCAACCGAAAAACAGCATACAGTCTATTTCCCGCTGACTTCGTACCGTTCCAACTGAAACTTCGTATGTTGTGCAAGCTTCCAATGGTTCCGGCTGGTAATACTCTTGTTCCGGTTGGCTTTATATGGTTCCAGCTTTTATAATATTGGTTCGATCGAGCCAATGCATGATGAAAAATGTGCTATAATTGGAATGGTTTCCTCTGAATTCATAAAGTTCTGGCTAACATTGTAGTAGTTCCGGCTGACATCATTATATGGTTCAGGCGGGAACCTTGTATCTTGCACAACAATCTAAAGCGCATTGTGTAGCTTAAAATGATGCGGCTGATAGAACTGTGGTTCCGGCTGGCTTAATCTTGGTTTCAGCCGAAAGATCAGATATGTTCAATGATGCAAATTGCTTTGTGCTACTTCCGTTATGGTTGGTTTTGTTCGAGCTGGCATCGTTCTGTCTGAGAGCTTATACGTTGCAAAATCATCTAAAGCGACAAGTGCTCATTGTGCAAACTTAAAATGTTTCCGATTGGTAAAATTCGGATTCCAGCTTACTGTAAATTCTCCCGGCTCTAACAAGAAGATTAAAAGTGTAGTATACGGAGTGTTCCATATGAAATGAAAAGCTCTGAATAACTAGGGGTGGCAGGCTTAACTTAAACTTAATTTTTAACGGGGACATTTTTGTCATAAAACCGTAGACACAGATTTCCTTCTTCTTATCCAAAGATGAGGAACATTATGTTTTAAATGTCACTGAAGGTCATGCGATACTTCATTTGAACGAATTTTCTGTTCTGCGTACAACGATATGGTTTTCAAAATAGACCAAATGTTTATTAAGTAGTACGAGAATAAAAATTCCAATAAAGACGTAAAAATGAGCAAATTTTGAAACTGTTTCAAAACGTTTTAAATTCAATTTTGATTCTTATAACTAATAGACCCTGGAGCACTGAGTTTCGCTCGGTCAAAGTCGGTTTATGAAAAAGCTTATGTATGATGTTTCAATCCGATCCATCAATCCGTCTAGGCTGTACAAAAGTCGTTTGAAAGGTATGGAGGTATTTCTGTTAGAAACAAGATTTTTGCCAAAAAACGGAATTTTCAATTTTCAAAACTATTCGGTGTCGATATTGTTGCAAAATTAAATTGGGATCTGTTATGTCTTAATAGTTTTTCTTGTGAATGATATATCTTTGAAAATATTTTCAAAAAACGAGAAAGCTCCTTTGAGGGCTACCACTTCCGCTAGGAAAGCTTAAGTATGAAATTTCACTCCGACCAGTCAATCCCGCTGAGCTATAGATAACCCAAAGACATCTAGTCAGCACAACACTACACACGCACCTACATACATTTTTATAAAAATCACGTTTTGGACTTCGGCAGTATAGTGAATGGTAAATTTGTGAAGTACGATTATTACTGTGTAAAAGAAAGTAATAAATACGCCATCTTTGGTTAAGCAACGGCTTATAGTTCTCTTCAATTTAAGGAACCCACGATTTTGTTTCAATCAAATTGGATTTCCTCATTGTAAAATCCGAGTTCTATACGAGTACTATTCAATTGAGAACAGGTTTCGTTCCATCCAATTAAATTTTCCAAAATCACACCCGCAACTGATTTTAGAATCCTATGTTTAACATGCTAAGAGAGTTGTGTCCCAATCGATGAATAAATGGAGCAGGTGCATCCAAAGGAATATCCAAAATTTATATTGGGTTACCATTTTCATCATTAATCCGAGCTCCAGCGATTTCAATTCAGAAATAACAACGTTCTATTACATAGCAAAACGCAACATAACGACTAAACCGCAGGACCATGACCTATTGCACTCGCTTTCTAACATTTGAATATATCATTTGTCAAATTTGTTATCAAAATCGATCGAACCGATTTTTTTAAAAATAAGGACCCAGACAGGATACTTCTAAATCCTAAAACTCGGCTCGGAACCACGTAAAACAGCATCCCATAACATAGTGCAACATCACACATGGTGCAATATGACGGCCTCCATCCTTGTAATCGTTTCCTTACATTCGAAAACCCTGTTCCGAAAAATGTTATCAAAATCCTTGACGCCAAATAAAATGTTAATAGAAGGCCCAAACCCCACCGGAAACTCTCATAAGTAAAAACCTATTTGCTCGCACTCGAGACCCGCCCCTTCATCAATGTTTACATAAGCTTTCGAAGTCAAAATTTTTTCTAAAAAAATAATATAGCCCTTGAATTTTCTCAAAATTAGGATCATCACAATCAATTCCTGCCTGTTTATCGGACGAATAACCGAGTTTTCTCGAAATTAGAACCCATCGAGATCAATTTCTGGCATTTGAAATATCCATTTCACCAAATTTTATCAAATAATGGAACTCAGTCCTCTCCGGCTGATTTTTTCTCCGGATCAGCCGGAGAGGACTAAGTTCCATTATTTGATAAAAATTGGTGAAGAGCAGATTTCAAATGCCAGAAATTGATTTCGATGGGTTCTAATTTCGTGAAAACTCGGTTATTCGTCCGATAAACGGGTAGGCTATATTATTTTTTTCGGAATAATGGAACTCAGTCCTCTCCGGCTGATCCCCAAATGAATTTAGCCGAAATGAAGACCCATCACAATTGGTTTTTGGTATTCGAAAAAGCTCCTCTAGCGAGCCGACAAAAAATAAAAACAAGGGACCCTACCGGACGAACGGATTTTTTTCGAAATTAGCATTTATCTCAATCGACCCGTGGCATGCGAAACCCAACTAACCGAATAAAATAAAAATGGACCAGTACCTCACCGCAGGACCCCCTAATCGATTGTTACAGAAAACAGAACCCATGCAATGGATTCCTGGCAATCGAAAACCCCACTTTTGCTAATTTTTATCAAAATCGTGAGAGAAAAAAATACTTAAAAACGGGAGCTTGGCCTACATTCTAATTTTTCCAAATTTAGGACCCATCGCAATCTATTCCTGGCACTCGGAAAAACCCCTTAGCATTTTTCATCAAGGTCGTTTTAACTGAGAAAAAATAATAAGGAAAAGGAACTCGGACCACACATGAGGTCCACATAAACGAATTTTCCTGAAAATAGTTGTTTTTTGGAGATATAGAACTTCCGATGGGGATTAACTGTCAAGCAGCTATCAGCTGTGAAAATTAGGCACTTTTTTTGGAAAGAAAAGACTCTCAATGCATTGAAGATTATGTGAATTTTATGATCGACATAATTTTTCATCTGACCAAGCAATTCGTCAGTTGATCAATTTCATATTATTGAAGAAGCAATGACCACTGCAAGTGGAAGTGTAAATAAAGATCTAGAGTTATCGGTTAGATTTAAAGAATTTGTCAATAAGCAAAATTGTAGGTCTTGGGGTGAGACAAATCCATATCAGGTATTGGAAACACAATTGCATCCACAAATATAACTGTTGGGTGTGGTTTGCATTTGTATGATCAACGATTTTTTGTTACAAAACATTGAAAACCTCTTCGTTCCAGACGAAATCTGATTCCAACAAAATGGCGCTACAGCCTCTCTCGAGGATCCATCGATTTGTTGAAAGCAAAGTTTGATAAAAATATTATTTCATGATTTTGACCTGTTTTGAGCCTAAAAGATTTTGTGATTTAACACTGCTGGATTATTTGTTGTGGGAGTATTTTAAGTCATTGGTATACGCTAACAAACCAGCAAAAAATTAGCGATCTGTAAGTCAACATTCAACGAGTTATAACAAAGATAAGACAGGATTTGATCGAAAATTGTGAAAAAATGGGTTGACATGTGGCAGCTCGTTGGGAACAGCCGAGATGGCCATATGGCCGAAATCATCATTGGTCATTTTGTCTATTGTTTTAAGTTTAAGTTTTTTTTAAGTACCCTTTAAAAAATCATCCATTGTATGAAGGTAACTAACAATAATTTGAAAGAAATTTAAAAAGAACGAAATAAATAAAAGAAAATCAATTATTTCAAAGCAAGTGGAGTGACGAATTTTGGAACACCCTATACATATATAATTATTTCACGTCTATTATATTAGATATGGCATGTACACTAACACTGAGACCTACCACTAGATGACACTTCCCTATGCACTAAAAAAAAGCAAAATACAATTAAATAATTCTGGTGTTCGTCAATAGATGTCGTCGCAATTCTAACCTATTGTTTTACACTATGCAAGTTTAAAAGTATCGATCGTCATTGATTCCGAGAATACAAATGACAAATTCAATTTCTTCGCAAGTACGTATAGCACAGAAAGCTAAATAGCCGTCCTCCAGTAAAGATTGTATGCATGTTTTGAAACGTCAAGCAGATAACCTAAGCTATAGAACACACACTGATTACAAATTTACAAAGATTTAATTTTAGGTCGTAATACTCGTATTAGCAATTACTATGATCAACACAGTGCATGTCAGTATATTTTTAAAATTCATTGCAATCAGTTTAGACCGACAATGAGATTGACTATTTCTCTATATTTGATCACGCTCGTATCGTTCATCCAAACGAATGACACAATCACAGAAATTTCAGATGAGTGTATCAATGAAATAATGGTACATAACTATTTCAACCAAAATTTTGTCTAAATATAAAATAATGAATTTTAGAAAAACAACTTTGCAGCTAATCGATGTATGGACGAACAGATTGGAACACCACTCGACGTTTTCAATCGATTTATGTTTGCCGTTTTAACTTATAGTTATGACCAAAGTGATGCGAATTTTGTAAATTTGCTCGAAGTTGCTAATGATAACTGTGCGGGAATGGCGCAAACGTTGCAATGTGTTCATGTGACGTTTAAGCATACGGCCAAGTGCTCCAGATTGAATAAACAACGAGATGATGTACAAAAAATGGTGTACAGTGGAATTGAAAAGATCACAAAATATGTTTGTGCAGATAATTTTGATGTGATAAGAAGTGAGTCGTCTATAATTTAACATTATTAAGATCTGGCTCGAAATATTTTTTTTTTTTTCATTTAGAGCTGATTCCACATAATGGGTTAAAATTTTTGTTGTTCAACGATGATTTCGACAAATGTTATGAAGATGTGTTAAACCGAAATATTGATCACGTAGACGAGATTTGTCCGTAAGTATTTTCGGTTTGTGGTGTGTCATTGTTATCTCGGTATTTAACGGTACTAAACTTTTTAGGTTGGTTGATATTGTTGCCCCTTGTATTTTTAATGTGATTGGTGATCATCCGAATGAGAATGTCCTTGTGGTGACTTTTGATATTATTAGAGCGATTAGATCAATAGCGGAATGTTAGAATTGTATAAAGAAGTAATAAAATTATTCTTATTGATTTACTGTTATTATATGAAGTTCGTGTCCCGTTGTGATTTAGATGAAGAGAGCCTAGCAAACCACACTAAAACAAAACTTCCGTTCCAGTGTTCCGGGATTTTTTCAATGGTGTCAACTTTCAACTTTCTAAACTGCAAAGATGGTGGCAAAGACTGCATCAACCTTTTAAGTTTATCCGTCGGATCGTAAGTTTCTGATATTTTTTATAGGGAACAAAGTGTTTAAATATTAACAGATGTTTGACAGACGGCATTGTCTTTTGTATTATACTGCAGCAATACCACTCATACACCGCAGTTACAGTAAATACTATGCCTTGTCATAGTGTCTAACATAAGCGAGGCTTTTTCAGGATTCAAAACGTTTTTTTAATAATTTAAAGTTATAATGGAATCTATTCCTGCCAGATTTATGTAAAGTAATCTACGTGGTTGTCGACACGTATTTCTTTATATAGAGCTCAAAATTATTTTTTACGTCCCTAGCGACGAAAATGTAGACAACGTCGACAACCACGAAAATGTCATTAGAAACCCGATTTTCTGATTATTTTATAAAGTTGCTATTTAGCTATAAGGTAATTGTCTAACTATCCTAGGGCCCAAAATCAACTTACACGCTAATATTAAAAACTTATTACATCTATTACAACAAGCTACTTGTAATAAACTTTAAAGGATTATTTGCTTAGCCCGCCATCTATTATCAAATAGACTATTTATCGTGATGGAAAATTTGTATCGACCACAGTAAACAATTTTGATATTTTCTTTTAATTTCTCATACATCTGTCAACTGTCAGATACAATTTCCAATTACAGTGTTTATAAAATCTTGCCAATGGAAGTGCAATATCGTGAATATCGTGATTAAATTGTACCTACTGAGATTAAAAATATGGAGTGGGTGCCCATCGTTTGCGACCATGCAAATAACAAAAAAATTGTTGTTTTATAAGCCACGGGGCGAAAGCAAAAGAAAAGTAAATGGGGTGGGTAACTAATGAACTTAAATGTTCATTTGTATGAATGGTTCCGGACTGCAGTTATGTGATATTTCGCACCACGCCACTGGAAGATCATGGACCTGCTCCAAAACGGCGGTCATCAATAGCTCCAACCACCAAATTAAATTCACATTGGGTATGAAGAAACGAAATTTTTAATATGAACCTGGGTGGTTACATCTTCCAAGGATTTGTCGGACATGAATTTAATTTTGTCGTGTAGAAGAATCCTTAATGAACTTTATACACACGTTTCAAAGCAATCGTATAGGTCTGACGGTAGTACTAATGATTCGAGCTGCTCTTTTTCAAGTATTTGTTGGTCATGAATTTAGTTTTTATTGAAGAAGATTCCTTAACGAATTTCTAAGAGAAATTTCAAAGCAATCGTATGGGTCAGACGTTTGTGATATTGGTTCGAGATGGCTTTTTTCAAGCATTTGTCGGACACGAATTTAATTCTGTATGGTAGAAAAATCCTAGTGGATTTCTAGGACAAATTTCTAAGCAATCGTATGGGTCAGACGGTGGTACTAGTGATTCGAGCTGGCCTCTTTCAAGGGTTTGTCAGACATGAATTTAATTTTGTGTAGAAGAAGAGTCCGTAATGAACTTCATAGACATATATCAAAGCAAACGTGTGGGTCACACAATAGTACTAATGGTTTGAGCTGGCCTCTTCCAACAATTTATCGGCCATGAATTTAATTTTGTATTGTTGCAGAATCCTTAATGAATTTCTAAGACAAATTTCAAAGCAATCGTATGGGTCAGACATTTGTAATATTGGTTCGAGCCAGCCTCTTTTGAACATTTTTCGGACATGAATTTAATTTTGTATTGTAGAAGAATCCTTAATCAACTTCATAGACAAATTTCAAATCAATCGTATGGGTCAGACGGTAGTACAAATGGTTTGAGCTGGCCTCTTTCACGCATTCGTCGGGCATGAATTTAATTTTGTATTGTAGAAGAATCCTTAATGAACTTCATAGACAAATTTCAAAGCAATCATCACAAGTCTTAGAAACTCGTTAAGGATTCTTCTACTACATTAGCGACATCTATCAATAACTGGTATGAACTAACTACCAATTTAGTAAGCCATAAATTTGGAAAAAATTGGTATCAGGCATCCTCATATTTGAAACTTTTATTTCCGGAGATTTTAGTTAATGGAAGTTATTATTACTATAAAATATAATTCCTGGTAACTTTTAGTGCCTCACACCGATTTTTTCTACAAAACTTTCGTAATCACTGACTAAATTGCCGTTGGTTTGTATTAGTGGTTTGATAGTTGTCACTGTACTCTATCCATAAAACGTACTGTACCTAATATTTAATCCTAAATTGTTCAGTCACCATCATCGTTAATTGTTAACATTCCGTCAATTAATGAACTTCTAATTAAATTTGTGAATTAGAATAAAACTAACATTAAATTAGTTTAATCAGTAATTTAGTCCAAAAATGTTCCTGACATTGATTCTACCTAAATTTATGATTAGCTTAACCAGTTGTTCGTAAACCGCGTTTGAAGGTTGTAAGCAATTAAGCATCAGGACCATTTTGTTATTTGAACATTAGAGACATCTATTAATAACTGGTACGAACTAACCATCAATTTAATTAATTAGTAATTTAGGGATACGCTGGTATAATTTGGCAAAATTTGCAGAAACTTTTAGCAAATTCATTGTATGAGCCATTGGCTCAAGTTAACCTAAATCCACTACGGCCATTTGGTGGCCTTAATTCCTGTTACCTCTAGGTTAATTGTAAAGAAATTCTGATTGGAATGCGAAGGTGAATTTGGTTTGCTCGTTAAATTGATTTAAATGGACATTGAAAATTCACTAAATGCCCTGGTGCTCTAGGTTAACTTAATTCCGCATTGAATGCACATGCGGTTTAATAAGCTTTAATGCCTGCAATCACAATTTCTTAACAATTCAGCTAATGCTAAAATGAATTATGGCCTATTAAATGGTCGTTGTGACACCAATGCCAAATTAGGTTAATCCAGAGCACCGTACAGTTCAATAAGTCGTCGGCCATTCATAGAAAATTATCTATCTAAATTTAGCCAAATCACACATCAGTATCCCCTTCAGTAAGAAGGGGCGGCTAACTTTAACAGTATAACGTCAAGAGAAATGTGTGCACGTAGAAAGTGCTTCTTAAATAGACAATTTTTATTTTATTGATAATAAGCTTAACAAATCAATGGTAGATATTATCTAAAGCATCCATTTCAACCTGGTTACAATTTAGTTCAGTTTTCCATCGCTTAATAAAATCCTGAACCAGCAACGACACGTAGTCATTGGGTTGGGCGCTAATCGCGTTACGAATACATTGTCCAAGTCCGTACATTAGGTTTCTGTGAAATTTTAACAAAAATAGAATAAATCAATAATTAATCAATAATTAATTAATACTTACAGGCACAGGGGGGTAATGCCTTTACGAGGTATTCTATCGAAACATCCTGTTACTTCTTCACTCGTCAATAATAATCTTAGGCTATTGTTTGGAATCAAGTCTAGAATTTTATAGATCAGGATTATTTTGAGTCGCACACTCTTTTCTCAATTAACAACTTACTTTTTAACACTTCGCCATTATTTGTACATAAAAGTGTAGCAGCTCTTTCTGTCTTCTCCCAAAGAATTTCCAATACCTTGGCCTTTTTTCTATCTTCATCAGTATCACAAGACGGAAGTTCTTCTAGTAATGGTAGGTTACATTGAATAATAATTGGTATTACGGGACATTTATTGTCTAGGAATTCTTCCATTCTACTAAAATCCGTTGTGTTGTCATTGTATTCGAAGATGATCAGTTTTAATTTATTTAAATTATCGGATGGCGAACCTCCATTCCGGGACATACAGTTCCTAGCGGTAGCAATTCGTAACCATTCTTTGGCGTAGCACTCACGACGATCGATTGCGGAAGCAACGAGTGGTATTAATAAAAATAAAGTAAAACACTTCATGGTGTTTAAACCCTTTGAAATTAAAATGAATACTGAAATTCAAAGTAATTTTGTAAACGATTTTTTTCTGGTTATGACCTTTATTACTTAGCAGATTAAGGCTTAAATACTTGACGTTTTTTTCTTAAAACTAAAAATAAATAGTAACGTAAAAGATAAAGATTTGATCTTAACCTATTTGGGTTCAAAACAATAACAAACATTTCACAGTAGCGTTTCCAACGGTGTGTGCGTGTCTTGAACGAACGAAATAGTCTGAACCTGGATATCAAAAAACTATCCAATTTCAAGAGAGGTCGATAATACTCATTATTATAATCGTATTACAGAGGAGCCGAATAATTAACAACTCTTCAGAGGTTCAGATTCCACATCCATACCTTACACCGAAACCTAATATCTCTTTCCGATTTATAAGGACCATCAGAGCATTGACTGATGCTATTTTCTTTTTATGGATCTACAAGAATACGGAAACTAATCGCAATAGCCATGCTGGTGATATCTCTGTAGCAAAATCTGCCAAGTTATTACAAATAATGGCATCAGCCAAGCATTAGTCTGCAAGGAGCACGCTGTTATTCAACATTGGTCTTGTCTTAGGAGGTGAGACATTTTAAGCTACTTTCAATGTAAGGAAAAGCGTTTCTCGCAGTGCATACCTTCCCGTGGGACTTTAAATGACTAAAAGGTAATCTCATGTAATAAAATTGTTCAAATATTTGAAGTTTAAAGTGAATGAACAATGTGAGTTTCAAACTCCGAATAATTGTTAATGCTATTTACAAGAGTAACCAGTTAAAGCGGTTTGTTTAGTTTTAAACCACAGTTGCTGCTCATATTGGAAAGAGTAATGACTGCTTTTAATGCGGTTTTTCAAAGTGTTAGAATGTGTATCAAGGACGTCAATGGCAGCATCATTCTTATAGGTAACCAAAAGACCATTACGATAACAATCTGTCAACCTATAAATTAAATGTTGTATGCCAGCAGCACTTAATCTATAGATATATCCTCGAGTGACTTATCCATACCCCGACATATCGCTGCCTGAATGATTGCCTCTAGTTTAACGATGTTAACCCCTTTTGGGCATAGAGGGAATTGATATCATGGAGAATTGCTTATACACAAATGATTTCTTAATCAGTGAAATAAATGAATTGAAAGCAGCTTCGATAGATTTTCTTACAATTCTCAGGTTGAGATATCGATAATCCTCGATCTTCGATCTTGAAATTTCATGGAAACGCATAAATCCATATGATATTTCCATGGTCATGCTGACCAATTCATCCACTAGTTTATGGTAACTCAGACTGATAAGACAATTAGTTAGTTCAAAGTGACCGCTTTTAAATTCATCACTGATTGCTGTTAACACAGATGGTCCTCGCAGGTCCGTAATCCTATTACATTATTTTCCCTACTCACCTACTCACCGAACAACCTTGAGCTCCCAACGAAGCATAGGACATCATTGTCATTTTAGGGCAAACATTTGTCCATTTTAGTTAGGGCCGTCAAGTCATTTAGGATGGAAGCTTCCAGGAATTTCAGTTTGCTAAGCATTAAGTGGAAACAGGTGCAAAGCAAATGGATACCATTATCTTCCTAGTCTTCATCTTCCCAACTACGACAGTAATGACGTGAAGTGAATCCCATTTTGCTCCCGTGCTTACCTATGCGACAGTGTCCTGTAAAAGCACCCATCACCATACTGACTTGCCGCCGCAACGATAACAGCTGTCTGGGTCTTAACAGTTCTGGTTTTTGACAGATCTGCCTAGTAAGGGTGTTTTTTTAAGAGGTTGCCGATTTTTTTTTTGAATAAAACACATGAACAAACGACCAACGAAATGACCAAAATTTTTTTTTATTTGGTAGATAATTTTTTGGCATTTAACATTTAAACACAATTTCTGGCATATGGCTACCACGACTATTTTTCACAAATGTCATTCTGGAGGTCCAATTTTCCAGCACTTTTTCAAGCATTTGAGGGCGTATGTCAGCAATGACACGTTGAATATTGGTTTCCAAAGCGTCAATCGATTGAGGTTTATCCACATAAACCAATGACTTCACGTATCCCCACAAAAAGTAATCGAGTGGCGTCAAATCGCACGAACGCGGAGGCCAATTCACCGGACCATTTCTCGAAATAATGTTGTCGTTGAAAGTTTCTTTCAATAAGTCGATTGTTTCACGTGCTGTATGGCAAGTGGCACCATCTTGTTGAAACCACATTTCATTCATATCCATATCTTCAAGATTTGACAACAAAAACTCATTTAACATGGTTCTGTATCGATTTCCATTCACGGTAACGCGTCGTCCTTCCTCATTTTTAAAGAAATATGGACCGATGATCCCACCAGCCCATAGACCGCACCAAACAGTACATTTATCAGGATGCATTGGTAATTCTAGAACGGCGTGTGGATTATCTTTGCTCCAAATGCGACAATTTTGTTTGTTGACGTATCCATTTAACCAAAAATGCGCCTCATCACTGAAGAGAATTTTACGGTAAAAAAATGGATCTTCCTTCAATTGATTTAACGACCAATCACTGAATTCACGGCGCAAACGATGGTCGTGTGGCTTTAATTCTTGCACCAATTGAATTTTGTATGGCACCAAACCCAAATCTTTACGTAAAATTTTCCATAAAGTCGATGGACAAAGTCCAATTTGCTGAGCACGACGACGAATCGATAAATTGTCGTTTTCTTCGACACTGGCCTCAACGACAGCAATATTTTCTTCTGTACGAACTCTTCTCATTCTTGTCGGTGGCTTGGCATCCAAAAGAGTGAATGTAGACCGAAATTTGGTAATTACGTTCTTTATGGTGGTCTCTGACGGACGATTATGTGCACCATAAAATTCACGAAGTGCTCTATAAACATTTTTAATTGAACACTGATTTTGAAAATAAATTTCCACGATTTGAAAACGTTGTTCTGGAGTTAACCTATTCATAATGATTTGCCAAACAATACTGAGTAGAAATGCCACTTTGAGCTGTCAAAACAACTGTCATAAAATAAAACGACATCTATCGGAAAAACAAACCTCCTAAAAAAACACCCGTTACATGAGGTACTATTGAACCATCTGTCGTTTGTTGTTCTTCTAGCTTCCTCTTAAAGTCGTAATCTGCACGTAGTGAGGGGCATATCAATATCCATCCTGCTTGGCAAAATTGGGCATGTCTTGTCAAGCGAGTTCATTTACCTTTTCATTCCCTGTAATATTGGAATGCCCTTGCACCCACATCAGGTGCATGTTGAACTGATCTGCGCGATTAGTTCAAGAAAACTTTATCCAAGCAGGGAAAACTCCATCCCCAACCTTCTCATTCATCCTTCAGCCACCTATCAGTGAAGGACCTTCAGTATTAAGAAATGCTTCTCAGTTCTAAACCTTTGTACAAAAGATGGTGGCGAGATGGAGTTGAGCTTTATAACTAAGCTCCCTGCCATTCCATTTATTTACCTAGGATATATCGAGGCACAAGATAAAAGAGAATCTCCACTGCTTAAGTGGATGTGCTCCTAAGAGCCTAGTACTAAAACACAAGGCAGCTATTCACTGTACCTTCATCAAGGATTTTATGTTAGTCAGAAGGCTAGTCACCCTAATAGTAGTAATTTAGAGCAAATGGACAAAGTAGGACTTCAAACCCCATATTTTCCCTTAGCTTAGATTGCAATTCAGATTGAGACCCAGACACACTGCTATATCAGTGAAGGTCAATCCAATTCCGTTTAAGCTAGAGGACCGATATAAGGAATTTTGTATTTCTTGGAGAACCAACTCAGTTTTGTGTGGATTCATATTTAAATCGCAACTGTAAGCTCAGCCCCCATTGGCGAGAATGCCAAGCGTGCTTCGTATGCGTTCTCTTGAGGTGCAATGATATTCACCTTCCACGTTTAGTAACTGGTCATTTTCGACCTAGTTCCAAAAAAGGAGGGATAATATTACTCCACCTTGCGGTGTGCTCTCTTCTCACAAATCTACTATTGGAGGACCAGCTTAGGCTGGCCGTCACGACCTCATGTCAAGCATTTTATCTACTTAGTCCAAGAATGACTTGTCCACGCACAGAAGAGGTTCACTCTATATCAATAGCACTCTATTGCAATATGCATATTAAGATTTCGATACCTTATTTCGCTCAATTAATCCTTAGGTATAAACATTATATTTATTTCAGTCTATTTAATAGGAATGTGACAGAGTTTTACGCTGCCCTTGAAGGTAACTTCCTGCCAAGTTAAGCTTACGTCAGTCATTTGTTGGACATCCGAACGTATAATGCCATCAGGTATTGCCGATTTATAAGCCGAACAAGATTTTTATCTTGGTTATAACCTGGATTGAAGTGCATACGTCTCTGTTGTCCCTAGGCCCTTGTGGCGCTTATACCGAGCTACCTAAAAAGTGAACTTCCAGTGGCAGATCCTAGGATTCCGCACGTTACGGTCCAAGAACCATCCGATTGTTGAATAAAAATTGGGGTGGTGGAACTTAGGGATAGTACTTTACGTAGCCTAGATGCTTTAAAGGACTCCTGTATTTTACTACAGAATAGCCTCCAGGCATTTGTTTTAGCATTTCTTAATTCTTATTTGTAAGTTTTTAGTACTTCCTTGGCGCTCCTAAAGAGCTCTTTTATTTTTTGAGGTGTTTTAAAGTCCTTTCGTCCAGCACTGTAGTCGAGGATATCAAGCTTCTGTGTTGAACCGGAGGATTTGGAATCGGTATCGATAGTAAATCACTTAGACTAGTGTATTGCTAAGCATTTTCATAGGTTTTGGAGATAACTATGATCAAACTGTAAGAACGTTGGGTTACAGCCAATATTGCATGTACCATATGTACATAACACTAAGTTTAAAATTAAGGAGTAATTATATGATGTGAATTTGCATCACTTCCCAGGATGACTAAAACTTTTTGTGTTTGAGCCTTCTTTAATGAGCTTCCTAACATGACAAGTGGGCTATCTTCGCCATCAAGTGGACGATAAGCTGGATTTAGCCAGATATTTTGCCCATTCATCAGTATACTTGTTGTGAACACATCTAAAGCAACATACGAACCTTTTCGCCCGTGAATCTCAGCAAAACAAAACGAATCACACAGCTCCTGAAATTCAACCAAATACAGTGACACCAGAATCTCGGCAATTAATTCTTAAGCAAATAACGAGTTCAGATTGAGCATCAGCCACAAAACACCTTTTTTTCAATGAAATGACATTATCAGAGACCAACTAATTTATTTAATTATTTTCTATTCAAATAAAAATAATAATTAGAGATATTAAATTAGATGTAAGATCATTTTGTATAAACAGAATAACATAAAAAGAAACAATTTTTAAAAATTGTAAATTTAACACTACATAAGCCAAAGTAAAAATATTAATCACAAAATATTTTCATTCACAAGCAACAAATAGAACTAAAATTCAAGAAGACATCCAAATAATCAATAAAAACCTATAAATGCAGCATGTTCAAAACTTAAGCAAATTCCATAAAAAAATATCTTCTTCCAGAAAATTTTACTTCTCTCAAAGGGGGAGGAATGTTGTACATGTTGTAGTATTCCGGAAAATGTTGATCCACTAAATTTGATTAGATTTTTTCTGGAATTGTGGATTACACAGTTACATATGATTTGACAACTAATATGATCTATGAGGGTAGATTGGTAGCGGTGTTTGGGTTATATCATGAGGTGTATGTGTGACTGTGGTTTCGGTCAGCATTTTTTCAATGATTCGAGGTGATTACTTTTTCTCTTAGAATATTATTACTTAGTCCTCTTTCAGATGTTTGAATAGAGTTTGCTTCCAAATGCTCTGCGTGTGCTTCATCGATCTGGTTTAGTTTGAACTTCGTCTTGAATCCTGCTTATCACCATGTCGAAAGATTTCTTCTCTGCATCCGATACTAAAGTTCTATGTATGTTATCAGCTCTGATTTAGTTTTGGTCTTGTTTGGATATCAATGGAATTAGATGATGATTGTTTGTGGTTTCGCTTGGTTTTGGTGGTAGTTGATCATGACTATAGCCTAAAATTAAATGTTTGTATTATATTCTAAAACTTAGAGGAATTAGAATGTTATACAAGCACTACGAAAAACAAATGTGGATTTTCGAGGTTGTAAGATTGCATTTTCATATTTTCAGCGCAATTGTGTCTATTTTGCGGAAAACAAATAAGTGGATCGACTTTTCTGGAATATTAAACAGCAAACTTTTTTCGGGTTGACACTTTATGCAGCAAACATTTCGGGATGCCATTTTACGAGCTGCCTTTACCGACTGAGATTAATGCATGGCAAATGTTCTGCGAGTTAATTTATCGAACATCCAAAAAGTGTGAAACATCAAAAAGATTTAAATCAACCTGCCAATACCGATACGAGTTATTGCTCAATAAATTGATTGACTGGCGAAGACGGAGGTCAGGGGTGGTGTGTTTGATTTATTACGTAAATAATCAAAAATTATTGCATAAAAAAATTATTCGTGTCACAAAAAATAGTGAAACTTAATTTCAAGTACATAGATTATTATCTCCGCATGTTGAAATCGTCTTAAGATAAATTGGCTTTCGTCCATAGCAAAAAATATAAGAAATTTAGAATTCCTTGATGTATGCGCTGCAATATAATAGTCTCACAGTCAATTCCGAACAACATATACGTTATATTTACAAATGGAACGGATAGTAATTTGTTCACGTTATATCATATAGGGGTCTGGGCGAGCTATGAGCTTTTTTACTCTTGTGAGAAAAAAAATCTTACGACGAAATGTTGCAGAAATTTTAAATCGATTTGACATCAAATGAAAATAAATGGAATAGAAAATTGGAAAATCTAATATAGAAACTAACTATTTGAAGAATTTTTTTATAATATGATTTTCGAATAATAAATGAAAATAATTTTATTAGTTATTCTGGGATTTTCCATTTCCTTTGAACTTTCGCTTCGTTTGTGTAAACGTAATGTACGTGCTACTCGTGTGTTGTATGATGGGAAAAGAATTTAAAAAAACTTTAAATTGAATTTTCGAGTAAAATATTAGTATAGCGTTTAATTTATTAACAAAACCAATTTTTATCCCACCTAAGCCTTTTCGTTCCGAATCGGATCGAAACTACCGCCTCTGCAATTGAATCCGCGTAACGCAGAAAAATACAACTTCTTTCTTGCCACTACCTTTTTCACGCATCTCCTGTATACTTATCTCCATACGGCCCCCACTCATCACCGCTCTCTGGTGGCTCTCACATTAAGTCCAACAGTCGTGTTCCACATATCTCTACTTGAAGGCTCCCTAGCCAAAAAGCAAATTACTGTACAAATCTCCCTTTCATACACAGGCCTTTGCAAAAGAAATACTCCAGCAGTTATAACTGATGGACTATCCACAATCTCTACTCGCCTTGGCCGACTTCTCGTCCATACGCATTTTAATGCCTTTCCAGCGGACTCTTAACCAATCCTAAGTGAATCCCATCTAAATATTGATAACACAATTGCTCTTCTGCAACATCCGAAAGCATCGCCGCAACAGCAAAGAGTTTCTCATTTTTATTTAAGCCATACTTAACAATATCATACTTGCGTACCAATCTCAGCTCGACTTTCTCGGTGACCTCATCACCTCTGAAATTGGCATTTTCCTCAAATTTTATGTCGTTCTCCGCTAACACCAACCTTCCCGATTCCCGTTGCCCAACAAATGGATGACTGTTAGACGCCAGAATCCCACATACGGCTGAGCATGCAACATTTCGACTAGTTCGTTTACATATAGTAGGCTTTTAGTAGGCATCATAGTTTCACCCGACCAATGACACCCGATCCAAGATATATATCACCCGGTTCGACCCTACTATCGTCATTTCCAACAACTGTAGATAATAGTATCAACATTTACTTTCGTTTACGTAGTAAAATGAATTATTGTAATCTTGTAAAATTTAAACCTCGAAATTTTTATCGCCGAAGGAAAAAAAAATGCTGAATATTTAAGCTTTTCTCATAACTATAGAGATCCTAGTAATTTTTAGGGAAGTGCCAGCTACTACAGGAACGTTTTCGTTTTTTTTTTAAATATTTTAAAAAGTACGAGAAAAACGACCTTGAACTAAATTATTCTAAATTTATTTTGCAATAATATCGGACCAGCTTGGATTGATTGATCGGGATAAACTAAATACATAATCTTTTTCCACAAATTGGGAGGTGCCAGTGATGATTGATCTAAATCGGTCCACCGGAAGTGGCAGCTCTAATTCAAACGGTCTTTGATAGTGCCGGATTATTCTCCAAATCAAAAGACAATCAGGTAAACTCAAGATTACCCTTATCCATGGAGGACGCTGTTTTCTATTGGAATTTTTCATTTAACGGAATCTAACGGAAACCTGATTTCAAATCTACCATAGAAAACTGCATGAATTTCCCCAAATTATCGAGGTTGTTTTGATCTGAGAAATCGGAAACTAAATTTTTCTAGTTCATTCGTAGTGATAATCTAATTTTGTATCAACAATTCCCCTCTCTTGAAGTCTAGTTTTGCTCAATCTTTTGGCGGACCGGAATCGGGATCTGAATAACTTGTTAAAATGTTAACAGTCGTTTTAAAATTTTCAGCAAAGAATATACCAAAACTTAAGGTGGTCACATCTTCATTTGGTTACAGCCGAATATGCCCAGTCGATATTGCCAAAAAATTGTTTCTAACTCTTGTACATTCTTTGATATTATATTGGGAATAATTACATTTTTATTTGTCCCTGTACTCGTATAGGTACCGAGATACGTGGAAAGGAGATACAAACCGAAAATGCAGTCAACATTGTTTAATCATCAGAGCCAGATTTTATTTTATTAACCATTTGCGACGAAAAATAAAACGATAGTAACGATTATCGTTTAAACGGGGTCGTTTAATTTACCTCCGTAAACGGGGAAATCTAATATTCCCAGAAATTGCCAGTACGGACATAATTAACCCTAAATCAAGCAATTCATTCAATCTTTGGAATTTGAAAAACTAGCAAAGTACAAATAAGGTAATAAAGTTACAATGCGGACCCCTGGAAATGGAACCGTATCAATAATCTTCGAAGGAAGTCAAACAACTTCAATGATAGTTAATTCATGAAATACTATTGTACACTACTTTGGTACTACTACTGTACTTTATTTGTTTATGATTTTTGATTAAATTTTATTTGAGTTGCTCAAGCGTTTCTGGTTTGTTTGCATAATCCTTGCTTTTTAGATATCCCCACAAAAATAAATCCGGAGCAGTCAAATCAGACGACCGTGGAGGCCAATCAACACCACCATTTTTTGAAATAACTTGTTGTGGAAAGAGTTCTCGCATTAATTCCATTGTAATCCTGGCTGTATGCGATGTGGCACCGTCTTGTTGATACCACAATGGAGTTTGATACCTCCAATCAAGCCCAAAGTATGTAGTTGTGGCGTTAAAAAGTTTTCAATCATATCACGATATCGCTCCCCATTCACAGTTACCGTTACGCCGTTTTCATTTTCAAAGAAGTAAGGTTCAATGATTTCTCCTGACCAAATTACACACCAGACTGTCACTTTTAATGGATGTAAAGGTGACTGATGAATAATGTAAGGGTTTTCCATTGCCCAGAACCGACTATTCTGTTTATTCACATATCCATTTAAATGAAAATGTGCTTCGTCACTCATTAAGATTTTTTCATGAAAATCGAGGTTGTCATGGGCGAGCTGTAACATCCTATTGGCATATGTACGGCGGCGTAAATGGTCTTGTGGAAGAAGCTCTTGTGTCAACTGAATCTTAAATGGAAACAAATGCAAATCCTTGTGCAAAATTGTGGCCAAACTTGTTCTTTGAAGACCAAGCTCCTGAGCACGGCGTCGAATTGAGGTTGATGGATTGTTTTGAACACTTTCTTGAACAACAGTAATGTTTTCAGCCGATCTTGCAGTACGTTATGGCCCATGCTTGGGCCTATCACTTACAGACCCTCTTTCTTCGAAATCATTCACTACACGATAAATTGTGCGTTTTGTTTGCAAGTTGTTTCTTTCAAAAATTTCACGTAACTTTCACATCGTCACAGTAATCGATGATTGATTTTGATAAAATGTTTTAACGATTAAAACACGATGGTTTAACGAATATTTTTCCATAATAAATTTGCCACGTGTCTACTTCACGACTGTAAAGTATGAACTGTCAATACTAATATTCGCCTAAATGACGGTAAAACAAAGTGTATACCTTCCCGGCGGACACCCTGTACTTAAATAAATTGGATTCAATCTGAAGAAATGAAAATGGCTCACGTATTGTGATATAACAGTTGAGGATACTGTAAAAGCCCTAATGGATTTGCGAATTAAATTGCTGATAACAATATGATGCTTCGTCCAAAACATTTTAAACGATATGCCACATTATTGTAGCAGAATGAGAAAATGTACTGTCAGTGCCATAACGGCCGCTTGAAGTACTACGATTCCTTAGAAAACCTTTTCTACGATCTGTAACACTTATACATTCTATAATAAATTAGTAATTATCTGCCAGCGCCTGGACGTCGTGAACTAATATGCTGATGGCAAAACTGTGCGTTTTCCAATGCCTTTTGTTTGGATCGGTCTGGTGGGCAACAATAATTCCAATAAATCCAGAGAGAATTTCCGTTGGATAAGTGAACAACACAATAATATGAATTGCAATTTTATTTTGGTTGTTCAAAACCCTCGATCGGACAACCGTAAATTAAATTTTTTTCGCGATTGGGCGCGATCGTTATTAGAACAAGACAATTAAATTTTTATTATTTATTGATCAACTACAAATCAAATCAAAATATGTGATGATGTCAACATGTCCGATTGATCTTACGCGTGTTCAGTTCTTCGTGGATGAGGGTTTGATCGCCAATGACTCGATAAAGTTGTGTTTTCGTTAATTTCCGTGAGATCCTGCAAAGTGGTGTAAAACGCAAGTTGGTTTTGAATTCTCTAATGAAACAAGAAGGAATTAAATGTAAATTTGATTGTTAGAATTCATTCGTTCCATGTGTCTTTTGAGCGCTCCCACAAAGAAATCGATGGTTAGGTCTTTCACCAGTTCGATGTGGATTGCGTTTATCGATAGACCTACAAATATCCAAACATACCATGGATAGCTACGTCTAAGCCTACCGGTTGAAAAGGTTTTGCCATTTGGACACGTTCCACTAGTAGAACACCCATTTTCTGATTGAAGAGTTTAGATTAACGTCTAATACAATCGATGCAGTGACAAATGATGAATTTGACCACCTGAATAGCTCCAGTGATCCATTTATAACTATGACTAGCCGCAATGGAAAATCTAATATGTAAGTGGTGTACAAATTTCCATGCAGTCTCGGAGTCTCCAGAAATAATAATCGGACGTTTGGTGATGTGAGAGCCGGACGATTTCCCATTTAGCTTTCAACTCGAAATAACTTATCTCTCTACAATGACGGTTTGCTCGTCAATTTTCGATGAAGAGACGAATAAAGGCGAGGAGTAACCTTTGCTTGAATGACGGCCAGCAGTCTTGCGTCATGATGGTTAACCAATTTGGGGCGATTTTAGTTCAGTTGGAGTTACTCTTTTCGTGATACAATCATCTGCTGATCAGTTTAGTTGGTAACTGGCATGGATAACTGAGTCGGAACGTGGCTATTACTGTTACTAATAAAACACTCTAATTGTCTGTGTTTTGCTGACAACCTATCCACTACAACGATTGAATCCGTCAAGCATAAAGATTTTGGGTTGGTTTATGTAATGTTTTTATTACTGGAATAAGTAGCTTGGCGAGTAGGACCTAGAGTTCAAGTCTCGGCAACATGATCTATTTGATCGAATCAACTATGATTTTTGCCGTTACGAACGAGGTACTTATCCCTCCATTATTATCGATGTTTCGATACTGGTATTGAAAAATTTATAAAGAGCCATTCCCTTTTCATTGGTTTGAAGCAATCGCGGATCCGAGATATCCTGAAGATGGGAGGAACTTACAAGCCACAAATGTTGAAAGATAATTTTTATACGGATGGCAAACGGAGCTAAGACCCAATGGATCAGCGAAGTTCAGTCGAAATAGAAATTGATCGATATTAGAGTTCCATCTTGGTCCTAGAACTTTCTGTCGTTTCTGGTTGTTCGGTGAAATTCATGGTAACCTGTGCTGTCGATTGGTCTTCCAGTAAATCTTTGGAGCTTGATGCCCATTTGCGCAAGTTAAACTTCACAATTGTAAAGGCTATAAAAACTTGGTCCTCATCGACTGGCAGTCTAACGATAAACTTGCCATCGGAATTACAAACGAAATAAAAATGTTTACAAATTGTAGGTGACTGACACACATAAAGCTTGGATGGTGGCTCCTCAGTTTCCCATAATTTTGTGTGTGCTCAATATGCAGTTCACAAGACAACGACATAATTGATGTTTCGATGTGCAATTGGATTATTTTGCGAATCATCTAACAAACCTTCGGAAATAATCGACAAAAACCTGTCCTCTTCGTATAAAATGTCGATTTTGCAGGCTTTGAGTCTGCATCAATCTTATTAATAAAGGAAAAAATATGCTAATTGTAAAGTGACAACATCCTTGGGGTTTCCAGCGAAGATTTGTTCAAGTCCATGAACAGCAATCTTAGCAAATGGCACTTCTGCTTGATGAACAAACTTCGGTCGACGATAGGTTGGTGGAACAAGAAGCACAATTGTAGGTAGATGGTTGACTTTGTTCGGAATTTGATTTGTTTGCAGGCCCAAACTGATTTTGCTCAGTGTCCAGATAGAGAAGAGAATTATGGCGCTTTTGGCAGTGGTGTGACATTTCGTTTTGCTTCTGCAACGGGAAAACATGTGGGTTGCTTAAACTTTTCGCAGTGAAATAGCAGGTCATTGCATTTGCAAACATAGCATGCAATTGCGGAATACTGTCAGTTTATCGTGCAATTTAATGTAGTACAGTTTATCGTATATCACAATAAGCGTCTTGAATTTCAAGTTTCTTAAAAACATACAAATTTTTCAAATATGAATTTCGTGTAAGAATTCGGCCATTTTCTAACCAACATGATGAAAGACGAAGTTGTGCAATATGGCCATCTGGGACCGAACTCAACAATTTCATAACCGATTATGATGAGATTACGACAAAGATGGATTATGGACAAAGTTTTGGAATATGCCCACCTGGGGTGGACCTCGTTCATTTCCTAACCGATTATGATTAAATTTTGTTTGTTAGGTGGAAATGAGATTCATAAACAGTTTTTGGAAGAAGTTCCGCAAAATAGCCACCTGGGACGGAATTCGCCCATTTTTTATTCGATTATGATGAAATTAGACATTGTGGATGGAAATGAGATTCTTTAAAAAAATACTTAGAACTTAGGCGGTTTTTTACCCGATTACGATGGGATTGGATTTGTTTAATGGAAATGAGATTCATTAATTATTTTTAGAATAATTTTTTTAATATGGCCACCTAGAACGGGACACGGCTATTACTTAACCGATGATCATAGGATTCGGCACGTTGGATAAACAGGGAATTATAAAATGATAAACTGCTGCACTCGCTTGGCATTAATTGCACTGGAGATTGGCCGAATCACAGACATATTTTGGGGTCTCACCTACACGGTTAGCTAGCTAATGACCTGTGCCTACATTAAAAATTAGTGGCATGCCAATACGGACACAAGAAAGCTTTAGTTTTTTGGCTATGAATGACAAAAAATTAACGCATCCTTTTCGACTGAGGGCGGATGACGATATTCTCTCTTGTCTTTATAATGTATAATATTTTTCGGTTCACGATGGTAATGTTTAGTTTTCTTTCGCATTGTCTTGCTGATATCCATAACTTTGCATGTATCATTTTGCGTACATATGCATGTTTTACTTGCGATGGCTAGGGAATGATGATTTTGAAAGTGTTTCTGTTTCTTGCTAGTTCTTACGTTTTATTTGAATTTGCTCAGTTTCACCGGCTTATTTTGCGAATGTTGGATGTTGATGGGATTGTGGAGGATATATTTATTTGTTGTATTTATATTTTCAGCGATTGGGAAGGGGGTACACTTTTTCTCTATATTGCGGAGAACTGCATTGGGACGTGATTTGACGAGTATTACAATATGTCTGATCTATTTACACAGTGGCGGCGAGGATATTGTCGAGCTGTATTGCAGTGATTTTTTTTTGACGAGAATACGTCTTTAAATTTGCTTTTATAGAGAGAGGCAATTCAGCAAACTGATGATAACAAAATCCGGGGGATACAGTTTGTGCTGCAGCTACATATCAATTATCTACATCCAAAATTTAATTACACCACTCGAGGGGAAGCACCGCCATTTTTAAAGGTATTTTCTTTATAGCAGTATAAATTATTTTCTATTACCTGATTTCTTTCCTGAATCCGACGAACGTTAATACACTTCATGCTGTTTGAGTTCAATCTCTCTCTAACCGTTCGGCACAAATCTCAATGTATCGCGTAGGCCATTTCCTTCCCGAAACATTGTACGTATATCGTACGTAATACCATTTAATAAAGGCACAGGTCATTATCTAACTAACCGTGTAAGTGAGACTTAAACAAAAGCTTTATTGTGTCCGTATTGACATGCTACTAACTTTTAATAAAGGCACAAGTCATCTCCGGCCCAGAACATATCTGTGATTTGGCCAATCTCCAGTATAGTGAACCTCTAAATTACGTATGAACTCATAAAAATGCTTGTCATTCATTTCCAATAACTAAAGCTTGCTTGTTTCCATATTAAAATGTCTCTTGGCTTTTTTATAGCTTTTGCCTTATATTATCTGATAAAAATGATTGGTCTCTATGTGATTTTGTCGAATTTACCTGAATTTCAAAATTTGATGTATTTATTTAAATATTTTATGTTTTGTGCAGTATTAAAAGTTCTGCATTACGATAATCGCGATCGATAATATTAAAAGTTTGATTTTTTATTATAAATTGCAATATGTTGTAGTTTTAACTGCTTATGTACTATTTTTTATTATAAAATTATTTGCCTACTGTATAACACATTACTAATACTAATACATTTTTGCTAATTTCGGGGTTTCATTGTATTAATTATTGGCCAGATCACACAGATACTACCAAATAGTGACGAGTATCAAATGATGGCATAGGAAGGGCTCTTTGAAATAAAATTGT
This sequence comes from Nephrotoma guestfalica, assembly GCA_963691935.1. Taxonomy (NCBI): domain Eukaryota; kingdom Metazoa; phylum Arthropoda; class Insecta; order Diptera; family Tipulidae; genus Nephrotoma; species Nephrotoma guestfalica. The sequence goes on along the minus strand of OY829915.1, from coordinate 233,353,764 downwards.
CTGGCTTCCATTATTAACATTGCTTTTACCGACTGTTTGTTTTTGTTAATTTTGTTGTTTTGTTAAAAACTGCACATTCGTGACTCTACCCATATTGAATGTAATAAAGTTCAGTGCACAATTTTTCACCACTATATTCTACCCTTTTCCATGCAAATCAAGGATAAAGAACGGTCGATATTTTTCCATACACAAATCGAATAATGTCCTTTCTATTTGTATTCTATGACTTTACACTATCCTAATTTTAATAGATCGAAATCTTTTATTTTACGGCAGAGAAGGCAACTTAAACAGAAAACAGTTTAACTATCATAAAGTAACTTTGGTGTTGTTTATTACCTACCACCACATTATTTGTGCCCGTGTCACATTCATAAACTACCGATATTTTAATTAAAATTGCCGCTCCACCGGCCATATCGCCATATTTGATCATACACATGGAACCCGACATAAATCAGACTATAAAGGCTAAAAAATTCGGCCTAGACCTACAAAACAACACAATACTTCCGAAACGATGGTCTATTATTTTACCAAAGTTAATGGACTAAAAAAACTTAACTTTATAACAAATTACAAATGCCAAACTGGAATAATTTGTTTAATTCTCAAATGAACCAAAAATGAAAAATATTCAAATGAACACGAAATATTATCATTTTAATTCATTTTCCTCATCCTGAACCCGAAAAGCACGATGGCCAACAACAAAATTGGCGGACACAAAATATTTTCTACTTATTTATCGTCACCACTTCTACTTGGCAAAAAGCTCTCTGAATATTAGTTTTCCTTTTAGTTTTCAAATCTCTTTCACGTTTATTTGGTGCTGCTCTTTAGTAATTTATGGTTATTGTTCATTGCTCAACTTTAACTCGTAACAAGTGATAAATTTTCCTTTTTATTTATTTTCCAAACTGGATGTTTGTGCATACAACCGTGTGTATTGTTGAATGTAACGAGCTTTATACAAAGCGAGACTCATTGTGCGCCAAGTATTTATTATACAAAAGTAACAAATCTCGTTAATTTATGCTTTAATTATAAAGCAAAAGGCGATGGGGTACCGGGTTGTTGGTATTTATACTGTTATTGAAAAGCAACAACATACCTCAAGGTAAATTCCGAGTTTCTTTATAGACGTCTTAGACATAGATGCGACAACGATATCAAATAATAAATAATTTATCTAATATCGTTTTCTTTCATTATAAATACACGATAAAAAAGACGAACACAACAATAATTATTATCAATGTCTATATTATTTTGTTAAGATGATGTTCAGCAAAATTAACATCCGTTATCATTTTCTTCTTGTGCGCGTATTAACAATGAAACAAATTTAAATAATGTCGCGACTTAATGACATGTAGCGAAATTATATGCGATGTATTTTTGAAAAATATTCTTGGAAAATGAATTTTTTTCTCGTAGTCACATCTATGTATATCGGGTGTATATCATTTGGTGGATTACCCACAACACAGCTTGCAAAATATGTTTTTGCTAGACGTAGCATTTTTCACTTAAGAGCTGAAACCTCCATAAAGCAATTTGCTTTTGTATACTCGTATACAGATAGATAATTCCAAAATAAATCATGTGATTATGGATGCATAAATTACAAATATACAGCGGTAACAAACATTGAAATCGTAACTCATGTCATAATTGGGAGGTATAGGTAATGTTGTGGGAGTAATTGATTGTTCGCTGTAAGTATCACGGATTTGTCGCTTTGGTCGGATTTGTTAGTAGTTTTTAATTAGCAATTTAATTAGCGACACCCAAAATCATAGTTTAAACCACGAAGTGCAAAAGTAGTTTATACATTTGCTTCCTGAGACATAAACTATTGGAACAAAGTATCGGTGCTGCGGTGAAATTCTTATACAGAAATATATACAATGACTGGAAGAAGGTAAAACATAAAAAAGCTGATCCTCTACATCTTTAAGTTTTTTTTTTCTAATTCATGCCATCTTTTCTGGGATCGAAGCACTCCTTGCTCTTTCGCGGTTGATTTTCCCGTCTTACTTTACGCAATTCCTGCCAAATCGAAGACGTACGGCTATAGGACCGATTTAAGTTACCATATGCGCATTGTATAGCTCCATGTCAGCCTGTAGTTCTGGACATGGAAGATGAGTCGGCCCATGAGCCAGACCACTTTAAGAGCTTAGATGGTTTGGGAGTTGCAACCGTAATGCCACCAATGGTTATTCTCTCCACTACAACGGTCATCAGGACAGAGGAGAATTTGGAGAAGGCTTTCTCATTCACAGGCGGTTACAGCAGTAAATCGACAACTTTCGTCCAACCAATTTGCAATAACGTTCAATATCACGATAGACATAGTTCATGCCCCCACTGAAAAAGTCAATACAGCCAATAGTCAATTCAGCCTGCATAAGTTGGGTCACAACAATAGCCAACGCGTCACGAAACGAGCTAAAATATACAACCTAGTCTTATCAGTTACGTTATTTCAACATAAGGAAATCCAAAAGGTCACATGATCGAGCGATAGAGGAACAGAAAGCTAAATTGATCACATCTTGATCGCAAAGGGATAACTGCCGGTAGATTTAATAGAGGTGACGACAAGGCCATTAATCGTATGCTTGTTCTGAAGAAAACTGTGCGCTGGAGTATCGATTTACTAAAAAACGAATAATACATGTAAAGTTACCAATCAACTATAATTGAACATCTAAACCGGCACAATCTACGAAACCCCGCTAAACTTCCAGGAGCAGTGACTCGCTATTCAATCTGCCATAACTCCCGCCTCCAAAAAAATATTGGAAAAAGACCACCAAGAGTATAAAGTTAATTGATTTACATACATAGTATATTCTTACCTAAAGTTCAATTTCAATTTCAATTTCAATTTCAATTTCAATTTCAATTTCAATTTCAATTTCAATTTCAATTTCAATTTCAATTTCAATTTCAATTTCAATTTCAATTTCAATTTCAATTTCAATTTCAATTTCAATTTCAATTTCAATTTTAATTTCAATTTCAATTTCAATTTCAATTTCAATTTCAATTTCAATTTCAATTTCAATTTCAATTTCAAATTCAATTTCAATTTCAATTTCAATTTCAATTTCAGTTTCAATTTCAATTTCAATTTCAATTTCAATTTCAATTTCAATTTCGATTTCAATTTCAATTTCAATTTCAATTTCAATTTCAATTTGAACAATTGAACAGTTTCAATTTCAATTTCAATTCCAATTTCAATTTCAATTTCAATTCAATTTCAATTTCAATTTCAATTTCAATTTCAATTAAATTTTAATTTGAATTTCAATTTGAATTTGAATTTGAATTTGAATTTGAATTTCAATTTCAATTTCAATTTCAATTTCAATTTCAATTTCAATTTCAATTTCAATTTCAATTTTAATTTCAATTTCAATTTCAATTTCAATTTCAATTTCAATTTCAATTTCAATTTCAATTTAAATTTAATTTTCAATTTCGATTTCAATTTCAATTTCAATTTCAATTTCAATTTCAATTTCAAATTCAATTTTTCAATTTCATTTTCAATTGAATTTGAATTTGAATTTGAATTTGAATTTGAGTTTGAATTTGAATTTGAATTTGAATTTGAATTTGAATTTGAATTTGAATTTGAATTTGAATTTGAATTTGAATTTGAATTTGAATTTGAATTTGAATTTGAATTTGAATTTGACTTTGAATTTGAATTTCAATTTGAATTTGAATTTGAATTTGAATTTGAATTTGAATTTGAATTTAAATTTGAATTTGAATTTGAATTTGGATTTGAATTTGAATTTGAATTTGAATTTGAATTTGAATTTGAATTAGAATTTGAATTTGAATTTGAATTTGAATTAGAATTAGAATTTGAATTTCAATTTCAATTTCAATTTCAATTTCAATTTCAATTTCAATTTAAATTTAATATTTTTGGTGGTGTGGGGACTAGACTATAATTTTGAGTCGAACACACAAACACAACTAAACGTTTTAGATAAATGATTTGAGATTTTAAATCTTATTCCTGCTTTTGTTTTAATTTTTAGATGTTACTATTGGCTGGTTGCACAGACAATGACTATCGACCGTTTAGTTGTGCGCTAGTCAAATGTTTTATATGAAATCTGTTTTCGCAATCAGAAAAACAACGCAAATTTGCCGCATAGTTCTCCTCTGTTTTGTCTAGAGTTCTCCACAGAAACGTGATTGGTTTCGCGCCAAGTTCAAAATTTGAGGCAACTGTGGTTAGTTCAAACTCTTTCTTTCGAAGTTCGGGAATGATAGTAGAACTTCATTAGAGACGATGGATTATTTATTTTGTTGAACGCAGTTAATTTCTCGTTCTTCAAATTAACGGGTTAGGTCTAGAGAGTGTTTTTACGCGTTCTCATCTTCCAGTTTTGCATAGTTTTTAATGAATCTTTGACAAAACTCAGCCTATGTCGCTTAATTGTATTGTGTAGAGGAAACCCGGCTATGGATTTTACGTTTTTCTTGTTCGCTTTTATATGGAGATTATGAATCTCTGAAATTCAACATAATCTTGGAAAAATTCACATTTATAGGGCTGAAATTTGATATTACCCCAAGAGTTGTCAAGATTTCGTTGAAAAATTGGATAGGGTGTTCCTCAGGCCAAATTGGAGACGTGTAAACTCGTACTTTCGACGGATGATGTCACGCTCGTGGATAAAACTCGGGTATAGAATTTAACCTCTGGGTTAAGATAGTCATTTGTCACTCAAGTGTACCTATATTCCATTTATCGACGTAGTGAAGTGTGAGAAAAAAATTTTCCCAATTCAGATTATTATTATAGGATTCACCAAAATATTTCGATGTACACTCTTAAAATTTTCGCATAATTTTAAAGAACGTTCTAAGGTTTTCCTCGACGATCCAAAATCTTCCGAGTAGCCGCAGAATTCGAGTACCAGTAACTGCTGTTCTCACATTCGAACCAGCAATGTGACTAAGGTGTAACATTTTTCTCATTTTAGTATACTTAATTTTGTAAAAATACGAAGGTATACCACAAATACGGAGTCTGTCTAAAATGTATACAAATTGTACTAAAACCATAATGACTTGATGAATAATTAAAATTATAACATCGCATAAATTTAAATGCGCCAGACAACAATAATGGTATTGTTCATTATGGAAGGGAAAGTGAGAAAAGCAAATTGATACTATAAAATTTGATATGGTGCTGTAGACACGATTTTTTCATCGACAGGCACCCATTAACAATTTTTATTACATTCTTCTCAATTTTGCCTATCTGGACACAATGGCTATAATTTAATTTTATAAGGAATAATGAAAATGCGTTAAAATATAAAAATGATAAACACCAGCAACAGTCTCCGTACAGACATTTCCAATTCTGCAATTTGCGCTCGAGTTCTTTGTTAATATTATAAGATAGGAGTATGCTTATCATATGATATGATGTAATTTAATCATTAAAATGGGCCATAAAATTTAAGTAAGCCATAATAAAAAGTCTGTATCGAAAACGCGCACAAACTACATTCATTTCGAAGTCGCGAAGCGCCAATATTTTAATTTGCGAAGTACATCGATATCTATATGATGATGTTGTGAAATTATAAAAGTCCAATAACCTCGTAAAATTGCTATCGTATACACCACAAGTACTTTTTCGCAGATTGGCTTTTTCAATTCCTTATTTCCAGCTATGTACACATAATAATATGACTTTACGATCTTTGCAATTTTCATTTAATTTCTTTTTGCTGTGCGATATAAACTGTATACGGTTTGCTGATGCTGTATCTATGAATGAAAGAAGAAAATCAAATGAAAGACAATGTGGAAGATATGTCCGTATTCCTTAAATGAAGAAGGAAATTGTCGATATTAAAACATAACAGAACAACAAAGTTTATGGATCGTATATAAAATACGGAATTGTATTTGTATAAATGGTAATTGAAATCTTAGAAAAACATTAAACTGAAACGGATAATAAGAATTCGGGCAGCTTGGAAACAAGTTGAATTTCCGCGAATAATGGTACTAACCATCCCCCTGGCGCTACTTATCGCATAGCATTAATTCAATTTTGACTGAGCAAACTAAGCAACGAGGTCTCATATTTAATTAATTGAAAAGAAGCAGGCGTACAGTACAAAACAAACATTTATTTGGAGGTGGAAGTGCCGAACCAAAAGTGTCGTTGTGAAATACAAAAGAAATAACAAGACACTAGACGTTAATAAATTACAATCAAACGATATGTATGCCGAAAAGGAACATCATTATATATTATCCTGAAGCATCCACTTTAAGAAAGTTCGTATTTTTTACGTTACGTATTTTCTTTTCATTGCTGAATTCTTTTAATCACGGCTACAGTGGAAAAATAATACAAAAAGCACAACTCATTGAAAGCTCAGAAAAGTTTCTTGTAAATTTTTTTTTTGTATTGTACATCCTTTTATCGTGTTTTTTGTATTATTTTATGATGAGTAAGAACACAACAACATGGCAACTTACAACAAATTTGTGCTGTTTTATAACGATGTAGAAATATTAGGAATTAGTTATACTCGTATGTAAAAAAATGTTCATCAGATGGTATAAAGATATTTTATCGTCTTAAGTTGTTTTCAGCCGGTACAAGACAAGAAAAGTGAAATTTTTTATGTTTACACGATGATGGTTTATTTTACAAGAAAAGTGTTTAAGTAATTGTGATGTTGTTAATACCTTTTCCAAAATTTTCTAATAATTGGGGGAGCAAATTTCTCTGAAATGTTTAAAAAAAATTAGAATTATTGTATAGGAACACGAATATGTGTTACCGATCAAAGTTGTGTTGAATATGAATTGAATGTGAATTGAATATGAATTGAATATGAATTGAATATGAATTGAATATGAATTGAATATGAATTGAAAATGAATTGAATATGAACTGAATATGAATTGAATATGAACTGAATATGAATTGAATATGAATTGAATATGAATTGAATATGAATTGAATATGAATTGAATATGATTGAATATGAATTGAATATGAATTGAATATGAATTGAATATGAATTGAATATGAATTGAATATGAATTGAATATGAATTGAATATGAATTGAATATGAATTGAATATGAATTGAATATGAATTGAATATGAATTGAATATGAATTGAATATGAATTGAATATGAATTGAATATGAATTGAATATGAATTGAATATGAATTGAATATGAATTGAATATGAATTGAATATGAATTGAATATGAATTGAATATGAATTGAATATGAATTGAATATGAATTGAATATGAATTGAATATGAATTGAATATGAATTGAATATGAATTGAATATGAATTGAATATGCATTGAAAATGAATTGAATATGAACTGAATATGAATTGAATATGAACTGAATATGAATTGAATATGAATTGAATATGAATTGAATATGAATTGAATATGAATTGAATATGAATTGAATATGAATTGAATATGAATTGAATATGAATTGAATATGAATTGAAATGAATTGAATATGAATTGAATATGAATTGAATATGAATTGAATATGAATTGAATATGAATTGAATATGAATTGAATATGAATTGAATATGAATTGAATATGAATTGAATATGAATTGAATATGAATTGAATATGAATTGAATATGAATTGAATATGAATTGAATATGAATTGAATATGAATTGAATATGAATTGAATATGAATTGAATATGAATTGAATATGAATTGAATATGAATTGAATATGAATATGAATATGAATTGAATATGAATTGGATATGAATTGGATATGAATTGAATATGAATTGAATATGAATTGAATATGAATTGAATATGAATTGAATATGAATTGAATATGAATTGAATATGAATTGAATATGAATTGAATATGAATTGAATATGAATTGAATATGAATTGAATATGAATTGAATATGAATTGAATATGAATTGAATATGAATTGAATATGAATTGAATATGAATTGAATATGAATTGAATATGAATTGAATATGAATTGAATATGAATTGAATATGAATTGAATATGAATTGAATATGAATTGAATATGAATTGAATATGAATTGAATATGAATTGAATATGAATTGAATATGAATTGAATATGAATTGAAATTGATATCAAAAAATCCGCCACGAAATTACCTATTATGAAACTGGTGGGCCGGATTTGTAAAACATAAGCATGATGTTCGTTATTTATTTATGAATATTAAAGTGTTATTGAGGTTAGTTAAACATACAAAATGGTCACCATATGTTTTTTCTGCATTTAAGCGATGAAGAATCGGATGATAGAATTCAGAAAAATATTCTCGTTCTCCTCATTTCGCTCTATAAAATTTACAAATTGTTCACTGGTTGTAGTCCCAGCAAATTCACAAACAAATATATAATTCAACTATAATTATTATTCAAACTATTAAATACGATCATATTATATGTAATAATATCTTTCTAATTTAGTTACTTTTTTAAAATCTTTATTTCTCGAAAAAATGCATTTTAATTGTAAAAGCCACACGAATATTCGATAACACATACACAATTCGTCAACTAGATAGCGTAAGAATTTTTTTGACATTCGATTTTCGGAAAACCCGATTTCGTTTTCTGTTGTAATTTCATAATTATGCGGATTTTACTAAGGGAAAAATAATTTCATAACATATTTCCCCTGATTTTTTAATCCTATGAAAGTTGTTTGTTTTTCACTCTTCGAGTTTTAGTGACAAAACAAAAATCATTTACATTAAAATTAGCTACAGTCGACCAATTTCCACGTTGGTAAATATATCGTTGCAGGGTTTGTATTCGAAATAATTGTTCAAATTGAAGTTTAGTAATTAAATATCGCTCATTTGCTGCAAGAGTGACACAATCAAAAAATTTTAATTTTTCAGTAGGGCGATTTTAAAATATCACTCGAAATTGTTTGTGAAAAGGGAGTTTTTCAAAAGTAAATAAAAATACATTCTGATTAGTAGACATTAGTAAACATTTGTTTCTATTCCTACATCCTCAATTGAATCTTAATTTTTATAATTCCTTAATATTTTGCATTTGTGATTTTGTATATAGAATTATACCTAATTTGCTAAAAATAACTACAAAAGACAGTATGTTTTGAACCAAAATAATAAAAATATAAACTATGGGGAATCGCTTGATTCGAATATCTTAGAAATGAGTGAATTTCGAGTTGTGTCATTGTTGCAGCAAATGAGCGATATGTTGAGCGCTTTAAGCATCTCGGTATAATATTGAATAATTATCTCAACTGCAAGCTACGGTTAAAAAAATTCTTAACCAGTCTCCTCGAGTTTTATATTTGCTTCGTAGAGTGGCTCCTTGTTTTGCGTTAAATATTACTATGGCTGCATTAATTCCAATTTTAAGTATGTTTATCTTGTTGCGGAGGTTGCTAAAAGTCAACATTGGAAACACTCATTACAACTCAGAAACGTGATATTCGTGTAAAATATTTTAAATCCCATTTCGAGTCATTATGTATTTAAAAATCTGCGATTGTTTTGTTTGAGAAGCAGGCTTGAAAATGTGAAATTTATTATACGCTACTATTTTAGAAACAATCATTATTTATTTATATTCGATATTTCACATTTTTTCTCGAACATTATCGAAATAATTTTTTAATTAACGCCCCGCCGTTTTTTAACCAAATTTCTTAATTCATATTCAATTCATATTCAATTCATATTCGATTCATATTCAATTCATATTCAATTCATGTTCAATTCATATTCAATTCACATTCAATTCATATTCAAATCATATTCAATCCATTTTCAAATCATATTTAATTCATATTCAATTCATGTTCAATTCATATTCAATTCATATTCAATTCATATTCAATTCATATTCAATTCATATTCAATTCATATTCAATTCATATTCAATTCATATTCAATTCATATTCAATTCATATTCAATTCATATTCAATCCATTTTCAAATCATATTCAATTCATATTCAATTCATATTCAATTCATATTCAATTCATTTTCAATTCATATTCAATTCATATTCAATTCATATTTAATTCATATTCAATTCATATTCAATTCATATTCAATTCATATTCAAGTCATACACAATTCATATTCAATTCATTGAACCGCCCAATCTTCCTCCTTTCAGGTTTCTTAAAAATATTTGAAAATGGTATGAAACTTAGATTTGTAAGTTTATTAGATAAATTCAATTTTCTGTCTCCCTTACAATTTGGTTTTAGAAAGAACAAAAATACGAAGCAAGTTCTATTGTCATTTTTAGAACAGTTAAGTATAAACATTGACCACAGTCAAGAGGCGTCTGTTTTGTTTATAGATCTGACTAAAGCCTTTGATGGAGTGGGACATCCTACTCTTTTAATGAATCTTTGCGGCATTGGCTTCGTACTCAGATAGTTAAAATAAATTGTCATTTTAGTAATGTTTGCCGATCAATGTAGGAGTTCCACAAGGTTCAGTTTTTGGACCTCTACAATTCCTAATTTATGTAAATGGCATTTTTAGCATACAATTATGTGGCTCTCTCATTGCATTTGCTGATGATTTTCGTTTGCCTATAGTAGTCTTAGCATTCAAGATAATATTAAGTATATTGAGAGTCATTTAAATATGCTCTCGGTTTGGCTTAAGACTCGTAATGTTCTTCTAAGTGATAAAACTAAAATATTACATTTTCGACAAGGAGTGTCATCACCATCAGCCATTATTTACCATAAGTATGGTTGCAATATAATCTGTAATTCTAGTGGTAGTTTCTTGGTTGACGTTTTTCAATTATATCGTTATCATGGCATTTTAATATACGAACAATTAAATTGGAAGGCGTATATTGAGGGTTTGACATGAGTTTTAAAGAAATGTGTTCATCCTCCTGGCCCATATTCCAAAATCTCGATATTTTACCAGTACGTCACATATTTGTCTTCAAGGTTTTAATAATTTTTTGCAATATTAGCGGAAACTCTTTTATTAACTATTCAGACTATAGTCTTCGATCTAATCTTCTATTCAGAAAAAATATTGCAAAATATAATTCACATCTCAGAAGAAGTTTTGTCAATGTAATTTCACCTATTATCTTCAACAAATTGCCTTGTAAGATTCGTAGGTGCTGCACTTCATCATCATTTTCAAAAGAACTAAAATAGTGGCTTTGAACAACCAAGAATATTGATGAGCTCTTCAGCTTTTATATTTGAAACTAGTACGAGTAGAGTTAAACTTTCGAGATGTTAATAATAATTGCATTCAATTGTCATAAGTTTTTGCGCAGAAATTGTATTATTATTATCATTAAATTATCATGTTATCTTACATTTTATTCTCAATATTTTATCATACATATTGTCGTTTAAAAGGAATCAGTGTACCTGGCGCGTGTTCTGTTAAATTTATATATTTTAAAATCATATTCAGTTCATATTCAATTCATATTCAATTCATATTCAATTCAAATTCAATTCATATTCATTACATATTCAATTCATATTCAATTCACATTCAATTCATATTCAATTCATATTAAATTCATATTCAATTCAGATTCAATTCATATTCAATTCATATTCAATTCATATTCAATTCATATTTAATTCATATTCAATTCATATTCAATTCATATTCAATTCATATTCAATTCATATTCAATTCATATTCAATTCATATTCAATTCATATTCAATTCATATTCAACTCATTTTCAATCCAAATTCAGTTCATATTCAGTTCATATTCAATTCATATTCAATTCATATTCAATTCATATTAAATTCATATTCAATTCAGATTCAATTCATATTCAATTCATATTCAATTCATATTCAATTCATATTCAATTCATATTCAATTCATATTCTATTCATATTCAATTCATATTCAATTCACATTCAATTCATATTCAATTCATATTAAATTCATATTCAATTCAGATTCAATTCATATTCAATTCATATTCAATTCATATTCAATTCATATTTAATTCATATTCAATTCATATTCAATTCATATTCAATTCATATTCAATTCATATTCAATTCATATTCAATTCATATTCAATTCATATTCAATTCATATTCAATTCATATTCAATTCATATTCAATTCGTATTCAATTCATATTCAATTCGTATTCAATTCATATTCACATTCACCCTGGGATTTGATAACTTCCATGTTTTAATCTGCCACCTGACGCGTAGTTAATTAAGAGAATTTTAAGAGAAATTCAAATGCTTGTGGTGATTTATGGTGATTTAGTAGTCGCCTATGTCTTCTGTACCTTTCTTAATTATGCTTATTTGTATGACGATATTTCTAAAGTAATAAGACAAAGAATATTTTATCACAGCCCTTTAGATTTCAATACCAAGCCTAAATAATTAATTATTATTGCATTACTCAGGCATTACTCACACAAAGTAAAAAACGAAAAATTTTGTTAAAAGCACAAAAATATGTTTGTAAAATTAATGTTTAGCGAGAACGACACCAAACAAGAACGAAGAAAATCTTAAAATTTCCCATAAATCGGTATGTACGTAAACGTACATACATAGAATGTGCGAGTATATTCATATCCTAAAACCAGCTTTTTTGTTCTTAGGAATGTCATGGGTATATACGGTGCACAATTTAATCTGATCCACGTGCGCCTCTTTGATGGCATTTTGCTTCCATGATATATTGTGTGGCTCCATTTTTAGTGTCCTCTAGGTACCTTCCTCATTTTATTTATTTTCTCTGTCTTCACATAGCAATAATTGTTTACATTTTGTTTGTTGGTTTAGTTGCAAGTAGCATTTTGGTAAATGTTTTTGAAAAATCGTAAATCGAATCCCAATTTCTCGGGAGTGTTTCGTATGAAATGAATTATTTATGCATTTAAAATTTAATGGTGCTACTCGTACACATCGCCAATTTATATCGTTTCAGATTTAATTAATTTATTTATTTATTGCAGACCATATTGAATTTTCATCGAATTGTAGTTAAGCGTTGGCCTAATTTTTTGTGTGATGGTCAGATATAGGTCGGATTCTGAATAATGTTTGTGCATAACACTTCACTCAATTTAATTACCTATATGTGTACCCCAATGTTATTATATAGGACAATGGGGCTTGTTCTCGCGGCATAAAATGTCTGTTATTTTATTTTATTATCCCGCGTGCTGTTTACTATTGAAAAACAAAAAATAACATAACATAACATAAAATTTTAGATTCTGGAATCGGCCCCAATATAACATAACAAACAAAACTAGTTTTTGGTATATAGGACAATTCTAATTAATTTATGTCACATGTTGTATTTTAAAAATAAAACCTGTTTATGAATTTCCAATTTTATTTTCGGTATGAAAAATTTCCTGTTTACTTGCCATGCGAGTGCACATATATGATTTGCTATTATTTTTAGGTCATGTTGTGTTAAATTTTTGTGAGAAAATCTCCATGATGTTTATTGTAAATATTTGCATTTGACAATTTATTTATTTTGCATATTCGAACAAAATGTTATTTTTTCTTAAGCGTTTAATGAACTACCCTAGTTTATCGATAGCATGGCGTTTGTGGAATTGATGTTAATAGAAACGATAAGCAATTTACACTTGGTAATTTGTTTGTCGAATTAGTAAAATCTTCATGTTTAACATTATATGTATCTGAGGTTTGCATGTGTAATTATAACCAAGAAAAGGGGAACAAACGGTTTTGTGTTACGATATTTTTTGCAATGTGCCCCCCACTGCATCATACCGCAAACTGAAAATTTCGTTATTTTATATTTTCCACTAAACCGGTTCTTTGCCAGTGTTGTGCCGTATCGAAAAGTATTACTTCTCTTAGCAATTATCAAATTTTTATAAATTTTGGCTTTCGATTTGAAAATTAACAAGTAGTTAGGTGACTATACTGGGAACCTTTATTTTAATTGAACTAAGTACTTCCGGTGCGTCGCTAGGCCCAAGAAAATCAATCGTTGCCAAGTCGTAAATATTACATCTAGTATGACATGGTGGTTGACGCTGTATATTTTGTATGTAGTTTGGTAAAATATGGTCATATACCCATCCGGCTTTCCAGATCAAGTAGTGTATAAAGTTCTTTTGAATTTTCTCAATACTGTTGATATGTTCTTCGAAGAACGTATACCACATATTTACAGCGCATTCTAGCCGGTGTCGAATTTGAGCACAATACAGAATCTTAGTTATTCTCAAATCAAAAATATTACCTGTCCAACGTTACGTGGGTAACTGCAGCAGGGAAACTTTCGAATTTCAACATGAAACTTTGCATACCGATTAAGCCCAATTTGTCACGGGAAAAAATTAGTGCTAGTTCAGGAGCCGAAAAGCCTAATTTTAAAACTTTCTAAAGGCCGCTAAACTGATGAAATTTGTGCTTATCATAGAAGTATAATTTTCATAAATTTTCATTCATAAATCGAGGAAAACCAACCAGCCCCTGAAAGATACTTTATTAAAAAAAACAGAGATATATCGTTCAATAATATTTGTTTTGAATTTTTTGACTTATAGATTGGCTAATGTGTAAGAATCACAACAATCAGTTTCGAACAAATGAGACTATTGATTTGAAAAAATCAGTCTTCTCATCAGGTCGCGACGACTGATGTTGTATTACTACATTGGAATATTGTCTATATATATAGAACATAACATGTAGTTGTACTACTAGCGAATTACTGCATAGCGTACGAAATTTGATTCTTTCACATTTCCATCTATATTTTATCAACTAACTTTTCGCATTCACGAATTTTATTATATATTTTTACTTTGGTTTTTGCAATTGTAATGGTGTTATTGTGATTGTTCTGTATATTGGTATATTTCAGCACTCTCGAATTAAATTCACAAATCGTAGGAAATTCTTCCATTTAGCGTCACTACTGTGTGACAAACGAATATGATAATCGACACTTACTTATACACAATCAACTTCCCAACCACCCCATACTTTCTTTCCTTTAACACTGGATCGCGGATAAATTTGAATTTTTGACTTATAGATTGGCTAATGTGTAAGAATCACAACAATCAGTTTCGAACAAATGAGACTATTGATTTGAAAAAATCAGTCTTCTCATCAGGTCGCGACGACTGATGTTGTATTACTACATTGGAATATTGTCTATATATATAGAACATAACATGTAGTTGTACTACTAGCGAATTACTGCATAGCGTACGAAATTTGATTCTTTCACATTTCCATCTATATTTTATCAACTAACTTTTCGCATTCACGAAACATTCACAATTGCAAAAACCAAAGTAAAAATATATAATAAAATTCGTGAATGCGAAAAGTTAGTTGATAAAATATAGATGGAAATGTGAAAGAATCAAATTTCGTACGCTATGGCAGTAATTCGCTAGTAGTACAACTACATGTTATGTTCTATATATATAGACAATATTCCAATGTAGTAATACAACATCAGTCGTCGCGACCTGATGAGAAGACTGATTTTTTCAAATCAATAGTCTCATTTGTTCGAAACTGATTGTTGTGATTCTTACACATTAGCCAATCTATAAGTCAAAAATTCAAATTTATCCGCGATCCAGCGTTAAAGGAAAGAAAGTATGGGGTGGTTGGGAAGTTGATTGTGTATAAGTAAGTGTCGATTATCATATTCGTTTGTCACACAGTAGTGACGCTAAATGGAAGAATTTCCTACGATTTGTGAATTTAATTCGAGAGTGCTGAAATATACCAATATACAGAACAATCACAATAACACCATTACAATTGCAAAAACCAAAGTAAAAATATATAATAAAATTCGTGAATGCGAAAAGTTAGTTGATAAAATATAGATGGAAATGTGAAAGAATCAAATTTCGTACGCTATGGCAGTAATTCGCTAGTAGTACAACTACATGTTATGTTCTATATATATAGACAATATTCCAATGTAGTAATACAACATCAGTCGTCGCGACCTGATGAGAAGACTGATTTTTTCAAATCAATAGTCTCATTTGTTCGAAACTGATTGTTGTGATTCTTACACATTAGCCAATCTATAAGTCAAAAATTCAAATTTATCCGCGATCCAGCGTTAAAGGAAAGAAAGTATGGGGTGGTTGGGAAGTTGATTGTGTATAAGTAAGTGTCGATTATCATATTCGTTTGTCACACAGTAGTGACGCTAAATGGAAGAATTTCCTACGATTTGTGAATTTAATTCGAGAGTGCTGAAATATACCAATATACAGAACAATCACAATAACACCATTACAATTGCAAAAACCAAAGTAAAAAAAAAAAAAAAAAAAAAAAATAATAATATTTGTGTTGAACAACAAATTAAACAATAGAAATAAAATGTTCTAAAATTCAAGTCATAAGCAATTCAAATAGTATATTCCTATCAGGTATGTTCATTGCCATGCGAAAAATATAGTGACTGAATTTGTGCTAATCCAGAATTGGCCCAATTCCATTGAACAACATAAGTGATAGGAAAGTCAACATACCTGATAGAAATATGCAATCAGAAGTGCCAACTTCATTGGTTTCTAAGACAGTTTTTGCCAGAAAATTGTTCATTCAACGGTGGTTGTTGTTCAATGGTATTGGGCCAATTCGGGATTAGCACAAATTCAGCCACTATATCTTTCGAACGGCAAAGAACATACCTGATGGGATTATGCAACCAGAATTGCCATCTTCATTGGTTTCTAGGACACTTTTTGTTAGAAAATTGTTCATTCAACGGTGGTTGTTGTTCAATGGTATCGGGCCAATTCTGGATTTCCACAAATTCAGCCACTATATTTTTCGGATGGCAATGAACATACCTGATTGGAATATATTATCTGGATTGTTTGTGACTTGGATTTTAGAACATTTTATTTCTATTGTTTAATTTGTTGTTCAACACAAATATTATTGGACGATATATCTCTGTTTTTTTTTTTCATATAGTATCTTTCAGGGGCTGGTTGGTTTTCCTCTATTTATGAATGAAAATTTATGAAAATTATACTTCTATGATAAGCACAAATTTCATCAGTTTAGCGGCCTTTAGAAAGTTTTAAAATTAGGCTTAAATTATTTCTGTTTTTTTTTTCTAAAAATCGGGTTTTATTTATTTTGTCTTTCAGGCGAAATTTAAAATTTTCTTTACCCGTTTTTTCGGCTCCTGAACTAGCACTAATTTTTTCCCGTGAGCTCTAATTAGCACAAATTGGGCTTAATCGGTATGCAAAGTTTCATGTTGAAATTCGAAAGTTTCCCTGCTGCAGTTACCCACGTTCCAACGTTTGATAAATCCGAGCAAAGAGTTTGCTCTAGCAATGCATAGCTAAATGAGCTTGTGCGATAGTAACTCCTTAGTCTTTAGTTTCAAATACTACCTGAAGAAGTTCACCATTTATCTTACAGTCTTGTGTGACAGGGTTGGTTTTGCGGTGAAATGATAGAGATTTGCACTTTTCAATGTTGAGATTAAGAGAACTATACTCGCACCATATCGCTAGATTGTGTTTGTTGAAATTAGTTTTGTTTAGTAAAAATCAGTTTTTGACCATAAAACATCATCAATTGACCTAATTATTTCTTTGGATTAAACTTAGATGTATAATTGAGGGAATCGTACATGATTATACAAATAAAATGTTTAGTTTGTCTATGCTTAGGTTTCAAAGTTGATCGTTTTTTTGAAACGCGCAAATCAAAATTAGCAATATTTTTCCTTTAAACAGAGAAAAATGTTTGCATCAAGGTTTTAAGAAACATAAAATCGAGCGATTAAAACATGATTATCAAGATTAGTCTTGAACTGACGAAGTTTCGATTTTTATCGATCGAAAAATTACGTCAAATGAGTTTATTTGTTTTTACGCCGCAATGACGATGTTTGGAAAATTTACTGTCCATCTACCAAATTAGGAAATAAAAAGTGTGTGCAAGATAAAAGGTTATTAACTTATTGTAATATTCAATGTTTAGATCAGCAATAATGAACAACAATAAATTTATTGATCAACAAACAAAATAAGTAAAAATTAGTAAGCAAATTATTGGAAATTATGGCACTCAAATTTATTAAAGAAACAAACCAGACCACATACATTTAGGGGCATTTAAAAATCGATACTAAAAAATTTGTTTTTCTCAGTACCAAACAGTCTTAAATATAATCTAATAATAAATTATTAAATATTAATTCTAATAAATGCCAAAATAAGACCGAAGGTTTACTGGATATTACAAGCAATATTTTTACTTTATTTCAATTTTACGAGTATATAGCTCCTACTAATCTGAACCTCCCAACTCCGTTGGGTGCTATTGCTTTGACCTGGTTGTTATGTCATTCTGGAACTTCCTCAGTGTGCCAGCCAATCCAACTCCACTTGTGGTTTCGCATTTCAGTGCCAATGACTGCTTCACTCTTTTGTATATAAAGAGTTCAACATTTGTTATTTTGTTGGCCCAGAAGCACCTTATAGTCTTCTTCTGAGACATTTATGTATGTATGCTTGAACGAATTGAATATTATTAGCTTGGTGTGGTAGGACAGAGCAGATGTGTTCCACAGTTTATGTAACATGTTGATGTTGTTCTCTCCTCTTTGCGCCAGAGTATAACCAAGGAAATTCATTAATCTCTTATATTTCGTCTTGTTTGATATAAATGAGTGTGGATATTGGGGTGTTTAGCCTCATCGTCTTGGTTTTCCAGATATTTATTTTGAAGCCCATTACTTTTGCTAGATCTGATAGCTTTTGTATTTTATGTTGCATTGCTGTATGTTTGTGTGTTAGCAGGCATATGACATCTGAGTAATCCAGATCATTAAGTTTCTCCATCAATTCCCACTGGATGCCGCTGGCGAACGCACTAACTTATTTTCTCATGACATTATCTTATACTACTAGGAGCACAAGCGGCGAGAGTATTCATCCTTGCCTTACTTCTTGGCTGGTACAGTATGATTCACTTTGTTTTTCACTTTGTTGTATAGAACGTGATTACTCATTCTTTAGACTGATAATCAATGCGTATTGTGTCAGCTTATCATTTTTTCCGAGTTGATTGTCTGTGAAGTTCTATCTAGGATGAAAATTGCTAATATCTTTATCGTTGTGTTGAGGAGGGACCTACCAACCAAATGGTATAGTGGTTAAAGCTTTGGCGTTTGGATCGGGAGGCACCGGGTTCGAATCCCGATAGGAGCAGGATGCACAGGGATCCCATGGGTCCATACATAGGCTGGCATGGAGCTATGCAATATGCAGATGGTAATAAAATCGGACCTATATCCGTACGTCATCGAATTGGTCAATACAGGCGTAAAGGTAAAGACGTAAATAAGCAAACCGCGAAAGAGTTGGGAGAGCCTTGGCCCCAGAACAGATAGCAGGGGGGAAATAAAGAGGAGGGACATACCCCGAAAATTTTTGCATACTCTAAGGTCACCGTTTTGGTACTCATTATAGTCAAGCCTGTTTAATTTTCGCGGTATTTTACCGGAAGTTCATACTTCTTATATTACTGGGGTTAGAGTTGTTGCAGTTGTCGATATGTCTTCTTTGAATATTTCAAATATTCCTTGCATTTCTTCAATCGTGCTATATCTGTTGTTAAGATTTGACCAGATGCATTCCTTATTGATAGGATATTGGTAATTTATCCACTCGCACATCTGCTACCTTGAGAATGCTTTCAGTGAATTGCTTACAGTCACTCCGCTCCATTTTCTTAATTTCTCGTGCACTAATCTTCGTATTGACGTTTTAGCTCCGACGTATTGTATTGACACACATTTGCAACTTGAGTTGCGGGCGTTTTTCAATTTTCTTCCCAGTTTTATCACTGACCCCTAAGCAGAGCTTGAGCTCTTCACATAATGTATTTTTTGTGTCAACTTCTACTAATTTGTCGGTATTAAATTTCTTCCGGTTACCAGTTGGTGGGCACAGTTCATATTTTGTTTGTTTTGTTGTTGCTTTAGCTGTTGGTAATATATCATCATTGTGTTTACTTTCCACTGTTTTCCACCTCAATTCCCTGAGCCAAAGAATTTCGATTTTGTAATGCTTCATTTCTTTCTCTAGTTGAGCTAGACTTAATGCTACTTTTACAGTTCTGATGTCTCGATTCCGTTGTGCGATAGCCGAGGGTCGATATTTGTGTTTGCCGGTTTGTATTATTTCTTCTACTATTTCTTTCTGTAATCATTTTGATTGAATCGATGAATGATTGAACCATTGAGCTCTAGCAAGCTTTTAGAGGTGGTGATTAAGCCATACCGGCATGACGGGTAAGCGCTCACTCAAATTTGCACTATCCCAAGCATTGATTGCTTAACGTTGGTGATGAATTCATTGTTGTCTTGTCTATATCTGTCTCTTGTCCCCCATTTCAAGCAATGCTACTCTAATGAGAAAGAACCGGGCAAAACAAGCGTCGATTGTAATTTTTAGCTAACCTGCACAAAATGGATTTTGCCAGAAAATATTAATCACAGTTTTCAGGATTTTACTCTTGAAAATCAGATAAAACAATCGGTTGTGCACAAATTCGTCGTCTGGCCACCATATTGGTCGAGTGGTTAAAGTGTATACTACACCAAGTATTACTAACCCAAAGTTCGCTGGCTCTAGTTCAACCAGAGTCAGACATTTTTTTGGGTAATCATTAATCTTAAGATTGATGTAACGTAAGATTGAACCAAAGTCCTCAACAGAAAATAAATGCACCATTGTGGTGGAAACCACACTGCAACCTACCGAGGATATCCAGTCTACAGAAATATTATTCAATTTTTACACCAGATGCGCAACATATGGAAGCGTTCTCGAAGGTGGATCCTCAAATGCTGAACCTACTCTGAACAACTGCATACAACTGATGATGCAGTAACAGAAACTAGAATGCAGAAACTAGAATGTCTCCGATAAACTATCTGAAGATATGTCACTGCAAACGGTATTAGCCAACTGACTACTTAACCAATAAACACAATTTCAGAATAAATTGTTACGAAGTTTATGATAAAAAACTTCACTTGGGCGAGGAAGGAAGTCGAGGAGGAACTGCTATTATTATATAAAAAAGAATTCCCATTATGTTCTACATTAATATACCACCGAGAGAATTCAAGCAACCTTTGTATGTGTTGACCTCGATAAAGAAAGCTTGGTCATCGCTTCAATATATTGCGTTCCAAATAATAACGTTTTATGGTCGCCCGCGACTGTAATGCCAAATATACCTACTGGGGATCAAGACTGACTACTCCTAGAGGAAATTACTACGACGTCCTATCGTGTGTCCATCACATTTATTGGTCTACTGGTCGTCGAAAGATTCCTGACGACCTTGATTTTGCAGTCACGAGTAAAATAAACCGAGAAATAATTCAAACTAAACCACTTTTAGAATTATTTTCTCACCACTCTTCGGTCCTACTACATTACTGGGCTTATCAAAAGCCATGTTCCACGAACAACCATTTAAGGAACAACTGGTTGAAATTCAAGATGTAGATCAGTTCGCATACCGATCTGACGTCTACACTGCAGACGGCTAACGATATAAACATTGCTATGGAAAACTTTCAGCTATTTCTGCCTCCCCTAACCCAAATAACAAACATACAAGTTACGCCAGTACATCCACTGAAATATAAAAAATATTAACGGGGTCACGCGGCTTAAGACGCATCTGGCAAATTAATCGATCACCAAATGCAAAATACAACTTTAACCAGGCGAAAAGAAAACTGCAAGGCATGGGATTATCTCCCCATTCAGGCACAAACTATTCATTATGGAAGGCCACTAAATACCTTAAACGGCCTCAGCAACCAAACCCGCCAATTGGTTTTTCTAACGGTGAATGGGCTAAAAGTGACTAGGAAAAATCTAAAACCTTCGCTGATCACCTTGAAAGAGAATTCACTCCATACCTTGGATTATCGGTGGTTCAAACAGAAAATGTAGCAATCAGACCTGTGAGGAAATATACCTACTGGGGATCAAGATTGACTACTCCTAGAAAAAATTACTACGACGTCGCATCGTGTGTCCATCACATTTATTGGCCTACTGGTCGTCGAAAGATTCCTGACGAAACCTTGAATTTTGCAGTCACAAGTAAAATAAACCGAGAAATAATCCAAACTAAACCACTTTTAGAATTATTTTCTCACCACTCTTCGATCCTACTACATTACTGGGCTTATCAAAAGCCATGTTCTACGAACAACCATTTAACGAACACCTGGTTTAAATTCAAGATGTAGATCAGTTCGCATACCGACCTGACGTCTACACTGCAGACGGCTATCGATATAAACATTGCTATGGAAAACTTTCCATATCTGCTAAAATATAAAAAGTATTAACGGAGACACGCGGCTTAAGACGCATCTGGCAAATTAATCGATCACCAAATGCAAAGTACAACTTTAACTAGGCGAAAAGAAAACTGCAAAGCATGGGATTATCTCCCCATTCAGGCACAAACTATTCATTATGGAAGACCACTAAATACCTTAAACGGCCTCAGCAACCAAACCCGCCAATTCGTTTTTCTAACGGTGAATGTGCTAAAAGTCACTAGGAAAAATCTAAAACCTTCGCTGATCACCTTGAAAGAGAATTCACTCCATACCTTGGATTATCGGTGGTTCAAACAGAAAATGTAGCAATGAGACCTGTGAGGAAATTTAAGATCAAGAAACCACTCGTAAAGTTCATTATTGCACGTCAAATTGAATTAAAGAAATCCCCCTGAAATATTCAATTCAATTTATGAACCAGGATATATTCGTTGGTCCTGGAAATTGTCAACAGAGGCTACATAAATAAGGTCAGCATACGAAGAGCAAAAATAGTGTTCCGCCGTCTTCTTGAATGTTGCCCAAGCATTCGATAAAGTTTGGCACGAGAGTCTGCTTTATAAAATCAATCTTAAATTGCTAGAATTAAATTCTCTAAATCAGGCGAGAAAAACATTCTAGCTGGAGTACCACAAGGCAGTGTGCTTGGCCGAACATTATATTTAATTTTTACTTCAAACCTACCAACGTAGATGGTACGAAACTCTGCCACAACATATGTATGACACCGAAATCTGGCTAAAGAAATGGAAGATAAAGGTCAATGAAGAGAAATTAACCCGCGTAGCATTCACATTAAATAAGCGTACTTCCCCTGTCACAATCAACGGAATACAAAATCCCTTGAGCAAATGAGGCAACATGTCTAGGCATCCATGATTGATGGGAAATATTCAACCACTGACCTAGAATACAAATTTCTCCTGTATAACACAATGATTAAACAAATTTGGTCGTATATGGATGTCAATTATGGCAATCAACCTGAAATTCGAATATTGACATTGTCCAACGAACACAGTCAAAAATTGTCAGAATGATTACATTAGTACCCTGAGTCGTAAACACCAAAATATACCTAAGGACATTAGCATCCTAGCTGTCAAATAGTTACGAAAGATGCAGTTCAGTTATGTATGGAACTATCATCTCATTCGACTTTACTGGCGTGAAATCTAAAAGGTATATACCTATGTCTTCACGATTAAAGAAGAAGACGATGGATTTGACAACGTAAATTATAAAATTTATTTATGGATAAGAAGTAGATTCTGCTCCCGCAGATTTACATAATCACCTTAGTTATTAAAATCTGACAACTTATTGTTATTTTCGTGTTGGAAGATTCAATAAATAAATAAAATTCGATGAAGGGATACTCACCGAAAGCTTCAATGTTCAGATCCACATCGCAGTATGAGTACTTAATAATAGATGGAGTGCCGATCAGTGATGAAAGAATTCATCTTAATATATCCAAATAGAACTACAGTACGTAGAGGAAGAACAGATTGTTTACATTTTAATATTGTTCCAACTTTGGATTAAAACGTTTTAAAAAATCGTAAATACATTTGAAATTGGTGCGAGTGTCAATGACACAACCGCGATTATCTCGCAAAACGAACCAACAAAATGTTTCAATTACGTGCTAAACAGAAAATCTTAGTTTTAAACATGGCATTTGCTATGCAAACAACACGATAGCCAAATTTACAGCCAAACATATAAGAAAAATGAAAATAAAATTTCTTTTATCGTTTAACTCTGTGTTTGTTAATTAAAATACAAGAAAATTCCGACCATAAAGTGGTTAATATCGTATTTAGTATTGGCCCCACCCCACCACATACCCCCAAATACAATAGAAATCTAAAGAATTTTCCTACAACACATTCGTAAAGCAAAATGTACTTAGACGAAATACATAAATGAAAATGAATTAAATTTTGCTGGGTGTCGGGATGGTTTGGGTGCTTCAATCACTCCACAGTCCATATACCATATCCATACACAAATAGCCACTCGACGTCCCAAACATCGTATTATCATTGAGAGAGTATCAAGCAAAAATAAATAATTTTATGTGAATTTTATGATTTTCACATTATTTTCATTCTTATCGGTATATGAATTGTCGAGGGACGGGGGAGCGAACCCGATTTTTTTTACGATTTTAATATATTTTCGACACAAGGCGAACAAAATTTTTACTTTATACGATTTATTTGAAAGTCGTGTAGTAAAAGCACGCGGAAATTATTGGTTTTTAGATTTTAATATTTGTGGCAGGTACTTAGATTATATCGTTGTGTACGAGATAATCGAATCACGCCTTGTCTAGCCGCTGTTAATAAAATACATAATATATATTGCAACGTTTTCGAGCGATAATAGATTATTAAGATAATTCTATTGTTATTCCAGTGGATTTTGAAAACTTTTCATTTTTATAGTTTTTCAATATTTTGGTGAGAAATTTTTCCGAAAATAAAGATTCTGGTTTTGAGCACGTACTTCAACTAAAAATATTTGCAGTTTTATGTTTCATCACGTAAGTAAAAAAACTTATTTATAAATATGACCGGAAAAATATTTTTAGTGAATTAAATAAACATAAAACTGTTGCTGACTGTAACTCTTTCGTGTAAATGGATAGCAACAGTAATAAAATCATGGCAATAACCCAACACGCCGACATTGAATAATTACGGGCACTAAACGACTTTTTAAATTAATATTGTGAGCTTTATAAGATGGGATATACCCGCAGGACAGCAGAAATTACTAGATTTTACATTACCAAACACATAAATAATATTGATTGCACCATTTAAACAACTTGACAGTTTTTCGGCTGGTGTAATGCGTACGAAAATTTTTTTTAAGATTTACATAGCGACCAACCTTAAAATGAATAATTGTGATCATAATAATAATTGTGATGGTCTGCGCACAAAATTACGGATTTTAAAGCCCCAGATTTCAAGATAATGGTTTTAGAAGAGGACATATTCTGTATATCTGTCATCCCACTTGGAGCCAAACCATAACTACTGCACACGAAGAATCTAATTTTTACTAACCTTTACGCCGGAACTGACATAATGCCAGGCGAATTTATGAACTTAGCTAAAATCCATCGTAAAAACAAAGTTCTCATTGTGCAAGTGCCAAATGGTTCGAGCCGACAAAGCATTGGTTTCGGCTAAAATTTTAGATGGTTCACACACAATAGTCTAACAGGGATCGCGCTTATTGCACATGGGTCTATATAGTTTTCACCCACTTTATGATTGTTTCGGCCGAAATGGTTCAAGCTGAATGGTTAGATAATCCATACATTGAAGGACGAGGCATTGTGCCACAGTTGGCGTGCAAAATGACGTAGAACAGAAAATGCCCATGGATGGTTCCCACTCCAGCACGTACATCAAAAATTTATTGAGCCAGCGCCAAATGTTTCCGCATGATAACAACTTTGTTCCGGCTAGGTATAGTTCCGCGTAGTGTTATCTAAAATTTCATAGTGTATTGTGAACGAATTGTGGTCATTGTGCAACGGTTCAGAAGGATCTTGCTAATGTTAGTCGCTTATTATAGAATAAATACGTGCCGCATATTTTTGAGAAGTTCTGGAAGAATGTTAAGCATTTTTAAAAAAAGTTTCGCACACATTGCGGTATATGAAATTAATTTTTTTGCCGATACGAATTCCACCTTACGGCTTGGATCCAGATAGGGGAAGGATAAAGAATTGTACAAACTCAAATTAGTAGTCTACGTCACCCTTGTTTGGTCAGCAAAAGTTCGGCATTATTCGACAGATAGCTTTGCTAGTTAGAGCACTCAAATTATACCCCATTGTATAAATATAACAAATTTTATCTACATAATCTTTACGAATACTCTCCTACTCGTCCATATGCTTAGAGTGTGCGACAATTGGGATATTATCTAGGAAACTAACTATCAACTCCTCACTCAGCGCATGAGAACATATTTTTAAGGGACATATTTTTGAAGATGTTCAACCGAGTACAGAGCCATGATGGATCCCACAAGTAACTCTTTTCTCTTGTACCCTTTTCCTTTACGGACCTGCAAAATACGCAACGCACGTCCTACTTATTACGGGGCATTAAAATATTCCAGGAAAAACAGCATTCTCCGTCGATAAAGTTCACTTCGAATTTAAACGAATGCCATTCGGAGTAAAAAATGGTCCAGCAACATTCCAAAGGTTAAATTTGTTACGTATATTTTGACGATATTAGTGTCTTGTCCTAGGTCATAACTTTATATAAGTTCACATTAAAAACTTTGACGTAACTTTTAAAAAATTGTTACATTTTAACATCAAAATCTAACCTGATAAATGCGAATTTCTCAAAAAAGAGAAAGAGTTCTTAGGACATATAATTACGCAATAAATGTTTTCATGATAACAGGTAACCCTCCAAGAACACGATATTCGCAAAACACGAGTCTCGATGCTACATGACGCAACAAGGTATAAAGTGGCGCAACATGGTACACATGAGGCAACATTATGTAAAATTTAGCAACATTCTGCAATATGACGCAAAATAGTGCAACATCACACGATATCCCTCAATATGTTGCAACATCAAGTAACATGGTGAAACTTTAGCGACAAATATATATGACGCAAAGTAATACAACATCCCATAACATAGTGCAACATAACACAACAAGGTGCTATATCACGCAATATGGTGCAACATAGCGGTCCATCCACCGGAGTCCTAAATTAATTATCCAAACCTCAGACCTCCTTGTAATCATTTCCTTATATTCGAATTCATGTCCCGACAAGTTTCATCAACATCGTTGATGCTAAATAAAATGTCAACAAATCCCAAGACTCACCAAGAAGCCACATGAGTAAGGACTCTTCGCAAATAATTCCTGCATTAACCGATTTCTATCAAAATCATTCGAGCCAATTTTTTTAAAAAATATCGAGCCCGAGTCCCAAATTATTTATAGTTTTCACAAAATTAATATTTTAGTTTTTATTAGCTCTGGAATTTTGGAATTCCACCCCCAATGGATGACCTCTTTAAAGAATTATTCCCAAATCAGGACACATCATAATCCGATTCTGGTACTCGAAAACGCTCGAATTAAAAACCCATTGCACTCGTCTTCTGGCACTCAAAAACCCTTCCTCAATAACTTGTATAAAAATTGCCTGAGCCGACGAAAAATCAAAGAAAAGGAACGGACTCCACTGTAGAACCGCCTAAGCGATTTTTACAAATAACAAAAAACGAAAAATTAAACAGTGGCATTCCAGCCTCCACTAGATGACCCCTAAATGAATTATCCTGAAAACAGACCCATCTCAGTTGATTTCTGATATTTGAAAACAGCTACATCAATAAATTTTTATAAAATTCGTATCCTCCGAAAAAAAATAAATAAAGAAACCTCAGAGCCCACCAGTTGACGTCAACATCGTTTGTTGTGGACGAAAATGTGAAAACGGGACATATGTTGAAACATAAATTAGATGACGAATACTATAAATTATTTTTGTTGCTCATAACAATCACCAAAAGATGCTGCTAGCGCAATTATACAATGTCATCATAACACAACCAACACATTCCGGAACACAACACAACGCAACATAACGCAACATGATACAAAAACGCGCAACATGGTACAAGATTACGCAACACGTTGTTACATCACGCAACATAGTGCAATAATTCACAACATAATGCAACATATACATCACGCACATCACTGCAATATAACATAACTTGAATGCAGCAACTTCAATATAACTCAGCTTGATGCAACATTCCACAAGGTGGTGCAACATAGTACAACACCATGCTACTTGGAGCAACATGGCTCAACATCATGCAACATAATGCATCATCATGAAACATGGTACAGCATTCAAACCGATCCGGTTGACTCCTGAATTATCAACAAATCGGAACTCCTTGTAATCGTTTCTTTGCATTCGGAACCCTTGTCTCACCAAATTTTATGAAAATTATTAAAGCAGAATAAAATGTTGACGCATCGTGGTGGAGCATCACACCACATGTTTCAACATGATGCAACATCAAGCAACATGGTGCAACATCTCGCATATGACGCAATATGATGCAACATCACACAAAATGGTGCAACAAAATACTACATAGCAAAACATCACACAACATGATGCAACATGACAACTTATCTGCAAGATTCTTAAATAAATTATTCAGAAATCAGAACTAATTGTAATCGTTTTTTGCATTCGAAACCCTTCTGCCACCAAATTTTATCTAAATCACTACATGAATAAGAACCCATCGGAATCGATTTCTGGCACTCGAAAACTTTTTTGTTCTACTTTAAATGGGACCTCACTAAATGACCTTCTAAGAGAATTTTCTCGTAAATGGGCTCACCGCAGTTAATTCCTGGCATTAGAAACACCTTGCCACCGAAATTCTTATCAAAATCGATCGAGGCAGAAAAATAAAAAAATGTGAAGGACATCCTAAACGAATTTTTCCGAAATTAGAACTTCCATTCACTAATTTTTATCAAAATCTTGCGAAAGGAAAAAATAAATAATGAAACCTGGCACTCAACGGATGAGCCACCAAATTAATTTTCCAGAAAGCAGAACCAATCACGATCTATCTATGGTACTCGAAAACGTAACTCCAGCAATTTTTTTAAATCGGGCCACACCGGGCTACTCTTTGAATGGGTTTTACCGCAACTAGCACTCATCGCAATCGACTAGTGGCACTTGAAAACCATCCGCGACCAATTTTTTTATCAAAATCGTGTGACCCAAAGAAAACTTAAAGAATGGGACCTCGGGGCCAACGGACGACTCTCTGAACAAATTTTACCGAAATCTGGACCAATCGCAATCGATTCTTGGCAAATGAAAACCCACCTTTACCAATTTCTATTTAAATCATGCGAGCCAATAATAAATGGAGTGTTGTGGTGAACACCCGACTTGTTTTACCACGAATGTTTACATAGATCTGAAATACAACCGAATATATTTCGAAGGACAAATCTACCGACCAAAAAATAAAGTGGTTAAAGCTTTGGCGTTTGGATCAGGAGGTACCGGGTTCAAATCCCGATAGGGGCAAAGGGGATTTTCATCAACAAATTACGATTTGTGATGAAAAGGAACACATCTATGACGGAGTGCAAAACTCAAGGGCCGACCCATTTTCCATGCCAGTATAAAATCGGTCCTATATCCGTACGTCCTCGAATTGCCCAATACAGGCGGAAAGATAAGGACGTAAATAAGCAAACCGCGAAAGAGTTGGGAGAGCCTTTGCCCCAGAACAGATAGCAGGGGGGAAAAAAGGTCGAGTCTTTTAATAATTCTTTGTCGTTTTCTGTAAACACTAGTTGCCATGGTAGCTGCCACTTTCGGTCACTTGAAAAACAGTTTTTTGTCAAAAATCGTAATTTATGTTTAAATTTTCGACAACTGATCTGGTTCGGTATTGTTGCATCTGGTTCGGTATTAATTTACAATGTTTTAGCTCATACTCGCTTTTCTCATAAACGATACACTTTTCAAAATACAAAAAACGAAAATGGTGCCAAGGAAGCTGTTACTTCCAGTGAACCGATTCCGGCCAAACATCACTGGGACCTTCTAATTTATGGTAAAAGCGAAAGTAAGAAGTTTTATTCCAATACATCAATCCGGTCGAAATTTAATTAAAATCTGTTATTTGTCAAAAATCCTCATTTTCCGCTTAAATTTTGATAAACAAGTATGGGCCGACATTGTTGCACATCTAATTTGAAATCTAAGAAGTCTCTCATATAGAACTTTCCAAAAATATTTGCACAAAACGAAACAGCTCCTAGATGCTGCTAGTTTTGCTGAACCGAGAGTTAAGTAATTAATCGTTTAGAATTCGGACTAAACTAATATAAATTTAGACATTAATTTTCAGCATCGATTACCTACGAGCATAACAACAGAGTGAAAAATGTTAAGTGAAGAATTGGGCGAATGAGAAAACGAATCACGTGTGTTAATGGTGGTAATTGTTATTTTATCTTTTTTGGAAGCTTCCAGTGCGGTGAATTCGTTTAATTTTATCACTTCTGTGATCACTGTTTGGTCCGCGGTGAGTAATAATTCTTTATTTTCCTTGCGCACAATAACTGAGATTTCAGTTCATTTTTGAGACTAACAAAACACTGTTAAATCGTTTTATTTACTTACTTCATAAGAAGATCAATTTAATTTAACATATACTGAACCATTGATCCTCAGCTGTTGTTAAAGATCTCTATACTAAATTGCAATATACAATGAGTACATGCAACCTGTTAAATTTTTGTCAAAATCGGGAATGATAGCCATAGTTCGCTTGAAATGTGATGAATGCCGTTGAATGACTGACTCTAAATGGTTTTATTATTTAAAGAAAGAGCATTGATTATTTTACAAGCTAACTCGAGCCTTTAGATCTTTTGACAAAAAACTCTTCAGTTGTTTCTTTTAAACTAATTTTGATAATTGATTAATATAAATAGCGTAACAAAAAGAGGCAATTCCAACAGCCATGGGACCTCGCAAAGATTCAATGGACCAATCATGCATTAACTGAAATTTCAAACTGATTATGTAACCTTAGAGATAAGGCGAACAAATCCCTTAATTGGACGTGGCGCCAGCAAAATAAATAAATTTTGGTCGGATTTCTTACTGACCATGAAAATTTTACGTGTTTTCTCAACTGCACAGTATGAAATTTGAAATTGTTTTAGTACTAAATAACCAATGCATAAAGCAACTAATTGATCATTTCAGATTGTGGAGATGACAAATTGAAGGTACCAAATTTTCTTTATTTTCTTTGAATATGTCTTCTATTTTTTACATTTCATGTTGTAGGACCTTCATTACCACTTTGCTTTGTCGTCTGAATATATCATCTAATTCTTGGGTTGTATTATGTGGTTGCGCTACTTACATGGTAGCCTATATCGTATCACTTTAACAAGTCTTCTATCTGTGCTTGATTCCCAAAGGCAGGATGATGACGCGATAAACGAGAAGCGTTTCTTTAAGTTTTAGAAGGTTCCTCCTGAAGAAGGAGAGTAATGATACAATAATATTTGTTTGGGGTTTCACAGTGAACTCACACACTTGACTGTGGCAAAATACTTGAAAACCCCCAAATGGTTATACTTCTCAAATTTAAAAAACACCTTCTTCACATTTGGAATTGTGTAACGATTACATATTTCCGTAAAAATGTATGAACATTTTCCAAACCTCCCATTATACTCGTACCAATTATATTTTATATGCAAAGGTATTCTTATATTCTAGGGAATTATAATTAAGTAGATTTGTAAGAAGCACAAGACAAAGCAAAACTTGGAGATTTTGATTTTATTATTATGAGAGGATACGTAGTGAATATACCGGAACACAGTATGAAGTGCTTTTTTAGATAATAGCTGAGGATCGATAATGATGTTCAAAATAATCCAAAAATACACTTTGATACTTGATTTGCTTCACTATCACAATTATGTACATGTGTGTATGTTTAGAAAAATAAAATAATTCTTAGAAACGGAATCATTATAATAAAATATATTTAACTACGTAACTTTCAAATTATATCCAAAAATCGCTGCTGAGCTCTATAGCAACGGCAGATTACGTCATTTTCTGTGTAACAAACTTTTCCATTAGAATTTGTTAGAATTCTCTTTTGCCTATGCGTGCCATTAGGCACATAATGGGTTTGGGGATGACAATTTTTCGTGTTTCATTTCATCAACATTGTGAATTTGTGGGGCACACCAAATACGAAGGTAGAACAATCGACGGATATAATCAACAAACTGTAAATTCTACTTGATGGTATAGTGGTACGAGACTTTAAGAAGACTGTGATTTTGATAAGCAAACAATTTTCGTATTTTTGCTCTACATCTTGTATGTTATCTCTAATATTATTTGCTATTATTCTGCTTCATGAGATATCACAGCTTGCTCGTGACATTTTACAATGATACTCAATCATATACGAGTATATACTGGTTTCTTGGAACTGAATGCCAATGACATATGCTGCACATTTCAAATTGTAAAAGTAAACCGTACACCTATTTTAGCCATCATAAATGTCAAATCGTATTAAAATAAATTAACACCTATTAGGGCATAAAATAAAGATCAAATATTTATTATTTGACTTATAAGAATTTATATATTTATCCGACAAAGACGTACATTTTATGAATAGAGAGCGTGCATGTCTTGTTTCTAACAATAAAATAACACCAATATGTATACGAATCATGTAAGATCAGAATTAAGTCAAAAATTAATTTCATTTTTTTCTATAATATTATTTGGCTCACTGAATTACAAAAAAATATTTCCCAATGGATTGATGCCGAAAGATTTTTAAATCGACCCTCTCATTTAATAGGATTAGCCTATAGCAGTTATCCGATAATAGTGGCATTTTAGTACAAACTCTGCGATGTCTTGTTATTTTCTGTAAAATGTAAACCACTCAAACGCTATGAGTGCAATGAATAAGTTCTACTAAAAAATCTTTCGACATCAATCCGTTTGCTGATGTCATTTAACAGGTTAAGCAGGGGTTCCAATCCGTTTGGAAATATCACTGTTGCATTTGAAAGGATAAGTTCATGTAGGTGTCAACTGTATATGTCACTCAACGAATTCAATGAACGAGCTTTACTCAAAAAAATCAATCGCTAGCAATCCATTTAGAAGCCTATATCATTTGATAGGTTAAGACCGGTGTGAAGTATTTATTTATTTATTTATTTATTTTACCAACAGTATTAATTTACATCTGGTATTTTTAAAATCAGGTTTATTTATATAAATCAAATTTGAATAAAAAAAGTTTTTAGAATTCTTTTAAATTCATCTCTGGACAAATTAAAATCGGACACGGTAGATACATTATTAAATACACGGCTAGAATTACAAACCGGGTCCGACATACCAAAATTAGACCCATGGAAGTGCAGATTAATCACTAAGCCTCGGTGTCTGAGTGATCTCACTGGGGCACGTATTGAAAACAAGGAAAGTAGTTGTGAACAATCAATTCGGCCCATTATAACGTCGCGCACAAACATTGCGGAAGAAATTTGTCTTCGAACGAACAATGGTTCAATATTCAATATCAAACAACGGCCTAGATACGGCGGAAGCACATACTTAGGAGCGTTTACCTCTCGAGGAAGTCGCCTTAAGGCAAACAGCATAAATCGCTTCTGGATTGATTCTATACGGTTAGAGGAATTGATATAGTACGGATTCCAGATAATTGACGCATACTCCAAGTGCGATCGAACAAATGAAGCAAAGAGGACTTTTAGAGTATATGGATCATGAAAGTCTTTGGAGAAACGGATTAAAAACCCTAACATTGAATTAGCCTTATTAATACATCTGTCAATATGGTCCTTAAACGATAAATCTCGTGAAAACAAAACCCCTAAATCTAGAAAAGAATGAACTCGCTCAATCATACGCCATTTAAGAATAAACTATTTTCATGTCCATTACGTCCATAACGTCTTCTAGAAAAGTTCATAACTTTACATTTCGAAACGTTCAGGCAAAGCTTATTCAAGCTACACCAGTCGCAGAAAACGTTTAATTCCTGTTGTAGTTCCTGCTATCGCAGATCGCGATCATTTCTAATCTTACAAAAGAGTTTTACATCATCAGCGTAAATCAGAAACTTACAATGTTTTGAAGCACCGCTTCACATCATCTATGAATGCAATAAATAATAGAGGTCCAATGTGGCTACCTTGTGGGACGCCAGACAAAACATTGATGTCTCTAGATAAAATATTATTTAAAAAAACTTTTTGAGTTCTGTTCGTCAAATATGAAACTTTAAAGGAAGGGCATCACACTTGTTGAGCTGTCCCAGTTTCTTTACCAATAAAACATGATCAATTTTATCAAAAGCTTTGCTAAAATCAGTAAACACTACCTCAACACCATCACCACCTTCTAATGCTAGCGTCAAAAAATTTGTAAACAAAGCAAGATTTGTCACAGTTGACCGTCCGGGGTAAAACCCATGCTGGTTTACTGAGATGGAATTTTTAATTAAGAAAAAGATGCGGTCCTTGACCATCGATTCAAATAATTTAGGAATAGCCGATAAGATAGAAATACCGCGGTAATTTTCGATATCCGTTCTCCGTCCACTCTTGAAAATTGGTTTAATGAAACTGGATTTCCAAATTGAAGGGAAAACCCCACTTTTCAATCTCAAATTGAAGATGTTTGTCAGCGGCTGAACTAAGACCGAAGCACACTTTTTCAACACAAGCGGGTGAATTTTGTCCGGGCCACAACTCATATTCACATTTACATTCAAAAGAGCGTGCAGAACGTCATCGGTAGTAAATTTAAATTGAATGTTTGGATTATTATTAAAAACAAGATCCTCATTCCCTCTCGAAGACGGGACATACACATTTTCAAAAAATACTGCAAACATGTCAGTGATAATTTGTGGATCACTAGCCGTCAAAGAATTGAAAGACATTTGCGAGGGTATACCTCTACAATTCCGTTTCGAATCAACATAACTCCAGAAACATTTAGGGTTGTTTCTAATATTCGATTCGATCTCGACAATATATAAATTATACAAGAAACGATTTAAAATTTTAAATTGAGATCTGAGAGCGCTAAATATTTCATAATTTACGGCGGATGGGTTTAATTTATATTTTTTATGAGCTTTAGATTTCCGATTTTTTAATCCTGAGAGGCGACTATTAAACCATGGCTCGCGCATCGACGAAACTACAGGTGAACGGGGAATAAATTGTTCAATTGCCAAGTTCATTATTTTATAAAACTGATCAATATAAGCGTCTAAACTACCCGTTATATATTGATCCCAATTAATATTGTCCAGAAACTCATTTAAAGCATTATAATTTCCCTTATTAAAATTTAAAGACTCACTAGAGTTAAAATTTACGTTAACATTAACACAATTTTCAAATATTAATTGGATATGTAGTGGTATGTGAAAAATACTTGAAGAACCGCCGAGATCATTACAAGCAATGATTGTGCCAT
The DNA here is from genome assembly GCA_963691935.1 of Nephrotoma guestfalica. Lineage (NCBI taxonomy): Eukaryota > Metazoa > Arthropoda > Insecta > Diptera > Tipulidae > Nephrotoma > Nephrotoma guestfalica. Next base: position 233,318,098 of record OY829915.1, on the reverse strand, counting down.
GTACTTCTACTGGAACGAACACCAGATCGAGGATATTGCTGCACTGGTTCTCGATGTTATTAATCTGTCTTAGCCCGAGTGAACAGATTGAGTCCATCACCAGATCTGAAGTTAGATCACCATTGAATGGCAGAAGTTCATCATCTACTGTAAGCCATTTTATTTTCGGTAAGTTAAGATCTCCAAAAATCATCACACAATCAAAATCAGGAGCTGCAGCTGCTAGTTGGTTTGAGAAAAATAAAGATAGCTCACCATATATATTAACTGAGGATCCGTATGGTATGTAAACAGCAACTATCAACACCAGCTTTCCATTGAAAGCAAGTTTAACAGCCAAAATCTCCAACTCGTTACTCCCAAGGTCAATAATATCCGCACGTATATCTTTCGTGACCGCTAGCAGAACTCCGCCACCTCTCGCTGTCGATTCAAGATCCGTATAACGATCGCGTCTGAAAACATAGTAGTCTGGAGGGAAGTACTCTGCAGAATTGTGCGAGCTTGTTAGCCATGTTTCCGTGATGCAGATGACATCATATTCATTTTCCAACACTGATAGGTACGTTTCACGCGTTTTTGATCGTATTCCGCTAGCGTTGTGATAATAAATAGACAATGTGTTGGTTTCATCTGAGAGTGGCAGTGTCAGTTGAGCGATAGGTGCAGACAGCGGCATCGGATTTGAAGAAGGTATAAAATCAGTTGAGGTCGCAGTAAATATTGTTACAACGTCGTTAGAGCTGAGCGTGGGACTAAAAAATTATTATTCATTGATTTCCGACGTGAATTTAAAAATTCTTTAATCAACACTCCAGAAGGCCACGCCGATGAATCCAGCATTTGGTTAATTTAACATTTATCAAAAGTGTAGCTACACAAATTAACAAATAACAAAAGTGTAGTTACACAATAAGATAAAAGTGTAGCTATATAAACAAAAAATATGGCAGGGTTGAATTTTCAATTTTTCTCATTAAAACCCGATTTTTACAAGAAAATGAAAAACGATTATACAAATAAAACTAAAAATAATTGGTATTTATTCATTGAACATCATAGAACTATACACCCAGTCTCGTATATATTTGATGGCCATTTACACGTGATGCTAGAGATATCTACTTAAATCTACAATTTCGATGCGTTAATACAAAATGCTAGAGATTTCTACGCAAATCTGGTTATACCCACATTTTGGGGATTGAATTGTACTTCCGATTATCAAAGTAGGCCATCAAGTGAGATCGAGTATTTTCAACTTCAGTTTCAATTTAAATTCGATAAATTCCCCGAATAAATTTAGAATATAAATATATCCAAATAACTGATAATAGGTTGTAAACGGGCCAAAACGCGTCTCGTCTGAAGCCGTTCAGATCGACTTCTGACTGATGAACACAGGCAATTTCCATAAAAAATTACCCGAGGGTCGCATCGATATGCCGCATATCACTAAAAATTGTGAAAAGTATCCCCAAAATGCGAGTATAACCAGATTTGCGTAGACATCTCTAGATTTTTGTATTAACGCATCGAAAATGAAGATTTAAGTAGATATCTCCAGCATCACGTGTAAATGGCCATCAAATATATACGAGACTGGGTGTATAGTACTATGATGTTCAATGAATAAATACCAATTATTTTTAGTTTTATTTGTATAATCGTTTTTCATTTTCTTGTAAAAATCGGTTTTTAATCAGAAAAATTAAAAATTCAACCCTGCCATATTTTTTGTGTGTATAGCTACACTTTTTATCTTATTATGTAACTACACTTTTGTTATTTGTTAATTTGTGTAGCTACACTTTTGATAAATGTTAAATACTTCCCACCGGTTAGGTTAAGCCTACTGAAATCATCCGATAATTGTGACATTTTTGTAAACAAACTCTGCGATGTCTTGTTATTTACTATTAAAAGAAAACTACTGGTAATTTTACTTTATGATTTGTTGTAATTTACGTATTCTTACATTTTAATTTTTTTATACAGATATTAACATTCTTTTGTTTTTTTTTATTTGAGAAATTCAGTCATTTCTTACCACAAATATTTAAATGGAATGCAGCATCAACGGAACAAGATAGTTGTTGGAATCGTAGATTCCAAAACCCAAATTTTGTATGCATGAGTTGTTTTTATTTCTCTCAAAATTCTTATAATAAATATTTTAACAGTGTACTTACTAATACATATTTATTTTTGTTAATTGTCAGAAACGGCAGTGTCATTAGAGAGCAGTGTTGTGCCGTAAAGTTTACAGCGTTCAGTTAACTAGTATTGTACACTTGTAGACAATGTATGTAGACAATTAAAAAAATCAACGATGTCATCGAATCAACGAATGTTGACAATGCCAAAAATTATTGCTTCTGGAATCAGCAAAATTTTATGAATTCTTTTTTAATGAAACATTTCAAGATGGAGAGCTTGATTCTCTCCTCACAGTGCGAAATTCGTAAGTGTGCGTTGTTTACTGACCCCTTCCGACATGTTTACTGATTTCCGTGGCAGTCATGGTGGTCTTTGACCAATACAGTTCCTAGTGACTAGATAGTAAAACCAAACGAAATGGTCCATCAGGTGACGTGTGAACCATTTCGTTAATATAGAATCCTTATTTCGACGGAACAGTAAAACAATTTCTCAATTTTTATACGCACATCTACTGATTTTGTATTTTAGTCTTAACAGATTTACTTGATATGTATTATTATGGTCTGAATGAAAAAATTAACAGTTCCCTGTGTTAAAAAGTAAAACTTTATATAACGTTAAATTTTTTAAACAAACACGTAGGTATTAAAATTCAATGTACCTACACATTCCTCCAAAAATGTAAATCTCAGCTGCCCTGAACAAAATGGATATTGCTTACATTAAACGATCTTAAACTGTATGCTTGTTTAAAAAAGTTTAATCACAGCTATTAGACACTTTTATTTGGTAATACCAAACAAAACAATCGGTTGTACAGAAATTCGTCAAGTGGCCGCCATATTTGTTGCTGGCACATATACGCACTCAAAATTTACTGGTGGCTGAATTTCGTTGATACAGTTCGCCATGGACATACATATATGTCGGACTGTATGGCATGTGCCACAACATTATTGAAACCACATGTTGTCTTGCCTAATTAATTTTCGAAGCAAAAGCCACGAAGCCATTAAGATGAAAATGAGCCTTATAGCTCAGCAGGCTTAAGTTTGTGAGACAATTGAGTTTTATGCTTACATGCTAAAATTGCAAATCTTTCGTGAAAATGCGCTGTGGAGAGGTTCACGAAACGTCTAATTCTTGGCCGCGATGCCGAATTGATATTTCTGAACACTCAGCAACACTCTTACAAACTGATTCGATGATTTGTGTTTAACGGCTTATTGAAGGGTGGTCAGAGTGCCTAAAATCACTAATTGGTCCAGTCTCCCTCAATTTTTTTATTAATCTCTTCAAGGTTGATGATGTTAAATCATTCTTCCGATCAAATTTTGGTCAACAATCAAACCCAGTGATAACGCATTGTTTTTTCGTGTAGCGCTCTATTTTTAATATTCTGGCACTGTCAACCGACACGCTGCCTTTATTTCGTTGGTAACAAAATATCGCGATAATTGATTGATAAAAATTATAAATTTTTATAGAGCGCGCTGGATACAGAAAAAACTCTTTGAAGATTTTGCGTTTTCCTGATTTTTTTTTCTCGAATGATTACATAGAAACAATTTTGGGCTCCACTCGTTCTTCACCAAACTTCATGTCATTTAATCGAAAGCTAGCAGAATCTAAATCGAAAATCGGACCAAAAACGAAATCAGAATGCAAAACTAAAACAATCGACATGTAAATAATTTTAGGATTATTATGGCCCAAACAAATGCTCCATTATGTTTGTGACATGCCCCATTTGTTTGTCAATAGATCAAGTTTTGCGTACTAATTTCTGATTTTCGATTTAGGTTCTGCTAGCTTTAGGTTAAATGACCTGAAGTTTGGTCAAGAACGAGCGGAGCCCAAAATGTTATTATTGGGCATTCGATTAGGCCGTAATAAGCCTAAAATTATTTGTATGTCGATTGTTTTAGTTTTGCGTTCTTAATTCGGATTTGGTCCGATTTTCTATTTGGGTTCTGCTAGCTTTAGATTAAATGACCTGAAGTTTGGTTTAATGGGGAATTTGCTAAGGCCGAAATAAGCCTAAAATTATTTGTATGTCGATTGATCTAGTTTTGCGTTTTAATTTGCGGATTTGGTCCGATTTTCGATTTGGGTTCTGCTAGCTTTAGCTTAAATGTCATAAAGTTTGGTCAAGAACGAGCTAAACCCAAACTTGTATTATTTGGCATTCGATTAGGCCATAATAAGCCTAAAATTATTTGTTTGTCGATTGATCTAGTTTTGCGTTTTAATTTGCGGATCTGGTCCGATTTTGCTAGCTTTGGATTAAATGTCCTGAAGTTTGGTCAAGAACGAGTGAAACCCAAAATTTTCTTATTGGGCATTCGATTAGGCCGTAACAAGCCTAAAATTATTTGTATGTCGATTGTTTTAAATTTGCGTTCTAATTTCGGAGTTAGCCCGATTTTCGATTTGGGTACTGCTAGCCTTAGATTAAATGACCTGTAGTCTGGTCTAGAAGGATTGGAGCCCAAAATGTTCTTATTGGACATTCGATTAGGCCGTAATAGGCCTAAAATTATTTGTATGTCGATTGATCTAGTTTTTCGTTCTAATTTCGGATTTGGTACGATTTTCGATTTGGGTTCTGCTACCTTTGAAGTTTATCACTTACCAGAATTATGCTTTTTCTAGAACGAATGGACTAAAATAAATTTAAATTGGGTATTTAATTAGCCTAAAATTAACCTTTAATTTTCCAATTGTTTTTAAATCATTTTTTGACATGGGTTCTGCTAACTTTTTCTAATATTAGCAGAACCCATAGTATTAGTTGGAAGGGATGGAGTCCAACATTTTTTAAACTAACATTTAATTAGCCTATTATTAGCCTATAATTATCCATACTCTCTTGTAATGTTCTGCTGTATGGGTTCCGCTAGCTTTAGAGACGTCAATTTATATCAAAAGTAACAGTTGGACAAACGCGTTGTCACAAGTTTTTAAAATAGGATTTCGGTCTAGCATTAGATCAAGAAGATCAACAATATATTGAAGATAATATTGATGCCGGTATATCTGCAACAGAAATTAATGGCCCATATAATAACAGTTCAGTGGACGGCTGTAAAATATCTGGCGATCAAAATACATGTGCTAATGACTCCATGGGTCTACACGGTTGATATTGCAGAAATGGAGACATTTATAGACATGAATTGTATTATGGGGTATCATAAACTATTGCTCTCCAGAACCAGATATTGGTGTTCTTTATATAGCCAAAAATATGCCATTAACGGGGTTTGCAGACATACGAAAAAATTTAAATTTCTGTAATAATGAATCGCAACTGTCATGAATCATTTCAGTAATTGTTTTCAAAGTGCCATGAATAATACAAGAACACAGACAATTCATGAACATATGATTAAATTCAAAGGGCATAATACGGGAATTCAAAATGTGGTGTAGAGCTTGACTCACAAAGTGGATATCTTTTTCAATGTGATTTACTTCCCGGAAGAAAAAATTATGGAACAGAGATAGGCTTGGGTGAATCAGCTATTCTAAGTTTATTAAAATGTTTGGAAGATCTGATAATCTTGCAATAAAAAACATTAAGGCATGTGGTACAGTACGTACAAAAGAAATGATTTACCAAAAAATGCGGCCATTGTATAAAAATATGAAAAGACGAGATATATTTGCAAAAAGTTTCGAATGTATCTCATTTATAAATTAGATGGATAATAGGTCTGTTCATTGGTTGACTAATTTCTTATCATCAATACCGAAAACCACAGACAAACGACGGAAACCACGTTCATCTGATAAAATTAATATTTTGTGTCCTGAAATTGTTACAAAATATAATAAGAATATGGGAGGAGTACTTTTTTTCTAATCCATGCAATCTTTTCTGGAGCCGAAGCACTTCCTGCTCTTTCGCTGTTCATTTTTCCCGTCTTACTTCATGCAATTTCTGCCAACTCGAAGATGTACGGCTATAGGACCAATTTAAATTATCATCTGCGCATTGCACGCCTATAGGGGGTCGTAGTTGTGTTCCTTTTAACTACAAATTGTAATATGTTGATGAAAATTTCCTTTTGCATCCAGAAAAGCCTAAATATAACACTATTTGCGCCTTTACTTTGATTTCTTGGATGTTGTAATTCAATTTTTTCACAAAGTAAGTCGTGTTTGTTAAAAAATGCACTTAACAAAATTTCGATTTCTAAAATCGCGATGCTTTGTCAAAAATAAAACAAAATGTCGAACACAATGGTAAGCTAAAGTAAAGCAATTTTTTAAGCAAATCTAGTAACCCGAATCAAACAAAATTTGTGGTATAAAAAGAAAAACTTTTTGTACTTCATGTTAGTAGTTCCACACATACATACTCGAACGTTTATAATTAAAATGTCAATAAGCTATGTAGCTTATTCCCACTGCGAATAAGCAGAAATGCATTTCATGTATGTCTTATGTAATGCTAACGCCCGAACAGCAGCAACTGAATACAAGAGACGATAGCCAAATGGGGATCGATTTCCGGATTACAGAGTATTTCAAAATGTACATCAAATGTACAGTGAAGGCGAAGTCTCTCGTCGTCCGAGGAGATATGAAACAGCCGGTAAACTTGATATAGACGAAGATAGAGTAATTGGAATGAAAAATTTACCATGAATAAAGGGAGCAATTTTGTCAAAAAATGCTGCGTCAATGCCAATCAAATTCGCAATTGTTTAACAACATTTTAAAAGGCAGGGGATGATTATTATATCCATAATTTACACTATTGGACCCGCGTAAATCCAAAAAAAGTGCGGCTTACTCGGTTTCAATGTTTGTTTTCTACAAAATGACTTGGATGAATTACTTGATGACGTTTCTCCAAAAACAAGTGAAAATATGGAGACAACACCTCAACGTAAATTATCTACGCAGCTGGATTGAAGGGGAGGGTCCATTGCATGGCCACTACACTCTCCTGATCTAAATCCTTTAGACTTTTTCGGTGGGGTTATTATAAAAAGCTAGTTTATGAAAGAGTAATCGTGGCCGATCAGGAGAAAGCATCGATTTTACAAATCAAAATTTTGTTAAGTGCATTTTTTTATATAGCACGACCTACTTTTTGAAAAAAATTGATAAAAAACATTCTGTTGTGAATAGCCCGGTGTGTGATACCATTTTAAAATCTGCATTAGTGTCGCATATTTTTCTGGTAGTGGGTCAACTTTTTGTAGTACGTTATTTTCCCGCTGGCGATATTAAACATCAACAACAGTTTTTTGAGAAACAAAAAGACTTTACAAAGCCATTGTTTTTATTTGACAGACGATAATATCGCTTACAAAAGTGATGTTTTTGGAAACGCATACCCTTCTAGATTGTATTAAAAAGAAAGTTAAACAAAAGAACTCTTGGTTTGTTTAATTAATTTTTTTGGTGAGTACCCATGCTATTTCACTAGAAAATGCTAAAAGTGGAATAAATTTTGCACCATCAACATTTCGAAAAAACTTTACTTGGCTGTTTTTGTTGGAAATGAGCTCCCCTATCACCCTGCTTCATTTGATCGTCCAATTGGGGACACCCACTATGGTTACTCTACATTAAGGAATGGACCACCACAAGGAAAACATGCGTCTGTTGTGCTCGTCTGTTTTATCGAGCAGCAAGATTGTTAAAAATTATTTTTATTTCTTATTTTTAGTTTTATAATGTAATTTAATTATTTAATGTTGAATTCTGATATCAAATATAGCAACCTGTCCTATGAAGCATATTAGGACTCTTTTGTCCCCTGAATTTTCTCGAATTCAAGAAGCAAAATTGAAACTTTTTTATGACTAAATAAAGCCGTTAAACTGAAAATAACTTTTATTTTATGCTTGTTGTTGTGTTACGTGTCGAAAAGGTATCTGGATAATATTCTAGGTACTCCGAAAAAATGAATTCCTTTTTGTAAACACAAACTCCCTTACAAATAAACCGAGAGACCAGTTTACAGGTTTTATCATAACGCCAATGCAGCTTCAACACTAATAGGGTACTACACGTAATTGTATTCACCACCATTTTTCAGTTTAGGTGGGACTCTGAGATTTTATTGAGAATATTTAGTAGGAATTGTTTGCACTAAGATTTTAAATTGTTCATCAGTAGCTGACCTGTGGATCCTACTTACGAATATTCATCGTCGAGGTTTTACTACTGTTACTTTATTGAGATCATCATGACAGGCAATGCTCTGTTGCAGTTGTTGGACTGTTTTCACCAAGCGGTTGAATTTTCCCAATGGTTGCAGTTTATATTTGAACTTATTTTCTAGCGGTATAGGTAACTCGGGCTGATTTAGCGCGGAGGTCGCAAAAAAACATTACATAGTTGAAAAACAACGTCTGATTTGACGAGCGACTGTTAAATTAAAACAGAGATTTGGTGACTTATCTAAGATAAGAGTAAGTAATAATCGAAAAAACGTTTTAATTTCGTCACAAAACAAATCCAATTGGAAATTTTTTAACAGTGCAAATTTACTGTATTCCGAATACACCCATAAATCAGATTAGCTGGTTTTGTGTTACGTATAGTCATATTAAACTTGATAAAACTATCTTCTGCCAAAATAAATATTGATTTGTTCATACAAATTGCTTGAGTAATTAAAATATTCTAAGGTTAATATCTGACCTATCCCCAAATTTTATAATTTTATGAATAATTTTCCAATTTTGTGGTCAATATTTATACAAAATTCGTTTTAATTATTCCTAATTATATGAAACATGTTTTTGTATTTTTAGATTACTGATTAATTAGAGACACTACACACATACCCTACACATTCTAGATATTGATTTTACCCACAAATATGTGTTAATGAGCAATTTTCTTGTGAATTTGATATCTGAATGTTATTTAGTTTAATTGATGTTGGTTGTTGAAATATAATATTCCAAAATATTTAACTTCGTTTCAACCACGCACTAATTAGGTTTGGGAGGTTATTGTATTAACTCATTGACTTAATCTAAAATATTTGCATAAACTTGAAAAGTGTTATAGAAATTTCCATACGCTTTAATTGATGTGAAAATTACGTGGCCTTGAACAGTAAAATTTAGATAACATAAGTTACTCTTCAACTAATTAATTGTTGGGAATTTACTAATTTTCTGTAGTTAATATTTAAGGCGTTGGTATTAATACGAGCAGTCTACAGCAGGCTAGTCCACCAATCTCCAGACCATGGAATAACAAGGTTATATATCCAACTGGGCACATTAGGAGATAACGATAATTAATTATATATTTTTTGGGAGCGAGGCCCTAGATTCATTGGCACTCTGAAATCAATACCAAATCAACGTCCAATCACCAGGTTAGGGACGGCTTCATATTCGTCATCAGTACGTGACCCATACACGTTACGAATGTGAAGTTTTCGAAAAAATAACAAAACATGGCGGACTACAAAATTTGTCAAAATAACAAAAATGCACATGAATTACATAGTAAAACAGTTGACAAAAGCAATGTTAAGATTATTGAAAAATTTTGCTATGAAAATCAACTGCTCGTTAATACGCAATTAGTAAACTAGCGACTTCGGCAATGACAATAACAAAGAATAGATTAATACGAAATTCGAAATGTTCAAACAAATAAAAATTATCCCCATTTTAATACGATGACGTCGACTTATTTCTTATTGACTCCGAACTTGATCAATTTTTACAAAACTAAAATCTGGCATATCGTCAATTGGACTAATTAAATAAATTCAATGAGATTTCCGGCTGCTTCCCTGTCGGTGTTATCTGGCTTATCGTCAATTGAGTTTAATTAAATAAATACAGCAGGATTACAAAATTTTGGTCTGTGCTGCTAATAGGAAAGTTCCGAAGGTCGTCGTATACTTCCCAATTGTTATTGGGTTGTTTAATTATGGAGGTGTAATGCTTTAAATTTTGATTATAATTGATTATGGCTTTCAAATGAAAATTTTCAGAGTTTAATTTGATTACTTCTTGGATATCGCTTATTTTTATATTGTAGTTTAAGTTTTTGACAGATTGTAGGTCTGCTATAGCTAGTCCGTAGTGACTAACGATTTTGTCTACAATTAAATTATCTCCACAGCCCGAGCACGTTAAGCTTCCAAAGGATATGGAATTTTGTACGTCACGGATTGTATTTTCGTCTACTGCAAAAATAACGAAAGGCAGATAACAGATGTGGGTATTTCTAACTCGGACTTGGCCTCCTTTGATACACTTTTGATAAATTGACACATTCTGCGTTTAGTTCTTTAGTATTCTCATATTGTTTGATACACGTTATTTCTCTAAAATCGAACAAAATATTTGTACGCGCATCGCATAGTTCAGAACTTAGTTTTCTGGACGATATAAATTCGGAAATGAGGAAGGAAAATGCATGTTTAAAGACTCTATATCGATACCCATATAGACAAAAACTTGAATAAGTGAATCAAATCCACACGAGTTGGTTACTGATAAGATTTGATCACCAAATACTTTCGAACCTCCATTTTTCAGTACTGGTACTTTTTCGGGAACAAAACCTTTAATACGAGCAGCGCATTTCGGGTCAGATTTAAAAAGATCTTTATTAACATGTCTAAGCAAAACGGGTTTGCCAAAATGTTTAGGGAACTTATTAGCCGGTCTCATTTGCATTTTCCATTGTTCTTCTTGGAACATATTTTCTACGTCAATTTTACTTGTTCTTGGAGTTGGTTGTAGTTCCGGCATCTTTATAGATATTAATTTTTGCACAACGGCGTTGGAAGCATTACCATTTATGTCAAACATAGTAGGAAAAAAATTGGCCCATAAAATTACATAAGCAAAATATTTTTTAATTACAAATGTCACAAACTCGGCACAATAAAAATTATTTGCTTTCACTCCACGTTCCTTAAGAATTGTTCGTTGCACGTCTAGTTATATTGATTGGTATTTCGAATAAAACGGATTGACAATGTCTTCTGGCCAAATATTAATATTAAATTATACTATTTCCTCCGGTTTACTACTTTCAAAGTCCGCATATTTTCCACTATCAAGTTTCCTAAATTTTGTGAGCAGCAAATAAATATTGGTGTAATTTTTTTTGCACTGCAAAATTGAAATTCTCCAGAATGGATTCCGACATTTTCATTCAATTAAATGCATCATTTATGGCATTTATTAGAGCCCAAGACCAGTCAACTACAAAATAATTATTTTTTAATTGTTTTATGGCCTCGATCTCCTTTTTTACATTTCTTAAAAATGCGCGTATAGTTTAAGCGTCGTGTTGAGATGATATGAATTCAGCAATAGGAATTATGTTTAAATTCACTTTTACGATCAAGGCGTAATACAAAATTGTTTTATAAACGTGTTCCTTGTGACAAAATGTCAAAAGGTTCCTTGGCATCAAAATGTATACCTTCTTCTTTTAAACGAAAAATTTGTTCTTGGCGTAAAAGAACTATTTACAGAGGTTCTGTTACTGAGTAAATATATCGATTAGTTCTAGGTTCCATACAGCACTGAAAATAAATATCAACCAAATCGCAGTCTAAAACTAAATCATCATTTTTATGAAAATCTGATTTGATTTTTCTTACGGCTGGAGTCGTCATATCCAGGGTATTGCCAGTTCCATAGAGGCCTAGATCACGACAGCTTACCAAGTCCAAATACGTATTATGGGCACTTTTGTTTAGACGATACTGTCTAAATACTTTTTTATCTGAATGGACAATTTCTCCTTGGTCACCTTTGATATATATTTTGATTTCTCCATTTAAAAACAAATCAAATTTATATTTTTGTTTATGGGGTCGGTCTTTGCATGATCCATATGCTACGATATTCTTCAGTTTTTTCGATAAAATGTGTATCGTCTCGAAAATTACAACACATGGATTTTTTTCTTTTAAAATTCTGTGTATCATTTCCCGTTTTTGAGGTTTTGTGAGAAACTCTAAAGCCTCGTTGAATTGGGCGGTCCATTTTAGGATCCAATTTTCTGGTTTTCGGTATTACGTCACTTTACGTCCAAAGCAGAATAAATAGAGTTTTACAGTAAACACCCTCAAAACAAAACAATTACTTAAAAGCTGACCTACAATACGAACGAGTACTAGGAGAATGGAGTTGTCAAAGTATTATTTACTTGATTTTAACAAAAAGAACCACAAAAAACTATTTTCACTCAAAAAATATTTTCGATTTTGGAAAAAAACAGAACATAAATGGTAGTCATAATTGGTAGAATATTATACATTCTGTCAAAAAAGTCCGAGATCACATGATCTAGGGGCCAATTTTGATCACCGAAACGAGGGAATATACGACCAGAAAATATCTCATGCAGTAACTGGATTGTTTCACGGGCTGTATGGCATATCGCATCGTCTTGTTGAAACCACATGTCGTCCGTATCAATATCATCCAATTTAAGTATAAAAGACTCGGTTGTCATGTCGCGATAACGAACACCAGTAACAATAATTGCTTGACTAGTCTCATTTTTAAAAAAATAGTGGTCCAAAAATTCTTCCAGCCCAAAATCTGCACCAAACAGTGAAGCGTTGTGGATGCATTTGTTCTCCGACAATCACCTGTGAGTTCTCTGAACCCCAAATGCGCCAATTTTGACGATTAACGAAGCCATCTATGTGAAAATGAGCTTCATCGCTTATGATGATTTTGCTCGAAAAAAATTCAACAATGAACACGCGTTGATGTTTCGAGCTAATACTAAATTATTTAATTTTCTATTTGATTCAAATCATGCATACATTTTGGGACACCCTCTAGTAGTACTGTCCCATCAACGTCCACCCTTATCGGTTATACTAATCGCAAAGAAATGAAATTGATTTACGAATTCCTAAAATACTCGAATATAATGTAATTGAGTCTAACAAACCTACTTGGAATTTTCCCCTTCTAGTGATTCAAAAAAAAAAACAAATACGGAAGACGGAAAATCGAAAGTTAAACGATATCACGATATAGGCGACAGTTTTCCTCTACTGAAAGAATATTACAGAAAAACCTGGAAAAAGTTCTAGATCTAGCTGATGACTATCATCTGGTACCATTAGATGAAACAGACCGAAATAAAACCGCTTTTAGTACAACTTTTGGATACTATCATTTTAGAAGAATGCCGTTTGGTTTGAGGGGTTGCCGGAGCCTTTTCAGCACCTAATGAATTGTGTACTAAGTGGTCTCAATGGTATCAAATGTTTTGTTTACCTACATACGATGTTGTAGTTCCAATTGAGTAAAATTCCGTGTAACCTGACACAAAAATAATGTATTACACACCTGCATAAGGTTGACCTACTCTCGACAAGAATTCTAGAGCAACATTTTTCCCAAAATCTGGTGGCAGTCTGGGGTAAAAAATTATTAAAGTTGGTTAAAGTGACGTTTTTGAAATAAATAATTTTGAGATGAAATTCAGCCTTAAGTAAGTTATAGGGGTGGTCTGAAACTGATTTATTCAATGTAATTAATTAAAATAAATAAAATAAAATGTGTAACAAATTATGGTACAGGTTCGTTTCATTGAGGCGGGCTAATTTGGTCGGTGCAGGTTTAGAGCACAAGTTTATTGTGTTAGAACCAACCGATCAAAATTCTATCGTCAATTTACTAACTAGAGCGCAAAAATTACTTTAAACTTCAGTTGCTAATAAAAGTCACTTGTCACAGAACGATAATTCTATCGCTACCAAAGACATCGTTGAATTGTCAGAAAATATGATAAGATTTTAGTAGTGCAATATCAAAATTTATCAAAATGATAAAAAATTGCAAATCTTGTCAACTGAATCAATCTGGTTTACCTAAAAAATTTCCTACTAAAATTACTGACACGTCAACGCGCCCATTTGAAAAACCCTTTCTTATTCCAAATCAAGAGATTGATACAGTTGCTCGAGCAATCGTCGAAAATTTTGTTTGTGTACTAACTTTAATTCTCACTGATCAAGGTTCTAACCACATGAGTGAATTATTTCAAAGAATCGCCAAAATAGCCTATAGATTGCCAATTGAAGCTCCTCCAGGATGTTTGGGTAAGTTTTCGTAAACTATTCGTAAGCTCGAATATTCGCGAATATTAATATTCGCACTACTCCTCAATTTTTTCACTTCTTTTTTTATGTTTTTGCGAATCACGAACGCAACCAAAACAGGCTACCTTGATTTAACATTTTGCAACATCCTCCAGCCCGGTAAGTTGACTCACATCTCTAGGTGATGTCGGATTACCTAGTTTTTCCGGTTTCACGGCTGGCCTTACGTAGATGCCACTAGCAGTTTGTACGACAGCACTTCTCACCTGCCCATCCTTGGCGAGGTTTGTGTCAATTACCAATCCCTTCGGCCATGAATTTCGTGGTAAATTGTTAACAACGATAATGACCACATTGCCCTTTTCAATCGGTTTTACAGGCATGAACCATTTCGTTCGCTTTGTCAGAGTGGGCAAATACTCGGTTAACCATCGCTTCCAAAATAAGTTCGCTAAATGTTGCGACTTCCGCCAGTTCTTTCTGAGTAGCAGGTCCTTATCGTTGAATTCACCTGGGGGTTTTGTACCGCTTGATGAACCCAGTAAAAAATGGTTTGGAGTAAAGGCTTCAGAACCTCAATGGAAAAGAACATAATAAGCGGGCGATAATAAATAATGTTTTCAATCTCTATTAACAGATTTCGAAGCAATTCGCCACCTGGGTTGCACTGAGACATAATGTGGTATAAGGTATTCTTGATTGTCGTGTGGTAACGCGGGCAGATTAAACAGCCATCTGGATCCCGGGGTTGTAAATTCTACATGAAGTCGACTCTGATCGATTACAGATAGTGCCCGACGAAACTCGGCTTCCGCTGCGCATAAATTCGTTCCATTGTCACTACGTATTTCGACTGGCGTGCCTCGTCTTGCGATGAAATTGAGAATACACATCTTGAGCGAGGACACTCTGGTTCTTACATCTCTGGCATGAAGATCGATGAATTACGTATTGCTGACGGAGTTCGTTAACAACGGTTTCATGGTGGTGGTATTTTCGATGGTATGACATGACAAACAAATAAGTCACCCTATGACCTTTCGGTAGCAATATTGGTCGTTTTTGATTCTTACTTGCATCTTCCGAAACATCAATCCTCCCTTTCATCCTTAAAATGCCAACGTCGTCCAAATATGGTGAAGTCTGGTTGGAAGCGATTGGTTGCGTAACAATATGTCTACCTCCATTTGATAGGAATCGTACTAGGCTCGACGGTAGAGTTCAGTGTTTGCTTTAATAAGCTCGGTTTGAGTGATAGGTCCTACGATTACGGCAGTATTATGGACTCTGCATCGTAGTTTAATTACATACCTCAATATAAATGCTTGCACACGAAGAAGGCGTTGCCAGCTGGAAAATCGCTCCACCTTGATTGCCGATGGATAATATTTGACCGTACGCCTGTAGTGGGGTTGGGTTAGTTGGGGTTGGTGGGGCAACCATGGTCTAGCTTGTCGAAGAAATTCAGGCCCGTTCAACCATCGACTAGATGAATTCAAATCTGTCAGTTTTTTCCATTTTGTGCAATGATCCGCTACATTTTTGGTGGGAAGCCACCTCCATTCCTTTAATTTCGTGGTTTCCATTATTTCACCAACACGATGTGCCACGAACTGATAATATTTGCGATGATAGGATTGCAGCCAGCAGAGAACCGTACGTGAATCGGACCAGAAAATGCGCTCTTGAATGTGGATGGAGTGGGTATCGCCAATGTTGTTAGCTATTCGGGCGCCGAGTACCGCCGCTTGTAACTCAAGTCGAGGAATTGATAATGGTGTAAGTGGTGCGACTTTCGTTTTAGCTGCAACCAAGGTACAGTGGATATCGTTGCCATGTACGATGAGGAAGTAAGCAATAGCTGCAAAGGCGTGATGACTTGCATTGACAAATATATGAAGTTGTATTATTTTTGTGTCTCTTCATTTTCCATACCATCGAGGAATTCGTATCTGCGCTATTTGTGCTAACAACTGGATCCAAGTTTTCCACTTGTCGAATTGCTCGTCGTTCAATTTTTCGTCCCATCCGATCGATGATCTCCTAACATCCTGCAATAGAATTTTAGCGTAAACCAACTAAAATCCCACGGACATTAGAGTCCTTAAGAATTCACGCTTGGTGAGTTGCTTCTCACCCGATAAGAGATCACTATCCTGTTGTCGGTGAGATAATGAGTAACTAAATGTGTCGGTCTCAGTATTCCACCGCATTTCTAGCACATTTTCGCCTTCGGTTTCCTGGTTGATATTCAGCTCTTTCTTTACCTCTACCCTGCGTGTTTATATATTTCTATGACCTGCCAGTTCGATGACTTCATCCGAGGTGTCGACACTGTCTAGCCAGTCATCCACATAATGGTTGTTCGTTATTGCATCGGAAGCTCGCAGGATACTTTTCGGTGCGTTCACGTTTTTTACATATTGCGCCGAACTGGGGAGCAAGTGGCCTCAAACGTCATAACCTGCATAACATAAACATCAGGATTGTTGATCAGCTTCTCGAATGCGTATTTGATGAAACATTTCCCTTATATCACCACAGATGGCCACTCTTCTCTCCCTAAATCTTTGAATTACTCCTGGCAATGCTGCAAGTTTATCTGGGCCCTTCATGAAAACTGAATTCAACGATATTCCGTTAATTTTGCTGGCTGCGTCCCATACAATGCGAACTTTATTCGGTTTATTCGGATTAGTCAATGCAAATATAGGTAGATACCATATTCTTGGAGATGACTGGATCAATTCATGAGGTAACAACTTACGTGCATAGCCCTTGGCGAGATACTGACGAATTTTCTCCTTTAAGATTTAAGCCAAATCATGGTTTCGTCGCAACTTCTTTTCGAGACACGCCAATCGATTTAGTGCCATAGGTAAACTATCTGGGAGCCGTACTTCATCATATTTCCTGAGCAGTCATGTTTCAAACCACTGCTCTCGGCGCATTGTGGTTATCTCTAGTAACCTTTCTAATGAGAAAAATTCTTTAACCAAAGTCTCCATCCGCTGATCAGTATTACAATCACACATATGGAAAATATAATGGCAATGCGGCGGTGACATAGTAGAATTGGCTGCTTTGTTTTGGTCGTAAAAGCCGTACACAACCCACCCTAATCTAGTTATGGTGGCCGCTGGTTACTGTGAGTATCACAGTAACCAGCGGCCACCAAAAATTATCAATCTCAATGATAATGCGAGGGACTGCTTGTTTGTAATCCTGGATCGGAACTCCCTGTAGATGATGGTAATTATTCGTCATCTCTTTCGCAGCAGCGAATTGCACCGGTAGATTTAGACTACTTACGGTTCTGACATTATTGATGCGGTACTTTCGACTCCCTTGATAATTTCCCGATATTTGCAGCGAAACTATCTTAGAATCCTTTTCTTCTCGGACAGTGTCTGCTGTCCATTTCAGGCACAAGCTCTCGGGGGTTCCTTCTAATTCGAGCTCTTTTGCTAAATCTATGTCTAGTAGCGTTAAAGATGAGCCTTTATCAAGGAAAGCAAACGTATTTATGACGCTTTTTCCCCGCAGAGAGTGACCGGAATGATTTGGAGAAGAGGTAATTGTTGTGATCGACGTTGGGCATTACAATGTAAAGCGCAATTAGCAACGATTTTGACACCTTTTTTCATCTCGGGTAGTACCTCGCCATGAAGCAGTGGCTGGTGTAACGCCTTGCAATCCTGCGTTCGAATGGTCACTATGATACATCTTGATGAAACTCTCACAGCTTTTTAGCATATAATCGGATTTCTTACACAGCTGGCATCTCTGATGATCATCAACAGTTCGATTATTGTTAATATCTCCCGCGTGCGTATGCAGATAACCTCTAGCGCTAGATTGTCGCTTTTCCTGCTTGACGTTGATACTGTCAGGAGCGAAAGATGGTATGATAACCGCACTTGCTGCTTGTGCGATTGCAAAAAGCCAATTCCCAAATGTGGATAAAGTGACGTCTGGCACAAACTGTTAATATACGGCCCAGTTTTATTTTATGTGAGGCGGAAACCGATCTGTTAACTCCTGTAACAGTGAAGGATTGTTCATATGCGTCAGTAATCCGGCAGCTTCGATCGTGGCGCATAGGTTTTGCACTAACAGCGCGAATAAAATTAGGGTTTCTAATTTTTCTGCTTTCGGAGCCGGTTCACTTGACTGATGGATGATCAGTTCTTGGCGGCCGTACAGCATTCTCAACGTTATTATCACATCCAATACTGAGGATGGTAAAAGTAGACGGCATCTCACTGGCTCTAGCGCTTTACTTTTCAAACACCGTTGTAGAGGTAGTAGATTTTCAGCATCGCTAAAGCCACATGTCTCTGTTGAACTTTCGTAGCTTATGAACATTGGCCATTTCGATGGCCATTCCGATGGTTGCCCGCTGAAATGAGGAAGTTCCTTGGAAACTACATGTCTTGCGACAATGTCTAGTGACACTATGTGACAACACATAGTGACTTTGGACCATTCATTCATATATTCGAAAATTATATGATTCCGGAAACATTATTTTGTTTGTTTATATCACGAAAAAATTCGGTCTTATTTCGGTCCCGTCCCACCCACATCTATTGAAAGTAAAATTTTAACTACAACAAAAATTCAGAATATATTTATAAAACTAACTTGATCTATTTAACACTGTACGACACTTTAAATCGTCTTGTAAGAAAAAAATGATTAATTGAAAATAAAAATGGTGACTTTTATAATCTCTGTTATTCCTAACTAAACAATAGAGACGCCAGTTGCACGATGAACAAAAAACACCGATTTCGATAGCATTTTTTCTTAAACAATTGCGATTTTTCACAAACTTTTTGTTGCATTCTACTTTTGATTAAAGTACGCCATCATCAAATACACCAACAACCATAAAATCAGCAAGCACAAAAAGCTCCAGACAATTATTACATTTTCCAGTTTTAAATGGAAAAACTGTATACATTTTTTTCTTGAGTTATGAACTCTATATAAAACCATCTATTGTTTGTTTTTCACAATCACAGTAAAAAAAACGTTGTATTGTGCTTGGAAAATAATTTCAAAAAAATGAACTTTCAATCATATTTTCATACATACGAGTACAAACAATATTAATTATTATAATTTTTACACAAAATAGCTCTGTACATTTAAAGCTGACGTGTTTCACGTTTAGATGGAAAACTTTCTATTGTTTCATAATTTTTTCTGTTATGTACAGCTGTCACACCATAATGACAAACGAACACATAATAATGTTGTGCGCTACCATAGCATGCGATCACAATCATAAACTGTGTACTTACACGACAATCAACCTGTTAAATTATGTACAAAATGTTTAAAATTAAAAACTTATTTATAGTTTCTTACCCGGTTCTAAACTTTAACTCTCCACTGGATCTCGTTAATGATGGATTGTTCGCAGCAAAAAGTTCTGCTGTAGAAATATTTTAATTACGGTTTTAAATAGTTGTTTGAAAATGTATTTAGTGTTATGGTGGTCGCTTTTACTTTTGTCCGACATGCAATTAATTTTTTTTGTGCTAATAGTTTTTTGCAATGTTAAGTAGTTTATAAGTACCGATATGAAGTTTCTAACAAAAAAACTAAATTATATATGTGTTAGTACCACTCAATATTAAAGTCTTATTAAAATAAATTGAGTGCGATTTATTACACTGTAAAATTATTATCCGAATGTATTTTATAAATCTGGGCCAATAACAAGCCAAAATACTCAAAATTTACGTTGGACAATTGCTATTAACAAGAAAAACCCTAAACCGGAAAATCTTCTCTATAGATAGGCCAATTTCCTCTATATAGTGGTATCTTGCCCTAATCATAAGGGAAGTGGCTTCTTATTGGCCGAGATTGATAAAATACTGAATATATTGAGTGAAAATTTTCAATAAACATAATTTGATATTTTTTTGTCAAAGCTTTAGTTTTACATATTTGTTAAGTTTTTTTAAGTTATTTAAATATTTCTTTAATATCTTTTGTATTTATTATTCTATTTATATTTTATTATGCAAGTTATGAATTTATTTAGGTTAGGTTAGGTTAGAGTGGCTGCTTCCGCACACTTAGGCCAATAGCGGCTCATTGTGATACCACAGGATCCTATTTTCCCTTTACCCCCGTTAACACCATCCAGAGCTTCTTATGTAGCGTAAAATATCTCGCACTCCACAGTTCGCGAGTTCCGAAAGGCTGTTCATCCCGTACACACCTAAGTATTTATGCCTTCTGTATGATAGAGCTGAACACGAGCATAGGAAGTGATCTAAAGACTCTTCCTCCTCTTCGTCCATACAACTTCTACAAAAGTCATTCGTCTGTAGACCCAGCCTTCTCGCGTGTTCCCCAAAAAGGCAGTGTCCTGTCAGTATCCCTACGACCAAACTTAAGTCCCGTTTCCCCAGGGATGTGAGTGCCTTGGAGCGCTTCAAGTTCAGTTTTGGCCAAACCTGCTTTGCTACCCTGCACGTGAGAGTGTTGGTCCACCTCTAATTTGTCAAGGCGATTGCCTTTCTCCCGAGCGCCAATTTGAGCGCTGCTATAGGTCTCCCCAGAACTGCCTTTTCCGGCTGCATCTAGAGAGTCGTACCGTACCTAGCTAGTTCGTCTGCCCTGCAGTTTCCCGTGACGTCCGAGTGACCAGGGACCCAGATTATCTGGATGCTGAAATACTCGCTCATCTCATTAAGAGATGATCGGCAATCCAGCGCCACCCGTGACTTCAGACAAACCGCCTCTAGTGACTTGATCGCCGCCTGACTGTCCACATAGAATGCGATATCCCTCCCGGATACCACATTATACTTCAACCATGTCATGACTTCCCCGATCGCCACCACTTCAGCCTGGTACACGCTGCAGTAGTCAGGGAGATGAACAGAAATATTGACGTTTAGCTTCTCACAGAAGACTCCGGCTCCTACCTTACCGTCTAGCTTAGAGCCGTCAGTGAAAAATTGCAGTGCCTCATTTTCCAGTATTGATCCGTTCCTCCAGGATTCTCTCGAGGAACAGATGGTCCCGAAACCTTTATTGAAGCACAACGTTGGTTTACTATAATCTAGATTCGCCAGTTCTTCCCTTTGCGATCTAACTATCGTCGAGTGTCCCGTCTGAAGACACTTCCACTGCGAGACCGCCGAGAGTCTCGTGGCTACATTGGCTGCAATTTGTTTACCAAAAAATTCGATTGGAATAAGGTGGAACATAACCTCTAAAGCGCGGCTAGGAGTTGACCTAAGCGCCCCGCTTATAAGCATACAGGCCGTTCTTTGTACCTTTTCCATCATCCTTACATATGTTACCTTATTCAGAGCTGTCCACCACATGCCCACCCCATACATCAGCACAGGTTTTACCACTGCGGTATAGATCCAGTGCACCAGCGCTGGTTTCAAACCCCAACTCTTACCTAAGGCGTTCCTACACGAGTAAATGGCTACATTAGCCTTCTTCACCCTTTCTATAATGTTGAGCTTCCAGCTGAGCTTACTGTCCAAGATTATGCCCAAAAATCTCGCTCTATCAGCAAAAGCCAGTCTAATGCCGTTCACGGTAGGAGGGCTAACTACCGGAATTTTAAATTTCCTAGTAAATAGTACCAGCTCTGTCTTGGAAGGATTGATCCCTAATCCACATTTGCTGGCCCATCTAGTAACGAACAGGAGTGCATTTTGCATAACATCCCTAATCGTATCCACATGTTTGCCTGAGATAGCTTTTGGATAAATCATCTGCATACGCTACAACTCCTGTCCCCTCCCTCTCCAGTTCCAACAGCAATCCATTCATCACTGCACTCCAAAGAAAGGGGAACATTACACCTCCCTGCGGGGTTCCTCTAACCACCCTTCTTCTAATGGTGGACTCCCCCAGTTTTGAGGTAATGATCCTGCTTACCAGCATCTGATTTATCAACCTGATCAAACATGACAATCCTTCCATGATCGCCTCCGTTTTTACATTATTAAAGACACCCTCAATGTCAAGAAATGCTACCATACAAAGCTCTTGCGAGTGAATTGACTTCTCAATCATGCGTACTAGATCGTGCAGAGCTGTGTCCGCCGACTTCCCCTTACAGTACGCATGCTGCGACACTGCCCAATTCCTGGGCTCAATTTTTGATCGAATACCCACATCTACCAACCTTTCCAAGGTTTTCAGCAGAAAGGATGATAGAGTTACCGGTCTCAGATCCTTTGGGTAAGCATGTGAGCTTTTTCCCGATTTCGGGATAAAGACCACTCTGACCTCCGTCCATTTCCTAGGAATATATACAAGTTTCAGACATCCCCTGAAGATACCCTCCAGCCAGGGGAGGATGACTGCCGAGTTCCTTTGGATCTCTGCTGGTATAATCCGATCCGGGCCCGCCGATTTATATGGCTTAAAACCGTTCAGCGCCCACTGAATTCGCTCCTTGTCTACAATGCCCTCCATCTCTACTGAAGGTGTTACTCGATGAGCTCCGGGCTCTATCGAGTCATCAAAGCTTCCCGGAAAATGGGTCTCAATGAGGAGCTCCAATGATTCCACTCTTGAAGCTGTCCAGTCTTATCAAATAACTAGGACTGGTTGGGTTAGAAGCTAGAATTTTCCTAAGTCTCAGAGACCTCCTCCATCCTACCACAGAAGAGTCTCCAAGACCTGAGTGCCTTCCTCAACTCTTTCTTGTACCTTCTTAGGTCCTCCTTATAGGAGTCCCAATCCCGTACCTCCCTTGTGCTTTTAGCTTTATTAAAAGCTGTGCTACATGCCCTTCGATAGGTTTCCAACTCCGTGGTCCACCAAGTCGGTTTCTGCTTACCTCTAGGCTTTATCAGGGGGCACGCGGCCTTAAATGAGAGATTGCATGCTTTTGTGACCGTATCAACCATGCGATCTAATTCTTCTACTGTCGACGGAGGTCCGGGGACCTCCAGTGGCAATACTTGCGCCAACATCTCCCTATATTTGTTCCATTTAGCCCATCTGGGATTCCTGAAGGGTTTCCGGGTAACAGGTTTAATGTCGAGGTTGGATGTTACATATCGGTTATCAGAGAATGAGTGCTCCTTCGCCACTCTCCATCCTCTGATCATATGAAAGTTCGTTTCCGACGCAAAGGTCACATTTAAAACCTCCTGCCGATTTTTAATAATGAATGTTGGCTCTCGTCCAATATTGCAAACTACAAGGTTGGTATTTAATAAGTAATCAAAAAATAACTCACCCCTCTCGTTTATGTCTGTGCTTCCCCAGATTGTGTGATGCGCGTTTGCATCACAACCGAGTATAACACCTACCCTTCTTTGATCTGCTTCCCGGATCAGTTCCCCCAGGTTATCCGGTGGAACCTCCTTCTCGCGATCCATATAGGCTAAGGCTACCCATAGTTCTTCCCCACTAGCCTCAACACTTACTGCAGTGACGTCTCCACTACTAAATTGAGAAAGAAGAAAAATATTCAGATTATTTTTCGCTAAAATACACGATCTGATCTTCTCAGAGTTGCTTGAGTATAATAACTTATACCCTTTTGTTCTGAGGCCACAGATCCTGTTATTGTTAATCCAAGGTTCTTGGATTAACACCAAGTCCTCATCTGATTTAGTCAGCCTGAGAACAAGAGCTGCCGAGGCAGCCTTTGTATGGTGTAGGTTTATTTGTACAATCTTAATCATTGCAGTCCACCTTACTCACCTCCTCCTGCACCCCCTGCATCTGGATAATGCCATCTAACGCGTTATTTCGGTCGCCATTCTCCTCTTGTCGAGAGTCCGTCAGTACACGCCCAACAGTCTCCAGAGAGAGGAGACTACCTCCCATGACTATGCTCCCCACATCAGAAGCATCACTCTCCTAGTCGGCCTCTGCCTGCTTGACCATATCCCGTTGGGTCTGTTCTCCGTGACCCTCAGAATGGTCTTTCACCCCTGCATCGGCCTCGTCCTTTTTATATGTTTTGAGAGTGATCGACCCGAACCCGAAGTTGATCACTCCCTGTGTTTTAGCAAGGGAAGCCAGGGATTCTTTATTGATCAGCATCATTGCCAATGTAAAGCCCCTCTTAGCCTCCTCTTGCTTCACAATCCTCCAATCTTTCGTTGGAAGATCTGGATTGCTGGCCCGAATGATCTCGAGGGTCTCCTCCGGTTTCTCCGGCTCGGTTGGCAGCCATACGCGTGCCCTCGGTCTGCTCGGGATTTCCTCCCTGGAGACTGCCTCAAGCCTCGCGCCCTGCCACACCTCGCCTACTTCGGCCACTGCCCTTTTGTAAAGGTCGACCGATCTCTGGTCCGAGCACACAGTTAACTTCACGCGCCCCTGGTACCATCCCGCATCTCTGCAGGACGGGGGGGATCCCGGATTTTCTCTCAGGATCCTCAGAAAAGTGGAGTTTAGTGCATTGTACACCACCCTCCACTTCTCTGACGTGATGCTCCCATCTTCCTGACTCATGTCAATGACGGCTAGCACCAACACGTGCTCCTTTAGGATTTCACTGAATAGCTTCAGCTTTTGATCCTTAGGAGCACCCGACGTCCTATCTGCTTGGACCTTGGCTCGCTTACTATCGCTAGCTACCAGCTCATCCTGGGACCTCTGCCTTTTAGACACAAGGGCCCTTTCCGAGCTATCGCCGGCGACAGTTTTTTTTACCCATGCCAGAGATTCCTTTTGTTTCACTGTTAGCTGCCCCTCAGGGGTCGCAGCCAGTTTCTCCAATATTCTAAACGCCGACCGTCTCTCTCTATATCGACGCTTCGCCGGAGGAAGCTCTCTCCCTCCCCCACTATTTTGTTTGGCGGTCCCGCTTCCACCTGGCTTCAATGCCATGGCGTCGCTTCCCTTTGCCTCTGATGAGGGGGCCCCACCTTTAAGGTTCGAGTTACCCCCTTCTTTTAAATTTTCCGGTTTTTGAAGGGTACCGGCCCCTTTATTTTTGTTAATACCTCTGTTTTCCATGTTGCTCCCACGAGTATCTGAGAAATACTGGTCCACCTGCGCAGAGATTCGTATACACAGGTAAGGCTAAATACAACTGGAGGTCCCCAGGTATCCAGAGGGCTCCGTTCGCGACTGGGCTTTGTTGAATGGGCCCCCAGCCTAGTCGATCCTCAGCACGAGTCGCATACCACCTTGATCCGGCCCATGAATTTATTTAATATAATAATAATTTTTAATAAAATTTTTACTAATTTGCATTTATAAAATATTAACAATGCAAATCACCAACCCTACAACAATTCAATATGGCGGCTATTGGAATATATTTGAATCCAATACGAATTATGTTTCCGCCATGTTTTCCAATTGGCACCGTATACGTGTACGAGTTATTTTTAGTTAGAAACTTCACGGGCTCTTCTAAGTATTATACTCGTAGTTATGAGTGTGAAGTTTTTAACAAAAACATAACAACAATATGTATACGAATCCAATAAGAATATTCTAGAACATTGCATATGTTAGTTTCTACACTGTTAAACACATTGTTGAAAGAGACAGCTTTACGGTATTAGAAAGAGATGAAACACTCGCCATGTTTTTTCAAATAAGAAAAAAATTAAAATTTCATTGCGTCTCTTTCTAATGATATTCAGCTCATTCGCTCTTTTATATATAACTCATATTGGATTCCCATTTATATGTTGAGTGTTTGTTATTCACTTCAATTTTTCTAAAAATATTTAATTTACATTTCAATAATAATTTGGATCAAACAATTAAATTTTTCATCACAAAATTACATAGTAAAGTCTATACCAAACGATTTGGCACTTATGGAGTCTGAGTGGAATAGGTTTAACGTCCAATAACACGACATCGTATAGTTTGTACCATTATGCCACTATTATCGGATGATTTGTATGTCTAACCTTGCAAATAAAATAGGTTTGATTTCCAAACGGATTGGCGGCGATAGATTTTTTTGAGTAAAACTCGTTCAATGAATTTACTGTTTTTTTTACACGGTTAAAATAGGACAACGTCTCGACACATAAAAATATTAAATAAATCATATTCCATAGGTGTCATCAGTATATAATGAAATTTTGGTACAAACTCTATGATGTCTTGTTATTGGACGTTAAATCTATTCCACTCAGACTCCATGAGTGCACTGAATAAATTTTACTCAAAAATATTCCGAAGTCAATCCGTTTTGGAATGTCACTGATGTCATTTGAAAGGTTAAGTCCATAGGTGACATCAGTATATAATGAAATTTTTGTACAAACTCTACGATGTCCTGTTCTTGGTCATTCAACTTGTGTCACTCAACGAATTCAATGAACGAGCTTTACTCAAAAAAATCCATCTCGACCAATCCACTTGGAAATCAAACCTATTTTATTTGCAAGGTTAGGCCTATAGAAATCATCCGATAGTAGCGGCATTTTAGTATAACTTTGCGATGTCTTGTTATTGGCTATTAAAAGTAAACTACTGGTAGCATTACTCTATGATTTGTTCATCATAGGTCCTAAATTTATTATCGAAAAATTTTGTTTATTTACATCGAATTATATATTCTTACATTTTATTGTTTTTGTACAGATATCAAGTTTTTAATTTGTTAGTTTCTTTTAAATTGATTACTATTTATAATCTTATTTTAGATATTTGTTACAAACGTAGATAGTAAGAAATGAACGGTGTGCTTCATTTAATTATTATAAGGAAACCAATTTTTGTTCTCATGAGTTTTATTTTTATTTCACTCAAAACTCTTATAAGAAATACTTTAACAGTGTAGTAACTACTCCATATTTATTTTTGTTAATTGTTACAAATGGCACTGCCATTCGTGGTTAGTCATTTTATGGATTTCATAAATTGTATCCGTTACGCCAGCCGGAACCATATCAGCCGGAACCAAACAAATATGGCACAAATTGCAAGATGCATTGAGCATCATTGTGCAATATATACTTTTTCAGCCTGAACCTTATAATTCCAGCCAGAACGTGATAAAGCCACATAGAACCATATAACAGCCAAATTAGCTATGGAACAAGTTGCACGATGCATTGTGCATTATTTTTAAATATGTGCTTTTTCAGCCGGAACCTTATAATGTCGCTTGACATCTCTCAGCAAAATCTTAACCTCTCATAACAAAAAATTATTTTAAACAAAATATGTATGCACAAATATTTTGACAGCTAAATCAAAAAATTCCTTGTTTTTTTGTTGTGATAAATGAGTGCGTTTTATGGCTTAAAGTGGTAAAAAATATCAAGTTATTTTTTACCATTTTTCCCGACTGAATACTAGGTACATTATTAAGTTTTATTACTCGATTTGAATGTTCAGTAATCATAATAAGTTAATTGGATCTAGATTACATTTGAATTGTCAAAAATAATCTAATTAATGTTTGTTAATTAAACTGAAAATTTGGAAATTTTATTAATTTTTTGTAGCCGGAACCATATCAGCCGGAACCACACAACTATGGCACAAGTAGCACGATGCATTGAGCATCATTGAGCACTGTATGCTTTTTCACCGGGAACCTTACAATTTCAGCCGAAACCTGATAAAGCCAGCAGGAACCATACTACAGCCAAACCTACTATCGCGCAAGTAGCACAATGCATTGTGCATCATTGTGCACTGTATGATTTTGTAGCCGAACCATATAATACCATCCAGAACAATACAAATCCAGTCGATACAAAATGTTTACATAAATAATTTTGGAGCATGCACAATGGTCGCAGTGCAATTTGGATGATAGTGCAACATATGAGCTTTCTGGAACGATCAAAACGATATGATGGTCATTGTGAACTAGCCAAAATTCCAACTGGAATTATTTGAACACATTATAATTTCTGATCCGCTAAAAGTGTTAATTAAATAAAAAGTTTAAACAAATATAACTAAAATCGTAAATTTCACGGGAATAATATTTTATTTTCTAATAATTTATTGAATATGTTTTGTATTTCATCGTTTAGAGAAGAACTTTGTTTGGTTTGGGTTCTTGTAAATAGAACAACATGCAGGCAAGCATTTTTCGTGAAGTGTTGGTGTTGGTCTCGGCTTTTTGCAAATCGTCGTAAGTTTTCCATATGCCACCGGTTCTAAATGCATGTACAGTGAAATGCTCATTTAAATTATCATACTCAATTACACTATTCACAATTTAATTAAGCGATCCCGTTATATCACTTATAGGTATCTATTGCTGTTTTTCTGGTGGATCTAGCGGCTCGACCTCCAGTGTTATTACACTATTATATACTTTATTTCCATAAGGTAAGCGGCCAAAGCTACAGTAAGATTTTTCAAATCCAGTTCATTAATGTCTGTTGAAAGCAATCGCAACTTTTTTTTCAAGTTTAGTTCCATATTTCTCACAAATTAGTTAGTTTGGCCATAGTTAGTTTGCCTGTAGAAGGTATAATTCCGGCTGAATTTATAAGGTTTTTTCCAGGAAAATCGCATGTTTCTGGGTTTATAAGGTTCCGGCTGAAAAAGTATATAGTGCACAATGATACACAATGCATCGGGCTACTTGTGTCATAGTTGATTTGGCTGTTATATGGTTATAGCTGGCTTTATCAGGTTCCTGATGGAATTATAAGTTTATGGCTGGAATTATAAGGTTCCGGCTGAAAAAGCATATATTGCACAATTATGCTCACTGCGTCGTGCTATTTGTGCCATAGTTGTTTGGTTCCACCCCGAGCACATTTTCAGCGATCCATTCTTTGGAGTTAATTTTCCACCAGTCTTTCACACATATCGGCCAGAATGTTGTCAATATTGAGTTCGATCCTCGTTCCTGAGCTCCTCTAGCGTTGTTGGCATATACCAACGACTTCGACCGAATATTTTCTCGTGATTACGCACGGTTACCGAACTTCCCCTTCAATATGTCAATTTATTGATCAACTGTGTGGCATGTGGCAGTATCTTGTTGGAACCACATATCACTGATGTCAAGTCCATCGAATTTCATTAACCGTAACATGGCGATCACTTTCATCGACGAATATGGTCCAACCACACCTCCGGCATGAAATCTACATCACAAGAACAATTTTTGTGGTTGTAATAGAGCCCCTTGAAGCACATGTGGGTTTGTCTCATCGCTGAAGATGATTTTTCGATGAAATTCAGGATTTTCTTCAAACTTTAGAAGAGCCCAATCGGAGAAGTTTCTTCGCTTCAAATGACCAAGAGGCTTCATTTCTTCATTTAATTAGATCTTGTGTAAAGATCATGGCCTACACTCTAGGCCATGATCTTTACACAAAATTTGCCACAATGTGGTTTGAGAGATTCCCAATTCCTGTGAACGGCGTGGAATCGACTAATTTGGCTCATTTTGGAGCATGGGATAGGAACATCCAACAGTGAATATTTTGTCTCGAATTTTTACGGGTGCTATACCCGAAAATTGGAGTAAGCGCTCTTAAAGTTGCGACCACCGACTCAGAATTGCGGTAATAATTTTTGATAATTTCCAAACGCTGCTTGTTCGTCTTCACCGGCGGGCGAAAATACACTAATATTGCAAGCCTCTTTGGTAAAAATAGTATGTAACAAAGCAATGGTTAAAACCTTAAAAGAGGTAGATGAGGTGGATCAGTTGGCGCTGCATTTAATGTGTAAACAACACAATATTTGACACAAACATTGTAAACCTGGTAGATTTGATCGTAGGTTGTAAATCCACAATCTACCTAGATTCTTTTTGGTTTTTAGTGGAAACTTAATAAACTTACGACGGGTGCGGGAATATTAAGTTTCATATTAACGAGAACGACTTTATGTTCTTATAAATTCTGATTTTATTAAAGAAATATTTATGTTATATATACTACTGATGTGCTGACATACAACAAAAAAAAATTATAAAAAATATGCAATTTTCCCATAATCATAATGTGCGCACATGTTGGGGTTATCACATCCACGTGCCTTGTTCTGTTGAGGGCCGGCCACAGCTTGCTGCTAGTTGTGCAAATTATGTCCATTGTGATCCTTTGCTTGAGTCCGAAAATCCATTGATTTGCAACTTGTAGTTTGATGAAGTAGCTTTCAGCCTTCAGTTGCCTTGAGAAACATGAATATCTCACATTGATTTTGCTCGCTTTGTTGAGTATGCAATGTCTCTATGTCACATATCAACAAACCGTCAGGTAATTCCTTGCGCTTGGATAGTTCCTGAACCGTGATGGGTGCAAAGCGCTCTCGGTACGGATCGACGAGTATGTACTGTGTGGTGGACTTTATTTTTATTTGTGAATTGTGGCGGAAAATTGGGACAGAGATGGTCTCGAAGAGCTGGTACTCCCATGATTGAACCAATAGGATTTGTATCACGATTATGACGTTGGCTTTAGTTACTCTTGTCCTTATTGTCATTAGACGATACAGGTTGTGTAACTCTAAAAGCCCATGCCCTGGCAAAGTGCAGGTCTTCGGAAGATGTTTAAGTATAGTGGTCATCTCTTGCTGCAGCTGCCACGGCGATATCAGCGAAGGATGAATAATCTGGTGTTTCACACCTATGAGTACGTCCACTAATCCTCGTTGTGTATCTTCAAGATGTTTGATCACCACTAAGTGCAGGAATAAAAGGATGACACCCATTGCTTTATCTTGGTGGGTTCGGTATTCATTGAGGAGTGCTAACTCGACGTCGAACTGTTGTTGTGCCTCCATTAGGTGTTTCGATTGTTGGGCAATGATGTTGTTGCTGTGTTTGAATATAGTTTTAACGTGTTGTCAATAATCGAGGTTTGATTTTTCAGAAGTTTTAAAGTGTATGCTTCGTTTTCGTGTATCTGATCGAACTGATGTTCGTACTGTTCTGCCTCTCTTTGTGACAATAGCCCGAACATGTCCTAAAACATGTCATAAATCCCTCTGTTGGATTGCTTTAGTAGATAAACAAATAAATATGCACATATATCCCTTATACGATTTATTTCCGCGCCCTTTGCTAGTTCGAATATGGATCGGGCCGGCGTAGTCCACTCCAGTGTGTCGCTGTACACGTCCGCCCCTAACAGTAGGCTAATTGGTGCCGAGCGATCAAAATTTGGATCTGCTAAACGTAATCTACTCCATTTATTGTCAGACCTTCTGGCGATGGGTTGTTCCAGGATATTTGTGGTGATCTTTGGTAACACGTATGCTTCGAGGTTGAAGGCAAATCTGGACACTCGCATTTGCCTTATTAGTTGTATTAGCTTCAACTCCTGAGATCCTAACCGGTGTTTGCTGTATTGGTAGGCCTAGCTGTTGAACTGTTTCCTCCATAATTAGAGAAACCTGGGATCCCTGATCTATTAACGTTCGTACATTGAACGGCTTCCCGCATATGGAGTTGATTTTTACAACAGCCGTTGCTAACAGTGTTGTTTGATTGCCATCCAACGTGCTGACAGATACCGTTTTTGTAGGCCTTGGCGCTGGCTCATGCAATAAGTGATGATGTCGGTTACTGCAGCTGGTGCATCCGGGTTTCTCGCTGCATGGTATTTTTGGACTATGTGTGAGACAGTTCGTTCAAATTTCGGCACGATTCTCAAAATTGATTATTCGTTTGATGGACAGGTTTTGAAAATGGATGCACTCCTTGAGAGAATGATGCCGTCCTCCACAATACCTGCAATCAGTCGCATTATATTTCTACGCCGATTTGCTGAGGCTCTTAGAGTTTACGAAAATTTTCTGTGTTACGCTGATCTCTGGTTTGGTCAACCGTGCGATGTTCAGTTTTTGTCCTCCGACTGCCTCCAGCGATTGGAATCTTCTCGTCAAAAATTCCAAGCAATAGTCCAGTTTAGGAAAATCGCGTGGGCGGACCAGGCTGCTTTCATATTTGTCCAGTGTATCTGTGTCCAACCTTTTCATCACGAGGTGTATGATTAGGGCTTCAAAGGGATTATTTAGCTTCAAGTTTTTGATGTTGTGCAACATCTCCATCACCGTATCGTGTAGCGTTCTGATGCTGGATGCTGTTGCATTTTGTATATTATGCAATGATAATATAGCATTGAAGTAAGATGAGGCTAACAGCCGTTCGTTGTTATATTTGGCCTGTATGATTTCCCATGCTGTCTCATAGTTATCGGGATTTTAGATATGTCATCTTCAGTGTATTTGATAGTTGCTTATTTTGATGAACGAGCCTTGTAAATATATCTTCGAATGCATGCCAGTTTCGTATTCACCGTAGAACGTTGGTATTTCTACCTTTGGTAGCTTTAATGAGTGTAATGATGTTGTGGTTGCTGGCTCTACCTTCTCCTGATTGATCTGCTGGTGTAATTTTATTACTAATGCCTCCACCTCATCTGTTAGGGTTCCATAGTAATGTTCAGTGAAGTATTTATAGTTATTTTCATCCTCGACTTCCATGAGGATGTTTTTGTGTATTTGATCAACTTCTTTGATATCATGGTTGATCTGATCGATTTTTATCTTTAGATTCTCTTCCGAGTATTCCCTTGACCCCAGTTTCGCCTTTATACCATTTATTTTCCGGTATAATAACCGCATGCTGACATCTTGTTGTTTGAACAGCTGTTGCGATAAATTTAGGCCAGATCCCGATGGATTAGTTTGGCGGTCCCCTGAACTTGATGTTTGTTTTGACTCGTGTGTATCGGTCCATTTTACGCTTTCGATTCTGGGAATTGAATCATTCTTCGTGAATGATGGGATGGCGTATCGGTATCACTTGAATCGTGTTCTTCTTTTTTCAGAGACTCGCCGGATCCGATGTTCAATTGATCCTCTTTTGGCTGTTCTAACCTATCTCGTTGTTCGTCGTGCTCCGATATATTTTTCGTTGAACTGTTTACAGTCATTCCTGGCCCCTGGCACTTTGCGCCTTAAGTAACGCGTCCATGATTTCACTGATGCTGCTGGTGATGGTACGATGTTTTTATTGCAGCCTTATTTTAAACGCAGGTGTTACGTCGTTTATTTATTTATTTGATCTCTGTCTATGTTTTGGTCTAGACAGATGCCTTATAGATGTATTATGCCAATTCGTATTCGAATGGCTCAAAGGACTATGTAAATCTGGTAGATTTGATCGTAGGTTGTAAATCCACGATCTACATAGATTCTTTGTGGTTTTTAGTGGAAACTTAATAAACTTACGACGGGTGCCGGAATATTAAGTTTCATATGAATGAGAACGACTTTAGGTTCACGTGCCGTGTTCTGTTGAACAAACATACCAATGCAGTTTATCTGAACTATATACCTCTAATTATTGGTAGAGACACGTAGAATTTATTTATTCTAATATCCTGAAAACATATTTTCCATTTATATCGAACACCTGCAAAGAAATTTGTTCAATAAGAACTTCGGATTTGATAACAGAAGCAATTTTATCATAAACACGGTACGATGGATACAGATGTAGCGTTTGATTTGACAGGTATCGCGTTCAAATCCCTTTCCAAAATAAACATTGGCTGTTTTGGAGTACTGTAGTCATGGGTCGAGTCTTGTTCAACGTATAACTACTACAAGCTAGTCTACTGCGCAGATGATCTTAATAAATTAAATTTATACACGTGCGCCCTAGATTTGGTTGGCTTCAAAACAACAAACAATAAAATCATTCACAACGCAGACTGCGTGCAGAAAATCAATTGTTATCAACATTTGTTATAAATTTATAATTGTACTATAAGCTGTACACAAGCCCCTAAATATTATTATTGATGCTCGAATTTCAAAAATTTGCGAGTAAAGTAACCATAAGTACCCTTAAATTAAAACTTTTGTCGACAAAATAATATAGAATCTGTCATAAAGCAAACCAATCCCTATAAATCGTAATAATCAAACCAATTTTTCCGAGAACAATTAAATTTGGTGATGACATAAAGCTTTCTTGCAAATAAATGAGATTTTCCAAATGTGAAAAATTTTACCAAGAAATTGATACAACATCATTGTTGTTTAAATTAGGCGTACAAAATCTGTTTAGTAGAGCCGTATTTGGTAAAGCAATATGATAAAACTCAACATAAAATATTACTTTGTGGCATTATAAATGTCTTTTGAGGTAACCTAACGCTTTGACGTGCTTCATGAACTGTCTGTTTTAAATAATTCTTTGTTTCACCCAAAGCAACCGTTGAAACCAGACAAACTCACTGGAATTTATAATTTAGATTTTGAAAGCGTTTTCGGTACAATTTTTAACAATCCGCATGGATTTCGTGTGCAAGATTTAGAAAAACAATCATGAAGCACCTAATTTAAAATTTTGCTCAAGTTCGAGGTTGGCAGCCTGTGCAATCATTGATAAATTGATTAAGTATTGTCCAACACAAAGAAGTTGCATGCACCAGTCTCATGACAATATTCACACCAATCATAATCTAACCCAATTATTTTTAGCAATTTTTTATACAGAAATAATACCAATCATATTTTTCTATTCCACATTGTCTTATCTCTTGTTGTCTATTTTATCAAGATTAATTGAATGAGAGGCGAACGTCGTAATATTGCTATTTTCAAAGTGGTTCGCTTTAATGCTTCCAATTAAAAGAAACAATGTACATGAATAGATATACAATTTTCTTTGTACTGATTCAAACTATAGATGATACTGAAAACACTGGTAGCACTAAATGTCTGTTACACTTTCTAGTGTTCCAGCTCAATGAAGCTGATATCATATTGTACTGATTGACGATATTGTTTTCTTCTCAATTAAAAATTCTGCTGATTGATTTTGATTGACATAAAATTATATTTTCTATATAAACTATCAAGTGTTATATCACACAAGTATCAGCATCTTGCAGGTAATTCAAATCACGTTGAACAAGTATTTTATTTTATGTCGCATAATCAAAATAAATTAATTAATTAGACAATTTTTTGATGTAGTCGTTCGACAAACAATTCATCGAAGAACAAATTTGCAAACTATAATTTTACAATAACCAAATGTGCATGAAAAAAAAAACTTCATCGAAAACACAATCCATCGAAACAAAAATTTTCACCTAAAAGTTTATGTTGAACATCAGTACTTACAGGTAAGATTTCGTATGGAGATTTTGCAATTCATCGAAATAAAATTATATCGGTATTGAACATATTTTGAAAAGGATTATTGGGACGAGGTGCATAATTTATTTGAATAAAACTGAATTGCTATAATATTTCGAACATTTCGGGAAGTTAAGGTGAAAGGGGTTGGCCTCATCTCAAATCGCACTAGACGATGATGATGATTGGTGATCATTTATTTCTTTTTTAAATACAATCTAGTCGAATATTAATAAGGAATTTTATCTAACTTCTTCTCTAAATTTAATTACTACATTTTACTGAAATTTAAGGGTTCATCCTTTGATGTACTCCTTAGCTTTGATATTCATTATTTGACCGCGCGTTTGTTGCGGGCTAGATAGAGATTTATTTAAGCTGATTTTACCCTAACTCAAAAGGCTTTACTATTTTGAGCCTTCTAACTAAATCCATATTATCCTGTAGCTGGATGGCCTCTATGTAGACATGGTGAAGTAGCCGTTGTTCGTGACTTCTAGCAAATTTCGTAATTTCGGTTTTGATGGATTCTATGCCAAGATCTTTGTGGATGTCGCTATTTCTGACAAACCATGGTGAGTTGACGATGTTTCTTTATTTTAGAATCGTTGGATAATATCCATGTTGCTCTGCTTGGTACATCCCCAGAGCTGTATACCATAAACCCAGACCGGCTTCAATACATGCTTATAATGAAGAAGCTTATTAGGGATTGATAGATGAGAGCTTCTTTACAGTAATCAATATAGGAATGCCAGTTGACAGCCTCCTCATGACGCCAGACTTCATCACCGAATCAAAGCGTTGTTTTAATTGTTTGAGTGATCAGCACTGTAATAAATGTTCAAGGCGACATAATACATTACTCCATTATGTACCCATTATGCCTACTACCAATGAACACTCTCAACCTTCATTAAAGTCGAAACAACCAAACACTAAGATGAATATCTACTCGAACTTCACGGTTTCATCTCCCAGTACCGCTACTGAAACCAATACATCAAGTGCACCACATTCAGCTCTAACCATGTTTCAATTCCAAGATGAAGTTGAACGGAATAATCAAACCGAAGAATACTCCAGTGCAACAAACCCTAATATTCCTATGTTACTAACCGCCAGATTCTCTATCCAAGATAAATATGGTAATTTGGTAACTTGTTGGGGCTTATTGGATTCAGGTTCAACACATAATTTTATATCAGAACGCCTGTTAAACCAGCCGAAGATCCCTCGAAGTAAATCCAACATTACCATTAACACATTAAACCAATCACAAGCTGGTATTTCAAGAGGTAAATCAGCCATCAAACTTAGATCATCAGTCGATCACAGTTACCGAATGGATCTAGAGGTTTTTATTTTGCCATCAATATCATCAAAATTACCGTCGGAGTTAATTGATAAGTCATTATTTGAATTAGATGAAAATATAACACTCGCTGATCCAGATGTTAATGTTCCCGCAACAGTCGACATTTTATTGGGGTGTGAACCATTCTTCCGGGGTTTATTGGATGGTAAAATTCATAAAGGTTTGGAGTACCATTGTGTTCAAAATTCCAAATTCGGATGGCTACTTGGAGGAATCATATCTAATTCAAAGGCATCCATTTCCATTCCAAACGCAAATATTATCAGATCAGTTGAAGAAATTATTTCTGCTAAATCTTAAACAGAAGAAGAACAAAAATGTATTGACTGATTTCATGCAACTACTAAATTACAAGGAAATAAAGTAATGGTTCAAATGCCGTTTAAAATCGATGCACCCGGAGTTGGGGAAAGTTATTCGCAAGCTCTGCGACGGTATTATTCCTTGGAGAACCGATTAAACCAAGATCAAAAATTAAAGGCAGCCTACGCCGAATTTCTGCATGAGTATCTGAAGTTGGAACATATGGAGTTAGTCCCAGAAGCTGAATTATCTAAACCGCATAAGCAAATTTTTTATTTATCTCATCATCCCGTGGTAAAGGAATCCAGTTCTACCACGAAGGTTCGCGTCGTATTTGATGCTTCCGCCAAATCAAATAACGGCTACACATTAAATGATAATTTGATGGTCGGGCCGACAATACAAGAAAATTTGATAAACTTATTATTACGATTTCGTAAATACCGATAGGTTTTTTCCGCCGATATTGAGAAGATGTTCAGGCAGATTTCCATTTCCGATCCAGACCAGGATTACCATCGCATCCTATGGAGAGAAGATCCCAAAGCCAAATTGTCGTATTATCGTTTAAAGACCGTAACCTACGGTACATCACCAGCACCATTTTTAGCCACCGCAGCACTACATTTTTTGGCAGATAAGTATGAAAAGGCATATCTCGAAGCCAGTCAAATTATTAAAACTTATTTATATATGGACGACCTAATGTCCGGAAATGTGCTGGATTCAACATGCGAAAATGGTCAGCAAATCATCCCTTACTCCTTAAGAATATTCAACCGGAAAATCGAGAAATGACACCATGGGAAATTACGGATAATAGTCAAGTCATTTCAGTGTTAGGCATAAAGTACAATCCAATAGAAGATTATTTCCACTTCCGAGTGTCATTACCAGCGCTACCATCCAAGATTACAAAACGAACATATCTATGAGAAACGTCACGCATTTTCGATCCGTTGGGATTATTGTCACCCGTCACGATTGGGCTGCAGATTTTATTTCAGTCACTATGGTTAGAAGGCATCAATTGTGATGTCGAGTTACTACCAAACATGCAGTTAGATCTGTTGGCAGATGTTAAATTTTCTAGATGGTTATTTACAAAAGATGACCGTGTGGAACTACACGGGTTTTCTGATGCATCAAAGGATGCTTATGCTGCCGTGATATACTCTCGAGTAGTTTCAAGTGATGGAAATATTAAAACAAACCTAATAATGGCCAAAACACGAGTTGCACCCATCAACGCACTAACAATTCCGAAACTGGAACTAAACGGCGCTACATTACTTGTCCGAATGTTGAAGTTAACCTTAGAATCTCGTAAGTTAACGAGAGAACCATTAATTTATTTATATACTGATTCAACTATCGTATTACATTGGATGTCAAAACCACCGAAGGTGCTAAAACCATTTCAAGCAAATCGTGTTGTGGAAATTATGTGCGCCACCAATCCTTCACAATGGCATTTTGTGCCAAGCAATGACAACCCAGCCGATAAATCAACCAGGGGTATAATTCTGGAAAATTTAATTAATGACGAAATGTGGTTTAAAGGTCCATTGTTTTTGCATAAAGCCCCACTAGTGCTTCCAAGCTGACCTACAATAAACGTGTTGAAAATTGTTTCCACTTTTGTTTCAACCTCTCAACGTCATGAAATTGTAACAGGGCTGATTACTAAATTCTCAAATTTACGTACTTTAATTCACGTCTTTGCGTTTATTATACGATATAAAAGGAACCTGCAATCGCGAAAAATAAATTGTAGTTCTGGGAAAAATTTGTCCTTAGATGAGGTGTTAAAAGAAATATTTTCTTTATTTCCATATATCGACAACAATGGGTTGCTACGAATGAGAGGACGTTTGGAGAAAGCCAACCTTAATTATGACGCCGGACAATCACATAAAGTGGCATTTTAACCCCCCTGCAACCCCTACATTTGGTGGGCTGTGGGAAGCCACAGTCAAATCATGTAAATACCATTTACGTCGCGTGATTGGAGAGGTCTTAAGTACATACGAAGAGTTCCTGACCATTATCAAATAAATAGACCTTCAGGATGACGAATGGTATCCCCTTACCCCTTCACATTTTTTAATTATGCAGCCGATGACCATGTTGCCGGAACCCAACTTTGAACACTTAAAGATGTCGCACCTAAGTCGATGGCAGTTGATTCAACAATTGATCCAAGGATTTTGGAAGCAATATATAAGGAGAATCATCAACTTACCAAAGGAGATCTCGAACTACTGCGAGACCAGAATCTGCCACCCACCAAATGGCCACTCGCTAGAATTTTTGAAACCCATCCCGGGAAAGATCATCTCATCCGTATTGTATCCTTAAAATTGCCTAATGGAACCATTCTAAAACGCCCAATATATAAAGTTACCTTACTACCTAAATTTGAATCTGATGAGACAACGGCGGCGGTATGTTTAGATTAATTAAATACCCAAATAAATCATCCCTGAAATAAAAGTTAGTTAATACTTATCTGCTTGTTTACCGCATCACTTTGACATAATTAATTGTAAATGTCAAATTGAAGAGCGATTATAGTTACACCTAATTTAGTAGTATACCATCTTCGAGAATCTCAAATAATATCGATATTTTTAGCTCAGTGGTGTTTCGAGCATACAACTTGCCATATTTTTCTTTTTCCTTTTGTTCTTATTCCATTTTGTATTATTATGTGTTTTGACGTCTGTGAAACAAAATAAAATTGTATCCAAGTGAAAGAAAATAAAGTTTTTCTAGTCGCACCATACCTGATAAACCAATTTGCATATAAAATCAACTATTTGAACAGAGACATATAATCCATCGAGTAGTAATTTGACTGTTGATGAGCAACTAGTAACCACACGAGAGCGCATTCTTTTCGGCAATATACCCCCAGTAAACCTAGAACATCTAGAGACGAACCACTCGTGGCAGATATGGCTCTCAATGTAGTTCATCGACTAGCCAAAGAATACGTCAATAAAGGACGAACCATAATAATTGCAGTGCAAATAATAAGCTTAGATACAACTATACTTGAGACAATTAGAGCAAATAAGCCAGAGTTACCTCGAGAACTAGCAGGTAAGGCAGGATCAAAGCATAGAGAAGCATATACGACCAAATTTGTGTATCATGGCGCGAACAAATGTATTGCTGTTGTGAACGCTTCACAAGAAGATACCATCGATGAAAAAACTGGTAAATCAATTATAATTTTAGATTATAATGACAATAAAGGCCGTGTTGATACACTAGATAAAGTTAAATACCTGCAAACGGAAGACTCGACGATGGCCAATGGTTCTCTTTCTTAATATAATTGATGTAGCTGCTCCAGCAGCTTACAACTTGCATCGGTTGGCTAATAAGCCATTATACACTAAACAAAGAAAATCAGAAAGACACTACAAAGATACTACAAATTGAAAACAATTTAAAGATATTATAATTGAAATCATAATTATATATTTTTTTAATTAATTTTTAATTAATCTTATCTTTTTTATTGCTTATCAATATCTACTCGTATATTGTATTCTATTTAAAAAAAATTAATATGGAATTTCTGTTTTTATCATCATCAAAACAGAGCGCAGTTTTCAAGCAAGGTTTGTCGAAAATTATTACTCTGAAGAACAGTTTTGTAAACGTTTCCGTTTTTTCAAACAAAACTTAAACTCTTTGGAAAAGCTGGTCGTACACGATTTAACACTCGTTGACAACCGAGGGCTTCCACTAACAGTGAGGCAAAAAATAATGGTAGCATTCCGTTATTATGCTACATGTTGTATACAAATGTTTGTCTGGCGACCAAATTGGAGTAACACAGGCTACTGCATGTGTTACAATACACAAAGTGTCGAAAGCCTATCCAGGAAATTTACTAAAATGTCAGCTTCACAAGAAGAGCACTCTAAAATACTGCAGGAATTTTACAATTTAAAAAAAAATTCTCGGTGTAATGGATGCATCGACGGATGCCATATACCAATTAAATCGCCAGGAGGAGAAAATGTCGAGATTTACGGTAATAAGATGGGATATTTCTGGGTGAATGTACAAGCAGTGTGTAACACAAACTGTAAAATTTTAAGCGTTGTTGCTAGGTTAGTGTAAACCTGTCTTAATGATTTTAAAATCAAAATTACCTAAAATTATTATTAAATTTCAGATGGCATGGATCAGCACACGATCAGACCATATATAATTTCTCAAAACTTGGAGAATTTGGAAATGCTTTATTGGTTGGTGATGGTGCATATGGATGCAACAAATTCCTTTATCCTCCTCGCTTAAACGGCTCATTTTTATTGTTTTAATAAAAAAATATTTAATTGAATCTTAATATTTATTAATTATTGGTATAATTGGTAATATAAGCTAATAATAAGGCGAATAAGCGAATTAATTCGCGATTTTAGCCGCGCTTAAAAATACAGTTTCTGAACATCATGCCGCAGTTTTATATTCAGATTTTCAAACTAAACTCGAATCCATCACCCTAATTTCCCGAAATGTTCGATTTATTAAAACAATTCAGTCCGATTTAAATAAATTATGCACCAAAATTTGAAATTAATTTTAAAATCCCGTTATCAGAATTGAATATGCAGAGAGGTGTTTGTAGTAGGCCATA
The DNA here is from genome assembly GCA_963691935.1 of Nephrotoma guestfalica. Classification (NCBI taxonomy): domain Eukaryota; kingdom Metazoa; phylum Arthropoda; class Insecta; order Diptera; family Tipulidae; genus Nephrotoma; species Nephrotoma guestfalica. The sequence goes on along the minus strand of OY829915.1, from coordinate 233,276,419 downwards.
TTCATGGTTTAGCGTGGGGTTGTCGAGGTTTGAAATAAATATTCTAACAAATTATTAGAAATCAGAAGCAAGAAATTTAATTATAAATTGTGAATTTAAATTAAAAATGACCTTGACATACAAAAAACTGAATTATCATCTCCAAAATAAAAAAAAGAAATCAGAAGAAAACTATATACAAAACTTAATCTAAGTTAATCTAGATCACAAATTAATATTTCATTTTAATGTTTAGAAAATAATTTAAATTAATGAGTATAATAATTTCAAGAGTAAAGAAACTAGATTAGATACTATGTACATAGACGACGCGATGACAATGACGACCGATGATTGCCTTCCAATGTTGTTGTTATACCGTAGCGTAGATAAAATCGATATTGACAAATTTGTTTTCTCTTAAGCTGGATACACCACAATGGGAATGTTTTTTGGTTGCTACTGTTGATTGCACATATTTTAGTGTCTGTGAAGTTAGTCCGAAAAATATCCCGAAGAAGTGCGATGGCAACACTAAAAAACTAATATCGCCACATTTTTCAGTGTTGTAACCACCCTTGGTCGCTTTGCACATGTTGTCTTGGGTTTTCTTTTTCCAACATCCGGGTGCCTCATTGTGGTAGAATCCTTCTGCGCGACCAATATAGGGGTCACAACTCGTTCATGTGCGTGCACAAAATCACTACAATCATTTTATATCACAGCCACTTAACGTTTGGCTTCGACGGAAAGCAGATCATTTTTTGTATGAACCTACCGACCCGAATACATACCTAAAGTGAAAACTATGCACAATTCATAAAACAACTAACTTAATTAAATTATAATGTATTGAATATTTTATTGTAATTGTTTTCATTATCGTGTTGGTGTAGAACTTTTTCATTTTATTTTTTTTAACGAAGTTATAAAGTATATACGTAAATAAATAAATATAATTAAAAACAAATAGAAATAATATGTAAATTTAGTTTATAGAAAAACTCATCCTATTTTTCCACGTCCCACGAGAGCTCTGGTGTCTCGTGCTGGAAGCTAGAGTACGATCTCTGCGAATTCCCCCAATTTGTATTTAATTTATTATTGTTGTTTTAACTTATTTATATACCATTTACGTTTCGTACTTTTTGTGTTTTTCTTTTTTCTTTCAATGATTTCGAATAATTTTTCCCACCACACGAATTCACTATAACTAAACTAACACTAATATTACCAACAAGGCATGCAATTTAACATTGTTAGGAAATTTTTTTAAAATCAATGAATATTTTTTTTCGGCTAATATGGCTAAACAAATTTTTTTTGTGTTTATCCATAAACTACACAATATACCACCACCCTAACCAAAATTTAAATTTACACTACACCGTATATCGTTATTGTATTTACCGATCTTCAATCGATGCACAAAAAAGCAATATTTTGCCCTCGCCTGTAGTGGTATACAAAAACAATCAGCAGGAGCTGATGGATGAAGTGGTAGCGGCTTCGTATGTATTATCAATAAATTTTGATTGTGACCGGTGCCTTGGAATCTCGACTCAATTACGTATTGTGTTTATGTGTAGGTGTTGTCGCCTCTATTTCTAATCGTACGATTTTTGTGGTTGACGATATATTTAGTATATAATTCACCCAGATTTCGAGCCGGCTTGGGTCCACGCCAAAAGAGGTGTGGACCAGGTGGTACCGATTAGGGAAGTCGCGTCACGATAATCAGATAATTTCTCGAATTCAAACCGGCTAATCACAAAACCATTCACAGAGACAACACAAAATAGAATTGTCTATAAACCGAACGAATAGGAAATTATTTAAGTTTCGTTAAAAAGGTTTATTAACCCGCGCGTAATTTTTAATCTAAAGTGTTATAATTTATACCACACATTTATACGTCGACAAACTACCATGACATTTTTACTATCATGAGATTTTTTATTTTTTTTTGTTATCCCGAAAAAAGAATCCAAAATAGCAAATTTCAGTAATGTCTGTTATTTTATTTAACAGAAAAATATCCCGACAAAACACGATGATAACACTAAACTTCTACTATCATGACAGTTCTGAATGTCATCCCGAAAAATCCGACGCTGTCACTAATCTTTTATATATGTACATATCATCTTGAAAAAAATTTCACTTTCAAGACATTTTTATATCGGCACGAAAAAATATCCATCGCAGTTGAGCGAGTCATCCCGAAAAAAATATGTTATGACAGTTCACACCATAAAAAAGAAATATTAAGTGCCAAATTAAAACATTCATATAAAAATCATTCGCTATTTCTAATTAACAAGTAACATTGTATGCAGTTTGTGCACTCAAAGGAAATAAATATCCACAGAAAACCTCTATTAACTGTTTGTAAACAATCAACAAACTCATGTTATTGCGGTTTTCGTAAACAATGCATCTAACTAAGGAAAGGTAAAGTAAGAAAAAATTCTATTAGCGGTTTGTCAGATTTAGTGCCCCGAGTCGGCCTAGATACCAATTAACGAGCACGGCTTTATGCATTTTGGAGATATCTTGTGAAGTGGTGGAGACGTGGAGAGAATAAGTGTCCGGTCCCGAAAAAGCCCCCCCCCCCCCCCTCCATCCTAACCATTTTGGATTCCTAATATTCAAATAAAACAGATTTAGTTATTTTTATTTTTATTATACTTATTCTCTGCATATTCTGTGAATAATAATTCATATACAGAACAGAATTGAGAACAATGGTTTTTTCATTTGATGAATGTGAAATTTGAAGAAAGTTGCTGGTACGCCATTATTTTCAAATAAATTTTCATAAATTTTAATTTTCAACAGTCCTGGCAATAAAAACAAATTTTAAATTTAATTTATTACATCTTAAAAATTTACGATATTCAAACTTGCGTATTGAATTATTTCGTCACTTATCAAAAATTGAACTTACATCCACGTTAAACATTGCTCTATCACTTTATGTAACCCACTAGTCTGGCCAGCGAACGATTCCTGCTTTATGTGAATATAGCCGATAAGAAGCTAATTGATATGTAGGTCGACTTCAGGGCCCAATATCTGACAAACGGCTAACAGAATTTTTTTCTTACTTTGCCATTTCAAATATGATTTCATTATCTGCGAAAAGCATACAGAGCCGTGCTTGATTAATTAATTGATATCTAGGTCAACTTTAGGGTACTTTATCTTACAAAGTGCTAAGAGAATTTAGTGCTACTTTCCATATATATTAATTAGCTGGAATCATTATCTACGGTAAATGAATACATTTCTGTTTTTTAATTCTTGTTTATGTTTACAAAGCTTTTAATTAAAGTAGGTTTTCGTTTTAATATTTACGTGAATTTTTTATTTCTTTTCAAATTAATAATAAATTTATATTTTGTTACAAATAATTTATTTTCTAATTTGCTATCGTGAAAATATAGGATATTATTTCTTTTAGATAGTCTTATTTCGAGATAGTTTCATTTATATAGGGTGTTTTTTTAAGAGGTTGCCGATTTTTTTTTTGAATAAAACACATATAAAATTATGAAATGACCAAAATTTTTTTTTATTTGGTAGATAATTTTTTGGCATTTAACATTTAAACCCAATTTCTGGCATATGGCTACCACGACTATTTTTCACAAATGTCATTCTGGAGGTCCAATTTTCCAGCACTTTTTCAAGCATTTGAGGGCGTATGTCAGCAATGACACGTTGAATATTGGTTTCCAAAGCGTCAATCGATTGAGGTTTATCCACATAAACCAATGACTTCACGTATCCCCACAAAAAGTAATCGAGTGGCGTCAAATCGCACGAACGCGGAGGCCAATTCACCGGACCATTTCTCGAAATAATGTTGTCGTTGAAAGTTTCTTTCAATAAGTCGATTGTTTCACGTGCTGTATGGCAAGTGGCACCATCTTGTTGAAACCACATTTCATCCATATCCATATCTTCAAGATTTGACAACAAAAACTCATTTAACATGGTTCTGTATCGATTTCCATTCACGGTAACGCGTCGTCCTTCCTCATTTTTAAAGAAATATGGACCGATGATCCCACCAGCCCATAGACCGCACCAAACAGTACATTTATCAGGATGCATTGGTAATTCTTGAACGGCGTGTGGATTATCTTTGCTCCAAATGCGACAATTTTGTTTGTTGACGTATCCATTTAACCAAAAATGCGCCTCACCACTGAAGAGAATTTTACGGTAAAAAAATGGATCTTCGTTCAATTGATTTAACGACCAATCACTGAATTCACGGCGCAAACGATGGTCGTGTGGCTTTAATTCTTGCACCAATTGAATTTTGTATGGCACCAAACCCAAATCTTTACGTAAAATTTTCCATAAAGTCGATGGACAAAGTCCAATTTGCTGAGCACGACGACGAATCGATAAATTGTCGTTTTCTTCGACACTGGCCTCAACGACAGCAATATTTTCTTCTGTACGAACTCTTCTCATTCTTGTCGGTGGCTTGGCATCCAAAAGAGTGAATGTAGACCGAAATTTGGTAATTACGTTCTTTATGGTGGTCTCTGACGGACGATTATGTGCACCATAAAATTCACGAAGTGCTCTATAAACATTTTTAATTGAACACTGATTTTGAAAATAAATTTCCACGATTTGAAAACGTTGTTCTGGAGTTAACCTATTCATAATGATTTGCCAAACAATACTGAGTAGAAATGCCACTTTGAGCTGTCAAAACAACTGTCATAAAATAAAACGACATCTATCGGAAAAACAAACCTCCTAAAAAAACACCCACCCAAGGAAACCGATGATAAAAACCTGGGAATGTGTTTAGTATTACGCCAAATGTGAGTGATCAAACAAAATTAGGGGGTAGATGCGATCCAGGCCAAATTTGAGGGTGTAGATTTTATTAGAACTTCATGATTCGGCTTGGGTGAACAGATGCTACTTTTACTAATAGTTATCGGGAAAACAATTAGAAAAATGTTGAACTGTGTGTAGTATTTTTCAACTGTTAATGAGAGAGAGGCATTTTTATTCTAATCCAAATTTGAAGGAGTATTTTTCCATTTTATAAGAACTAATGAAACTGGCTATTCAAGCATGTCGTACAAATACTCAGTTGTTCGCAAATATTAGATAGTTTTTATTTTTTAGAATTTCCTAAATGTTTGCAATTCACTAATACTTTCTCACTATGTTGGTATTTTTTTATTTAGTATAAACTTCACATCTCTATATGAGCGTGTGAAATTTTTCCTAAAATAGTAATAAACGCCATTTTTTTTAAATCCAGTAGAAAATTAGGATAAACTTTACAAGCATCTATAATCATTTTTCGAGATTTTTTTCGGGCAAAATTCACAGAAGTCATATTTTATGTATTATTTTTGGAATGGTGTTGTACTAATTTGGTATATTTTATTATTAATGTCGTTGGATTAAATAATGGCTTTATTAAGTTACTAAAATCTTGAAAAGCACCGCAACGTTTGAGGTGTGGCCTTATAATTCAAGTCATGTGGTCACTTTTAATATATTTACACACACCACGTTTTAAGAAGTTTTGGTTATCAGGTGTAGTTTAACTACTATGTACAGCTTTTATGAACAAGCACACGACTAGATGAATGCTATACTCGGGACTAACGTTCACAATACTTTAATTGCGATTAACATTCAAAGTAAACACTTTGAAACCGGTCAATATAAATATCATTAAACAGTCCAATTTATTTTTTTGACCTTGCACACTTATGGACGTATTTGGACACATGTATTTTATATAATATACCGGCACTAATAACAACTCAAAGCCCACATTCTTCGGTTAAACGGTATCATCAATTAATAAGTAAATTCTTTTTTTCTTTGGTTTTTAGTTTTCTCTTAGGTTCACTTAAACACTAAATGCAAGTGTATTTAGTTAACACGATATCGTGCAAGTTATGTAACTACATATATAATCTATTAGTTTCTTTGGATTTTTTATCTCTCAAAAATTACTTAGGTCACTAAATTCAGGTTACAGATTATCCATTTAGCAAATTTCACTATTCTGTACTACATCGACAATGTTTTTATCACAAAAATAAAACAAAGCAAATTGTATTCGCTCACCTATAATTATGCTATATACTGCTAGATAAATTAGATTATTTTTCATTTAAATTTCAATCTAGACTGACTATCACCCGTTTTTTTTTTAACTTCCGTCATAAAAAAAATTGGTCCATGAAAAATTCTTCTCGACCAACGAAATAGTTTCGCGCCCAAAGTCATGATCATCATCATCATTGTTATTCTATTATTATTTTTTCCTTCGATATGTTGAATATACAGAGTAGACCAACTTTTTATCAGAACGAAACCAAGCTGCCAATAGAAGAGACCTAAGGATGCTCTCATTTTTGTAAGGGTTTGTGTATCTTTACACCAGAACTCTGGGGTTAAAAAGAGGGGGAGTAAATTTTTGTTTGTTTGTTAGAGATATTGTGAGTAAATGGCATCTTTGTTTTTCTATGATTAGAGAAGTCGTAAACATTATATGTATGCCATTAAAAATTTTAGTTTGTCCGAAAAGCCGAGAAACATCTTAAATAAATTCATATCACGGACGATTATAAAAAGCTTCTTAATCAACTATACAGTGCAACGGCCAGAAAACCTTGTTGACTGTCGTTATAGAAGGCGTCCTACTTTGTTTTCCATATCACAAAATTGAACCATTAAGAGAAAATTGATCAATATTTTTTTTATATGCTTTATAATTCTTTTGCACATTTGATTTTTCGATGAATTGTTAAGTGTAGAATTGTTTGCATTACAACTTTTCTTCTCTGAATTCATTTCTAACAATTGTTTGTCACACTTTTGTGATTGTGCTGAATTGTGTTGCGCATAATTTTCGGGTTGCCCTGTATTACTAGTAATTAAGTAATTCCACTGTATTTTAATTTGCTTTTGTCGTATTTATTACAGGTTAGTATGATGAAAATGGCAATAAATACGATAAAACTCTGTTTGTTGATGATTACAATATAACCCTCCGACCCTCGCGAGGTTCAGCACTACCAGATAAGCTTTTTAAATTTAATGGACTGCTTACAAATTTTAGACTATGTTACACTAAAAATTTCTATCCCTCAATATTAATACTTACCGTTAATTAACTTACCGTGAATTGTAATCAGAGAAAAAGCGTTATCCAAACATTTAAAATTCGACATTAATTAAATAAAAATTCATTAATTTTACTATTTAAATTATTTTATTATATAAATAAATTTTTTGGGATGGTTCTTGTTACATTATTAATAATTACAATTTTGTTTTAATGGGGAAGAGCTATGTACACTTGCTGGTATCAAAAAAATAGTTAATTGTATTTTTGTAAATATTAATTTAAATGTTTATTTAATTTGTTGGTGATTTTTCTAATAAAAATACTTGTTTTATTTATTTATATAAACAAATATCATTACAATAATCATTTGCTGTTCAAAAATTATTTTCACAATTTAAATTTATTTATTAATTAAAATACAAAAATAAATTTTTCATTTTATTAATTAAATTTGAAATGTAATACAAAATAATTAATTAACTGTGAGTGTTCTGTACACGGTGCGTGAGTCTAGTCTAGTTTAACAATTCCATTCGACAAAAGATTCCAAAATAAATTAGAATATTATTTAATATTTATAAAAATAGATAATTTATGTAAATTACAAAATAATTGTTGTTCTTATATTTTTAATTTAATTAAACATTTTTACAAGAAAATTTAGATGTATACTAGAATGATGTGGTGAAATGGGTGTGTTGTATGACATTTAAAAAAAGATGAAATATTTGTGTGCTAGGACCAGTTGAGATAGAGCGACGGCATTATTTGTGGTGTAGAACTTGCCACCTGGAAAAATAAAAGAAATATTTAGTGTTCATATTACGTATTCATAAGGATTTAGCTTATGTTCAAAACAAGTTATTTTTGTGCAGGTAATAAAGAAAATTTTATTTATTCAAAACGTCAGAAGTTAATGTTTTTCTAACATAAATTGATTGGCAGAATTTGTTATTTTGGAATCAGATTAATAAACTAAGTCGTTACTGAACTTCTGGGAAATTTTTATTTAGCCAAATATTGTTTACCAACTGTGTGTTTAGTAAATTTTCAGAATTTATAAATTGCGTTTGGATATTAAAAGCTATCACTATTGGTTTAAGAACGATGATGTAGAATTACAAAGAAGCAGACTTCTCTTTCATTTACAAAGTAGAATGAATTCAAGATTTATGATTCGCTACATCGCCGATGTTAAAAATGTGGTTTCTGGCCTCTGTGTGGTGAGTGTATGTGATTTGTGTAGACCAAAATTTTGTAGCATCTATGCGGCCCAGACATAACAATTGATCAGAGTGAAATTTTATACTTAAGACTTTTTCATAAATTGGAAGGTGTGATTAATTTTTCTTAGCTGAAATCGTTCCACCAGAAGCGGAGCTTTCACAGTAGGTTTTTCAATTTTTCGAATATTTTGAACACCAGAAAACGATTGAAACAAAAAGATTGTAAATTAAGTTTCATACAAAATTAGTTCAGACTGCGGAATGCAACTTCATACATAATCTTTATCCCTTATTTAGGATCCTTGCGAAATTTGGTGGAATTCTGGTTTAAGACTAAATTTTCTGTCTGTTAAATTTAAGCAGGTATATTGATGTTTAATCATACAATACAGTTGTACCAAAAATCCGTTAGAATAAGTTGAATTGTTTGCTTTAGATAAGTAAGTGTATCAACCTCCGTGAAGCTAGCCCGAATTTTCAGCCCGAAATTTTAATTTTTTACTTATGACAATACAACTTCTGTCATGACACAAAATATACGCAAATTATAACTATAAAGCAAATTTGAACCACATGCATATTATAAGTATTAATAAAATGTGTATAAAATAGCTATTAAAAATTAAAAATTTTATTAAAGTATCAAATATAAATCAAATTTATTACTGATAAAACATCAAAGCAAAAAATTAAATAGGTCATATATTCAAAAAAGAAACAAAAATGCTTTCAGAACTATACTCAATTCACGAGCACATGACATGTACCGTCAAAATCGTTAAGCTTATGACTACGTAGAAAAATTCTGTCTGGAACTATCTGGATATAGTCGTTTGAATCTTGACTCACAGGCCATTCACGAGTACTTGGCATATACCGCCGGATTCGTCGAAGTTTTGACTACAAACGAGGAGATTTATATAAATTTTTTATCTGAAATTACCTAGATATAGTCGTTTGAATTTCGATTCTCAGGGGATTCACGAGCACTTGTCATATACCGCCGGATTCGTTGAACTTTTGACTACAAACGAGGAGATTTGTAGAAAAACTCTGTCTGGAACTATCTACATATAGTCGTTTGAATCTCGACTCACAGACCATTCACGAGTAATTGGCATATACCGCCAGATTCGACGAAGTATTGATTACAAACGAGAAGGTTTGTAGAAAAATTCTATCTGAAATTATCTGGATATAGACGTATGTATAGCCAGTATATGCCAAGTGCTCGTGAATCGCCTTTGAGTCGAGATTCAAACGACTATATCCATAAACATCAATTCTAAATTATGAGCTAAAAGTTCTTGCTAGACTCATAGTGGCCAATCACTTAATGCTAATTAAGTTTTCGCATTGTCGCTTTCAGGTTAGGTTTGGGCTGTCTAGGTTTTCCAACAATTGAAGAGCTAATTTAAAAATACATAAAAGTTATATTTATAATTTCGGGCTGAATGCTCTAAATAGCATTACAGATTATCATGCCACATTTTACTGTCGCAACAGTGCTATTTTTTCGGGCTGGGATATAAAATGTTCTCGATAGTTATAGTTTAGTATTGCTAACGGGCTTTTCAACTGAATATTGGGCTAGCTTCATATAAACGAAGTCTGACTATGCCACCAAGCATAGTGATATATCTTAAAAAAACATCAAAATAATTTTAAAATTTCGGGCTGAAGAATGTTATAAATGTCATGACATTCTATCATGATACTGTTTACTGTCACGATAGCAACATTTTTTCGGGCTGGGATTGTAAACTCTCACGATAGTGATAGTTTTTTAATTCTCATAGAATCCTGTAGCATGTAATTGGAAAGGTTTTGGAAAAAGCAACAAGTTTGTTATAAGCGCTTTAGGTAGTAAACCCACCGTTTTGTCCGGTGTTGGGTTCATTTCAATGAAAAGGTTTTGAAGAATGTCACAAAATAAGTTGAAGCAGTTGTAAAGACTGTTGTATTAGCGATCGCCGATCTCAACGGCAAATTGTTATTCTTCCTCGGTAGTTATTTGTCCCATCATTTTTAAAATTTTGTAATAAATAGATTGGGACATAATGACCATATTTTGTGCAGTACAACTTTAAACTTGCGTGTGAGTAGCTCATAAACAAAAACCTGTAAAAGAACAATAATAATAATTTGAGACTAAAAGTAAACCGCGTGGCTGCTTCGAGTGCTCGGTGCTTATAAAAAACCAAATTAAAGAAAAACCTCATAAAACTGATATCGCTTCCTTACAAATACTAAATAATTTAAGTTTAAAATTACCAAAACTAATTGGTTCATTTGATTCATTTTATTTAATTCTAACGAAAAAATGAAGTTTTTTACAATGTAACTTTTAATTTACGGGCGCGCAACTAAATTTCCGGCTTTTTTTGAAGAAAGAAATATAAAAAATGGCTTATTTAAAGCATAGTCCTTCGCTATCTACAAATTGTTACCATCTCTCTGGCAATACATGAATACCACGACGATAAAACGACGCGCCTTTGGACCGAAACCATTCATCCAACCAATTTTGAACTTCTTCGAAACTGGCCAAGAGTAGCCCTACCAAGCTATGCGCCATCGTACGGAAGAAGTAATCCGAGGGGGCCAGACCTGGCCGAAATATAATATTTTTATATTTCGGCCAGGTCTGGCGAATTAATCGGGTGCGGTAGCTGATTCCATTTCCGCATATTGATAATGTATTGGACGATGGGAGTGCGACGGCATGCATTGTTTTCGCGCTGCAATATCACTCATTCCTGTCTCGAGTCCTCCCATCTTTGCCGTTCTCGAGCAATGCATGGTTCAGATTGATGAGTTGTTATCGGTACCGTTGCCAATTGACAGTTTCGCCCTGTTTCAGCAGCCCATAGTACACGATTCCTTTCTGGTCCCACTAAGCGCAGAGCATTGTCTTCTTTCCGAAGCGATTTGTCCGTGCCATCATTGTTGATGCTTCGCCAGGAAAAAACTCCGACCTTTTCCATTTGGGATTCTTAAAAAAGATCCACTTCTCATCTCCCGTATTAATTCGATGAAGGAAGCTCTTTCTTTCATGCCGTAAAAGTAAAATTTCGCATTTGGCTCTTCGATTTTCCATCTTGCACTCAGTCAACACATGCGGCATCCATTTTCCTTCCTTTTGAATTTTTCCCATAGCATGTAAACGTTTGGAAATACCTTGGCGGGTCGTGTTTAATTCCTCCGCAATCTGATCTTGGGCTTGCGTATCACCTTCATCCAATAACGCTTGCAGCGCTTTCTTGACCTCAATGTCGTAATCGCCACTTCTGAAGTGTTTAAACATTTTATAATGCCAATGCGTGTGTACGTGGCCAGTTGAGTGTCGTGCGCGGTTGCTTATGGAAGTTGATGTCAATTAACTAATTATCGAATTTATTGTTTGTCGCACGGTATTATATGTCGTATTCGTTGCTGGTTGTAGAATCAATTATTTCGCGAGTAATTGAGTTGCTACAATTATGCATACAAATCTTTAAGTTTTTCTTTTACTCATTTTTCTATTTGTGATATTTCTTTTGTTATTTTCCATTTTGAGCAGTTTGATACACTTACTATATAAATTATTTTCTGATTATATTATTAGTACATAGAATTTTTTTCATTCATTTGTTCTTGTTTTTATTTTCCCTCACCCATTATCTCCATAATTCTAAAGAGTTATTATATTTACCGATATACCCATTTTGATGTAATTTAAATATTTATCACCGTCATTACCACGGTCTTCCTTTTATATTTCAATATTTTTTTCTGCGGTTTAGCAGAACTCTCACTTTCTGACTCAGTAGAAATTTAATTATTCTTATTATTTTATCTGTAACAGTGGGATGCCTAGTATCGTATTCGTTACACACATTAGTACTCAAATTTACCATTGTGCCGCTGGTGTAGTTAAAACATCTTAAAAATTAATAATTCTATTACCATCGCTTTAGTTCACAAATTCACCGCCTTGGCGATGTAATACTATAATACAACATGATATTTTTAAAAACAAATTCTTATAAAATCATTTTATGTAAATTTTCCGGATTGGTACAATGGTATCTGATGCTTAGAAAAGTTTTTTCTTCATTTACATGTATTTTCTAGCAAACTTTAAGTAAAACCAGAACTCTTTTAATTTATCGTTTCATTATCATGAAAAACTGTTAAAACTGGTATTTTGTCAAAATCAGTGATGGTCGTATAGAGCATGCTTTGCCAATTTCCGAACCGAAGCTTTGTTTACCTCGTGAGGTTTCAGCCCCTACAACTTTTTGTCATTTCTCGTTTATACAAAATTAAATATTAGACACAGCGCGATTAGTTGGCAACCGATCGAAGACTAGTGAGCAACTATTAAGTAACAGAAACTGCTCCATATCTCTCTCTCTGTGCCTAATCACCTGACTTTACCTTACTTACGATCAGCCAATCGAAAATTTTGTATTCGTACATTTTATTTCTAATTACAATTTGTTTTCCATTGAATATCTACCGATAAGTACTTTCAAATACTTTTAATGCCAATATAACACGTTTATTGTTTACTATTAGATAATTACCCTCTAGAGCGAAACGGCGTAAACCTGAACTAAAGTTTTGGTAACAAATTTGTTGATTTTTCCAAGACCTGTTATTTGGTCTACGGGTATGTTAGTAATGAAAATTAAAAAAAAATTAATTGCTTCAAGCGCCACAACGGTACTTTGGAGTACTAAAGTGGTTCAGTTTGGATGGTATTCTTTAAAACAATAATAACAAATAATTGAGCAACAGCGCCTAAACGTTCAATTTATATATTAAATATTAAATATTGAAGTAGTATTCTTCAAATTAAATATAAGAGGATTGGCGTAAAGGAATTAAAGTTGCGTATGCCATTTCAGAGAAATTTTTAGGGCATTTTTCGATCGGTAAACTTCAAAGCACCGAAAAAAGTGGTTTTGGGCCTAGGTCATTATATAATTTTTCACAGGTTTTCAAAGAACAGTAAACGTCACCAGTGTTGTCTACGCGAATTTCCGAATTGTCTGCATGTTGGTATCGAAAATAGTGTATACAATTGGTTTTTGAGTAGACAAGAGTAGAAAATTCGTAGACAATGTAGATTATTATTACTTTTTCATTTTTTTAAATTGTTTTTCTGTGCGAAGTCGTCGTCTTCTAGTTTTCCAGTTTAAATTGGTTTTTACCTAAATTTTGGCAGTTAAAATTCAATTTTTTTAAACAAATAGGTAAGATTGAGAATCTTGGTCAATCGATGACTTCAATATTGGTACAACCATAAGCGATTCCTGTCATGAACATTTTAAAAACAAATATTTCATTTCTGATTTAAGCGTCCGTTTTTGAGCAAAGTAGTGGGATTGTTATTTAACAATCAACAAAACTCATTTACGCTATAAGTTAACAAAACTGATAGAGTAAATGAGATTTGTTGATTGTTTACTGTTTTTGGTTGTATTTTGATCAAACTTAAATTCAAAAAGAGACTTGATGAAACTCGAGAAAACTCGATTGAATATATCGCACACACAAAATTTGAAAATTTTGAAAAATTGACCGTTTAAAGTGTCATGGTTGCAAATAGATTCAAATGAAAGGTCTTTATGATGCTCGAACGTGGAAAAAAATTAAACGATCAACATTTAGAAATTTTGAAATTTTGTTTGTCCGATATATTCGAGTTTTCCCTGACTCCCCACTTGAAAATTAACCCGAAATTTTTTCCAGGTGCGCGCATCATTAAGATCATTTATTTGAATCTATTTCCAACCATAACACTTTAAACGATCAATATTTAGAAATTTTCAAATTTTGTGTGTGCGATATATTCGATCGAGTTTTCCCGGACTGCATCATTAAGATCTTTCATTTGAATCTATTTCCAGCCATGAGTTTTCCCGGACTGCATCATTAAGACCTTTCATTTGAATCTATTTCAAACCATGACACTTTAAATGGGAAATTTTTAGAAATTTTAGAAATGTTGGGTGTGCGATATATTCGATCTAGTTTTCCCGGACTCCCCACATGAAAATTGACCTAAAATTTTTTCCAGGTGCAAACATCATAAAAACCTTTCAAATTTTGTGTGTGCGATATATTCGATCAAGTTTTCCCGGACTGCATCATTAAGATCTTTCATTTGAATCTATTTCCAGCCATGACACTTTAAATGGGAATTTTTTAGAAATTTTCAAATTTTATGTGTGCGATATATTCGATCGAGTTTTCCCGGACTCCCCACATGAAAATTGACCTAAATTTTTTTCCAGATGCGAGCATCATTAAGACCTTTCATTTGAATCTGTTTCCAACAATGATACTTTAAACGATCAATATTTAGATATTTTCAAATTTTGTGTGTGCGATATATTAGATTGGGTTTTCCCCGACTCCCCACATGAAAATTGACCTGACATTTTTTTCAGGTACGAGCATCATAATCTCTTTTCAACCATGACACTTTAGACGATCAATATTTAGAAATTTTCATATATTGTGTTTTTATGTTTATTTGCAATTTCCCAATAGTAAAATGAATTTTTCCGGACAACTAAAAATGCTATTAAAAATATAGTTTAGTGTTTTATTTTTAATGGTTTCAGTTTATTTTTCTTTTGTGAGAAATGTCGGCTGATGCATATTAATATTTGACATAACATATTGTATTTTCGGCTGTGATAGAAAAGACACTATCTGCATTATCGATTTTTTTACTTTCGGCTGGGAAGTATTGGCTAACTTTAACAGGGTTATTATTGGTGTGATGGTTCTGAGCAATTTAAAATTTTGGAAACTTTTAAAAATTTTGACAAAAATTTATGCGAGTATCCAAATTATGTTTAAGACAAAATTTAGTTTTTAGTAAGAAATTGGTGCGCCTTCACATTTCTGAATAGTGTAAATGTAAAATAAACTTTGTTTGTGAAAAAATGGCATATATTGTGTTTCACAATCGACGTACGAGTAATGGTAACATATGACAAATTAAACGAATTTCTGATTTACCTAAACGTAAGGCATGAATGCGATCACCTAAAAAGCACACAGTCTCAACCCGACAAATTTTTACTTTTAACGTATCAAAACTTAATTTATTTTAGCTCAAATACGAGTTTGCTACAAATATTTGGCCCAGAGGTCAATTTTGCTAAGTTGACTCGGGACGATTTTTTTCTAAAAATTTTTAAAGTAACGCAAGAGTGTGACCATCTTAAAACAGCATAACCTTAATCCGACGAATCCATACTCTTAATGTGCCGAAATATGTAGCGCAGAAATTTCGCTAAGTACCTACGGAACGATTTTTTTAAATTCTATTTTAAGTAAGGTCATGTGACCATCTCAAAACCACATAGCCTTAAACCGATAAATTTATACTTTAAACGTAACAAATTTAAATGTAATTTTAGTTCAAATACGAGTTCCGCAGATATAACGAATGCTTGCTAAAATTCGATATATTAAAAGGAACGAATGTTATTTTTATTCAAATCATTTTAAGAAACTCCTGACACATGATCTGTTGGGTCTTTTATTGATTAGGGTTCTGGGATAGAATTGTGGGATAACTTCATATACGTGACGAGATGCCTATGTTGTAAGGGAAGATTTAAATTTTTAATAAAATACTGAGATAAAAGTGTAGGCCGTTTTCAAAGCTGCAAATATTAAAGTTGAAGCATTTATTTCAAGTTAATAAATATTTTTGATAGTAGTTAATTAAAGGCATTAAATTAACAATAGAGGCTTCCAGGTCCCAGGGCACGAAATGCGGTACTTATAATGACTAATAGATACTCAAAAATAAAGAGAAAGTTGAGCAGGTACATTTGTTGTTGTCGTTTAAAATTATCCACTCGAATTAATCATTTTTATAAAACCAAACAATTTAATCAGATAACACAAAACGTACATAAAACATAATGCGACATGCAATTTTCAATTTCCATACATACTTACGATATAGAAGATGAAAAATTCTTCACATTTTCACAATCAAACCGTAGCGAATATTTCAAATTTTTCTCGTCCCCCACAGTATTGCGAAATGTAGAACGCTGCAGTCTTCCGTACCCACCAACCATCGCCATCTGAAATTTGATGTCAAACAAAATAAAGAAAAGGAATAAAAATGAAAATTAAATTCACATTTTCCATGAAACAATTTATTATGATGATTTGGTGCTTTAGGTAGGCGATCCGCCTATTCACCTTTGCCATATACGAGTACATACCTTTGCCGATTAGTAATATTTTCCTGTAACACTAAGTTGTTGCAATGTTATATATTTTACGATGATGATTGTAATGATGATGATAATGATGGATTTTTTTTCAAGTTCTGGGCGTTGTTATTGTTATTGTACAAGGAGTATTATTATATTCTGTAAACAAAAGAAAATATTGTTACCCATTGTTATTTTTGATACAAAAGGAGTTTATTAAAAACTTTTTAATTCAAAACCGAAACTTATTTATATTTTAGCGATTTTTATGTACGACAAGTAATAATTTTAAGAGTACGTTTTTTTTAAATTAACAAGGAACACAATTATTTTATGCATGTAGGTGGAGCATCAGGTTTTCTATTGTTCTCGATTTAGTTTTGGAAGACCTCTACTATCATCCAACTGTACATGAAAAATTTGTAAAAACTGAAATTTGATTTTGATTAATATCTATTATGATGCTTGGCTTCGGTGGATTCTCCGAAAACGAAATAATAAATTTTAATTAAATTCTATTGATTTTACAAAACATTTTTCTCGCATTTTTTTGTTGTTGGTACGGATGTTTTCCCAAACAGCTAAATAAAACTCAAAATAACTCATTTTATGGAGGTGGTTTGGTATACGAGTATTTATGCGTCCGCAAAAATTGTATAGAGAAGCTGTGGAATGATACAATTAGTGTGAAGACAAGAGATTAATATTGAGGCAAAACGGAAAAAATTACTGGCTGTGATTAATGAATTAATTTTAGTTCGGCCATTAATCAAACTGGACAGGTATATCATGTTGTATACAAAAATTATGTGTAGGGTGGGTTACAACTATATATTGGCTGCTAACATAATGAAGTCTTTAATTTGTTACTATTTAAGTACGTAATCTAATTAATAACATGCTATATACAGTACATGGTCTGCCATAATGTCGGTCATTCAATTCACTCTATTCAAAAATTACGAAAGTTGAGTTAGGTTCATACTTGTAAAGGCGAAAAGTGGAAATTTGAAAATATTTACGAATGCGAAGTTTTCGAAAAAATTCAAAAATAACAAAACATGACGGACTACAAAATTTATTGCAAAACTAAAATAAATGGGATTTAGATGTTCACTGTATCGAGAATTGGCCAGCTCACAGAGATGTCCCACAAACATGGTATGCATGCTAAGTTATCTTAGGACACATTTAACAAACAAAAATTATCCCCATTTAATCCGATGACGCAGACCCATTTGTTATTGACCCCGAACTTGATCAATTTTTGCAAAACTGTGAGCTGGCCAATTCTCAATACAGTATGAATTAAGTATGAATTGAATATGAATTAACAATACATTGAATATGAATTGAATATGAATTGAATGTGAATTGAATATGAGTTGAATATGAATTGAATATGAATTGAATGTGAATTGAATATGAGTTGAATATAAATTCAATATGAATATAATATGAATTAACTTTGAATTGAAAATGATTTGAAAATGAATTGAATATGAATTGAATATGAATTGAATATGAATTGAATATGAATTGAATATGAATTGAATATGAATTGAATATGAATTGAATATGAATTGAATATGAAATGAATATGAATTGAATATGAATTGAATATGAATTGAATATGAATTGAATATGAATTGAATATGAATTGAATATGAATTGAATATGAATTGAATATGAATTGAATATGAATTGAATTGTATTAAATATGAATTAAATGTGAACTGAATATAAATTGAATATGAAATGATTAAGAATTGAATATGAATTGAATATGAATTGAATATGAATAGAATATGAATTGAATATGAATTGAATATGAATTGAATATGAATTGAATATGAATTGAATATGAATTGAATATGAATTGAATATGAATTGAATACGAAATGAACAAGGATTGAATATGAATTGAATATGATTTGATTATGAATTGAATATGAATTGAATATGAATTTATTACGAATTGAATATGAATTGAATATGAATTGAATATGAATTGAATATTAATTGAATATGAACTGAATTTGAATTGAATATGAATCGAATATGAATTGAATATGAATTGAATATGAATTGAATATGAATTGAATATGAATTGAATATGAATTGAATATGAATTGAATATGAATTGAATATGAATTGAATATGAATTGAATATGAATTGAATATGAATTGAATATGAATTGAATATGAATTGAATATGAATTGAATATGAATTGAATATGAATTTAATGTGAATTCAATATGAATTGAATATGAATTGAATATGAATTTAATAAGAATTGAATATGAATTGAATATGAATTGAATATGAATTGAATTTGAATTGAATATGAATTGAATATGAATTGAATATGAGTTGAATATGAAGTGAATTTGGATTGAATATGAATTCAACCTGAATTGAATATGAATTGAATATGAATTGAATATGAATTGAATATGAATTGAATAAGAATTGAATAAGAATTGAATATTAATTGAATATGAATAGAATATGAATTGAATATGAATAGAATATGAATTGGAGATGAATTGAATTTGAATTGAATATGAATTGAATATGAATTGGATATGAATTTAATTTGAATTGAATATGAATTGAATATGAATTGAATATGAATTGAATATGAATTGAATATGAATTGAATATGAATTGAATACGAAATGAACAAGGATTGAATATGATTTGAATATGAATTGAATATGAATTGAATATGAATTGAATATGAATTGAATATGAATTGGAGATGAATTGAATTTGAATTGAATATGAATTGAATATGAATTAATTATGAATTGAATATGAATTGAAAACGAAATGAACAAGGATTGAATATGATTGAATATGATTTGAATATGAATTGAACATGAATTGAATATGAATTGATTACGAATTGAATATGAATTGAATATGAATTGAATATGAATTGAATATGAATTGAATATGAATTAAATATGAATTGAATATGAATTGAATATGAATTGAATATGAATTGAATATGAATTGAATATGAATTGAATATGAATTGAATATGAATTGAATATTAATTGAATATGAATTGAATATGAATTGAATATGAATTGAATATTAATTGAATATGAACTGAATTTGAATTGAATATGAATCGAATATGAATTGAATATGAATTGAATATGAATTGAATATGAATTGAATATGAATTGAATATGAATTGAATATGAATTGAATATGAATTGAATATGAATTGAATATGAATTGAAAATGATTTGAATATGAATTGAATATGAATTGAATATGAATTGAATATGAATTGAATATGAATTGAATATGAATTGAATATGAATTGAATATGAATTGAATATGAATTGAATATGAATTGAATATGAATTGAATATGAATTGAATATGAATTGAATATGAATTGAATATGAATTGAATATGAATTGAATATGAATTGAATATGAATTGAATATGAATTGAACATGAATCGAAAGTGAATCGAATATGAATTGAATATGAATTGAATATGAATTGAATATGAATTGAATATGATTTGAATATGAATTGAATATGAATTGAATATGAATTGAACATGAATTGAATATGAATTGAATATGAATTGAATATGAATTGAATATGAATTGAATATGAATTGGAGATGAATTGAACGTGAATTGAATTGAATTGAATATGAATTGAATATGAATTGAATATGAATTGAATATGAATTGAATATGAATTGAATATGAATTGAATATGAATTGAATATGAATTGAATATGAATTGAATATGAATTGAATATGAATTGAATATGAATTGAATATGAATTGAATATGAATTGAATATGAATTGAATATGAATTGAATATGAATTGAATATGAATTGAATATGAATTGAATATGAATTGAATATGAATTGAATATGAATTGAATATGAATTGAATATGAATTGAATATGAATTGAATATGAATTGAATATGAATTGAATATGAATTGAATATGAATTGAATATGAATTAAATATGAATTGAATATGAATTGAATATGAATTGAATATGAATTGAATATGAAATGAATAAGAATTGAATATGAATTGAATATGAATTGAATATGAATTGAATATTATTGCTGAATTATCAATATTAAAACAAAATTTGGCAATGGAGATCGATTAGAGTTGCAACTGGTTGAATCTAGATTTCGCTCTGAGGCGGAAGCGGAGAAACGCCGTCCGAATGGAATTCGATTATTCAATGATAACCGTCGATTCGTATAATTTGAGAATCTTGAGTTCATTTGATGAAACATCGAATTCATTTGCCAATGACAAAATACGCGGGTGTGGAACTGATCGTGAAAAAGAGAGGGTCGCTAGAGAGAAGCTTCATAAACTCAGAAAAATTGGTACAGGCCCACCCCCAGGGGAGGGGGGGGGGGGGTTGATACGAAATTATTTTATGATTACGATTATTTATACGATACGAAATTATTTTCCTTCTAAATAAACCCTTCATGGTAACCATAAACACATAGATTAGCCAAATTGACACACTTTGAATTGGGTGGTCAAAATAGAGTTGCACGAATTTGGCTTCTTTCTAACGGAAATTAGTGGAGTAGCGGTTGCAATCTACTGTATACCCGAAACAGTTCCTCTCAATCGAAACAAATCGATTCATGTTAAAAAAAACATTTTCTACTAAAACCAGCATGACACATTCGCAACATTTGGTCTACGTAGACCCTTATTCAGGATCACGGCTCAAGACGGATTCCATGTTGCACCTCCAACTGTTGACGCTGCCAACGTTTTTACCATTACGGAACGAGCTTACCCCGGCTTTCTACTGTCCATCTTGATACAATTGATCGGATTATTCATAATAAGAGATGTTATAAGAGGCGTTTATTTACCCCCTTGTCCATTGTATACATATTCCAAGACAATCGTTCTTAAGGAGTAAACTTCAGTCGCGCGACGGAGCTAGCACGCATATTTTTTCACCACTTTAGAGTTACAATTTAGGTACTTTTTACTATTTTATATATTTTTATTGTACTCATCGAGTTTACGTCCATACCTCACGACGTTCTAAATCGTTTCCTTTCATATGAATTCAATAAGTATTGAAAATGAGTACGATCATGAAGTAAGTTTCAAAATTGGTTAGAATGAGTTGAAATTGATTAAATTATGAAAAACACCACTCACCTGTATCACTGGGCACACAAATCACCACATCATTCGATTCATTGCTATTGCACGAATTCATTTGATCGTCGTATTCCCCCTCGTTTGTTACATTGCTATTGCAGCTGTTGTTGGAACAATTATTTGGATCATCCATAATTGACATATCCGAGTACGAGCATTTCACCTCATCGGGAAATTTCACATGTTTCTTACCACCACTACTACCTGTAACCCCACCACCTAATTTAGAAGCACCAATATTTTTGGACAGACTATTTTTTAAATTCTTACAATTTACAAATTTATTCGTCGACGTTTTGATCCGCGACAAATTCGATTTATCTAACAATTTTATTTTATTATCACTATCATTACAGCTAATATTATTATTAATGTGATTATTACTATTTATGCTATTATTGTTGTTATTATTCAATTTTAGTTTATCGTTGAGCATATTCTCTTTCTCATGAGTTCCGTCATCTGATTCTGTTGCCTCCTGTATTTCGCATATATTGTGGCAATTTTTATTCAGACAAGGTTTTGTGTGCGAAGGATGATGGTTGTGGAGGTGGTGTTGATTATTGTTATTATTTGATGATCCTGTTACGTGTGTACTCGTGACATGATGATGGGTGGGTGAGGGTGGAGTATAATTTACATTCTGCGAAAATGTCGAGGAAATGACAAAGTTAATTTTTCAAAAATCACAGAGAAGACAATAATACACAAATGCTGTATATACTTACATGTTTGACTACATCATTTTGTGAATCGCCTCCACCACCTCGACCTACTTTGTACTCTTGATATTGTGATACCACGCAGAGAAGACAATAAATCTAAAGGAAACAAAATAAAAATAAATTTCCATGAAAAAATATGCCAACATTTTTCTGTTATCTTTCGTAAAATACATTTATATGTTGTTTTTATGTTTGGTTCGTCATCTGTCATGTTTCTGTACGTATAGATTGTTGTTAGTATAGGTTTGGAATTGGGATGTGCCAAAGTTTTCTTTTCTTTTTCCGCGTAGTACCAAAAATACAATAAGATAGCAGCCTCGAGATAATAATTTTCATGAGTTATAAATCGATTAATTTTAAGGCGAGATAACAACACACAAGCACACAGATAACGGAAGAAAATATGAAAATTTAACTGTGCGAAAAATTTGACCATAATTCTTCGACCGTCCGTTCGCATGAACACATATTTTACGAGAGGCTTATCTTGATAATCCTTATATACTTGTATATATCGCAGACTAAAGGGGAGACAGATTATTATGAACTGCCTTGATTAATATAAATGTAGTGCGTAACTGCGGTTGCCTGGAAGGGTCAGCAAATATTATTAAGTGATATAAATTTCAATTATATGGAAAAATTTTTGGTACAGGTCCCTAGGCATATTTATTACGAGTATTAGGTAAATTAACACCTTCCTTGAAAATTGTGTTATGTTCCTGTGACATTAAATTTCCACTCTTGTTAGCTTTGTAACTGAATAACAATACTAGGAAGGTTGATTTAGATTAGAAATAAGAATGAGTAATTTATTTAAGGTTTTATTTTAAAAACCTGCTACAACCTGGATTGATAAATTTTTATACAACTTGAACCTACACCTACAAGCACTCGTCATTTTAGAAAATTTGTGATGTTTAAATCACCATTGAGATTAGCATTTTAACATCAACCAAGATAAATAAATGTGTGAAAAGAAAAATAATTTTCTGTAAATTTGAAATGTCGAAAATCTGTTCTCTTTATTTCAAAGAGGGAGGGATATTATCCCATTTTGTACGGAATATTCTGAGGTGACGTAAATAGTTTTATATTCATTCCTTCTGTTGCATATGCTTCTATGGAATGAATTAACGATTTAGAGACCTTGCGAATTACAAACACCGTTTGTGGTAATTACAAACATTTGCGGTACTGTGGAACGGCCTTTTATAATATCCGAGAAAATGTGTATGTTCGTTCATGGCTGGATGAACCTTAAATTTTCGAACCACACACAATTGACGGAATCATGTTAGTGAGAAAAATTCATTGAACAATTTAACATTAAATTCTGGTACCTAACGGGAACCGTTCGGGAACCTAAAAAACGTTACAAGACAAATTAAAAAACTGGCAAATATATTTCAATAAGAACTAAAAGAGATAAAAAATATCTGCCAAACTAGGTACCAAGGAGGATGGATTCAGAATAAAATATATGTTGACCTGTGACTCTGCGAATTACGTAGTTTGCAGAGAAATTTTTGGGGGTCTAATTGAGGAAGCCTTTAAAAATTATCTTCAGCTCGTATTATAGAGCCAAAAAAGTAGGGAGGGAACAAACAAAAGAGATCAGCGACTGATCTGGAGAATCAACTAGAAGATTACGATGATGATTATGTTAAACAGCACATCCAATCATTCCCAGCTGTAGAGTCACACTGTCACTCCCAGCTGTAGAGTCACTGTCGAAAATCCAACGACTATAGGTATTTAGATTCAAATTTAAATAATAAAACTATGTTTCTAATGTAAAATCAAAGGTTTGTAGCAGCAAGAAAAAAACGACTGTAAAGGATTTATGTAAAGTGTGCATCACTTTTAAAGTGAGCTCGGAGGCAGAAAAAAAACAAATCGTGAAGAGTATGATAATACCGGAAGAGAAAGGAAATTGCCAAAATAAAACGGAACGAGGACGTCAGCAGTCAGCTTTAGAGAATAAAAAAATATTAGCATCCAACTTCGATTTGCAATCGGTTTTATTAACTCCGAAAGGAGTAGCTGGACCTTTTGTTATGTTAGAAAATTAGCCGTCTACAATCTAACTATTTTTAATTTAGGGAACTCGAATGTTCAGTACTACATGTGGGATGAACCCGAAGATAGAAGAGGCAACATTGAAACTTCAACTTGTGTGTTCCAATACATAATGTCTCATCCCCACATGTAAAAATGATGAATGGCAGCTGTGGTGGACAACAAAAAAATTTCAGTTTTTCCACAATGTGCGTCTATCAGCTGTCAGAATCCATCCAAATTTATTAATAATTTACCACGTATACTTCGATCCGGGCACTCTAACATCGAGGTTAAATCAAAAAATGCATCTGTATGCACGCCTGAAAGTTGGACGCAAATAGTAAGAATGGCCCGTAAGAAACCTAGTCCATTTCAGGTAACCAAGCTACATCCTGATGAATTTTGGAATTTCAATCGCAGGCAAAATTTGAAATGGAACGAAAAGAAACAAAGACGAATAATACAAAAAACGAAAAACAATGAAGTGGAGAGCGAATTAAATGTAGCACCGGCCAGTGACACAAAATTTAAATTTAGTGATGGAGTTTGGTTTCAAGAGAACATCGATCCAGGACGAAGAATGTTTTACACTTGTAATTAAAACAAGAAAGGGAAAGCAGAATCTTAACCCTATTCTACCTTACAAGGTTAGAATACCAATTTCTGTTGAAAAAAAAGATCTACGGCAATTATGAACCCAAAATTTAATTCTGCGAGCTTACCATAAGTATTATGGCTCACACCCAACTTATACGTGTGTACAAGGGATCGTTGGAGTCCGATGTAAGCGAAGACGACGAGGAAGAAGTTATGTATACATTTGAATTTTTCTTTTATTTTATTGTCGCAATTTTTGTATTTTATGCACAGCAATAGAAAAATCTGATTAAATTCACAAAAGAAAATTTTGTCTATGTCGAAAAAATAAATGGGAAAATTATTACAAGACAAACAATCGCAAATGACACATTCGCACCTTTGAATGTAGAAATCTGAGGAAATTACGAATTACTAAAGTCATGCAAGGTATCGAATATGATTGTTAATTTTTAAAACGGTTTTTTGGCATCCTACAAAGTAGCAATTTTCACATTCGATACATCAAACTACTTTCCTCATATTATGTAATTTTCCTCCTCAGTTCCCGAGTCGAAGGGAATTGCCAGAATAGGGACACTGGAGGTGACCGGAGGTGAGCACTAATTTTTACGTCATTGAGTAGAAAACTAGTCGTCAACGTAGACTACATAGATTACTCGTAGATAACGTAGACTACTCATAGACAATTTTTGTAACTTCGCTAATATCGATTACTACAATAAAATATATTTTCAAGTAATATTTATTTCGTGCCTCATGCCGTTTTTTTCTAAACTGCAAACCTAGTTCAAAAAATTTGCGTAACCTATTAACAAAACATTGGCGAAATTTATAAACCGAAATTTATAGACACGGTTTATTTTGTGCCATCTCTGAACGACTATATAAACTAACCATTAATTTTTTGCTCGGAAAATTAGACAAAAATTGGCTGAGCCACACATGATTTATAGTTGTTTCTGTATCCATAACCGTACTGGGTCCATCGAAAATTGATAAAACTCAAATAAAATTTGAGAATTATAATTTATTTCAGTTCATTGTGATTAACGCCATCTATTAATAACTGGTATGAACTAACATAAAATAGTTCGTTAAACAAACGAATCTATGTTTAATTTTCCGACTAACTAAATTGGAGATTAGTTTATACTAGTCACTGAAAGATGTCTTTAATATTCATACGTCAAAATATGTTTGACATTGACAACTGCAAAATTGGTTAAGATTTATTAATTTCCAATTAGAAATGTTTTGGAGATTTATAAATCTTAATTTGTTAGCCAAATTTATTTAAAAATCAGATGCGGTTTGTTTTGTGCCATCTTTAAACGACTAGTATTGGTGATTTTAACGAGTAATACTAGGTGAGCAACTAAATTACATGGTTTCTTTGAAAAATGAAAAATGGAAAATTTCAATAGGGATAATAAAATGCTTTATTCAAAGTATTGTCCTTCGCTATCTACACATTTTTGCCATCTTTCTGGCAATACAAGAATACCACGACGATAAAACGACGCGTCTTTGAACCGAAACCATTTATCTAACCAAATTTGCACTTCTTCGAAACTGGCCAAGTCTTGCCCAGCCATGCACCATCGACCAAAACAAATAATAATGTCTCGTGTTCCATTTAGGCCATTTTTCGAACAATGCATGGTTCAGATTGATGAGTTGTTGTCGGTAGCGTTGCCCATTGACTGTACCGCCCCTGTTTCAGCATTCTTTTTTGGGTAGAGCATTGTCTTCTTTCCGAAGCGATTTTCCGAAAGCCACTACTTTTTGCGTTTGGGATTCTTAAAAAGATCCAGTTCTCATCTCCCGTAACAATTCGATGCAGGAAGCTCTTTCCTTCATGCCGTGAAAGCAAAATTTTGCAAGTGGCTCTTCGATTTTCCATCTGTCTCTCAGTCAACTCATGCAACACCCATTTTCTTTCCTTTTAAATTTTTGCCATAGCATGTAAACGGTTGGAAATACCTTTGGCGAGTCGTGTTTAATGCCTCCGCAAGTTTATCTTGAGTTTGCGTATCATCTTCATCCAATAACGCTTGCAGCGGACAAATGACAACTAGATGTGTCGCTAGCACCATCTATGTGTGAAACCCGGAAATTTAGTTGCGCACCTGATATGTTATTTATATGTTCGATTCGAATTTTCAGCTATAGTAGTTAAGGACGAATGTAATGAAAATGCTAATCTTTTGCTAGTTTCATTAATTGTGATTGTGTTAGTTATATTACCTGAGTAAGACGGAACATTATCGAAGATTAGAGTTTTCTTGGATGTATTTATTAAATCCTATTAAAATTAATTACCTAAATTTTTGATCTGATTCAAATATATATGTATTTAAATTCTCATGATGCTCATATTTAGACATCAAAAAAATTGTGATCATAATTCTAACCAACAAGTTATACAATATAGTAGATTAAACAATCTTTATCAACAAGAATTCTTGAAAAAAATGGTATCACTAAGGATCTTAACGAAACCTCAGGTATATGGGGTGTTAGTTGGGAACCATATAAGTCAAAAAATTATCAGGAGCCTCCCATTCAAGGGTGGGAACAGGTTAGAGGATTTTGTATTATGACCAAATATACCGAAAATTATTAAACCACATGAGATTTCCCTAGAGATCTTAACGCCACCTCAGGTACTCGTATATGGGATGTTAGTTGGGAACCATATCAGTTATAAAAAATTATCAGGAGTCAGGGTTAGGTCTCAGTTGGCCTAATCAGTTTTATTATATTTGGTCATAATACAAACTTTTATTAAATGTCCCCTCCCCTGGATGGGGAGCAACTGAATATATTTTTTAACTGACATGGTCTCCAACTAACACCCCATATACCTGACGTTGTGTTAAGATCTCTAGGGATATCTCAATTGGTTTAAGAATTTTTGTTATATTTGGTCATAATACAAAATCCTCTAAAATGTTCCAACCCGTGGATGGGAGCAACCTGATAATTTTTTATAACTGATATGGTTCCCAACTAACACCCCATATACCTGAGGTTGTGTTAAGATATCTAGGGATATCTAAGTATATTTGTTACCATTTCCAAAAATATGAGTTCCCTGGCTTTGGAGCTTGATATTATTTTTTTAATTTTTCTACACTTGGGTGCAAAAAATTCACACAGTTGCAATTTTTTTTTTTTTTCATCCAGAACTAGTAAATTAATGCCACATCAGAGGTAGCTGCTCAAGTGGTTGCAGTAACTGGTGCGGCATAGAACCAAAATGAAGTGGGTCGACAACTAAATTTGAGCCGTTTCTTCGCTCGTCACCGGCTAGGCCGCCTTCAGTTCGCTCGAGAGCATTTGGATTTTACAGAAGAACAATGGAGAACAGTCCTGTTCTCTGACGAGTGCAGGATGTGTTTACATGGCAACGATGGACGAAGAAGAGTGTACAGAAGATCATGAGACCAATTTCCACAATGTTGTATTGAAGAACGTGTTTCGTATGGTGGTGGATCGTGCATGTTCTGAGGAGGTATGTCATTGAAGGCGAAGACATATCTTGTGTTCATATCTGGAGCGAATACTGGCCGCCGATCAAGTAAATTGACTTTGCAACGGTACATTGAGGAAATACTCGAGGACTACGTCGTACCTTTTGCCGCGTTTATTGGTGAAAACTTCCTGTTCATGCAGGATAATCCGAGACTGCATATGGCTGGTCTAGTGTACCAGTACCTTCAAGAAGTGTATGTTCCTATGATAGAGGAGCCAGATCGAAGCCTGAACCTCAAACACATTGAACATTTATGGGACGAACTGAAAAAATGAGTTCGATCCAAAGTTATTGCTTCAACAAGTCTCCAGGAGCTGCAACAGGCGATCGCAGACGAACTGGAGGTGATACTTCAAGATTTGGTGAAAACTTTGGTGAAATCAATGAAACATTGAATGGAAGCTGTTATTCGGGCTGTATCGAATATTATTTTGGTTAGTCTTTAGTACGAGTCATTTCATTTCAGTTAAATTTTTTAATATGTTGATCTTATATGAATGTTCTAAGGTATTTAGGATTAATACTTACATTTAAGCACATGATGAAAAAATCAATTGTAAATAGTGTCGCCGTCAGCGGCTCAAATACCAGCGTTTGTATCAATATTAAATAAACAAAATGTGATATCTCGATAAAAATGTCACCGATCATTATCAAAATCCACGGCAGCAGAAGCTCTCGTTGATCCTGTTTATAACAAAATAAAATGAAAATCTAGCAAATCAATTATCTACATATGTGGCTTACCGTTTTTAATCCAATTATAACTAGAATTGATGCTATTACTCCACATGATGCACAAATTAATAGAAGAATATTAAATATCACAGTGGCTGTCGAGTTGTGATTCAAATTCCAATAATATTTGGTTTTGATATTGTTTGATGATGACACACGAGCCAAGGGGAAAAATATGAAAATATACAAAAAAAATTGGATAAAATTATCAAAGCTATACAAATTTTGTATATCTGTATAATCTGGTTGTGGGATGCTTTGGTAAATCCCAGAATATTAATAAGCTTATACATAAAAAATCAGGCGCGCACGATTTCAGAATTATGTGTGCATTGTGTACCCGAATGTCTCAATTTCAATGATCTGAAATAATTGCAACCCACATTATATTTAGAATAACGACATATCCTGAATATACGAGTAGTCAACGTCGTCGTGGTTGTGAACGTGCCTTTTGTTCCTGATGTCAAGTTATCGCCATTTTAATAAAATTACATAATTTTTTATATAAGCTTTTATCTAATTCATAAAAATGATTTTATTATTATTATGTTGTTGTATTTGTATTTTATGTTGTCTGTGGCAATCGTAAAATACACAGTTTTTTGGTACTTTTATGGGCCGCACATAAATTATGTTGCGGTTGGTTTCTATAACAATTTTATGGTGGTTTTAATGAGCTGTTGCGAAAAAATAAAAAAACCTGTTGGGGGAAATTCCAGAAACTTGTTGAGGATAATATTGATCTTCAGGTGCCAATTAAAAATTCGATACAGCTAGAAGAAGGACTAGAACAATTCAACAACAGTATACAAGAAGCGGTGTGGAGTAGTACAAATTAAAGATGCTAATTATAGAAATCAAAAACGAATCCATTAATAAATACTTGAGTGGCCTTACTGGGGAGAAAGATACCGAGAACTCCATTTGAAAAGCGACAAAATGTTTAAAACGACCTAAACTACAAATTCCACCAGGTAAAAATGAAGATGGAACATGGGCTATAAGTGCAAATCAAAAAACCTCGTTGTTTGCAACCCACCTCGAGAACACGTTCTAGCCTCTACCTAGACAAACTGCAGGGCAAAACATACCACCAGTAAAAAAAAGGGATAACTGCAATATATCTCCTGTCACATTACAAGAATTAAAAGAGGAAATCAATCTTAACCTAAATACAAAGAAATCTCCAGGATATAACTTAATTACAGGACAAATAGTAAAAGCTCTTCCTAAAAAAGGACTACGTAAGCGAACTCCCAATAATTAACGCAGTGTTCAGACTTAAACACGCTCCAAATCAATGGAAAGTCGCAGAAGTAATTATGATACCCAAACCAAACAAACCACTTAAAAACGAAAATTCGTATAGGCCAATTTCCTTACTCCCAATAATTTCAAAAATATTCAAGAAACTACACCTAAAGATACTCAAACCAATAATAGAAGAAAGACATTTTAATTCCAAGCAACACAATGAGTGTTATCATCTTAATAATCCCATTTCAGGCAGGAGAGATTGAAATCACCCACAACGAAGATATCATCTTGAATTTCCATCAGGCCAAAGACGAAATCAACGGCATTAGTAAGAGGCTGATAGCTCACGATCTGACTTATTGGGCGAATATAGCAACATAAAATGAAAACATTATTTACGGCAGTGAAGTTTCTAACAAAAAATTAACAAGTTTACGTACATGATTCGAATTGGATTATTAAACTTCTTTTGTGTATTAGTGTTACACTGTAAAAACGTATTTTTTAATAAGACGGATATATAAAATCAGAAAGAGATGAGAAGCGCTATCTCTTTCTAAATAAGTATCCGTTTCCGAATTGGAATTTTATAAAAAAATAGTAACAAATCCGTAAGAATAAATTTATTACAATGAGTAATTTTTTATAACTTCCTTTACCTTTAGATTACAGCTTTTCAACTACCTTAAATTTTGACAAACAAGGAAAAAAGCGTTAGTCTTAAACTGTCCATTTGCCATGTCCCAGCCGTTTCCCCCCTTTTCAATTTTTTCTTAAAATTTGTATGCCATACCGATTTCACTTGCCTGAGTAGTTTATATGTCGACTAATATTATGAGGATCACAGAAATTATTCTAAGGCATCATCTGGAGATTATAATAGCCCCATGTACTAAGTATTAAACTGTCTCTATGCCACGTCCCAGCGGTTCCCCGAATTTTAAATTTGAGTAATTTATATTTCGACTAAGATTATAATGACCACAGGGATTCATCTAAAATGTCATCAGTAGATTACAATATCTCTATGTACCACAATTTTCAATTTTTCATCAACCTCCTGATGATGTCTTAGAAGAATCCCGGTTACCCTCATAATTTTAGTCAACATAAACACTACTCAAACAGGTGATAGCGTTATGCCACACAAATTAAATTAAAAAAATGAAAATTGGGGAGACCACTGGGGCATGGTATATAGAATGTTTATTACTTAGTACATGGGGCTATTATTATCTCCTGATAACGTCTGAGAAGAATACCTATGATCCTCATAATCACAGTCGACATATAAACTACTCAACCATGTGAAATTGGTGTGCCTTACAAATTAAATCAACAATTTAAAATTGGGGAGACCGCTGGGACATGGCAGTGAGACAGTTTAATACTTTGTACATGAGGATATCCTGATGACATCTTAGAAGACTACCTGTGATCCTCATAATCTTAGTCGACATATAAACTACTCAACCATGTGAAATCGGTGTGCCATACAAATTAAATAAAAAATTGAAAATTGGGCACTCCGCTGGAACATGGCATATAGACTTTTTATTACTTGGTACATGGGCCTATTGTAACCTTCTGATCACATCTCAGAAGAAACCCTGTGATCCTCATAATCTTAGTCGACATATAAACTACTCAGCCATGTGTAATCGGTATGCCATACAAATTAAATAAAAAAAAACAATACGTAATAACGGGACACGT
Source organism: Nephrotoma guestfalica (assembly GCA_963691935.1). Lineage (NCBI taxonomy): Eukaryota > Metazoa > Arthropoda > Insecta > Diptera > Tipulidae > Nephrotoma > Nephrotoma guestfalica. The sequence continues at coordinate 233,243,985 of OY829915.1, read as the reverse complement.
TCAGAGTTGTGATTGGATGACAGACATATTTCAGAAACAACATTTACTTACTGTGCTGTGTTCATTGTCAATAAATTAAAAACACGTGAAAGTAAAATAAATGCTAACCAACACAGATTTTACTTCAATTTAGCTAAATTAGAATCACAAAACACTTCACAATGTTCCCGATAATAGCCAATGTGTACGTAACGTATGATTGTAAATTAATTACGGTGGAAGATAATAAATAAATAAATAGTGTTACAATGAGATGGGTAAGCAAAATGTATATTATACTAAGTACTCGTACTTATATTGTACATTCATGTATAAATTGTATGTAATTTAGAAAAAAAACTGATTGTTAATAAATTAGCGAAAAACATGCATAATACTTATCAGTACACGTCATATACCGGGTGATTTTTTAATGCTGAAACTTTCAAATATCTCGGAAAATAAGCACTCTACGAAAAAAATGTTCATTATCAAAATTTAATGATTCCGGGGAGAGGGGTGTTATGTAATACGGAACCTCGCGAAGGCCAATCACCAACATGGTGGTGACCATGGTTCATCGCATACCCGAGGTGTTGCATCAGCAAGTCTAGATATTGCGAAACCCGTCGATAATACGCACACATTCTAACCGGATGGGAACAAAACAACAAACGTGCATTAATGCACATTTGATGGAAAAAAAACCCAAGCCGTTTTTATTGAATAAAGAAAACTATAAAGTAGAGTAAAAAGATAGAATTGGTGGAATTTGTATTTTTGAATCACTTACGAATAAACGTTTAACTTTTATATATTTCTTTTGTAAAATTAAAAAATACAAATAAAATAAAGACTCAACTTCTAGTTGAGTCTATACAAAAATAAAATATACTAGCAATTAAATTTATTATGGGGGGGGGGGGGTTGGCAAACATTACTGCTAAAATTAGTACCCCTCCTCCCCTTCTTGTAAGTGGGGGCGGATTCTACAGCTTAAAGTACGTAGGATTTCTTTGAAACATTTTTTTCGATTCGTGATAGGAGGCGCTGTTTAATTAAATTTATATTAAATTTTTTTTAAACTATTATCGCAACCCAGGGACATGCGATTAAATATTCTTTTAAATAAATATTTTTTTTGTATTTTGTTTTAAACATATCAATTCAGTTCGAAAATTATTTCGGAAACAAAAATTTATGTTTGCATTGTGGCTTTTAATAAAATACAAAATGGAGTATTTAACTTTCCGTTTTTCGGATATTGTTTAATGTCCTTTGAAGGTCAATTAATACCCTCCTTTTAATTCATGCACACACCATCCAAGCTCCATGTCAACCTGTACTGTATACATTGACATGAACGGTGGCTCGGTGCTGAATTCTGCACTCCAACAGAGGATCTTAGTTATGTTTATTAACATCACCGATCGTAATCGATGACGAAAATTCGCTTTCCATCCAGCCTTTGGTGGGATTCGAACCCAGTATCTTTTGGTCTAAGTGCCGAAGCTTTAACCACTGCACCACATGTCCGGTGAAATTTTAAAGCAGAATCGAATGCAATGACGTATTTTTTTATTTATTTGGCTCTAGCTGCAAATTTGGTGCCATATGGCCCAGTTTCAAAATTACAATTTTTGTTTTACAATTTTTACAATTTTTCATTTTTATTTTTTTTAATTTTTCAATCATTCCCCTTTCACTCATTGATCCCCTTTCATACTTCTATCTGATATTCTAATAAAATCATACACATTCTTATACACGTTCATTCCCATTCGTAATAATTCTGGCAAACTACTTGCACTCAATAGAACAACGAACATTTGTCTGCTCTGGTTAAATGCAGAACATTTCAAAATCAAATGTTCGATGTCCTCCACAATCAAGCAGCTGTCACATAATTCACACTCAAAAAAATTACATTTCTTCAAGCAGTCTTTCCAATTTCCGAGATTCAGTCTCACTCGTTCCAGTGTTCTTGTCATTCTAGTATCTCCCTTGAGTACCTTAAAAAAAGGTTTACTCAACGGAGAACTAACCGACTCAAAGTACTTCTTAACTTTCACCTGACATTTTTCAACAAACTCTCTCTCCCATTTTCTCCACAGATTCACCTGAAACATGCAAAGTACATCTCTTGCATCCATGAATTCATATTAATTTACCACGTCAACCAAACAACCCTATTTTGCAAGTATATCGGCTCTTTCATTACCTTCAATCTGTAGGTGTGAAGGTATCCATTGAAGAATGACCTCACTCCCACGCTCACCTCTACTAATTAATTCCAATCCATTCCTGGAGTCGGAGAATAATACTATTCTCCTCCACCCTTGTGCCATTACCAACTTGATCCCTTCCATAATTCCAATCAACTCTGCATTCATTATATAGATACTGGAATTTTCTCTTTTTTTATTGACGGAATAAAAATTCCTACACCTACTCGATCATCATTCACACTAGCATCTGTATACACTTCTACATGGCCAAATAATTCATTCGCATTTTTAAAAACTCACTCTTAACCGACAACTCATTCATCATCGCTTTTGTTGTATCACCAAACTTTAAACACACAATTAGATTGCTTGGAGGGAATTTCGGATTTACAGGTCGAATTTGGGAAAATACATTAATACTTTCCAAAATCACCCGTGATCTTTATGCCCTTTGGTAGTCTGTCCCTCTTTGCAATCTCTCTTTCATTTCATTCGCATTGTCCTTAGTCAACATTCGCACCGTCTCTCGCACGGTGATCCACTCCCTCTTATAATTAAGAGGTGAATCACCCAATTCAGACCACAATGTGTGATATGGGGTTGAATTAATCGGCTACCATCAGTTCATACGCAATTTTTGATGACACTAGCGCCTTTCGTAACATATCAGTCACACCCGGATGAGCTCCCCATTTCGGTTTACTCACCCTTTTGAGTACACTCAATCTACTTTTGTAATTAGCGGCTAATTTTTCCATATGCACTTTAAAACTCAATCACTTATCAATTCAGATTCCCAAAAACCTATTCAAATTTACACACTCAATTTGCTCATTATGCACTTGCACGTCAACCATACGATTCTTTCGAAACGTCATCAACAGTCAAACATCCTGTTACCTGATTCACGCATTCTTCAGCCCGACTTAAAGCCTCCTCGATGGTCCTTCCCTTGCCCAACAGGACAAAGTCGTCTGTAAATTGCAGAATGACCTTGTCCGAGGAGTTAAACCTATGTATCGAGCTCGTGTACCGGTTGTACCCTCTACCACACAAAACTAATTTTCTTTCATTCTTGCACTCATACACCCATTTGCAAATTTTCCAAGGAAACCCCAGGCCCATAAGGAACTGATAAAGTTTCCCAGTCATATGCTCTTTCTATATCCAAAAATACCGCCACAACATGCTTTTTTTCATTCGCACTTCCCACACAAACTTTTTTACACATTCATTAGCAGAGTGGTTGCGACGGAACCCAAACGTGGGTTCCTCATTCACAAATTTGACTATACGACCTTTCAGTATACCATTCACAATTTTAACAAATACATTCAACATACATATTCCCCTGTAATTTCCTTCCATTTTTCCGGCATTTGAATACTCATCCATACTTGATCGAAGCAAGGCCATCGTGGCTTCGAGTTCCAATCTTCCAATCATTTTATAACTCACTCTATTAGTTCCGGGGGCCGTAGTTTTGGATGTTTCTAAGACCTCTCGGAACTCCCCCCATTCAAATTCCTTACACCATACATCCTTAGTTGTGGTCGTATGTGTCATTTTGGACACATATTCCCACCAATTTTTCGTCTTCGCTCTACGGATAGATTTTTTCAATCTTGCATTCATCCTTGCATAATTTATTCTGCATTCATGACATATACACCTATTGAACTCTCTCAATGCTATCCGTTTCCTTTCATACCAATACTGGATTTCTTTATTCCACCAACCATTCATCTTACATTCATTTCCTCTTACATGTATAGTGCACATTTCGTTCACTCTCTCTATTTCATCCTCAAGTTGGTTAACCTCGTTTGCTTCGTTCATTATGAGAATCTCATTCATACGTTCGACCCATTTATTACCATTCATAATGACCTTACGGTCTATATCAACATTTATACCACATACACATATCCTAATCAAATAATGATCACTACCCAAAATCTCATCCGTAACATTCCAAGTGATTTGGGCCGTCAACCCGCTAACCATTAATGTTAAGTCTATCGCACTGGCTGTCGACTCCACACACGCTATCCTAGGTGACCCACCATCATTCAGGATTACGAGATCGGAATTCAAAATAAGGTGGGTCTACAAGTTCCCCAAGCATCATTTCTTTCATACCCCATACTCTCGAATGCGCATTCATATCACCCCCCCCCCCCCCTCCCAGAATCACGTCACTTTTTCCTTCCACCCAGTCAAACAAAATTTGAAAATATCTCAGGTTTTTTTCTCTACACTCACTGATTCATTTGGAGTTGCATATACACTCACAAATAACAAATTTATGTCTAGATTTCGAGTTTTGGCTGCGATGACTTCGATGCGCTCGAATGACGGTGTGTCACACTGTACAATGCTGATATTGGTCCGTGCCAATATCGCCACTCCGCCGAAGCCATCGGCCCTCGGTCTAGACAGAAAATTGTAGCCACTTACACGACATGTCTTATCCTCACGCTTTCAAGTTTCACACAAAAGCATTACATTCACATTATTCTTGACCAGATAAGTTCGCAACATATCGCCATTGGCATACATGCTGCGGATATTTATCTGGCCAATTGCCACGCATTCATTGGATCTTATCATTCGCACTTCTCTTTAAAGGAAAGGAAGAAGGGAAATACCAATTTAAACCAAACGCTTTACCCTCCTTCCCTCTGATAATCATCTTCACTCATACCTAGATCATTGTTTTGTATAATCTGCCTCTCGTTAGTATTAAACACTACATATCTCCTTGATAATACATCCTCGTTGTTCTGTTCTGCCACTGCTTTGATGATAATTTTAGTGTTGCTCGATCCTGGATCTTCTGTTGTAATTGTTGTTTAATTTTTGTTTCGTCATTTCTTTGTTTTCCAGTACTGACGTTTTATCTTTATTTTTATTGTTGTTGTTATTATTATTATAATTTTTGTTTGTATTGTTGTTACTGTTGGTGTCATTTTCCACATTTACTTTGTTTCTTTTTAATGCGTGACCATCGTTGCTGGAGTGGTGTTTGCGTTTTCGCGATAACAAGTTTCTTTTGCTTTAAAATAAGTGACGCGATCCATTGGCTTAATTTTAATTATTTCTGCCTCCATTATGAATATCGGGTAATTTTTGACAAACGCAGTGTGATTGTTTGTACAGTTTGCGCATTTTACGGGTTAGCAAACTTCTTCGTCGTGTCCATCGTTCACATTTTTCGCGCATTTAGGACATGTTCTTGGACGAAAGCATTTAGTTTTCATGTGTCTGTACCGTTGGCAGGTGTGGCATCTCATTTGGTTTGGGATGTACATCCGTACATCCAACCTCAAAAAACCGCCCTTTGATCTGGTTCGGTAACTCGATTGTATTGAATGTAATGATATGTAGTGGCGTATCTCGTAGCTCAATATAAACTTTTCGTTTTTAATTCTCTTTCGATCTCCCCGATCTCAACATACATCATATCATGACTATAAAAAACACCTATTTACTGAAGTTCAAAAATTTGTGTTCTTCCGGCATGTCTGCTAGTTTAGTGGCCTTCATTAAAGCTTGAAATCCTTCATCTTTATTTGTCAACACCAAAAGATTCCCGCTACTTAGTCGCTGCGTCTCCTTGATGTGCGACGTGCTTATTGATAAGCCTTTTTCAATCAAGAAAGCGATATTCCTCGAAAACTGTTGCAACTGTTAGCCTTCTTCACTACTACATACTTTTGGTTAGCCTTGTTTTCTTCAAAAAATAGTCGTTTTCTTTAGTTTTTATTTTCTTCTATTTGAAGAGGTCTGCTGCTTTCCCTCATATTCATGAGAGGCTGGAACCGGGTTTTGCTGCTAAACGACATCCTGCCCGTAGACAGTTGTCGGGTAAAATTTAAATTTCGGTGAAATGACAAATGACACTTGCCACACACAAATCAATCACTTATTGTTAATGTTTATACATTATAAACGTTGATTTTTAAGTGACGTTTCGGCCATTTGTAATATGTCATGATCTGCCATTTTTTATTTCATTGTATTCAGTAATGTTTACAATTGCATCATGGTGAGATATTCGCAAGAACAATTTGCCTTGGAACAACTTGAAAACGATAACGATTTTTTTAAGAAAATCATCTTCTCCGATGAGGCTCACTTTGTTCTGAGTGGTGCGGTAAATAAACAAAACTGTCGATTCTGGTGCGAAGAAAATCCACAAATTATTCATGAAAAACCATTACATTCACCTAAATTGACAATTTGGTGTGGTTTTAGGTCGGGTGGAATCATCGCTCCGTATTTTTTCGAAATTAAGCTGGTAACATCATTACTGTCAATGGAGATCGGTACAGATCGATGATAACCAACTTTTTATGGCCGAAATTGGAAGAAGTTGATCTTGACAACATTTGGTTCCAACAAGACGGGGCTACGTGCCCCACAGCAAGTGCAACAATTGAAAGTTTTTTTTTTAAAGAAATCATATCACTCTTATTGGAAAACCCTATATTATAAACAACACGCCACTTAACCGATTTATACTACCCGATACCAAACTAAATTAAAATTAAAATTAAAATCCATCTTTTAAAATTGATGCACACGTACATCCAAAATGGCGGCGATTTGGATGCGTTCAAGTATATTTTAATGACACCAACTTTAGAGCCGAGTTTCTTCTTACACAAATAATATTTGGTTTCGGTGATTAACACGTGCCATATTATTTTGTTTGACCCATTTCCCAAGAATTTACAAACTGAATGTAATTGATTGATTCGCCGGATTTTTGCCGTAACTCAAAGCTCTTTTTGAAAGCAAATTTAATTTTAAATAAACAAAATATCTTGTTAATGTTAATATTAATTCAACGAAGCATTTATAAAGTACAGATAAAACTTCTCATTTAAATAATTTACAACGACGCTATTCTTAGAATTATAATAAATTCTTGTACAAGGCGAAATCGCGTTTACTTTGTGTATCTTATCCGAATAAAATAAAAAAAAATTATATTATCATGATGAGATTAGCGTTTAAATTTAACAATAATAACACAAAAATAGGAAAAGGACCCTAAATATTATTTTTATAGCGCGATACTTACTCGATGAAATTTTTTCTTTTTCTAAAAAACTTTCACCGGCTGGCCGTTCAATCTCCCCGGATAAATATTGGCGTTCCTCTTGTAAAAAAATTGAAACAATAATGCACGATGTTCCAAAATAAGCCTGAAAGTAGACAAAAAAACAACACATAAAATTCCATATCAGAAAAGGATTTTATTAATTTGTACCCGCGGGCGCCCACCAAACACAGAGATAACAAAATTTTTGTATCCTTCAAACTTAACAGAAAATTAAGCAAAATAAAAATAATCTGCATAAATGATTTTTTTCTGAGAATTTTTTATTTTGTTTAAATTTTAAATAACCCCCCTAAACATACCACTCCCTTTGCATTACGGAATCGAAAGGATTACTTGTTTCGAAAATTAATTTTAATAACGGATATTATTTTTTAAAAATCCAATACAGTTTTATAAAAAATGTTCGTTCCCAATTTAATTGTCCGATTATTTCTAATTTCGTCGTCGTACATGTGCTCCAATCCTTTGCAGATATAAAAAAATATTTTAATTGGATTTTTAATTGTTGAGTGAACAACTCGAGTTTAATGGGCGTACAGATTAATTTCGGTTCTTTCCCCGCAATTCAATAAGTAAATGTGACATCCAAATCCCGTCGTTTGTGCCAGTCAAAAATGTTGAATAAATTTATTTAAACAAACAAAAAAGTGTTTTCAATTACAGAGCCGAAAATAAATAAGTACGAGAGAAAACAAAATAATCTTGGGGATATAAAAAATGGGTGACGTGATTTTAAATTTTGGGTCCGGCGAAATTTTTCTTATGCACAGGAATGAATATTGATTTAAATTCACAATGTAGAATTAAATTGTTGGTGGATGCGAAGGTAGAAAATATTATTCACGGGTTTCCGAATGAATTATACACAAATTGGTAATTTAATTTTTATAGGTCGATCGTGATTTTTTATGGTTTGCTTGATGTTATTTAAACCGTAAACAACCTGCGACAAATAATAACTACCTACGCACAGAATCTCGCAATTTAAATTTTTCTTTTAAATTGTGACACCATTAAGAGTTTTATTTTTGATTTTTTATGCTAAATAATGAAGTATTGTCATTACCAAAAATTGTTACAAATTTCGTGCGTTCGATACGGTTTCGAATTCGATTTTGCATATAAAACACTCAGCGATTTAAGTTTCAACTTTATTTCCCCAACACCTGAAATTTCTGTAGCAATTCACTAATTTCACTTTTACAGTCCACTTTTACTTTTCACACTGTTTCACTTCTTAACTTACAACTATCTTGCGTCCGAAATTGCTCGGGATTCTATCGCTGTTCCAGATTATTCCTTTTATTGCACTTGTATGCGTTTCGGGATTTTCCATGATGGCTGTCGTCGTCGTTTACAATTGTTATCGTTCTATCCATATTCCCCTTTACTTGGAATGCCATTCTTAAATCCAATCCACAAACAGTATTAGAGGAATACCTGATCCGACAACATCGATGATTAATAAAATTATAGTCTCCTCAAATCTGGCCGTCCCAAACCGACACATCCAATGTCATATCGCTTCAATTTATCAACTTGCACAACATTTCCTCCGCTCTCAAGGAGTTCTTCTATTCGTTACACATCGTCGCTAAGCCACTTGACAATTTTGTATGGACCTTTCTCGTCGTGCATCTTGAGATTTACTTTTCCGCTTTCTGGAATTCAGCCACACTAATTTCTGGCATTTCATTATTCAGCTATGTTATTTTTGCGGCCACTTACTGTTTCTCAAATCTTGAGTTTCTTGGCTTTCTGGAGGCTTTCCGCTATTGACTCATCATGTCCAATGCCGCCTCGAATGTCTTTCCATGTGAATAATAATATCGTCTAAACATAGCATGTAGGTGTTCCAGGTCGGGCAACTCGAACGGACACTAAAGTAAATTGAAACAAGCCTGTACCGGTGGAACGCATTCTTCCGATCATCATTTTCCATTTCCACCTGCCAATATCCACATTGCCAAAGTCCAATGTCGAGAACCAGTTAGAATCCGACAGGGTACCAACTGTTATTCGCAATGGATAAGGATCCTTTTTTGTGGAATCATTTAGGCAACGATAGTCCACGCAGTGTTTAACTGTCACCCTTCTTTTTCACCAGCAGCATTGCGGATGTCTATGAACTCTCCGATGGTTCCACGACTTTATGGGTCAATATTTCATTAACGATATTTTTACCACCGCCAACTCTGCAGTGTAAATCGTCTATGCGGCTGTTTAGTCGGTTTTGTATTGCCCACATCAATATGGTGGTCCGTTAGGGAAGGGCGTCCAAAATCGATCGAGGATTCCGAAAAACAGTCGGCGTAGATCCACACAAGCTCTTTTAATTAGCCAATTTAATGACGGAACGGAATTTTTCCGTTATGGTGTTGACTTATGCTTCCTTCTATAAGAGTCTCTGGATGTTTGAAAATTGACAATTGGCTAATTATCCCAACCATCTCAAAATTATCTCCTGCTTCTAGTTCGACGATTATTCCATACCCAGCCGGGATTGTATTGCAAATCGTTCTTAAAACGGCTTTTTGGCATACTTGTTCGAAATTACGTCTTATTGGGATTTCCCTTTTACCAATATAAAATTTGAAAGTCTCCAGATTGATTAAACACCCATGCTCATCCAAAAAATCTAATCCCGGAATGAAGTCATCTACCATATCTGCGGCAATAACGAGTTTTGAATATTTTTTGGTCATTCGGGATATCTACTTCTGTCTCAAAACCATTGCTACAGTGATTGTCCTCAAGATTGGTTTCCTCAATCAAATCGTCTAGATTGAGTTCGGCCCACTTTTTAGTGCATACTTAGTAGCAATCCGTTAGCTTCAGTATCGATGGTTATATTCACGCTTATTCCTCATATTTTGACGTTACCATCGAGACCCGCGGTTGAGTGTAGAGATTTAATAGTGATTTGTCAGGAATCTAGTTTTTTTGTTGAAGTCGGACTTAGGCACTCAAGTCCGACGGCGAGGAGTTTCCCGCCGCTGGTTCCGGTTTATTTTCTTCTGAGAGTGGTATTTTGTATCTTCCTCTAATTACAGTTTACTCTTCTCTGGCTGATTCGAATTTTCGATGAACTAACTTAACTACCCCAGCATCTATGCAATTAAAAGTTTCAGTAATTCTCGTCGGTTTCCTATAACTTCTGGTTACCTACTTTATAGATTGAACTGCCATGACTTTTATAACAGTGTTCACAAGGGTAGTTGGATTGGCCATTCGCACTAAATCTTGTATCTTATAATCAGCAATGCCACCAATAAATTGCATCAGAACAACTTTGTCCTGCATCGATCTCGGACATTCCGGTCGATCTGGTCTCTGGTGAAATGGCTTATCTTGTCTAACTGTCGTTCTAAAAAGCGGATTTCAAGAGCCTGTTTTGATTTGATAGGCCTTTCATAGAATGTTGTACCATCGTGGGGCGGTGGCTTAAAATATAAATTAATCGGGGCAAAGTGCATCGGTTTTAGCGAGAAATTGTTCCTGCGCTTTTTGAAATTCTTCTTTCAGGCCTACAATAGACTGGTCTAGGTCCATGCGCTCTTTCCGAAGCCCGTCCATCTTGGCATTTGTATTTAGCCGGGTATTCTCGAGCTCCTCCTGAATTTTTGATAAAGTCTGGTTACTTGTGACTCCCTTGTTCACTTTTTCATGTCGCTAGGCCTGCAATATCTTCTTAAATTCTGCTACCAATTGCTATATCTCGGCCATGCGTGATCCCAGATACTGTTAAAGTTAGCCGAAATTTCCAGCCGAAATATGGTAATGCAGATATCATGTTTTCCATCCCAACCGTAAATATTAAAATATGACGATACTGCAGATTGTACCGATAAAGAAGTTTAACTTCAATATTCAACCGAAAAATGCCGGCAATACAGATTTAAAACTAACAAATGAATCATCAATTTTCTAAAAGAAAAATGTCAATAACAGACATCTATACGATAGTCACTTGTAGCTGATGAAAGGGTTGTATATCAAAATTTTGATCGGATCTGGCTGTACCAATTTGATGAACCATGACCCTAAGTAGAATTTGATTATATGTTTGAAGTGGGTTTGATGAGGTTATATTGGTGAAATGTTCCATTTTCCATTGTTTCGATGATAAAACTGGTCACCTATCGAGATTTTGACAAATAACCAGTGACTGTCTTACTATGAAAACTCTATAAAATACGACTTAAGATTTAAATTCTAATTTTCATCAATTTCATCCCAAAAATTTCATAACTATAACCCCATCAGACTGACCTATAATCAAAATCTACCTATCGAATCGGCATAGTCAGATTGGTGCCCATCTGGCAAAATCTCGAATGATGAACGATTTTATCGTCAGAATAAGGGAAAAATAAAAATTTCACCTCTGTAACTCCATCAGACAAACCCCTAAGCTATAATCAAAATTTCCGATGTTCAAGTGCCATCGAATTAACATAGTCAGAATGGTGTCCATTTGGCAAAATCTCGAATCGAAGGGGAAAACAAAAATTTCACCCCTATAACCCCATCAGACTGACCCCTAACTTATAATCAAAATTTACTTATGATCAAGTACCATCGAATTAACATAGCCAGATTGAGGTCCATCTGGCAAAATCTCGAATATTCACCCCGATAACCTCATCAGGCGGTGAGTCTGCGGAAAAATAGGGAAGGGAAAAATAATAATTTCACCCCTATAACCCCATCAGAATCACTCTTAACCTACAATCAAAATCTACTTATGGCCATGGGCTATCGAATCGGCCTAGTCAAATTGGTGTCCATGTGGCAAAATCTCGAATGATGGACGGTTTTATCGTCAGAAGAAGGGAAAAATAAAAAGTTCACCCCTATAACCTCATCAGACTCGCTCCTAAACTATAATCAAAATCTACCTATGGTCATGGGCTATCGAATCGGCATAGTCAGATTGGTATCCAAGTGGCAAAATCTCGAATGATGAACAATTTTATCGTCAGAATAAGGGAAAACAAAAATTTCACCCCTACAACCCCATCAGACTCACCCCTAACCTACAATCAAAATCCACCTATGATCAAGTGTCATCGAATTAACATAGTCAGATTGGTGTCCATCTGGTAAAATCTCGAATATTCACCCCTATAACCTCATCAGACACCCTTAACCTAAAATCAAAATCTACCTATGGCCATGGGCTATCGAATCGGTATAGTCAGATTGTTGTCCATGTGGCAAAATCTCGAATGGGAAGAGAAAAATAAAACTTTTACCCCTATAACCCCATCAGACTCACCCCTAACCTATAATCAAAATCTACCTATGGTTATGGGCTATCGAATCGGTATAGTCAGATTGGTATCCAAGTGGCAAAATCTCGAATGATGAACGATTTTATCGTCAGATTAAGGTAAAACAAAAATTTCACCCCTACGGCCTCATCAGATTCACCCCTAACCTATAATTAAAATCTACTTATAGCCATGGGCTATCGAATCGGCCTAGTCAGATTGGTGTCCATGTGACAAAATCTCGAACGATGAACGATTTTATCGTCAGAATAAGGGAAAACAAAAATTTCACCCCTACGGCCTCATCAGATTCACGCTTAACCTATAATTAAAATCTACTGATAGCCATGGGCTATCAAATCGGCCTAGTCAGATTGGTGTCCATCTGGCAAAATCGTGAATGATTGACGACTTTGCTTCATAATTAATCTTCTTTGTCGACATTTTGAAACGGATGAAACAGATATGACATTTCACACTTATAACCTCATCAGACTCATCCCCAGCCAATAGTAAAAATTTACCTATGATCAAGTGCCATCAAATTAACATAGTCAGATTGGTGTCCATCTGGCAAAAACTCGAATAGAAGGGAAAACAAAAATTTCACCCATACAACCTCATCAGACTCACTCCTAACCTACAATTAAAATTTACCTATAGCTATGGGCTATCGAATCGGCATAGTCAGATGTCAATCTGGGTAAATCTCGAATGATGGACGATTTAGAAATCATTATTAAAACCTATATTTAAAATTTGCCTATGGTTGCGGCCCATCGGTATGACGTAGTCAGATTGGTATATGATAATTTTTAAACTTCTTTAACCGCAATTTTCGGCTGTACGAAACAGATATGACATTCTTTTAATTACTAAACTTTCTCAAGTTCAATATTTAATGTTTGTTTAACTTTCGGCCGAAGTAGTCAAGACACTATCTGCATTATCGATTATTCACTTTCGGCTGGCAAATTTCGGCTAACTTTAACATGGTTGATCCCACATAATTTTAACAAAAGTTGTTTGTCATTTTTTACTAATTTATTTTTATTGTTATCAACAGAAGTGATTTTTCTGTCTTAACATCGTTTGTCGGCTCTAGGTCAGGAAATGTTGGTTGGCCACAATTCTTCTTCAAATGGAATTTGTGACTATTGGAAATATTTCCAAATATTGAAGCATATATCCACCGCTGTTGCAAAATGTGCTGTTCTTATGTGTTGTAAACGTCTAGTGACAATAAATGAAGTCGTCGTAATTGTGAAGTTTAACATTCACTAAAGATTTTCAGACATAACCTCACTACTTTTTTTTGGGTTTATAGTACGGCTTTCGGTCCATAGATGGCAGTTTACCTTTCCAGTAGTTTATAATAGTTGATTCATTGTTCTAAACCCCTCCGCACGCGTCTATAACTTCGTTAGGAAATTCTTTACAATATAAAATAGAAAAATAAACGAGAGCAAGCTATAATACATTGAACAAGTACAACCTAAGGCGGGTGAGTACAATAGGCGGGTTAAAAATTATTTAATTAAATTTATCAAAAGCGAGAGCGTTATTAATCTACTTAAAATTCTTAGAAGATGACAATAAGCTTATTACGATAAGTAATAATGGTGTGGTGTACACACGCACCTCTTTATGTGAACAACAAGAAAGATAAACCATTTTAAATCTATTAAATTCTATTTATCATCAAAGGCATTACAAAGTTGCGTTAATTAATTCCATCTACATATACATATCACTCCATTATTTTTGGGGATTGATTACATTTTAATGATATATTCATACACACCAAGCATAAAAGGTCGTTATCCCAAAAATAAATGTCATATTTCGATATATTCGTACATTATGTACATACATGTCCTATTTCCCATCGCAGCGTCTCCTACACCCAACCCGTAGATATACTCGTACATTAATCTCGTAAAATTTTATTACACCCATCCGCAAAATATTATTATCGACGACCTAAATGATGATTTGCCGGTCGAACACCCATCCGCATATAATGTATACAAAAATACAGACGGAATGCTATTATGTGCTTTGTAATAAAATATTTAAAAAAAATAAGTCTGTCAAGCACTAAACCAAGGCTAAAATAGGAAAGTTTAATGTATAAGCATACATCAGCACAGCGGAAACAACAGAGGGAAAATCGATATTTGAATTTGCTTCTCGGCATGGTATTCTATCCAACACACATTTCATATTTTCTACAGTAAACGACGGTTAAACGCGAGGGTTTCATATCATATACGATTAACTAGAACCATTACAGATACCCCAATCGGCGCAATACCCCAAAACCATCGCGAGTATTATTTGAAGTTTAAATTCTAGGGAACCTCTAAAATGGGCAATTATTTGTTTTGTAAAAATTCAGAAGAGCAAAACCATTTACAACAAATATAGCGAAGTGAGAGAGACGAGGAACTCAATACACTGACACTGGTACGAGTCGCACAAGGCAACTTAGGCCATTCGGCTACCAAGACACTGAATAAACATAAACCAAAGAATTTATAAAAGAAAACCAATGAGACCTTCAACGAACTATTCATGAAACAACTTTTTATTAAAATTGTTTCGAACTGGGTCATCTTGAATGCTCACGAGATATGTGAGCATTCAAGATGACCCAGTTCGAAACAATTTTAATAAAAAGTGCATAGTTACGATTGTCCTGAAGAAATACGGCCATCCAACATCAAGGCTACTTGAGATTTCAATTGTGGATTTTGGAAAAATATCATAACTCCTCAGTTTTCTGGAAAGACGATTCTAATCTCAAGAAACAAAGATACCCAAAACTAAGTAGAAAAACGGAACCAAGAAGAACCAATTGCACAAGAATTGAATCATATTTGGGACAATTTAAAATGAAAAATTGGCAACGATCCATTCTATAATCACGCTAAAGAATTTAAACGCTGCCATACAGATGATTGTCGTTGCACAAGCACGACAACAGCAGCAAGCCCTGGCTAGATGCGTTCTCAAAAATCGAAGTTTGCGTGTAGGATTTGTATGTCCATTCTATTTCGGGGGAGAAAATATAAGGCAGCAAACTTGGAATAGCAAATTTTGGAATGTCATCCATATCTGACTATTTGCAGCAGCTTCCACCAAAATAGTGTTGAACTTCTACTAGCTGATTAATTATCAGAAGCGGAAATCCAAATTATCAGCACTAAAAACCGAAGAATTTAATCTTCGAAAATTTATTTCTTAAATCTACGAATACTTTCGAGCCTGTCATATTGAACGTCGATGGGGTCAAAACATTGAGATTCTTTAAAACCCTGTCACGGATACCTTTGAGTTTAAGAAAAACCTCAACGAGAAAAATGGAATTATTACATTAGTCCGGCTATCAAAATTTAAGAACCAATGCAAGAGTTACGTGGAGTCTACTGGCGATTTTATTGAGCAAAATATATCAAGACATGAAGTTCGATGAAACATCAACAAACTTTTGGGCGAATTCCATGACAGCCCTAGAGTGAGTGATAAAGCGAATTGTGTATCCGGGGATATTGAGCCCAATCGAATAATCAGGATCCATTTTTGATGAAACTTTCCACATTCAGTCATTGATATAACAATCCAATGCATCAATGACGTTAATAGAACCCTAATAGCATCCCAAGAACATAAACGGTATAAATAGATGGAGGCTGGTAGGATAAGCCAATCGAGATTCTCGGAAATGATGGCATAGGGAGTACTTGAAACAATTCTTGTTGCTTGAAACAAATATTGCACGAACAAACAAAATAATTTTAGTAACGAAGCTCCATATTAGATATAACACAGCCATGAAGGTTTGATGACGCGACAGTACACATCCATTTCCAGAAACCATGGCTCTGGGCAACAATCTTTCCAAATAATGCCTGTTATTAAATAACTTTCAGCATAAAGTACACATCAAGACTTAATGGTATCTTAATGGTATCTTTAATGAGGTACTTTTAAACTTAAAGATTCTGTAGAACATCGAACGAAAGTGGATTTAAACCTCAAGCTCATACATTGCAAGACACTCCCGATGAACCAAGTGTTTTGCAGAGTAAGATCAGGTTTGAAGGAAAGAGTTTAGATATTTCCCCAAGAATTAAGAATTTTGACCAAGATAAAGTGTGCGTTAATTTGACCGATGCAATGAAGGTTCAATAATCTTATGAGTATATGATCGGAATTACGACACCCTCTTAAAACACGCCAATCATGTTCAAGTGATAAAAGCTCGTGAAGTGTTTGGTAATTGGAAACAACCACTAAAAAGCTCCATTTTTTGCATCCCAATAACAGCAACGAAAGGATCTATGTATTTTATAATCATTTGTAAGGTTCTGAATTTTTAATACATGGTAAAATAGTATGAGCGATTTGAATATAGCCCACAAATTAGCAACTCATCATTTAATCGTGAAAAAATGCTGGCAGATAGAAATTGAAATTGGCGATGAATGGGAAGCAATGTTTTCGAAGACATGCCGATTAGTTTTGAACGTGCACACTATTTAGAAACTGAAGATTAGCCTATAACAATTATTAGTAGCTTGTTCGAATAGATAATCGAAGCTAAAGATCACGAAAATAGGCAGGCTGAGTTTGAAAGTAGTGGAACTCGATGGTATTGAATATTTTGCTGGATATACTGCATTCAAGCTACGTGCTAAGGAAAACCTCGGATTTCCAACTAGCCAACAATTGGTTTTCCGTCTTGGTGTAATGTATTTTCGGAACGAGGCTCCGAAGGTAAACGAGGTAAAAGTTCACAAAAATATGCTAGTTGTAACTTTGACTCTAAAAATCTGTAGTTCCGTTGTAAAATGTTTTTACTTTCATTTACGTAGTAAATATAAAAAAAATCGTAAAAAATTTTGACCTCGAGATTCATAGCAGATTTACCATTCGCCATATTGCCGAGGTCAAAAACAGAAGTTTGTAAATATCTGTCTTTGTGCGTGTGCTTGCAGACTAAATAGTTGTGTCCTCTCTACAGTCCAGACGATAGGTCCGATTGGGATGAAACTTCGCACTTGATTTTTTTCATTAAATCGTAGATCCCAGTGTTTTTGACCGGAATCGGTTCACTGTAAGTGGCAGCTTCTATAGGACCATTATCGTTTTTTGTAAATACTTTGAAAATTTACGAGCATTTAGGAAAAAACCGATTATAAAATAAAAGATTTTAAATTAAATTTGGTACAATAACGGCCTAGATCACTTTCTATAATTTAGTCGGAAGAGACGAAAAATACTGCTCTCTACAGCGCAGATGGATTAATTGATTGAGATGAAACGTCATACATACGATTTTTCCGTAAATTAGAAGATCCCAGAGGATTTTGGTCGAAATAGGTCCACCGAAAGTGACAACTTCCATATATGAACTATTTCGTTTGTTGCAAATATTTTAAAAATGTAGCATTTTCGTGAAAACGACTATGAACCAAAATGTTCTACAAAATTACCAAAATTTAAGCAGGTATGGTAATTTTTGGCAAAAACCGGGTTTCGATAAAAATTCGGCCTCTCATGGCCTCAGATGGACTGATTGATCGAGATGAAACTTTATATCTAATTCCACAAACTGAGAGATCCCTGCGATCCCTGCGACCAAAATTTAAGCGTGAATGACGATTTTTGCCAAAAAAACTGTTTTTCAGACAAATTTCGTCCCTGTACGGATTGATTTGCTCTCTCTCTTCTCGAGAACAGTTCACCGGTAGAGGCAGCCTCCATAGAAACTTTATTGTTTTTTTGCAAATATTTTGAAAAGTATATAGCATTTCCGAAAAAACTATTAAGATAAAAAGATTTTACATTAAATTTCTACCAGAATTAGTTCAGATCGTATTTTAAATTTACCGGAAATGACGAATCAGTATGCGAGATGTAATGGACATCTTTGTTACCAGAAGTGGCAGCCTCCGTAGAAGCTTGCAGGGTAGGGCGTTAAAAGCTAATCGTGATTGGGAATGTATCGCCGATACGATAATAAAACAAAGAGAAGGTCAACCTCTTTGTTTGATTATCGTTTCATTCTGTTTGGGGCCGAAACATTCCCAATTCTTTTACGATTTGCATTTCACACCCCACCTTACGCCGTTGCCAGCCAATTCGAGGTCGTACGGCTATAGGTTCGATTTTATGGGTCGACCCATGAGTTCAGCACTCCGATAGGAGGCCATAGTTGTATTAATTTTTATCACAGATCGTAATGCCGTTTTGTTGGTACGGATTGACCTTATTGGTTTTCTAAAATTTAAACAGGGATAATGATTTTCTTTAAACAAGAACAATTTTAACACAAATCCTAGGTTCAATTTTTCGCTTCACAAATTATTTGTAGTGTATTCGAGATAATGTACGTTTGCCATAAAAAAGCCGGATGCTTACCACAACAATCAAAATGGGGAAAAATTTAACAAAATCATTAACTAAGTATGACAAAAGCCGCAAATTTAAATTCATATTAAATTTATTTTATTTTCGAAAGTGGTACGTTTACAAAATGAAAATTTTGTTAGTGTCAAGTCAAATGCTCTGCGGATTCCCTCTTATCTCTGTGTTAAAAGTTCACGGGTTCATAGATTTTAATTTAATAAGTCAGTGATATCTGAACAAGCCTCGATCTTCAATTTGTATTACTAAAAAAATTACTAAAATTTTAAATTATCCTACGCTATAGTTATTGGCTCGGACAGGCGTACAAAAATATATCAATATATTTTATTTGCTGGCATGCCAACAAATAATTGCACTTTAAAATTGTCAGTTCAACGATATTAAAATAAAACTCAGAATTTCAATTGTAAACACAATTTGAATCTTTGCAACCTAAAACTATCAGAACCGCTTCAGCAGAACATTACAAGATAGTATGGATAATTATAGGCTAATAATAGGCCAACTAAATGGTCTATTAAAAATATTGGGCTCCATCCCTTCCAATGGGTTCATGGGTTCTGCCAGCTTTAGAAAAAGTTAGCAGAACCCGTATCAAAAAATTATTTATAATCAATTGGGAAATAAAAGGTTTATTTCTAGCTAATTAAATGCCCTATTTAAATTTTTTTATTCTCCACTAGAAAAATCATAAGGCTTTATCACTTCAAAGCTAGAAGAACCCAAGTCGAAAATTGGACCAAAACCGAAATTATAACGCAAAACAAGGTCGACATACAAATGATTTAGGTTCGTTATAGACTAATTAAATGTCCAATTAAAAAAATTTGGCTTCACTCATTCTAGACCCAACTTCAGGTCATTTAATCTAAAGCTAGCAGAACCCAAATCGAAGATAGGACTAAAAACGAAATTAGATCGCAAAACAAGATCAATTGACATACAAATAATTTTAGGCTCATTATTGCCTAATCAAACTATTCAAAATTTTTGGGCTCCACTCATTCTTGACCCAAATTCGGGTCATTTAATCTAAAGCTTGCAGAACCCTAGTGGAAAATCGGACAAAAAACGAAATTAGATCGCAAAACTTGATCAATTGTCATACAAATAATTCTAGGCTCATTAAGGACTAATTAAATGTCCTATTAGAAAATTTTAAGCTCCACTCGTTCTAGACCAAACTTCAGGTCAATTAATCTTAAGCTTGCAGAACCCAAATCTCACTGTGGCCTAATAAAATACCCAGTATATATCAAGTTTTTCGTTCTAATTTAGGTTTCGGTCCGATTTTCGATTTTGGTTCTGCTAGCTTTGAAATGAAAGCCTTATGATTTTTCTAGAGCAGGGTAAAAAATGAGCATTTTAGGCATTTAATTAGCCTAAAATTAACCTTTTATTTCCCAATTGTTTCTAATCGTTTCTTGATAGGGGTGCTGCTTACTTTTTCTCAAGCTCGCAGTACCCATCGTTTTAGTTGGTAGGGAAGGAGCCCAAAATATTTTAATAGAGTAATTAATTAGCCTATTATTAGCCTACAATTATCCATGCTATCTTGTAATGTTCTACTGTATGGGTTCTGCTAGCTTTAGGAACGGGTAAAAGACGAGGTGACTCGACAACATCTGCAAAAAGTGTCAAGCCTTGCTCCAATATCCCCATAATGTATCGACGTCGCCGAAAGCTATTGTAGGATCGGGGCCTCCCATCAACTCTATCAAAACTGTCTCAGTGCCTGTCAAAAAATATTTATATAGCAATCGTATCGATTCATCCGTCTCAACCGATCAGATCGTTAGCCATGTCTGCGATAAACTTCAGAATTGTTCGCCAGGTGACGTAAATTGTAGGCTATTATTACCCAAAGACCACAGCTTTTGGACAGCTCCTTTGAAGGAGGCTGATTTTAACCTACTTAAAAATTCCGACGTTTGGCCTGATGGTGCTTTAATCCGCCCATTTACTAATTATCCACGCATATCAAAAAATCGGACCGTAGCCACGTTTCAACAGCCGAAGTAACTACTGCGTTAACGAGCCAGTTCAATTTATCAACGAGCGTCACTTCATCTAATACCACCAACGCCTTCACTTCTATCTACTGTCACAATGCCTCCAGTATCCGCGGTAAAACCATGAATTTCCTCTTAGGCATATTGACAATGATTTCGATGTCGTTCATAGAAAGGACAGATACGATTTTGAAACCATTTGTAGAGGCGGTGGTGTTTTAATTGCTGTAAAGAATTCAATCTCCAATGAAATGATCGCCTGCCATCCCTGCCTTGATGTCATCTCCGTTCGCATCAGACTAGCTTACAATATCTCGATTGTCATCGTCGCCGTTTATATTCCGTACGGATCCGACAGGAATGTCTACAACACGTTTACCAACTACATAGCATCAGCCGTTATACCTTCAGTTCCCTCTTGTGATCAAATTATCATTGTGGGTGACTTTAACTTACCCGGTATATCTTGGAACGATGTCGTCGGTGTGTTCTCTTCATCCTCAACCGACGAGAAAGCATTGACTATCATTGATTACTTCGCTTCCATATGCCAACAACGCAGCTCAACCGCTTCAGTAACAGTCGATGGAAATTCCTGGGCCTGCTATTTGCCAACGACGTCTTGCATGGTATAATACCGAGTTGATGCTGCTCGAGAAACGACACAACAAGTTTCATTCCCTTTAGAGGCTATACAGCGTAGAATACTATCTCGATTTCGTTAACGCCGGCAATGAATTTAAGACCCTTAATTGGTTCCTTTTCAATAATTACGTAGTGCAAATCGAGCAAGTTTTGACATCCAATCCCAAAACATTTTGGAACTTCATTAACAGCAAGAAAAAGGTATCTTACTTTCCGTCGAATATGTCTTACCAGACCTCCATCGTCAGCCATCCGACATTTGCAATTTGTTTGCCAAATTCTTTGCATCGGTTTACAAGCCACTTCGGACAACAGACACCGGGTCTCCTAAAACTTCCTTAAGTCTGGCCCCTGCAGTTACTTTCTTGTTTAACGAAAGCCTTCTTCGTGGTATTTTTCCAGATCCCTGGAAAATATCATGCATTCATCTAATTTTCAAGGTGGGTAATAGAAGTGAGGTAACTAATTATCGTGGGATCGCCATTATCTCTGTCTTACCCAAACTGTTTGAGTCCATGGTTCACAGAGTACTGCACTTCCATACCAAGAGACTTATTTCTCCTTTTCAGCATCGATTTTATCCCGGTAGGTCTACCGTGTCTAATTTGCCCTCATTTTGTGGTCATCTATTTGACTATCTAAACTCCAAGCAGAAGCTTGACGTTTTCTACATAGACCTCGCAAAGGCTTTCGATGTGATTGATCACTCCATTCTTATTAGCAAGTTGGAGAGTCTCGAATGTGGTTTCAGTCCCATCGACTGGATGCGATCGTTGGCAATATCTTAGGATTCTGGATTCTTTCTCCCCATTATTTCGGTCGCTATCCGGCGTGCCTCAAGGTAGCCATATCGGCCCGCTATTATTTTCATTATTTATTAACGACGTTCTAAAATGTTTTAAGTTTGCCAACTGCCTCCTCTTCGCAGATGGCATGAAGATTTTCGCCCGGGTCTCTAGCGTGTTAGACTGCGAAATGTTACAAGACGACTTGAACCGATTTTGCAGCTGGTCAATTAACAACTTACTGGCTTTAAACGTGAGTAAATGCAAAACTAGTTCTTTCTTCCGTATCCGCTCATTTCGGATCTTGGTGTGATCTTTGAATCTGACGCTACATTTACCAGACATGTTAACGCCATTATTTCAAAGTCGTAGATTATGCTTGGCTTCATTAAACGAAACTGCAAGGACTTCTACGCCGTAATTTTTTTTTTGTTTACCAACTGTTTTGTTGTGCCGATTGTAGTCACTGTAGGCATCCCATCCATCATTAGGTTTCATACGAACCAAAGCAGGTTTATCAAACTCGAATTTGTTTTTTATGTACAATAGCTTATCATCGTCTATAACGTCTTTGCAAAGTCGAGAGACACAAATCCAGTTTAGCGGAACAACAGCACGCACAGTTGAGTCAAGACCACTTGTCTGATTGAGTAGATACAATATTTTCAGTTGTTGGTGCTGTATTTTTCTCTCCCTTAGATCTTGTTATCCTTGGTGACGACCCTTCAACAGTATTTTTCGATTTTTTTGACTTAACGCTAGACGATGATTGCATTGATATTGGCTTTGTTATTTTTTCAATATTGTTGCTTAGAACAGTAGATTTTTCATTTAATGCAAGAAGAGTCGCAGCTATGGTGTTTAATGTAACCGCAATATGATCCATCCTTTCGTTTTGCACATTTTAAAAATCGGTACACTCACCACAACACCAGTTTTATTGCATTCACCAGCTCAAGTTATCAGATACACCAACGTTTGCTTGTACTTTTTTCACGACACGTATTGTATCAGTGTAGTAAATTTCAAGTGATGTACAGAAAAAACAAAAAATGGTTCAAAGAGAATCGAGTACTACCTAAACTTAGCGTACCATCTTGTAGTATACTAATCTAGGACCATTTAGTAGAAACGAGTAAATTAACTATCAAAAATCGTAAAAGTTCGATTCCATTAACCTGTAAATTTAGCGTTAGCCGCACGAATACTGTGCAAGAATAACAGCAAATTATTAAATTCGTGTTCTGAATTTCGAATGGTTGTTTATGTATCATTTTCAAAAAATGTGAGAAAATAAAATAAAACTGTGCTACATTTTCCTTTGGGCCAATTCATCATCTATCCGGCGCATAAAGGAAAATATCGCGTGGCATAAAATTAAATGAAAAATTGAATACGACAACAAACTGGGATTCAGAGAAATACTTCATTATATACAGTAAAATTCAAGCTTCACCTAATTCCTTCCACATTCTTATTATTTTTTTTAGACGCAGATCATAAAACCAAATCCTTTTCCATTCAAGGTTTTCATTAAATATTTTAATTTATTCATCGTGTATGTAGATTTATAATATCTGGTATGCAAAAACGAAAATGCGGGGAAATTGAATTATACCGAATTTGTATTACACTTGTTTGTGCTATTTGGGTTGTTGTCGTTCTTGTTCGACGCAAATCCCTTAAAGAAAATTTTTTAATAATTTTCCAACATGTTTTTTTGAATGACTTCATTTCTTTTGTGTGTACATACGAATATTATCAGATTACATAATATTTGAATAAATTTATATGACTGGCATAAATAAAACGTTAGGGGGGGTGCGTTCAAATTTTGGGTATTTGTTAAAACACACAATATGGTTTGGGAATATTGGAAAACAAAAAAAATTCTGTACGGTTGAATTGAATGCGATAATTTTTTTCAATTAAATTGTCAACATATTTTACATGGAGAATTGAATTTTTTGCATACAATTTTTTATGCGAAAGCGGGCACATTAAAATTATATGTGGGATTTATACGCTTTAAATGGAAAATAAAAGGATTAACCGTAGGTTATGCCGGTACAGGATTTTTATGTCTGCTGGATTACCACTTCTGGTACAATAATATCCAAAATTAAACTTTTCAATAACTCATTGTGGAAAGATTTCCAAAAGAATTGACACCCAATATTGCAATTTTCTCCTGAAATCAAATCCAAAATAGACTGTAGCGTAATTGCAGCAACTCGCGTTCTGTCCAATGAAAATTTAATTATACTACCAGTAGTAACACACTGTATATCTTGAAACTGATCCCTCCAGTTCAAGAGTTTAGTGTGAATAGAAAGAATTATTTTATATTTTTCCGCAATTCTTGACAAGCTTGTACTATAAAAAATTTATAGATGATTTGTTCAAAAGTGCGCTAAATTTAAATTAATTATAACAAAAATTATGAATGTCAAACGCACTCTCTAAACCGAACCCTAAATGACAGCTGTCTTTAATTGTCAATATTTACAGCTTGTTTTTGTTTACTAATAAAGTTATAAAATTAAATTTAGTTTTTTTAATTAAACTGTTGAATTAATTAACGGCAAGTAATCATAATACATTTATATAATTTACAACTATTTGCTATTCTAGGTTATACGCTGGTAATGCTATAGTTGGGCGATCTGCGGATGTTGGATTTTAGTGATGAAAAGCTTGAGTTGACTTAAGGCAGGATTGAGTCAATATTACCACGATCGTTTACGTATGTATACAAAATTTCGTAACAAGCTTTAGCCGCTTAAATACTCAAAAGGTGACCTAAGCTTTTATAAGTTGTAATAGTAAAACCGATTTATGACAAAATAAAAATGTGACAAGCTCGGCACCCAGGAGTTAAACCTAATTCGAGTACGCTGAATTCAATAGTGCTAGTCCCATTTCAAAGTTAGTCTCCATTTTTGAGATACCGCCTTTCGACATGTTTTGGTCCTGAGTCAAAATTTGTCAAAATATACACAGTCATTTTCACATTGATTCTGGAACCTCCTTCTGGAAGATTTTCATTTTGCGTTCTTCAGCAAAGTTGTTGCGCAAGCCAAGACAAACAACTTTGCCGAACATATCAAGACCGAAAAACCATATCCACTATATATGTGTGTTTTACTTAGGCCAAGGTTAGGTAAGGTTAGGTTGGAGTGGCTGATTCAGCACCAGTAGTGACCCGTTTTGATACCACAGGATCCTATTTCCCCTTTACCACTGTTCAAAACCATTCGGAGCTACGTACATAGCGCAAAATATCTCGCCCTCCAAAGTCCGCGAGATCTGAAAGGCTGGCCATACCGTACACGCCCAAATACCTATGCCTTCTGTATGATAGTGCCGGGCACGAGCATTGGAAGTTATCTAAAGTCTCTTCCTCTTCTTGGTCCATGCAACTTCTACAAAGTCATTCGTCTGTAGACCCAGCTTGTAATTATTTATATATTTACAAGCATAAGCCGAAGCTTTTGTACTACGAAAAAGAAAAACAAAATCACAAAAGAAAAAAAATTAACAATTCTTATATAGAAAATTATTTACAAAGGAAAATAGTATTGCGACTGATTCCAAAATTCGGAGTAGCAAGATATCAAAAACAACCCCAAATGAATTATCTCTAAAAATCTCATACCCTCGCACACAGATCGTGTGCATTTAAATCCAAAAGCGCGATTAATCAGAATTTCCTTCAGCCTCAATTTTTTGGGTGATTAACAAGACTGCGACCGGGAACGAATTTTTGACCTTGAGATTTTTGGAGATGTACCATTCGTTTTATCGGCTATGATTGAAAATTTGCTCTTGAAAAACCTCTCTGTGAGTCTGTCCTACGGATTGACTGATCGGGTTGAAATTACGGACTTAAGCTGTTCTCATAAATTAAAGGTCCTCGTGATTTTTGGCCGAAAATGGTTTACTTGAAGTGGCCGCTTCTATGTGATTTCTACTTTTACAATATACACTCTTTTCGTGTATTGGAACAAATAATGGGTTGGGTAAAAATATATTCATTATTTTTTCGCTAGATGGCTTCAGTGACATATATATATATATATATATATATATATATATATATATATATATATATATATATATATATATATATATATATATATATATATATATATATATATATATATATATATAGATATATATTTTTATTTATTTTTTCCTTCTAGTAGGGGGAAAATCCTCATGGACGTTGTGCCGGACTTCTACCGACTAAAAACCCCCTACCTCACCTCCTCGCAGCGACCGATACCACAAATTTGTTGCATTTCTTCGACCGCGGGATGTCTATTGTCCTCTAGTTTTGTTTAGAGCGACTTGGTCGCTTGTTCCCTCATTTTTATGGTTAGTATTACTCTAATCATCCTACTTATAGCATACCAACCATTCTTGTCCGCCAGCATCCTCGAAATGATTGTACCTGGTGTTATGGCTCCTACAACATCCGTACACTGCTTTCGCACTTGATCCCACCTTGCACAGTAGAATATCGTGTGCTCTGGTGTATCCTCTTCGGTACAGTATAAGCAATTAGGTATATCCTTGATATGCACTCTGAATAGGTAGCTGTTGAAACAACCGTGACCGGACAAGAACTGAGTGAGATGGAAGTTCACCTCGCCATGTTTACGCTCCACCCATTCCTTTAGCCTCGGGATGAGCTCCCTGGTCCACGATCCAGTATCAGCGCTCTCCCATCTAGTCTGCCATTCTTGCATTAATTCTGATTTGGCCTCAACGCTTGGGCTTCCCTGAAGAACTGCTACTCTATATTTCGCCAGCACCGTGATCGGCGGCATATTAGCTATCACGAGAACTGCTTCCTTTCCAACTGTTCTGTATGCACTGCATACACGCAGTGCTAGGGTTCGTTGCACACACTCCAACTGTTCACGCGCCTTTGCAGTGTCTATAGCTCGTATCCAGATGGGTGCCCCATAAAGTATTGAGGATAAAACCACTGATGAGAGCAATTTTCTTTTACTAGCGCTTGGTCCACCAACATTCGTCATCAATCCGATGAGCCCTTTTGTCGTCCGAGTCGCCTTTGCTACAATTTGCCTTACGTGTTCTTGAAAACAGCGACGGTAGTCTAGCCATATACCCAGATATTTAATGTGTGAAGTCGGCTTTACTTTGATTCCATCCACGTTGAAATCCATCGAGTTGAGAACTCTGCGGCCTGTCATTACCACTGCTTCAGTTTTCTCTAGGGCCAATTGCATTCGGTGATTGTGAAGCCACCTAGAAATCACCTCTATTGCTGCATCCACTCGTTCCACCAGTTGTAGTTCATGTCTGGCGGAGACAACGAGTGCCAAGTCATCTGCGTGCCCACTAATTTGGCATCTTCGGACAAAGGAATTCGAAGAATGCCATCGTACAAGATATTCCAAAGCATCGGTCCCAATATGGAACCTTGGGGAACCCCGCTCGTGACATCCATCTGAGTAGCAACACCTCCAGCTTCCACAATGATTCGTCGTTCACTCAAGTAACTTTGAAGTACCCTCCTCAAATATGGACTAACTTGGAAGTTATTAAGTTCTTGTAGAATTAACTCCCATGATGCGCTATTAAAGGCGTTTCTTATATCCAGTGTGATTACTACTGGGATACGCCGCGTATATTGTGTACCATTAGCGGCTGAATCTATAAGCTTCATAACCTCCACTATAGCATCTATTGTGGAGTGCCCTGCTCGAAATCCAAACTGATTATCAGCGAGTCCACCTGCCCTATCAATTTCGTCGATTAGTCTGCGTAATAGCAAATGTTCGAAAAGCTTTCCGAACGTGTCCAGCAGACAGAGTGGCCTGTAAGATGTCGGTACGCCATCCGGTTTTCCATCTTTCTTTAACAGCACCAATCGCGCCGTTTTCCAGATGCGAGGGAATTCCCCCTTCTCTAGAATGGAATTCATCACGTCTAGCACCTTTTTTGGGTGGGTTTCCGCCGCGATCCTAACGGCCTCTGATGGAATTCCATCTGGTCCGGAACTTTTCTTCGTTTTCAATTTCCGCCATGCCATCTCGAGTTCCTCAGTTGTGAAAGGTGGAATCTCTACCGGTCGTATGTTTTCATGTTCCACTTGTTCGTGCGTTGGAAAGAGCGAGGCCACGACGATGTTAGTGATATCTGCGGGTAATGTAGGCGTTTTTAGTTTCCAGCAGTTCTTTTTCGATTTCGCGATCGCCTTTCTCATGCAGGTGCGGGCGCTCTTCAAATTATGGTGAAAGGTTCTGTCTGCTTGGCCGCTAGTGCGCCTGTTCTCTCTTGTAAGCCTTCGCCTGGCGTGATTGCAGCGTCTGCGAAGCGCCTCTTCGCATATTCTTCTGATATATTATATATATATATAACTATATATATATATATATATATATATATATATATATATATATATATATATATATATATATAATATGTTTTATTTTGATATATTCTTCTGATATATATATATATATATATATATATATATATATATATATATATAGGGTGTCCGCCGGGAAGGTATACTACTTTGTTTTGCCGTCATTTAGGCGAATATTAGTATTGACAGTTCATACTTGACAGTCGTGAAGTAGACACGTGGCAAATTTATTATGGAAAAATATTCGATAAACCATCGTGTTTTACTCGTTAAAACATTTAATCAAAATCAATCATCGATTACTGTGACGATGAGAAAGTTACGTGAAATTTTTGGGAGAAACAACGTGCCAACAAAACGCACTATTTATCGTAGTGAATGATTTCGAAGAAAGAGGGTCTGTAAGTGATAGGCCCAAGCATGGGCCACAACGTACTGCACGATCGGCTGAAAATATTCCTGCTGTTCAAGAAAGTGTTCAAAACAATCCATCAACCTCAATTCGACGCCGTGCTCAGGAGCTTGGTCTTCAAAGAACAAGTTTGGCCACAATTTTGCACAAGGATTTGCATTTGTTTCCATTTAAGATTCAGTTGACATAAGAGCTTCTTCCACAAGACCATTTACGCCGCCGTACATATGCCAATAGGATGTTACAGCTCGCCCATGACAACCCCGATTTTCATGAAAAAATCATAATGAGTGATGAGGCACATTTTCATTTAAATGGATATGTGAATAAACAGAATAGTCGGTTCTGGGCAATGGAAAACCCTCACATTATTCATCAGTCACCATTACATCCATTAAAAGTGACAGTCTGGTGTGCAATTTGGTCAGGAGGAATCATTGGACCTTACTTCTTTGAAAATGAAAACGGCGTAACGGTAACTGTGAATGGGGAGCGATATCGTGATATGATTGAAAACTTTTTAACGCCACAACTGCATACTTTGGGCTTGATTAACATGTGGTATCAACAAGACGGTGCCACATCGCATACAGCCAGGATTACAATGGAATTACTGCGAGAATTCTTTCCACAACAAGTTATTTCAAAAAATGGTGATGTTGATTGGCTTCCACGGTCGCCTGATTTGACTGCTCCGGACTTCTTTTTGTGGGGATATCTAAAAAGCACGGCTTATGCAAACAAACCAGAAACACTTGAGCAACTCAAACAAAATATTCGTGATGAAATTAATGAAATGCCGCGTGAAATGTGTGAGAATGTAATGAAAAATGTGCTCAAAAGGGCTCGCATTTGTGAGGCTAACAGAGGCGTACATTTATCTGATATTGTATTCCATACATAATTGCCGACATTAAATAAAACATTTATCAATATAAGATCCATTCTCTTTCATTTAATCAAAAATCATAAACAAACAAAGTAGTATACCTTCCCGGCGGACCCCCTGTATATATCGTGATATATTTGTCAGCACCAAGTGCAAGCCGTTCAATCTATACTCGTAATTCGCATGGAAGGTATTACTAAAAACGGGATATTTCCGTAAAAGATAATAGAATTTTTCTGGATATTGGTCGGGTGATAGAAGATACTCCAACGAATCTAACGATATACGTCTCGGTACCATTAATCGCTTTTAACATTACCATCAGCACCACTCGTAAATCGCACGATAGGTTTTACACAAAAAAAGATATTTTCGATAAGTAATATGAAATTTTTCGGTGTGTTTAAGATTACGTCTGTGGTGCTCTTGGAATAAGCATACTAAATCATTTTAATTTAATTTTCGAAATTATTTTAATTTAATTTAAACATGTTATTAGACGAATTAATTTTCATTTTTTTAACTTGTATAAATTACCGAAATTTAATGTATTGTATTTTGTCGATTGGGTAGAATTTATCGTCTCATCATTTCGAAAAGAGAGAGAATTCGAACATGTATAGAATATGAGTGTACAAAAAAGTCGATTTTAAAACCCGAATGCAGAAACAACTGAAATTAAATAGTGGTTAACACATTTGTTTTATTACATTATTCCGTCGAGTATAAGAATACATGAAGCCAAACGTCTTAGAATTTAGATTAAAATCTTTGGCAAAGCCTAAATTTCATTTTTAAACGGTTCTTATTTATTCGTCCATATCATCCCTTGGTCACTAAATATTGCTCGCTAATTAAATAGGTAATATACGATTTTATAACTATACGTTTATACCCAATTTGCAAATAAAAGAGTTTAACCAATAGATACATATTTCAAAAGGTTATGGTAAAGTTAGGACATACTTCACACCCGTCACATAGGCCTAACAAGAGGTAGGTCGTCGATCGCCAAAACATGCCTACGCTTCCCAGCAAAAACAACCACCAAAAATTGTTAACGAGTGTAGCAAAACCGAATAACAAAACTGAATACCCTTTCTTGCGTAAACAATACTCGAAAAACCACTACATAAGAATACCAGTACTCCACACCCTCATGTGTTATAAAATTCAGTTAAAATTTACAGTGCTGGGAAAAAAAAGTGGGACAAACGAATTTATTGCAAATTGGAGTCTTTTTTTGCTAAAATTACAAAACTTTTGAAAACAATTTGTTTATTGTTTCATTTTAAATACATGTATGACGTAATTTTTTGAAAAAAAAAATTTACCTGCAATTTAGGGGCAGAACCCCGAAAAATGCCAAAATATTCAAAATACGTTGATGGGTGTTAAAGTAATGTAATAAATTAAACACTTATTTTTTATTTTTTTGTTTGTGTTTTATTGATTTATAGAAGTTCAATCTTTAATATTAATATTTTGTTGGACCGCCTCTTGCTTTTATTACAGCGATACACCTCCGATTCATTGAATTTGATAAATTTCTCAAAGTCGCAGGAGATATGGATTCCCAAATCGTGATCAACAAACTTTTTAAAGCTTAGTAATTAAAATTTATTTCGAAAAAATATGTATTAAAATAATGAAAAAAAAAATGAAAAACACTTAACTTAGGCATATTTTGGAACCAAAACAGTCCTACATATTGAAGATTTACATACATAGCGTATGTTGCATTCAAGCACCGGTATCAAAATGGATATAAACGAAAATTTCCATGTACATTATACACCACTAAAAGCGCACCATACACAAATTAATACAAATATACAATACTTATTATTATTTATTTAATTTATCAACACTATATCAATATTACTTATTTATTAGTTAATTAAAATACATTTAAAATAAATTATTTATTTATTTAAAGGAGAGTCAAAAACACGTCCTTCCTCTACGACGGCCAATCGCCGACCATAAATCTGTCGTGATACTATTATGAAATAAAAATATTACTGTCAACCCAAGAGTGTAAAATAAAACGAAATAGTCATTATTCCGATGACAGTACCATTCAACGAAAAAAGCTAATTGATTTTAGTTCTGTATCGGATTAGTTTGTAAATGGCCCATGAATATGAATGACTTTTAATTTAAAGATTTAAGGGCTCCCCGTAGTCATTATTCCGATGACAGTACCATTACTTCAAACCCGTCAGAAATGTTCAATTGCTAAATATAATTTTTAATTGAACGAATCTCATGAATATACTTTACCTAAATTTTAGAAAAAAAAGTCTATGCTTTACCTTCCCAAAACGGGAAGGTTTGTCGACGGCACCACATTTACAACCATGTCAAATTTTATAATTTTCCAATAAAATAAATTCCAATTGGAAAAATAACACATTTAACAGTGTATGTTTTAATAATTTTAATAGCACAAACGGTGCCGATTTTTTCTTTGAGCGTAAGAGCAGCGCTATAGATTAGGGGCTTCCCAGAATTATCGTTATCAAAACTGACATAAATAATGAATACAAAAATATTTGATTAAAATTTTAGATTTAAATAATCGTGAAAAGTTGGAAAAACAAAACATTTCTAAAATTACAAAGCCACATATATAATACACAATATAATTCAGTTCTACATACGAGTATATGTGAAATTATTTGTTTACCCAGACAGTAATTTAGCAGTAGAAGACCAACTTTTTAATTTAAATAGCAAAGCAACAAAAAAGTATAAAGATAAACAGAAGTAAAAATTCGGAAAATACTCATACAGTTGATTCTGCTTAAGGGGTTTCCCGACATTTTTTTTACATGTACTTTGCTTTTTGCTTGTTACCGCTTTTTATAATGATAATAATATTTTATTGCTCTTTGTTATTATTTTTGTTTGCTTTGGGATGGAAAATTCGTTGTGATACGTAGGAAGGTACTTTTAACGCAAGTTAAATACGATAAAACGATTACGATGAGACTTAAAGAAGAAATTATCCAAGCTGACCGTGCACAAAATATTTCGAAGATGTTGTTGGTTGCGATAAGAAAAACGCGTAAGCAGTTAAAGACTGGAAAGTTTTCATGCAAAGGACCAATTTGTTTTTTTTGTGAAAAGAGTTTTAGCGGCGGGAGTAACTGATTTTTTTATAGAAATCATGTTGCGGAAACATCTATGATGAACAAACTACATTCAGCCTTATTGTGAATATCGTATCGATATCGATATCATACAGTTCCACGAAACGCGCAAAAAATTAAACAAATTTAAAAAATGTAAGTTGAAAATAGTAA
Organism: Nephrotoma guestfalica; assembly: GCA_963691935.1. Classification (NCBI taxonomy): domain Eukaryota; kingdom Metazoa; phylum Arthropoda; class Insecta; order Diptera; family Tipulidae; genus Nephrotoma; species Nephrotoma guestfalica. Next base: position 233,210,470 of record OY829915.1, on the reverse strand, counting down.
ATTAATAATAATTTAATATTTTTAAATACATTTAGTATATAAATTTGTTTACATATTTTAGGACTAGATTAATAACAAACAAACAGCAGTTTGAATGTTTGGTGCGATTAATGACCGAGAACGAAAGTATAGCGCGTGGTTTGGTTAAATCAGGGAAGGATGTAAAATGTGAAGTAAAATATAGATGGGCACGTTTTACAGAAGAACTAAATAGTTTAGGAGAACCAATTCGTGACACGGATGAATGGATAAAGGTTATCTTTAGTAAACCCATTCTTATTCATTTTGAACAAAGAAAAATTTTATTCTAGGTATGGACGGATCTAAAGTATAAAATTCGAGAGAAACTTTTTCGAAACAAAAAAGAATTATCGGGAACGGGTGGTGGTCCTAACAGAATGATGAGTTTCTCGGCGATTGAAGAATCGATAATCGGTGCTTTTGGGCTTAACGAAAAGAGAGAGGAACAAGTTGAACTAGAGGAAAATGTGGAGATTCAAGTTGGGCAAATAAATGGAAACGTAGCAGATTCTGAAAACAATAGTAACAATGTAAATAGGAAAAGACCCAACAGAAACCCTATTATTGATTTCAATAGAAAAAGATTTGAACTACTCAAAACACAAACAGTAACGCAGGAAAATCTATATAAAGCTTCTGAGGAAAATAATAAGCTCTTACGTAAAATATATGACATAAGGAGACAAATAAGCTACTAAGACAAACAACACGAATTATACAAGAGAAGCTGGAGTTTTATAAAACAGAGCTAAAACTAAAACGAGCTCACCGAGTCGATAAACTGAAAGTTATAGTTCAAATCTTGGAATTGCAGAGAGAGCAAGTCAGCGTCCAACAAGAAATTTAAGTTTGTTTTTCATAAGAAGCGTGCATAAAAAATGAAATACGTAACTTTTAGTTTAAAATAATGAAATTTGCACCTTTATTTTAAATTTAAAATATTTATTTTTGAAACATATAAAAATTTATTGAAACGAACTAATTATGTTGTTTCTAATTGTAACTGCAGTAGGTGTTTCCTCCCCATCCTCCGATGTGTCGTCTAAAGCTTCATTCAAATCAACGGTCCTCTCATTTTCTAGGACTACATCATCTGGATCTTCCACTCGATACTTGACGCACATATTATGTAAAGCAAGACATACATTTATTATTTGTGTTGCTTTCGGAACAACGGAATCGAGCTTTTAATATACCTAATGTTCTCTCAACAATATTTGTTCCCTTGAAATTATATCGTGACTCTGCCGTCCCTTGTTCAGGGTCGCGGACAGGTGTTAGTAAAATTGGTTGCAGAGTGTAGCACGCGACGCCTAAAATATATTGAATTTGAAATATTTTGAATTGAATTTGAAATTACACCTTTGCATCCCCATCAGAATTTCTCCACAATTAGGCCGAAGTTGACCTACAGTATGCCCTATCAAATAACCATAGTGGCATCAATGACAAAATGCGTTAATCTTAAGCGACAGGCCATTCAATGCATTCTCGATATATTAAATCAGCGAATTTCTGCAAAATTACACCCCTGCATTCCCTTCAGAATTTCTCAAAAAAATGGATGCTAAATGGATGCAAATTGGATAGCAAGTGATACATTGCTTGGATAGCAAAATCAATATCTGCATTATCATCTTTCGGCTGGGCTAGCGAAGACACTATCTGCATTACCTTTCGGCTGGAAACTTTCGGCTAACTTGAATAAGGTCTTCTGTCAAGACACTGAATATACACAAATTGTAACTGTATAAAGCAAATTTGTGTCATGCGCAAATTATTACGAGTACAGATAGAAAATGTCTGTACTCGTAAGTGCGCATGGGTTTGTGTTGATATTTGGTGGTTATTGTTTATGTCTTGTATGTGTTTATGTAAAATGTGACATGTGATTGCGTATTTCAAATTTGATTTAATCGAGAATTATGTCCAATGCGTGGCATCGCGTACTATAAAACAATTTTGATATACTCGTATGTCAAATTTGCGTTGTGCAATTTAAAGGTATGTTGAAATTTCAGATTGAGCGCCAGAAGAGTGAAACGTAAGAATTAAAAAATGAGTATTGTCGGACAGAATTATCGACCATCCATACCATAAACTGCTCCAGATAAAATGCGTCGAGCCCGCGGGAAAAACGACTATTATTACGGCGAAATAATGAAAACATTCTCATGACACATAAATGTGTGGCCGCACTCTATCGAGCTTGGCCGGACGATTATCTGGGTGAAAACAAAATCTTTAAAAAATAATTTAACTTAATTTGCTTCGTATCTGCTTTAATCTGCGTATTTGCTTTAAAGGATTTAAATACGCGACCTGTGTCATATTACGAACTGTTTAGAAGAGAAACTGGAGATGTAACAAATACACGGTGTAAAAACCAAAGGCTTTTTGTTATGCTCCGTGGCCTGATAATCTTACAAAGTTTGATCTAGTGACTGAGTGTAATACTTGGCCAAATCATAAACGTTCGTGTATCTGTGGATCCGATGGTAAACACTATACCGCGGGAGCTACCGAGCTTCCGAGGTTGGGCTAAAAGTCACCTTGGGGTTTAAAAATTTAATAACTTTTTCGATTATATATTTTTTGTATTTTTTATTTTTTTCAGATTATATAAATAGCACCTGGAGAAAATAAATAATTGAGAGATTCACAACTGAACAAAGAACCAGAATAATAGAACCATAATAAATCAACTTTATTGAAAATCTGATTATGAGTGATGAAGCTCATTTTCATTTAAATGGCTTTGTTAATTAGCAGAACTGCAAGTTCTGGGGTTCTGAAAATCCAAGAGCCATTCATCAACGCAAATTGCACTCCATTAGGTGTACAGAATGGTGTGGCATTACATCTGAAAATATCATTGGGCCTTAGTTCTTCAAAAATGAAGATGACAGTGCTGTAACCGTAAATAGAGAGCGGTATCGGTTTACTCGTATGATAGAACATTTTTTACGTCCTGCTCTTGAAAACAGACCTGAGATGAGGTTTCAGCAGGATGGAGCCACTGCCCACACTGCCCGAGACACAATGTCACTTTTAAAGCAAATTTTTGGAGAGCCAATGGTGACTTTTGGTCCACCCTGTAGATGAAGATTATTGTTTAAATGTTCACATTAAAAGTATAAAAATTCAAAAATCAAACTACTTCAGCTACTACCTCCCTTTATAAACTTGGCTAGGCGAGGAGGTTTCAGTAGATGATAGTTTATAAGCGCGACTGCAGACATTGGAGCGATAATTGGAGCGAGGAGAATTTTTTGGGATTAACGCTTAGTGAAGACTCCTTGCCTCAAAATAATTTCTTGACCAATATAATGAAAAACTATCATTTCCAACAAACAACATCTCGTGGCCATTTTCAAAATTTAAAGACGGATAGCTACTAGTAAACCGAGGAGGGCCTAAAGACGCGGCGTTACTCTCAACATTTATTGCATCGGGCGGTGAAGACATTTATTTTATATGGCTCATTATTTCCTTTAAATATGTTGCCCAACATACTTCACTGACGCAGAAGCAAGTTGAATCGAGAGATTTCATCAACGGCTGTATTGAAAATAAACTTCCGTCAACTTGATGGGCTACTATTTTTTTAACAATGAATACCAATGGGATAAACTGGCCGAAGATGCTTCTGTATAAACTACAAAATCTAGATGAGAGCATGCTCAGTGATGCGGCATTGGTAGAAGTGCACTTCAAAAACAAAGCTTCCTTAGTGGGTAAATATCCTTTCACTTGTTCACTCCATTTTAACAAGCTGGTAAACTTTTTAAGGACAATTTTGCTGTCCAAGCAGCATTGCCCGTTTGGCGATGATGGGTAGAACAATACATTAAAACGATAGAGTTTAAACATCGCGGAACGTCACACGTGCACATATTTTTGTAGCATCGAATTTCTGAATGCCGTAATCTAAATGGCAGCGACATAAACATACGTTTGCATGTCACGAAAAGATCGGCAATGACCCACAGCTGGTTTTCTATGAAAATGTCCTTAGAGCAAGTATAGCTTGACCGAAAGTCTTCGTACAGTGAACAACATCAGAGAAATGATTGAATCCATTTAATTTGTTTATCCTCAGCTTGCTTGGATCTAATATGAACATTCAGTTTGCGATTGAAGAATATTTGTGTGCTGCTCTTGTAGTGGAATAAATAAGTAAAACTGATAATCAGTAATTTAATCCGTAGAAAAATTCAGGCTATGAACGAGCAGCATCAGGAGTTTGACATTGTCGAAATTACAAGGAAATTAAACATTTAACTTTTAAATCGGTTGACATCACCAGCCAGGATGTGGGTTGATGCTTGCTTCGCCTACTCATGTCGGAAAGATTGGCAGTTATACATTATCAACCATTGTGCTATCCAAAAAAGCAACTGGGCAAGGACATTGTTCCTAGTGTTGACTCTAAGCTACGGAGAAAGAGATCGATAAAGCGCATTCCTCGCTACAAAAATTATGGCATGACGTCGCAGTTCGACAAATAGAGGCGCGAAATGGTGATGTTTCATATCTCGTTCAGGAATGAGGAGACTGAGCTGCTTAAAGCAAAATACTGCAGGTATGCGATGAGAACGTGAATATTATTCCAAAATTTGACTTCGATCTAGGCATCCGAAAACCAATGGAGATTTACAGTCAACTGTATTCGGATACAGTCGATGTAGAGGAAACTTGCCAATCTCGATATAACTAAATTAGTTACTCGGCTCAACAATGGAACTGACCCTTTGGCAGGTTTCTAGACTTCAAGACTTCCGCCTCTAGACTTCCGCTTGACAAACAACGCACCGTACCAATTAGATTTTTCTTTACCTATTGAAATTTATAATAGGATCATAAATACTGATGGCTTCATCTGCAATGATTACATTTGCTGCGCTTCAACGGGTAGAGCAGTCGTCACGATCGAGGGTTCTGTGCTTACTATCTAGAAATATCAATATCAAAAAAATTGCCACTATCTTATGAAATTGCTCATCAGCATTGCACACTATTTAAGTATGCTTGCGGTTTCTTCGTGGGCGAATTTAACATGATTGGGGTGAGTTTATAATTGAATAATAAAATCATTACTCCTGTTTATTTTTCATAAAACCAACAAGCACAGCAACTACCCTGGCTGAACATTTAATATTCACTACAAAAATCCTAAATTTCTCCTACAAAAGCGGCCACTTCCGGTACACGAACACAATCCACACTTCGTGAGGATAACCCAATTTATGAAAAAAGTCTAATCCCAATTAATCAATCCGCCTGGGCTGTAGAGACGATGATTTTTTTAGAAAAACCATTCTTTTCAAAAATCGCAATTTCCGCATAAAATTAAGAATACAGATGTAATGTTGTTGCAAATTAAAATTAGAATCTTTTAGTTCATAGTCGTTTTTTCGTAAATAAGATACTTTTCAAAACATTGCCAAAGATCGAAGAAGCTCCTATGGAAGCTGTCACTTCAGGTAAAAGGAAGATTTTGACCAAAAATCACTGGGATCCCCCAACAGTTGTTTTTCAAAAATTGGATTTTCCGCTTAAATTTTGAAAAAAGTATTCGGACCGACATTGTTGCAAATTTAGTTTAGAATCTTTCAGTTTTAATCGTTTTTCTCGTAAATGATAAACTTATCAAATTATTTGCAAAAACAAAAATGCTCCTGCTACTTCCGGTGCACCGAATTTAGCCAAAAATCATTGAGATCTCCCAATTTATCAGGAAAATTTAGGTATGAAATTTCTTCCCAATCAATCAATTCTTCTGGTCAGTTGAGAAGCTACGTACATTTAGTTTGTACGGAACGATGCACTTACTTACAGATTCTTTAAAAACCACTTTTTGTGACTTCGGTGATATAGCGAAGGGTAAATCTGCAAAAATGTCGAGGTTAAAACTAGTCATGATTACTATACTTTATTTTGCTACGTAAACGTAAAGAAAAGAAAAACAACACAAAGGAAATTTAGATCGTTTAATTTACGTCTGACATTTACCAACTTTTACGAGGTAAAAGAAAGCATAGTAATGATGAAAATTGTTTACCTCGAAATTTTTCGTTCGTTCAAGACAGTTTTTGCAAAAATCTGATAATTTTAATTTTTTGCTTTCTGGCGTATTCGAGATGTATATCCGTAAAACATTTCCGTCCATTGCAACATTTTCGTCTCTTTTAGGCCAAAATAAATAAAAAAAACAGGGAAGAGACGGAAATTCCCTGTTAACTTTAAACTAAAAAACTTATTTTGCCAAAAATCAGTCGAAATTGACTTAGAAATAAATTACAAAATAAAATTAGGTATTACTAAGTAACTACTTACAATGATTTTAGGATACCGCGCGAACAAAATTCGACCCCCCCATATCTCATTTCAAACTATTTATTTACAGATATAATCAGTGATAGGGATATGTATGACCGGCCGAATATTCCAATTACAGAATTAATCATGAACAGTTCGTTGAGAAATTTTTCGGAAATCCTGCCTAAATCGCTCAGTTTTATAAGAAGAACGGCAAACAAATCAATTGAAGAGGATCCCTCATTTACTGTACCACAACTACCTCTTGAAACCATCGCTGCTGTAAACAATTTTAACACACAATTGTTTCTGAATAAATGGTATATATTTCTTATAGTTTATTGTAAATAAAATTGAAAGTCTTATTTTTCCTTATGCTTAAAATTCTAGCTGCTTTTTCTAAAATTAGAAGTTGAGGGCAAGAAAGTCACCAGAAATATTGTGGAAAACCTGATTGAAGTCTATGTAATCCACGAATAACCTGGACAGGCGCAATTAATATTGCGAAAGGTAACTAACTATATGCTTTAATAAACCAAAAATTCAAAAGTGATTCAGTGAAGTTCTTAGAGTGCAAATTTTATGTAAATGTAAAAAACAAAATTTGAAAGAAAATAGTTTAACACTGTTAAAGTATTAAGTTAAAAATTTCATATTGATACTGTGAAGAAGAAGTTTCTTGCCATTTAGCATCAATATTTGGCCGAAACATGCAGCGAGTACGCCAAACAAAGCACAACTGAGAGATCAACCTTTATATATATTTAAGATAAGTTGATTGTAGGATTGTAAACCATACCGGCAGAAAGTAAATTCAATGGGCAATCCACTTAAATCACGTATACTTTCTTGGGGAAAACAACACTGATTCGGTGTGTCTTTTACTCTTTCCTAACATAAATCCAGTGCCACCCACGAACTGATCCTTCCGTTATACATATCAGCTGAAGACCGTGGGAATTTATTTTATATGAACAATTGCAGTAGAATTTAATTTTTTTGCAGAACTATGTTTCTTTGGTGGTGAACGGATAAAGTCATGTAGTGGATAAAAAGTTTCGGTACTTGGTTGGGAGTTCGAATCCCCCAAAAAGTCTTTATAAATTACATCTAGGTGAGTTTACCAAGACGTTGGAAGCTTGGTTTCGAACTAATGAAGCTTGAATTATTTAATTTAAAAAAATTCGGTCGTCTCATCAGACTGCAGTGACCAAACTACAAGAATATTGAAAATACTTTGCACTTACATACAAAGTATAATCACAATGCCTTAGCGAATTATTATAAAGATTGACAATTTATTTATTTATTTTTAATTTTAACATTAATTTTTATACATAAAAATCATTAAAGTGAGAATGACTACTAGTGGATTTAATGTCCTTTAAAAGTTCGTCATTCACACTTTTATGTACAAAACATATACAGCATATAGTGTCATAGTGACTAAAACTACATTACGCATAATAAAAAACAAAATTCAAATACATAACAATTAATATAATTGAATTTAATTAATTAAGAATGAATGGCATTATTAATCACAAATAATCTTTAACTGATGACAACAGATGAGATTTTAACATTCGTTTAAACATAAAAATATGTACAGCGCTCTTAATATGTTCAGGTAAATTAATATAAATATATGGCCCAATAAATGTTAATGATTTTCTGCCAAATTCAGTTCTAATTTGGGGGCACTTCAACTGACTAGAATTTCTGGTTCAATAGCCATGATCTAGAAATTCGAATTGTATAGTCGAAATTAATGATGGGATGTGTAGAGACTTAAACATGTAGATCGACACATACTCGTACATCTCAAAAATTGCTTTAGTTGGGAACAGGCCTAAGAAATAGGTGAGTCAGTTTATACATTGCTTTACAGCACCTATTTTGTAAAATCTGCAATTTATTCAGTTTCTCTTTAACAGCTGAACCAAAGGTAGAAGAAGCGTATGAGAATCGGGTATGAATAAATGAGAAATAATTTTTTTTAACACATGTACTGGAACAAAATCAGCTAATTTTCTAATCAAGCAAATAAATGGGCAAACTTTAATATAAATAGAATTAATATGGTCCTCCCACGTCATATGCTTGTCGAATATTACTCCAAGGTACATGAATTTGTCGACACGCTCTATGGTGCAATTTGCTACTTGAAGTGGTGGTAAATCAATGTGTTGCAGGCGTGGGGAGTGAATAATTAGATATTTCGTTTTATTAAAATTAACTGATATTTTGTTTAAGTGAAGAAATTCTAAAAGTAAAATAATATCATCCCTCATATGTGACATTGTTACCTGACAATCTCTGGATTCATAGAATAGGGCCGTATCGTCAACAAACATTCTAACATGACCCGTGAGCGGTAAATGGCCATATCATTTACGTAGATTAGAAATAATAGAGGGCCAAGGACACTCCCTTACTTAATGGGAGATTTTTCAATTTTGCAAATTGAAAAGTTTAGCAAATACAAAAAATGACAAAGAATTAAAACAAGGGTTGACCTTGCTGGTTTTATAAAATTTAAGACGGAATAACGTTTCTTGATTATACAAGAGAGTTTTACCAAAGTTCAGGTAAGTCTAATCTTTCGCTTTAGATATGAAGTGTGGCGCAATTGAGATTTTTGTATAAAACAAAGAAACGAACCATGACAACAGCAACGCAAAAATAAGACTCGGGTTATCTTTCTCTGTTGTTTAACCTGCCTAATTTTACCAACCATGCAGTAAACACCCTGGAAAGTGCAAAACCCTCTTCGTGGTGCATCTGTATCGTAGTTTGACTAATTAATTACAGTCGGCCTTGCCTATGAAATATTGAGTGAGCATAAAATACAGGTAACGACAGTAATGTGAAACAAAATTAATTATAAATTAATTAACACCTAATTTCCTCCCTAAAGTATTTATTCTTCAAACTCGTATAATGTCTTTTGTTGATTTTACTTTACACCAAAACATCGTAATTCCCATCCCCATTTAGAATCTGATGGGAGGGGGGTGGAAAATTTCTAAATATTTTTTTGCTTTGTAATTTATTTATTAAATAATTATTTTTCAACCGAAACAAGTTTTTGTATTTATACTTGTTGGTTTTGTTTCTGTTTACTTGCTTTGTAGTGTGGGCCTTTATGCGTGCGTACGGTGGGTTTAATAATTTTAATTTTTTTGAAATTTGCCTACAATAATTTTGGGTTTGGGGTGTACTCTACATAAAAAGGTGTATACTATTGTATTCAAAGCAAAATATTAATTAGTTTAACATTTGTTTTTATGTAATCAACAAAGGTTTAGTTTTATTGGTATGTGTTTCATAAAATTGTAACGCCCCTGGCTAAAAAAATTTAATTACTTTATTTGTCATTGACAAGCAAAAGCATTATAAAAAAATTGTTGTATCTCTTTGATATGTGTATCGCGTATTAACAACAAAATAAAATACATTACATGTGATATAGGTGGGAGCTCCTGCTCATCTTTCTATGACGCATATTCCCAATATGTTTTTTCCATGTAAATGAATTCTAAAACTTTTTTAAACTTAGCAACCAGAAACTTAAATATTGAGAAAGGTGGTTACGAAGTAGTGAGGTAGGTTCTGACATTTACGAATTAATTCGATATTTAAATTTTTGTTAACGCCGTAGAAAATTCTTTAAATCACGGTGATGTGTGGTCTCTAATACTTAACTACGTATCACAGCAACAATATATACAGGCTGTTATTATGTTGATTAAAAAAAAGTTTTATTCAACACCATACCCAAGCTTGATATTTCAATTAAGGTAAGTGGTGTTGAAAACAGGTATAGTTTTACATAAACCCAAATGGGAAATTTAAATTCATTCATTCGTAAAAGTTTTTATAAAATTTGCATAAACCACACTAAAAAATTTCCGTATTTAAAGCTCGGTCTATATAAAACAATTAAATCGAAAGTTTTGTGTGTTGCTTTCGAATACAACGAGAAATTTTTCATTTTCCTATTTCTGGACGAAAAGGATGCTTATTAATGAAAATCTAAACAACAATAAAGCTTAGCATTTGCAAATCCAAACAACAATAAAGCTCAACATTTTATGGTATTCGAAAACAAAACTTTTGTGAAGAAGACTCAAACATAATAAAAAACAAAAGATTCTACGTTTAAGAACGGGTTGGCTTTTACTGTCACATTCAATTTTTATGGCAATCTCTTATTCTGGGCTATTTATATATTGTTGTTGTTTTATTGAAAATCTCTGGGAAATTGTTTGTTTAGAAAACTTAAACTTTTCAAATTAGGGTTGTTCATATATATGGAAAAAAATAAATTTGACATCGGCTCTTGTTACGAGTATTATTGGTATTTTATGAAATTGGTAATTTATTGTGTAGAAAGATTCGTTCGTGATTACACTTTAAAAAAGCTTTAAAGCTTTTTATAGAATATTTTACTACCGAAATAAAATTGTTTTACGTTTTTCAGTTTGTTGTGATGTTTCACTTTAAAAGACATTTCAAAAGTGGTAATGCTAATTATATTTGAGTGTAGACCCTCAACCGATGAGCACACATTATTTGTTGAAATGTGCAATAGGTGCAAACGACGCCATGTAAATAAATTTAATCACCCAAACGAAAGGTAGGAGATCCACACTTCGATCCGACTGCGGTAAATGCGCCAAAATCGAAGAGATTTCAAAACTCAGTAAAATATATATTAAATTTGGTTCAGGCAACACTAACATAATATAACCAATTTGCTCTTGTGTGAAGTTAGCCCAGCCCAGAAATTTTGCCAAAATTAATGAAAGAAACGAAAAATTCAAATTTTAAATTTATTAATTTCGATTTGTTTCGAATTCGACATAATTAGCAAAATTAGAAACCAAACCGTTCCGTGACAAATTCCCGAAAATGGTCCATGGGCTAGGAATTAATTCGTTTTGGGGTCGAAGCACTCTTAACTCTTTCGTGGTTCAATTTTTACGTCCAACCTACCACAGTTGTCTGCCAGATCGAGAGCGTACGGCCTTAGGTCCGTTTTACAGCCTATAGTACTGGCATGGAAGATGGGTCGGCAAATGAATTCTGCTCTCTGACAGGGGATCATAATTGTGTTCATTTCCATCTCCGATCGTTATCAAATCTGAACTCGATTCAAATCAATTAAGAATTTCATTTAAATTTTCGTCCCACTCGATAAAACTAAAATTGTTTCACCAAAACTAAAAATTTCTCAGATCAAGGCTACACGATTTTGAGATGCGTACACTAGTAGCTAATTTTAAGTCAAATTAGAAGAAAATATGTTCTTGATAAGTTCCCGAAAATGAACTCTGGGCTAGAAAGTTCATTCATTTTTATTTAAATTTACTGAAATTTCTAGCCCAGAGTTCATTTTCGGGAACTTGCTACGCAACGATTTTCTTCTTATTTACCTTAACCTTAGAATCGTGTAGGGGTGCTGTGTTCCCCAAGTGTTTTTGGACTTACAATAAAATAGGCTACTTGTTCTACACCACCATATTTTCGATTTATTATATCTTTAGATTTGTTATCGAAATGAATTCCAATTTTATTTTGTTGTTGTTTCGATAAGAGCCAGCCGATGCATACAAAACCTCTCTATGTGTTTCGGAGCTGCATTCACCTGTATTTATATCAGTAGGGAATCCGCTATCTGATATGCCCATTCTCACGTTTTTTATGTTCAGTGATCTTACTGATTATTTTGATAGATATACCGAAAATGATGGGGAAAATGTGATTTAAATAGTTGGTGGGCGAAATCATCCTACAGATGCTTTGTTATCGGTTGATATAGCCAATTCTAGAGATCGTTAATTCTGATAACGACGTTGATACAAATTATGAACGGGATTCCACCGATTCCGATTTGGATGGCCCATATTCAAATGATGAACTGCTTCAAGATATTCATTTTGAAGAGCTTGTTCAGGAAAATCATGGAAAATATTGATGATAGTGCTAACGAAAAAGTGTCAGAGGAAGAGTCACAAGCAGCAATCCAGGCAAATCGTGGCCAGAAATACACCATTTGGTGGTCGTTGCCTTCTGCTGCGGAGAAAGCGATAATTGAAGAATTGAAAAGGAAGAGATTTGACTCCATTCCATTTAGCACTGTGACATTTACTGAAAAACATGAAGCCTTTAACCGCCTTCTCCCGCCATTGTTGAATCCATTAGTGCCTTTAGCTAATCAACGGATACAGAAATATACGCATTTATTGGCATACTACTTTACGTTGGTGCAGAGAAATCAAATTTGGTGGCAGCTAAAGATTTATTCCACAAGTCTCATATGCTATTTTATAGAGGGGTGATGTCATTAGATAGATTCGTGCAAATCAGTCGGCTAGATCGATTGCGAGAACATAAGTTGGTTCCAATTCGCCATATTTGGACTCTTTTCAAAATTAATTTAAATTTGCCTTGTAGATGCGAAAAAGAAACAATTATCATCGGTGATTACAACTTACCAATTGCAGGTTACCGATTGTTTGAGCTATGCTATTCGGCTTGCATCAATAACAAATTCGAGAAAGGAAAAAATTTCCTAAAAGACTTGGTGTTAGGATTGGTTCAGAAACATCTAGACAACCGGAGCAAAGCTATCCGGGTGAACTGTTTGATGGGCTACAAATTTAAATCCGTTCCTAAGTGACCGTTCCTACAAATTCATTAAAATTTTACTTATATATCTTGCTCCACCAATGGAGTTAAACAATCCTTCGCGCAGATTTTACAATTTTGGACGATAGAGATACGAAAACAACACAACCGTTTGTGATTTATACCTGGGCCAACGTGCACCACTATTCTCGGGTTTGCAAACCACATTTCATGCGAAAGTTCAAGGAGCCTGATTCCGACGGAAAATTTTCCGATCAGCATGACGCTCAGACCAGACTAGGCCCATTCACACCAGGTCCATCCCAATTTAATCCACCTTTGGCTAAACGAGCCCGAATAACTCCGTGCTCACCAATACATTTATCAGATATATAATACAACAATAAAGAAGATTAGTGCAATGCCTTTTTTATACTGGGGAATTAAATTCCCCGAACACTGAATCCGTAACGTCGACAATGTAGACAACGTCAACAACCTTAGAAATTAGTCGTTAAACGTATCATTATAGTAAGTATATGGTCAACCTGGACAACACCCTTATAGTGCGTGGTTAGTATGATGGACACATTTAAAATTCCTTAACATATAAGAACGAGCTAGTTTCAGTCCACTATATTTAAGAAAAAGTGCAGCTGAAGAAATATTTGTCGGTTCACCTAATAAAACATTTATAGTTCAATTCAACTTCACATTATTGTAGGTTTGGCCAAATGTCAGTAGATATCAGCAAAATATAAATTTTTTAAACATTTTTGTAGAGATACCACTGTGAATTCTTATTTATTTATGGTTGAAACACATTTTTATTTAGTCTGAAATGAAGTTTAGACTGTGTACCTCAAGCCGAATTTCATGTCTAAATTTCGTACTAACGAAATTACTAATAAATAAATAAATTAAGATTTATAAATCCTCAAAATATTTCTAATTGTAGATTGATTGATACTCGCGGAATTATACTGGTTGCCGACGTTGTCGACGAGTACTCGACGTTGTCTACGAGTAATCGACATTGTTTACATTATCGACGAGTTGTTTACGCAATCACGTACAAATTAGAAGTTGAAGCGTAAATGCTCATCCCTGGTTCTCTTTTAATTGTTTTGGAATGCGTTATTCTCGAGGCCCACACGAAAAGTTTTTCATTCATATTGAATTCATATTCAATTCATTCCAATTCATATTCAATTCATATTCAATTCATAGTCAATTCATATTCAATTCATATTCAATTCAAATTCAATTCAAATTCAATTCAAATTCAATTCAAATTCAATTCAAAATCAATTCAAATTCAATTCAAATTCAATTCAAATTCAATTCAAATTCAATTCCAATTCAATTCAAATTCAATTCAAATTCAATTCAAATTCAATTTATATTCAATCATATTCAATTCATATATTCAATTCATATTCAATTCATATTCAAATATTATTCAATTCATATTCAATTCATATTCAATATTCATTCATAATAAATTCATATTCAATTCATATTCAATTCAAATTCAATTCAAATTCAATTCAAATTCAATTCAAATTCAATTCAAATTCAATTCAAATTCAATTCAAATTCAATTCAAATTCAATTCAAATTCAATTCAAATTCAATTCAAATTCAATTCAAATTCAATTCAAATTCAATTCAAATTCAATTCAAATTCAATTCAAATTCAATTCAAATTTAATTCAAATTCAATTCATATTCAATTAAAATTCAATTCAAATTCAATTCAAATTCAATTCAAATTCAATTCAAATTCAATTCAAATTCAATTCAAATTCAATTCAAATTCAATTCAAATTCAATTCAAATTCAATTCAAATTCAATTCAAATTCAATTCAAATTCAATTCAAATTCAATTCAAATTCAATTCAAATTCAATTCAAATTCAATTCAAATTCAATTCAAATTCAATTCAAATTCAATTCAAATTCAATTCAAATTCAATTCAAATTCAATTCAAATTCAATTCAAATTCAATTCAAATTCAATTCAAATTCAATTCAAATTCAATTCAAATTCAATTCAAATTCAATTCAAATTCAATTCAAATTCAATTCAAATTCAATTCAAATTCAATTCAAATTCAATTCAAATTCAATTCAAATTCAATTCAAATTCAATTCAAATTCAATTCAAATTCAATTCAAATTCAATTCAAATTCAATTCAAATTCAATTCAAATTCAATTCAAATTCAATTCAAATTCAATTCAAATTCAATTCAAATTCAATTCAAATTCAATTCAAATTCAATTCAAATTCAATTCAAATTCAATTCAAATTCAATTCAAATTCAATTCAAATTCAATTCAAATTCAATTCAAATTCAATTCAAATTCAATTCAAATTCAATTCAAATTCAATTCAAATTCAATTCAAATTCAATTCAAATTCAATTCAAATTCAATTCAAATTCAATTCAAATTCAATTCAAATTCAATTCAAATTCAATTCAAATTCAATTCAAATTCAATTCAAATTCAATTCAAATTCAATTCAAATTCAATTCAAATTCAATTCAAATTCAATTCAAATTCAATTCAAATTCAATTCAAATTCAATTCAAATTCAATTCAAATTCAATTCAAATTCAATTCAAATTCAATTCAAATTCAATTCAAATTCAATTCAAATTCAATTCAAATTCAATTCAAATTCAATTCAAATTCAATTCAAATTCAATTCAAATTCAATTCAAATTCAATTCAAATTCAATTCAAATTCAATTCAAATTCAATTCAAATTCAATTCAAATTCAATTCAAATTCAATTCAAATTCAATTCAAATTCAATTCAAATTCAATTCAAATTCAATTTATATTCAATCATATTCAATTCATATATTCAATTCATATTCAATTGATATTCAATTCATATTCAATTCATATTCAATTCATATTCAATTCATATTCAATTCATATTCAATTTAATATTCAATTCATATTCAATTCATTTTCAATTCATATTCAACTCCAATTCAATTCATATTCAATTCAAATTCAACTTATATTCAATTCATATTCAATTCATATTCAACTCAAATTCAATTGAAATCCAATTCATATTCAATTCATATTCAATTCATATTCAATTCATATTCAATTCATATTCAATTCATATTCAATTGATATTTAATTCATATTCAATTCATATTCAATTCATATTCAAATCATATTCAATTCATATTCAAATCATATTCAAATCATATTCAATTCATATTCAATTCATATTCAATTCATATTCAATTCATATTCAATTCATATTCAAATCATATTCAAATATTATTCAATTCATATTCAATTCATATTCAATTGATATTCATAATAAATTCATATTCAATTTAAATTCAATTCATATTCAATTCATATTCAATTCATATTCAATTCATATTCAATTCGTATTCAATTCATATTCAATTCAAATTCAATTCATATCCAATTCATATCCAATTCATATCCAATTCATATTCAATTCATATTCAATTCATATTCAATTCATATTCAATTCATATTCAATTCATATTCAATTCATATTCAATTCATATTCAATTCATATTCAATTCATATTCAATTCATATTCAATTCATATTCAATTCATATTCAATTCATATTCAATTCATATTCAATTCATATTCAATTCGTATTCAATTCATATTCAATTCATATTCAATTCATATTCAATTCATATTCAATTCATATTCAATTCATATTCAATTCATATTCAATTCATATTCAATTCATATTCAAATCAAGTTCAAACCATATTCAATTCATATTCAATTCATATTCAATTCATATTCAATTCATATTCAATTCATATTCAATTCATATTCAATTCATATTCAATTCATATTCAATTCAAGTTCAAATCATATTCAATTCATTTTCAATTCATTTTCAATTCGTATTCAATTCATATTCAATTCATATTCAATTCATATTCAATTCATATTCAATTCATATTCAATTCATATTCAATTCATATTCAATTCATATTCTATTCATATTCAATTTATAGTCAATTCATATTCAATTCATATTCAATTCATATTCAATTCATATTCAATTCATATTCAATTCATATTCAATTCATATTCAATTCATATTCAATTCATATTCAATTCATATTCAATTCATATTCAATTCGTATTCAATTCATATTCAATTCATATTCAATTCATATTCAATTCATATTCAATTCATATTCAATTCATATTCAATTCATATTCAATTCAAGTTCAAATCATATTCAATTCATATTCAATTCATATTCAATTCATATGCAATTCATATTCAATTCATATTCAATTCATATTCAATTCATATTCAATTCATATTCAATTCATATTCAATTCAAGTTCAAATCATATTCAATTCATATTCAATTCATATTCAATTCATATTAAATTCATATTCAATGTATGTTTTCAATTTTTTAGCGAAGCAAATAATCTGTTTTTCGAAACACGTCATTGGTTTAGATTTCTCGGATATAAATTGCTCGATTAAAAATCTTCATGAACTGAGTTTTAATATATATTGAAATTTAGTTAAATGATTTATCGAATTTTTCTAAAATTTTAGTAGCAAGATAAATCTATTTTCATTTTGAAATCTACGCACAACATCTCAATTAAAATTTAACTGAATAATTTTAAGAACTAATTAAAAGTGTAATAAACCGTTAACTGAGTAATTACTCGTGCAAGAGTACATAAAATTCGTTGTATATCGTTGTGAAAATCATTCGCCTACGCCGTCTGTCAAGATGCCATAATTTTTGTTGTGTAATCAATTTTTTTAATTACTGAAACCTAAATATAATAAAAGCACAAAAAGAAAAACAAAATCAGGATGAGACCTAATTTAGAACAAATTAAAAGTTCAACAAACTTTTAACCAAATAAAAACTCAAACGAATTCCTAAAGTTAAAAAAAGGAAAACAACGTAATTTGTCATGTTTTTCAATTTTTTGTGTTGTTATTATTGTGTGTGCGTGGGTGGTGGGGGTTTAATACATATACATACATGTTTTTGCGCATAAAACTTTTCCCGTATTATTCTTTGCGATTCTCCTAATTCTGCAGCTTTAATAGAACGTTAAAAAAATAAACGATAAACTATTATATTCCTTTTTGGGGTTGGTTTGATTTTCTTTTGGTCTGTCAATCAAAATTTATAATAGCAGCAAACTATTTGTGATTGTATATACCATAAAATATATCAGCAGAGGAATAGTTTTTTATGGCATACAATGAAAATCAATTCGACAAAACTTATGAGTTATGAGATTTTTGATGTAGGATAAAGAATAGAACCATTAAAAATGATAAAAGTACCTGCTCGTAATCGTAAACTGTATATTCGATTCACAGCTCTCTCAAAAATATTTGTGCTATCTTGGAGCCGCTTATTGGGCTACTAAGGAGGAGTAAATGGAATAAAAATGAAAGTTGAAAAGCCGAAAGCAGACTTTATTGCTCTTTGGACCACCAAGCTTATCGATATTTGTGTCTCTTAACAAAACCATTGTTTTATTTATCAAAGTGGCACATCCATATAATCTAACTCAGAACGGGACGTTAGTGAAATTATTCGAGAGGTAATGAATTTAGGAAAGATTTCCTTTGATTTTTGTATTATAGCTGCTATAATTTCTGTGTCAGATGTGATTAATATTCTCCGCAGATGACTAGTTTATATGACGTCACGAGTAAACTTTACTTGCAGTCGTAGAAAGCTTTGTCTATCGGTCGCCGGGGAAATAAGAATCTCTAAACCCTTAACAGTTTAAGGACGGTTCTGTAAAAATACATGAGAAAACACGACTCTTCCACGCGTAGGATCATATCGCTAATCACAACATGCAAATTGTCTTGCAATTTTTTGTACAAACTCCAGACACCATTCCAAGTCGAGAACATTAACTTTCAATCTCAGTACTCATGGTTCCGATGATTTTTTGAACTAATAAAAGTATTAAGTGAATATATTCAAAGACGCTTCCACGCGTAGAACCATAACGCCAATCAGAACACGCAAATTGTTTATGAATTTTAGTTACAAACTCCAGGTACCATCCGAAGTCGGGAACACTCAGTTTCATACTCAGCAATCATGGTTCCGAATAATTTTTGAGTTAATAAAAGAATTAAGTGAACTTGGTCAAAGACGCTTCCACGTATAGGGCCCAATCACAAAATGCAAATTGGATTGGTTTTTTTTTTAAAACTCCAGACACCATCTTAAGTCGAAGACACTAAATTCTACACTCGTTACTCATTGTTCCGTTAATTTTTTGAAATAATAAATGGATTAAGTTAGTTTGGCCGAAAACGCTTCCAAGTGTAGGGCCATATCGCCAATCACAACTACAAATTGTCTTGCAATTTTTTCTTCGAATTTCAGACACCATCTCACGTTGAGAACTTTAAATTCTGGTCGAAGACGCTTCCATGTGTAAGGCCATTATGTCAATCACTACTTGCAAATTGTTTAGGAATATATTTCAGGAAAAAGTGTATACTCCATTGCTGCCCAATCGAATACCGAGTACCAGGTTTCTTTTGATGAAAAGTATAAAATTCGAGCTTAATCAAACATATCTAAGTTCCTTCGAAGCTTTTGCAAAATTATTATCAAACCATTCCAAAATTATTATCAAACTGGTATTGGAGCAATTCTGATGCAAATCTTAAGTGATGAAGTTAGAACGGGAGCTACTTGCGATTGTGCGAGCATTAAAAGGTTTAATGATAATGGTTACAAAAATATAATCGGTACAATTTCTAACCTCGTCAGCATCCTATTATCATAACTTTTTTACGCAACGAATTTCTAGAGAAGATTCACACAACCTCAACTACGTTCATCTATATTTTTTTTGACATTCTGCTGCATCCTCTTGAATGGTGCTATTAATTTCTCGCCTTAACCAGACAAAATACCTCCATCGACAAAAAGGACCGGTCCTGGTAATGACTGTTGAACTGTCAAACCAGTCGAGACTTGATGGTGTAGATGTTCCGCCAGCCCCACTGTAAACCTTTGTGCATTAACAACTCCTCTTGATATTCTCAGCCACTCCCCCTACCTACCATGCATTAATATGTAGAACACGCAGACTTCTGCAACACCTCTGCGGTGTTGTATATTTGAAGAACCTGATGCGATCTAAAGAACTCTCTGCATCTATTTAGGAACCCAAGTTTTCGTGACGCTGCCTTTGTCAATACAACTACAATGGGCTCATTTCACCTTAAATTGTTGCTAATTTGAACACCAGACAGATCAAATGTGTCTCAACCCCCGAGTACAATTTCTTTTACCCCAAAAACGTTATTCTTTGCGACTTATTTTTCGCGAAAACGTGCCTATGTGTGTTTTTTCTCGTTAAACCTGTTCTTATTTCTTTCTCCTCACCTGGAATTAAAATATTGTCCTCAAATCGAAATTAAGCAGCAACTTCTAGCAGTTTACCGCTTATTTCGGAAGGAATTGGTTCTACCTCGAATAATATAGAAGAGTGCAATGTGCCAGCGTCAGCGAAGCTATGGCTAGATAGGGTTCATTGATGTATAATAAAATCAAATTCGACATTTGGGGAGTGTGTTGTTGATGATCTCCCGTTTGACACAACGTTAATCTTTCGGTCTTTAAAAAAGCTTTTTATCCACTTGATGGTCATCGAATTTGTTTGCGACTTACCTCAAGAGATCGGTTATGGTGCGGCTCAATCTGGAATTTGATGACCTTAACTGCTGCTTTACAAAATCCATTGAAATGAGGTGCTGGCGGTACTACAAATTGCAATTTTATGTTCTTAGATGACGCCAAGGTTAAAATAAGTTTACCTCTTGTTTAGCCCTAAGAATCGTTTAAATGCTGCGAGAAATGTGTCGGTGGTGGAGGCCAAATCCAAATGTATAGTCTTGGTTGCCAAACTTGTGAATATCACGAGATATGCCTTACAAGTAGCTAGTTTTCGTATTGCGCTATTCTTTAACCAACAATCTCTTGATTCAAAGTTCGATCCTAGAGCTTTCAAACCACGAAATTCTTCAACGCAGGCGTCCTAAATTCAGCCCACGGTTTCGACAGACTATTTTGAAAATCGATATAGCTAGAGACACCTATCCGGAAATGTCACACAATTAATTCTACTGAACCTAGCAATTTGCACAACAAGTATTGGTTGAGCTGGGGTTAGACTAGTGGTTTCGTGAAGCATGCTTACGAAAAGTTCGAGTATTGATTGCTAGTCAGACGCCTTATCGTTGAAGGTTGGTAAGAGTAGGCGAAGTAGTTGAAGTTAACTGAAGGACTTGACGCGGATATGTAAAAAGACGCGTCGATCATTCCGTATATTGCTGTTTGTATATTCTTTCTCATATATTTCTGTAAAGTGGCCACACAAAGATAATAATTTTCGTGAATTGTATCATAATCGACCTGCGTCTTAGGATCAATAGCAAATATTGCATTCCCGATTCTCTCGAAACTTTTATAGTGATCTTTCAACTTAGTTGACATTTCATCGTACAGCGTGTTCTCCTTGCATGTTTCCGCGTAAGTAGTTAGTTTTGTTATTTGATTTTTAACGACTTTGTGTTTTTTAATTAAGACGTCCATGTCAACTTCTTAGGAAAAGATACTCTCAAGAATTTGATAGAATTTAATGGTTATTCCTTAAATACATTTTCACTTGACACTGACACAATAGTATCGATTAAATGTTACTAAACTATTCGGCTATTTCTATTTTAATGTATGAAATGAAAACGGTATGGTTATATGATGATGATTTTTAACGGAAATATAAGGTTTAGCTTTAAACACTGGGATTAGAAAGCAGAAAGATTTTTTTTTGTAATTGCATAGCGACCATGCAGGGAGTTGGAGTGGGCGATGAATGTTCGTTTGCACAAATGGGTGTTCGTAAGCCTAATAGTGCAGATTACAGCTCGTTAATGCAAATAAGGAGGAAAAAATTACATGTTTGCAAAACACGATCAGTTTAAGCTGCTTAATGGTTCACGAAATATCTATGAAATTGAGTGTAGAGTTGTAAAATCATATCTAAGGTAATGTGCATATTTTATTACTAGTATTAATTATAGCGTTATATCCTAAAGCTGTTAGAAATGTGCAGCCGTGCGGCTATGCTGCATTCAAAGCACTTTAAAATTGTTGGACTCAATGGCGCAAAAACTCCCGAGTAATGCCTTAATCAGAGAACATTTGACCTATTTTCTTCTGAAAGCATTTGATGATAGTGTTACACATAACGGATTTATTGCATGCGGCTTGTACGTATGGAACTTACCAATAAATTTCTCAAATTATTTGGAAAAACCACTAAGATCTACGTGCCAAATATTATCTCGTTTAATAAGGGTTCGATAAACAGTGCACAATTTAAGGAAATTGTCGAACCAACATAAATAACAACGTTTGAAATTACTTCGAAAGCCCACTTCATTTAGAAATATATGGCGATCTCTAATCGTTTTTGGATCAAATAATTAATGTAATCAATTTAGCGAACTAGAAAATTGTATATACGTTGATGGTTGATGGCCAATCTTCAAGCAATAGAAACCTTGGCGTAAATGTCGGTTATTTATTACCAAAATGTAAATTTATTTGGCCCCTTGCATAATTAGACGATTACCGAATAGCTAGCCAGCAACTTTATCAGACCGGCTAACCTAATATAAAGAGAAAATAATGTGAAAATTTAGCTTTTAATAACTTTTCCTAGATTGTAATCTACCTCGCACATCCCTGCCCGCATTAAGATAGCGGAAAATAAGGGATTCCGCTACTCGCCGCAAGTGGCATCACTATCATAAAAGAGAATATCTTTTATTATATAAATTACCTGCGGAAATTTTTTATTCATTTTGTATCTCTTTTTTCCACTAAATAAAACATCTAAGCAGAATAAAATATTAAAAGCGATCCTTAAATTGACAAATTGATTGATCTCCGAAGTAAAGGAGTAAATGAAATTTTGAAATTTAACAATATTCCGTCTTTCCGCCATTTCTTAACGAAAAACCATAAAATTTGAATAGTAGTATTGATCAAGGATCTTAAAGTAAGTTTTGGACAAAATTCTAGGATCTGTTCATGCTGGACTAAACTTGCCCATTTCATAACCATTCCTTATGAAAATTGGTTTCTAGATTGATTTTTGATTGAAATATAAATTTAATATGAAAATATGGTATTTGTACATTCTACACGATTAAAGTAGATTTTAAACTGGAGAGTACTCGTGTCCGTCACGCCAGTCAGAACTATATCAGCCGGAACCAAGCAAGTATGGCACAAGTAGCACGATGCATTGAACATCATTGTGCAGTATAAGCTTTTTCAGCCGGAACTTTATAATTCCAGCCAGAACCAGCTAGAACCATATAACAGCCAAATCAACTATGACACAAGTAGCAAATTGCATTGTGCATCATTGTGCACTATATAATTGTTCATTCGGAACCTTATAAATCTAAAACCATAAGATTTTTCGGGAAAAACCATACAAATTCAACCGGAACCATATCCCCTACAGCCCAACTAACTATGGCACAAGTAGCACGATGCATTGTGCATCATTGTGTGCAATGCCGTTTTCAGCCGGAACCTTATAATTCGAACCATAACTTGATAGACCCAGCTAGAACCATATAACAGCCAAACCAACTATGGCACTGAAATCACAGTCAATTGCGCCACTTGGATACATAGAAGTTTCATGAAACTGATCCTGAACTGATATAAGTGTACCTCATCTAAAAATTATTCGTCGTAATTCGTTTCTATTAAAGAATGGGGTGTGGCATTTGATTGGAGCATTTGATGCATTTGATAGTATTTGATGATTGAATAATTTAATGATTTTCAGAATTTTATAATTAATTACGTCACTTATTACAAAATATCGTTATAGTTTTTATAGTATTGCCTGCAGCGTATATTTGATTTTTGTGGGATGAAAGTCTGGGATAACTTTTTTTACCTAACGAAGCGTCTTCTTGGAGACCGTGATATTATCGGATTCTATAATTCGAATCGAGTTAGATGGCTTGGTCGCGTTGAAATATGCCCATCAGAACGCATGATACGAAAAGCGTCCCATCAACGGTAGTCGGCACATCGAACAAGATCTTCGTATATTAGAATGGTGGAAATTGAGGGGGCGTGCGATGAACTGAGATAGTTAGAGGACCACCGTGCAGGAGGTAAAATCCTTTCATGAGATGTGAAAGCGAGAAAGAGAGAGTGTAATTTTGTTATGTAATGCTGCTGTGCTTGGTGTGTTCGCCACAGGGGACTATTTTGTTTTTATCGTGCCTTGACTTTCCTGTCGACAAGTTCACCAAATTAGTTAGCTTATTTGATTTTTATTTAAATACATATTAAGATAATTTAAATATCAAACTTGTGCCACCATTTCTAAAAAAAGGGGGAGATGTTGTATGAATTGCATGTTGCCTATAAGGTTTCTGATTAAGGAGATGTCAAACGAATGCCTGTGTTACCTGAAGAAGGCAACATGTGTAACATAAAGGACGAATAAAAACTATTATTAGAAAATTGTTGAACTACATTTGTTAATGCAAATGAGCCTGTTGCTCAAAATAAGATTTGTAGATTCAAAAAATTGTATAATAAATAAATAAAACAAATAAAATAAATAAATAAATACCCGATGACAGTTAATTTTTAGTTAATTTGTTTTCAATTCCCCCGATCGCAAAAATGCTCAAAAAAGTCTGTGATTGCGTATCCTAAACCTCATCTTGTAAATGATGATGAAATTATCATTCATACAAACAATCGAAAATGCAACCAAAGTATGTGTTAATTCACTTAGCCACTGCATTAGCAAAACTTTAATGTCACACCAAGTGTGACAAGTCTAAATTTTTTATATTAGCCAGGACCATGTTTTGAAAAGTAATTTTCATAAAACGTATCAGATTACAACGGAAATTATGTCGTGTGATTCAGCAGGTTATGTCATACAGCAAGTCAAAATACATGTTTATACAAAATCATTTATCTTAATGTTGTTGACATTATAAGGTTTACCTACATTATAAAATTCAAATTAATCAAATTACCCAAACCAAACATTGGTAGCTTCTTTCGGTTCGAGGTAGAAATTCCGGTGAATTGAACTTAAGCAAGCGATATTAAGCGACATTATTAATGAGTATTACTGGCAAAGAAAGCTTTATCATTTAAATTTCATTTTCATTTTCTTTCGAAAAATTCTTAATGCTTTCAGTTCCATTCCACTGCAAGTTTGAGTCCAAAATTTATTCCAACATATGATAATGATAACCATATCCGTACAGTGATGACCAGGGCAAAATTATTTTCGTTATGTCAAACTATGCCCAAAACGTCAAATTGATATGCAGGTCACGTACTAAATATGAATAAAAAACTTGCCTTTGTTAAACATTTCTATATATATTATGTCTCGAAAGAATAGGGGCCCCACACCAATTTAACCCGATTGAGTTTTTCTATATTGCCCAAATCGAACAAAACCATAAATCATCCGGAAAATTTTAATAAATTTTTTTTCCGTAGAACTACTCGTACATGTATAACCGATATTTTTGTAAACGTGAAAAATTCGTTTATGATTTTATTTATTTTCGAACATTTCCGTACCCGCCCAAGCTTTCAAAAAATCGCAAATTAGATTAATTCTGTGACGAAAATATTCAGGCCATTGACACCAGCCATTTATTGCCCGTCAATAATGTATAATATCCAAGAAAAAATTATTCACAATCTTGCTTGTTCGTGCCACTTCACTTAAAATACTGATTTGCCATAAACGGGAGATCTCAGGCGCGACATAACGACATTGGGATAATTGAGTTAACCGCACCAAAACCAAAATACAAAAACAAAATATATTTTAATTAAAATTCGAAAAAAAAAATTCATGATTTTGCCCACATTTTCTTGTTACAAAACGAACAACGAAACCGAAATGAACCTTGACATGGGTATACATACAATCGGCTTCAAACTCATCCAACGTTTATATAAAAGAAAAATTCTGCCGAATCGGGGGTATGAAAAATTTCTGTATCTTCGCTCATAATACACTGAACAAAATTTTCTGTTTAGCTTTTTTCATTTGTTTTATTCATTGAATTTAAATTTGGAAAACAAACATAAACAAGAACATTCGTTTCGAGGCAACACAGGCATATACCATTCTAGCCGCGTGCGTCTCTCTCAATTTAGCACCCAATAAAAATTCTTTATAACGCGTACAAATCAAATAGATTTCTTGTCGTACTCTTTAAGATCGACTAGGACTGTTCTTTTTTTGGCTATTCGAAAATAAATCATGTCCCCATCCTCTAACCTTACAGAAATTGCTTTGAATAAATATGCGGGTATAAATCATTTAGAACTGAAGCACGTACCCAGATCATCTGAAATATTATATCGGACTTCATATCCAAAAAACATATTTCATAGAACATGGTCTTGTATACGGATGTGATTGGAGTGGGTGCAGACTATATGATTTTAAATTAAGGCTTGGTTTAACATTTCATAAAGGGAAATTTGCATTTGTAGCGAGTATAGGAGTAGAGAATTTCTTAAAACATATTTTGGAATTTTAGGTTTATATAATTTGAAATCTTGCGTTGAGGCGATGGCGGTGAATAATCATTCTGTCTCAATAAAGGCAGCACTTGAATTAGGTTACCAGACTTAATTTTAATTAGAATCTCCTTCTAACAACTTGCGTGTATAACTATTCTACACATGTTCGGTAGGTCAAGAGTCTTCTACTTACCTAACTGGGATTGGTATGGATGAGTTTTGGTTCTATTTATATCTTTACTTGATTAAACCGTGTGATGTTGTAAGGGAATATAGATTGATTAGCTTGATAAAAACTGAAAATCTTTTCAAATGAATTTTGTTCTAAACTAAACTCGGAATTAGTGCTCTAAACCTGCACCGACCAAATTAGCCCGCCTCAATGAAACCTGTACTATAATTTGTTACACATTTATAGCCACAAATCCCGATTTGGTTACAGTTACCATTTTCGAGGAACGAGTGGTCGGTTTAGCTTACAATTAAACCTGCACCGCCAAAATTGTAACTTTTGATGTAGCTATGATATCGAGATGATTCTTGGACCACCCCTATAACTTGCCTAAGGGTAAATTTTACCCCAAAACGATAATATATTTCAAAAACGTCAGTTTAACCAACTTTAATAAAAAAATTTACACCAGACTGCCACCATATTTTAGGAATAATGTTGCAAAAAGTCTTGTCGAGAGTAGGTCAGCCTTATCCAGGTGTGTAATAAATTATTTTTGTGTCAGGATACGCGGAATTGGCTCTCAACGGGAGATGCTTCAAATAAGTAATTTAGTGGTCGTTTTTACCACCTTTAATAATTTATTACACCAGACCGCCACCAGAAATGGGGTCTAATGTTACTCTGTGGTGGTCTTCTTTGTTAAGAGTAGGTCAACCTTATACAGGTGTGTAATAAGTTACTTTTGTGTCAGGTTACACGGAATTTGCTCCGAACGGTAAAGGTTTCAAAATTTTAATTTAAAGGTCGAATTTACCACCTTTAATAATTTATTACACCAGACCGCCACCAGATATTGATTCAAATGTTACTCCTAGGACATTTCAGTGGCCAGTGACCCTTAACTTACCTATTTGAAGCCTCTACCGTTGGGAGCCAATCCCGCGTATCCTGACACAAAAATAATTTATTACACAACTGGATAAGGTTGACGTACCCACCACAATGTTCAAGGAATAACATTAGACTCCATATCTGGTGGCGGTATGGTGTAATAAATTATTAAAGGTGGTAAAATCGACCACTAAATTACTTATTTGAAGCATCTCCCGTTGGGAGCCAATTCCGCGTATCCTGACACAAAAATAATTTATTACACACCTGGATAAGGCTGGCCTACTCTCGACAAGACTTCTTGCAACATTTTTCCCAAAATCTGGTGGCAGTCGGGTGTAATTTTTTTTATTAAAGTTGGTTAAATTGACGTTTTTAAAATATATAATCCTGTTGGGGTGAAATTTACCTTTAGGCAAGTTTTAGGGGTGGTCACGAACTTTCGTATTCAATGTAATTAATTTGTCATAAATTTTGGTCCAAGAATCATCCCGATATCAAAGCTACATCAAAAGTTACAACTTTGGCGGTGCAGGTTTAATTGTAAGCTAAACCGATCACTCGTTCCTCGAAACCGGTAACTGTAACAAAATCGGGATTTGTGGCTATAAATGTGTAACAAATTATAGTACAGGTTTCATTGAGGCGGGCTAATTTGGTCGGTGCAGGTTTAGAGCACTCTCGGAATTTTGTTCCAGACTTTTTAATATTTAAAAATCAAATAACGCGACTTTCTACAAACCCATATACACGTTTTTGACCATTGATACTTTTCTAAATTGATCTAGGCATTAAACATTAGATTAGCCAAACACTATTCTTCTGCTAACTCTGCTTCGAATAATAGCTACTATTAATGTTCCTCTAGTTCCCGCCACGAGGCATCTTCCTAGGTAGATGGTGTATAAGGGAATGTTAATTTGCAAAACATCTGGTCCCAAAGTCGAAAGTGCTTTCAAGCAGCGCCTGTTTTCCACAAGTAAGGAGCGGCTAAATAATATGTTTTTGGAGGGCATACTCAACAAACTCCAGAGAATGATTTGTAATGTCAACCACCGTTTACGAACGTGGCGCGTTCCAAATTGGGTGGGTTTAACTCCTCTGACATACCATTGATACAAACAAAGTCAATATTTAGAATGCGCGGGAAAATCTTGTTTCTTACCATTTTGATTTGGTATAAAAGAAAACACATTTTTGGACTCGGGTTCGTAAGCAGTGGTTGACGTTACAAATCGTTTGGGACGACCTAAACCCTTGAGATAGTCTCAATATGCTGGGCCTTATTGTAATAAGATTGATAACACCATTAAACTGAATTTGGTTAACAATGTAGATCGTTTGCATGATAGATACCTAGTTGTTACCAACACATTTATGGATGGACAGCCTTTGTAAATTTTGGACACAATTTAGCAGACACCGCTAATAAAGTGTATCACTTTTTATATAGTTTCGTACAAATACTATTAGACCTACTCTAAAGTTTGAAGGACGAGATCGCAGGTTGTATCGCCTGCTGCTGCTTTGCGAATATGACTTTTTAAGATTATTAATCACATCTTGTTGGATTAACGTTAGTCGTTCCATAGCTGACAACTTGATTTCTCTGTCATCTAACGAATGAAGCGTAACAAGCAGCCTATATTGCGAACCAAGCCCAATATAGTGCTGACCGAATGCAATGAAATACGGGGAAAACTTTGAACTTTCATGAACTACATTCCGTAAAGCAAAACCAATGGAATGGATATGTTGGTCCCAATTTCGGTGATTATCTTGAGCGTACGCTCTAATAGCGGACAGCACCGAGTGATTCACTCGTTCGCTAGCATTAGCTTTAGGATGGTACTTCAATGTAAACTGATGTCTTATACCATACTTCAGGAGAAGATTAGCAAATTCTTTATAAGTAAATTGCTTAGCGTTATCGCTCGCGAGTATCTCTGGCACAGCAAATACATTGAACACACGGTTTTCTAAATATTTGCACACATTTCTCGAAGTAGCGTCCCACATTGGTTCCAAAACAACAAATTTAGAGAATTGATCCACTGCAATAAAAATATAGCAGTTTTCATCTTTTGAGCACCTGGACCAAGGAAGTCCAAGGAATATATCGGATCATTCCTGGCCAAAAATAATAACGTTGTATTATTTCGAGAGTTTTCTGCATACCGAAATGTGCAGCATTTGGCGGACAATACGCGAATATATAATTTCCATTCCGGAACATCTGTGAATTGGTTTTTACAGGAGTAAGACGGCTTGTAATATATACAGTTATCTATCAGCTTCATATTCTTCTATTCAGGGTCGTCATTAAACTTGTCGATTTCTAAATCACTTATTCCGTCACATGCTAATGCATCATCTCTTGAAATATTGAAAGTATTTCTGGATAAGGCATCCGGAACTTCATTATCACGCCCCTTTTTATATTTGATACTGAAATTGAATTCCGAAGCTTCAAACTCCAACGAGCAAGTCTTCGTGGTCAGTCGTGATGGTGAAAGGCAATCACCACGTACTATCTGAATTTCATTGCGCTTAAAACGGCGGCTAGACGTTCCAATTCGGTAATTCTATAGTTTCGTTGCGCATCGTTCCGCTTTTAAATAAAAATGCGATTGGCTGACTTTCGTTACTATCAGATTTCTGGTACAGAACACCTCTACACCAATTTTGGAAGCATCGCATTCAATCTAAAAGTGTTTCTCGAAATCAGGATTGCATAGCACAGGAGAAGAGAATAACGTAGTTTTTAATTTACAGAGCTTGCTCAGCTTCATCAGTCCACTAGAACTTTTGAATTCTTTTTAGAAAAATCGTCGTCAAGTGGTTAAAGTGGAAAGTCTCTATCAGTGATCCAGGTAACTTGAGTTGTGGTGTTCCTCAGCGCTCTGTGTTTGTCCCTCTGCTATTTCTTATTTACATTAATTCCATTTTCGATATCGATCGGTTGGGTCAGACCACATCGTTCGCCGACTACCTGGCATTGAGTTATCCATTCATCAGAATCTCAACTTAAATTCCAAAGTGATTTATCAAAACTTAGTAAATAGTTCTATTACCATTGGTTGGCTGTAAGCGATATATCTAGAGTTATGAATTTTACACGACCTTGACACGAATGAGTTTAAAAACTTGGGCCTAATTGTTGACTCGCAGTTAAATTGGGATTCTAACCTTTATAAAGTCACGAAAAGCGTTATCGCTGCTGTTTATAAATGTTACATTCTGAATCCGTTCTGCTCTCAAGTTACATTAAGAAAACTGTAGCATGCCCTGGTTGATCGATAATTATGTTTGGCATCACTAGTTGAGATCTTTGGGTCAGTACTACACGATAGCATACTTCGATTTATTTAGAATTCTCTACGATGCTTTGTCATTGACAATCGAATCGCCTTTACACTTTCTACACTATAACTGCATAAATA
Organism: Nephrotoma guestfalica; assembly: GCA_963691935.1. NCBI lineage: Eukaryota > Metazoa > Arthropoda > Insecta > Diptera > Tipulidae > Nephrotoma > Nephrotoma guestfalica. The sequence continues at coordinate 233,179,297 of OY829915.1, read as the reverse complement.
AGTGAGCTCCTAGAAATTATAAAGAATGGATATGACACGTGGCTATGGCTAAATCAGCTTAGTATTGTGGACTTATTATTTTAACAATTTATTTCGTTTTGCATAACACGTTTTTTTTGATAGTGTAGATTTACACTTTTTGGGCTGTTGTGAAGTTTTTTGTCATTTTTAGTTTGTCAGAAACTTCACTATAGTGGTAAACTCAAGGTCCTTATAGAGATTTAGGATCATGCTTTGGACGTATAACAAGAATAACTATAACCCATATGTAACGCAAACGCCAGAACCGAAGCACTTTACATAAGTTCTGTAACAAAAATGGATTGTGAACTGCACGAGATAAGGAAGCGGTTGGTAATAAGGCTGGTTGTCATATAGTTTTGGTGATATTGGATAGTTGGCGTGAGACAGCATCTTTAGTTTCGTTCTGTTAAATGTATTAAAGTGTGATATATCGTTTTACAGGTTGGAAAACGGCATTTGGATTTGCATCTGCAGGCCTGGTGCCTGTTGCATAAAATAATGTTCCATAAGCTTTGTTCTTCAGTTACAATGTATCCCTTAATATTAGCTTTAGTGTTCGGTTAGAACAGCTATTCGTATATAGATAAAAATTCCAGGAATATTGAAAAATGCAGATTATTCAAATCGATCACAGTTTTAGCCGCAAAGCTTTAGATTTGTCGATTAACTTTTCCAACGGTTTCCGGAGGAAAGAATTTATGATATGCCTCTTATCTTATTCTTTAGTTCTTTTAAGCATTTTTGTTTTGTTTTTAATTTTAGGCTGATTCATGCATTCGACTGGGAAATAGATCGTAGAAGGACTACTATTCGCCCTGCTCTACACTTCGCTGAACTGCTACCTGAAAAATGTGGCATAATAATTTTGGGTAGTTTAATTTCTATAGATGAACGTGTGTGCGATACACTGGAACTTATTTCGGGTGATGGGATATTACCTCCAGCTGCTGCTTTGGTTTGAATTCTCGTATTTAAGCCTCTAATCGCAAATTAGGAATTCTCCTCATAAAAAAGGTTTAAAATTCATGGTAAACTCTAGCATTAATTTTCGAACTCCTGCAAAGCTCGTACGCAATTCCTTAATCGGTGGATCCTCGATTGCATTGTTTAACAAAATTTATAATATTTGTGAGGCGACCTTTAACTGCAGATCATTGTTTCTTGAGCGAACTGATTTTGAACATTTTTACGTTTGAAGTTAACACTATTTGTTCATAATGGTAAGCTAACTGGGCTGTACACATAATTATTTGCACAAATTTGACCTTGTGATGAATTTTTCACGGCCCTGTAAGCTGATCTACGTATAACAGGGTTCCGCCGATACGATGATGAAACTTCTGTAAATTTTTCTCAAAACGCAACGACGTTTCATGTAACGATGTGCAGCTTGCCAAGTGTATTGCGTATGAGGATGGCTCCATAATTGTGAATTAACACTAGACACTATATTTTTTTGCAAATTATAGATTTTAATAATTATCAACTTATTAACTTGAATTACATAAAGCGATTGAATAGAATTTTCACTTTGTGTTGACGACAACATCAAAGACAATAAGTTGTGTTGATTGTGATGGAGTGAGTCGAAGTGTGTTTATTTTATATTAGATAATCCAAACAGGCCGAAAAGGAGAGAGAAAAGGACACGATGACCTTTCTGAGAGTGAGTTCACCATTTTTTACTCGCCCCCGCAATTTTCGAAGTATATTTAGTAATATCTAAAACCAAATTATCAGCCTCAATGTCTTAAGTGTTGAGGTTGAGGCCAATTTTAAACTGCACCATTAATGTATCGAACCTTCTTTTCTTGTAATGTTTATTGTAAACAAAAGTCAGACTGCATGCTGGCTTATATAAAGTTATAAGCTTATTTTTATCAAACTAAATTCCCACAATTTATTTGAAATCGGAATTATTTTTTCGTCGCCATAAACAGAAGTTTTTGTGCAAGAAGACAAACTGGCAAAAAATTAAAAAAAAACTTTACAGACAAAACAGTAACTGCACATAGTTTTCGAACAACATTTGTTCCCATTCCACTGCACAAGAAGAAGATTTTTTTTTTTGGAAGGAAAGTACATAAAACAACCAAACAGTCAATAAATTGATAGCAGTCTATATAAAACAAGATTATCAGAAACCGATGTTCGTATTTTTATTTTTTTTAATGCAGCGTGGTGTTCCCGACTGAAAATAAAATTTAAATTATTACTTCACAGCAAAACAATTAGCTTTCGGTTTTAGAAAATATAGAAATGAATTTTCCAGTTTGCCTCAGTTTAAATCAAACTACTGTAAATGACAATGGAGACAAGTTTCGCAAGTCAAAAGGGGTTGTTGAAGGATTATGTCTGGAAAACCGATTTTTTGTGTAACCAAGCAGTAGGTGCGATTTTGCAAATCTACAGTTAAAGCTTTAAGGAATTTACGAAGTCAATTTGTATACTGACTGCTCGATGTGTATTTTGCTAAACGTTAAACACTGACAGTTGTAAACTTGGAAACTTAATGTAATGAGGTTGGTTTGTAAAATATGCAATTACTGCATCATTAAGTTAAAACCTTTATGATTGTAAGGAATAACACAATTTTAAATTTTATTTTTCCATAAAAAACTTTTATGGAAGCTGCACTTCCGATGGACTTTTGACCGATTTCGACCAAACATCACTGAGGTCTCCCAATTTGAGATACAAAATTAAGTATGAAGTGTAGTCCCGAACAATCCACATGGTGTACAGGAACGAATTTTTGTTAAAAAATAGTTTTTTGCCAAAAATCGTCATTTCTGCTTATTTTGGAAATTGTTTTGGCTAAAATTTTTGCAAAATAAATTTTTAATCGTGGTTCTTGTAAATTATATGCTTTTCAAAATATTTGGAAACAAATAAGAAGCTGCCACTTCCGATATGCCAGCTGAGATTGAAGTAAGTATTTACAGCAATCGAGTTTTTGGAAATGCTTTATACTTTACAAACATTTTGCAAAAAACGGAAAAGCTCCTATGAAAGCTACCACTTCCGGTAAAGTGATTTCGGCGGAATAAAAGTTAATCTATAAAGTTTCATCCCGATCAAACAATTCATCTGGGCCGTACAGAGACCGAATTTAGTTTAAAAATCAATCGATTTTTAGCACTCGAAAAGCTCACTAACTCATTTTTTTAAAATCGCTCGACTCGAAAAAGCCGTAATTAAATTTTCCGAAAATTAGGTTTCATCGCAATATTATCAAAACTACGCAATCATGATAAAGATGATGAAATCATGGACAATCCATCATGCAACATGGTGCAACTTCATACAACCATCATAGCACCCATAACGCAAAACAGTGGAACATTTAGCAACATGCCACAACAGGATACAACATGGTGCACTATGACCCAAAATGATGCAAAATCCCGCAAACATAATGCAACATGGTATAACATAAAGCAACATTGTGCAACATCATGCAGCGCAACATCAAATCAGAACTGCTTGTTATAGTTTCCGTGCAATCGAGAACCTTTTTCCGCCAAATTGTATCAACATCGTTCAAAGCAAATAAAATGTTAATTATGGATTTATCGGAGCCGGCTCCTGGACCTCGAATACCCCTCCTTCCCCATTTTCTTGAAACTAGAACTAATATAGCAATGCATTTTATCAAAATCGCTCGACCCATATAAAACCTAAATGAACTGTTCCGAAATTCGAACACATCGGAATCGATGTCTGGTATTTGAAATCCCCCTTGTTATCAAAATCGTACGTGCCGAAAAAAATTAAATAACAGAAAACAGAACTCACCGGATTACCTCATAAATAAAATTTCCGAAAATCAGGACCTAATACAATCGGTTTTTTAACTGAAACTAACACCCCCGACAATCGACCCCTAGCACTGGAGAATCCCACGTCATAAATTTCAAAAAAATATCGTCGCTTAAAAAAAATTTAGCAATGGATGAAAACCCTCAAAACGGATTTTTCAGAATACCAAACCAACGTCACAATCGATTCTTAGTACACGAAAACCTCACTAATTCATTTTTATAAAAGTCGTTCGACCCAAACAAACCCCTAAATATATTTCCCGAAAATTAGGACTCATCGATATCAAAGCAAATTTTAAGAAAATCGATTTTCTGGGAAGACCTCCTAACTACATTTCTCCGTAATCAGGCTCGTCGCAATCAGTGTTTGGTACTTGAAAACACATCCTTAGCCATTTTTATAAAAATTGTGCGAGCCTAAACAAATTTCCGGCTCCAACAGACGGCATTAACATTGTTTGAGACGGAAGAAAAAACGAACAATGGCCACAAAGGCGACAACATTAATAAGATTATGAATGTTTTAAATTAAAATTGTTACTCATAACAACGAAAATTTTGCAAAAGATTGCAATTTATGTAATCATACAATTCAACGTAACCCAAGCAGTATAACATGCTGCAACGTGGCACAACATTCCGCAAAATCATGGAGCATGACGCCAGACATTTAATTAACGCACAACAGAAGACCAAATACGATGCAACAAGGTAAAAAATTCAGCAAGGTTGGGCAACTTGGTGTAAGATCACGCAACTTGCCACATCATGATACAACATTCTGCAACATAGTGAAATATTACACACTATCCCTAAACTATGACGCAACATAGTGAAGAACCATGCAATATGATTAAGCTACATGCAACATGGTGCCACTTTACGCAACATGGTCCAAGACGGGCAATAGACGGCCGAAACCCTCCCTGCTCTTTCGCGGTTAATTTTTCCGTCTTACTTTACGCATTTTCTGCCAACTCGAAGACGTACGGCTACAGGACCGGTTTAATTTACCATGGCAGCCTATAGTACTGGCCATGGAAGGGGGGGGTCGAAGTTGTGTTCCTTTTAATCACAGATCGTAATCTGTTGATGAAAATTTCCTTTTGCATCCAGCCCGTACGTAAATTTAAATAATTTTTTCGGAAATCAGATCTTGTAATAGTTTCCGTTCAAACGAAACCCCTGTTCCGCTAAATTGTTTCAAAATCGTTCTAGGCAAGTAAAATATTTAGAAATGGCTAAATCCCTAAAAAAATCGGTCCTTTTTTATAAAAATCAATTTTTACAAAAATCACTCAAGCTGAAAAAAAATAATAAAAAATGTACACGGGCCCCACAAAAGGACTACCGAAAGAACTTTTCCGAAACTAGAACCCATCGATACTGATTCCTGGCATTTAAAATTACCTCTTTACCAATTTTTATCAAAATCGAGCATTTCGGCATGCAATCAATGAAAGAAAGTGACCAAGACACCGTTGGACCCGAAATTAGCACCTATCACAATGTACTCCTGGTACTGGAAAACTCCACTTCAACCTCAACTCATGGGGCTCGCGGGTACTATATCCTGGCATAGAGTTATGCAATGTGCAGATGCTTTTCCGTTAATCGGACCTATAGCCGTACTTCCTCGATCTGGCAGGCAAATTACGCATTGCCTGCCAAATCGAGGAATTAGGAAGTGAAAAGCAAACAGCGAAAGAACTGGGAGTTCTTCGGCCCCAGAAGAGATTGTTGGGAGTGCTTCAGTCCCAGAAAATTAAAAGAAAAGATGTATATAAGCTACTGTGGGCAAAAAGTAGTAAGACTTTTTAATTTAAATTTCGCGCGGAAAACCATTCATCGAAATATTTTTTTTTCGATGTTGGTATGACTGTCAGTGACATCTGTGTCAAATGTCACATCAAAATAATCATTAGTGTTTAGTATACCCTTGTCTTTCTGAAGTACAAAAAGTGCATTCGGCGATTTTTACAATGAGTGAAATTATTCAACAAAGAAGTTCCATTAAATTTTGTGTGCGGAATCAGTTTTGTGGTGCCGATACGTTCAGAATGTTGCAAAAGGCCTTCGGTGATAATTGTATGTCGCGAGCAAGTGTTTTTCATTGGTACAAATTTTTTAAACAGGGTCGAAAACGTGCTGGCGACGAACCACGTCTAGAATGGCCATCAACACCACGATCAACACGTTAATAAAAGGTATTGGTGCTCGAGAATCGACGATTAACAGTCAGTGGCCTTATTGGCATCGTTGAAATATCGGAAGGATCAGTAAAAACCATTTTGAAAGATCATTTGGGCCTAAGAAAAATGAAAGCACGATTGTTTGACGTCTGTGAAACAATGCTTTCCGACTACCAGGATGTCATGAAACGTATTATAACTGGCGTAGAGTCTTGGATCTATGCTTACAACCCGGAAACAGACGATCAATTTGCCGAATATCGTGCCAAAGGTGAGCCGAAGTCGAAAACACCACGTCAAAGCAAGTCAACAATCAAGATGATGTTGACAGTTTTCTTCGATTATCGAGGTGTGGTGCACTCCGAATTCCTTCCGATCAGCCAAACTGTCAACAAGGAATACTATTTGAGTGTTATGTGTCGTTTGCGCGAAGGTATTCGTAAAAAGAGGTTGGAGTTATGGGTCGACAACTCTTGGTGTTTGCACCACGATAATGCACCTTCTCATACTGCATTGGTTTTACGTGATTTTTTCGCCAAAAATTCCACCCATATCGTTCCGCAACCACCGTATTCGCCTGATTTAGCTCCGTGTGACTTCTGGCTGTTCAGCAAACTCAAACGACCGCTCCGGGGAAACCGTTTTGAGTCAATTGAAGACATTAGAGGTGAATCGCTACGCGCATTGGAGGCTATTCCGGAAATTGTCTTTAACAACTGTTTCGAGGATTGGAAAAAACGTTGGCACAAGTGTATTGAGGCCGGGGGATTACTTTGAGTGAAACGAAATAGATTTGGAGAAATAAATAAAGAATTTTAAAATTATGAACAAAGTCTTACTATTTTTTCCCACAGTATTACATGCGAGACGGAAAACCCTGAACGATTCGCAATGAAAACACAAAGCAACTCGACGATGCACAGCAAAACGAACGATAACAAATTTATTTAACAAAAATAAATTTGACACCTTTCAATTTGTGTCTATAACCCTGCGCATGCAAAATTAGTTCAGACAATTTTTTAAAGTTTACCGAAATTGACGAGTTTTGAAAAAGAAACAATCCAGGCGGATTGACTATTCAGGATATAAATTTTCTTTTAATTGGGAGATCCTTGTGAAATTTGGTGAAAATTTGTGTACCGGAAGTTGCAGCTTCAATAGGAACAGCGCTTAATAGATTTAAATTTTCGACCAACAAGGGTTGACCTTGTTGGTTTTCTTGGTTGGTTTTCTTTAATTGTTCGCTTTAGAAATCAGATGGTGTATTTGAATCTTTGTACACACTCATGGGAAAATAATGTCGGGTGTTGGCCACAACATGTTTACCCCTTCATTTTATATTTTACAGACATTTTCATTTTGACTTCGATAAAAATTATAAAAATACAATTTTTCGTTTTATAATTAAATTTTAAACATTTTAAACAGAAAATTAAATATATCAAATAATTTCATTAATTTACAGACAATAGAAGTACATACATGATGTGATGTATAATGAACTTGTTATGTTTCTGTCTCCATACATGGCGTATTAATAGAATTTCAACAAAAATCAACTCAAATTAAATTAATTACATCAGCTTAATTCTTTTATTTGTTAATAAATGAAAATTGGCTTTTGCCATTTTTATTTAGTATGGCATGACATCTCCTTTACAATGTATCATGTGTCATAGGTTCCATTTACTATTTCGTATATTTATGGTTGTGTATATGTATGAGTATCATTGGATAGATTTGTACTCAAGTAAGTTAATCTAAAAGGACAACGTTTCAACTTTGGTTGTTTGTATTGATTCTCGTATGCAAAGAAAATAGTTTATCCCAACTTATCACTTATAGTTACTGGAATAAAGCTTTTATGTATATATTTGCTTCAGGTAACGGTAGATTTGTATCCCGAAAATAGTTTCCGAATAATTTAAATAGTAAGGGGATTGAAAGTTTCGTAAGAATTGTTTTACCCTTGTTCGTACTTCGGAGTTATCGACACGTTGGTGTCCCATTAGAAACCCGTCAGAAACAATGATTGTGAAATACATACCAAAAATAAAACAAAAAATGTACACTGTTAAATTCACAAATATTCCAATTGGATTTGTTTTGTAGTGAAATTGAAACAGTTTTAGATAATCTTTAACATTTATACTAGAGAAGTTCCTGAATCCTTAACAGTGGCGCTATAAAGATCAAATAATTTTCTAACAATTTTAGATAATCACGAGAAAATTGTGGTACAATTTACTAAAGTTTTTTAATTCTAAAGAAGGTTATTTTATACGATGTTTCTAATTTTGTATCTCTGAAGCTAGAGATGTTTACGGAGTCTCACGTATATAGCTGAATAGCTAAGTCAAAACCTTACATTTAGATAACATGAAATCTATAGATAGGAAAACGTAGCTACTCCAGTTATTTTAGACCTCATTAACTAAAAATAAAATCAACAACAGAAAAATCTTGAAAATTTCTAAACCTTAAAAACCCTAATTCCCTTGGTTCATATAACTTGAATATGACGTATAGATGCCCAGCTGATGTTACATCTGCTCTAACGGAATACTACCCTAAGTCAACTTTGATGTCGATACCTCTGTTGGATAACACATTCTATCTAACCTTTACCAAAGCTGATAAACAATTAATCTCCCAACTTAAGATACCAGAATCTAGTAAAGTCATGACTATCCACGAAGCACAAGGATTAACATCACCAAATGTGATATGTATAAGAATCAATTCTCAACCACTTGGGCTGTACGATAGTGTACCCCATGCCATAGTTGCAATTTCAAGACACACCCAATCATTTAGATATTTTTCACCAGTGGCTAATGATAGACTACACTCGCTTTTAATGAGAGCTCGAGCCTATACTACTACTCTAAAAGTAAATCAATCCATAAAATTCAAGAAAAGGTTGGTTTATGAGAAATATGCAATTTACTATCAAAACGTCAACAAAATGGCATCAAAAGCATCTAAGTTCTATAACTTCGTTTTAAAATCAAACTACCTAATCTATATGTAATTTGTGAATTTTCATTAAAACCTGGCATAATGAGCAGTGAATTTTTTGGCCATGATTACGTTGTCCACAGATGCGATCGGTCTTTCGAAACTAGCTCAAAGAAATCGGCTGGTGGCGTACTGATAACAGTACATTCTAAACTCTGGAATGCTCCAGTAACTTTAGCCCCATCGAGAGTCGAACAAATTGGTGTAAAAATCAAAATTAACCAAACCAATCTATTCATTTACGCAGCGTATATAGTTACCACCTCAGTCAAACAGTGATCATTACGCAACTTGCATCGATGCGATTGATGAATTTATTAATACAGCAAACTCGTCAGATTTAGTTCTTGTGCTTGGTGATTTTAACCTTCCAAATATAATATGAAATCTGGACCCGGAACTAAATTGTATTTGTCCAAACAATATAACAACAGATGCTGAATCTTTATTTGTGGACGCCATACTTGGTTATAATTTGAACCAGATAAACACAATTACTAATAATCGTGATAGATTACTGGATCTTGTCTTCGGCAACGACATTGCCACTTTCAAAATTTCAGACGCCGTGTTACCTTTTGTAATTAACGATATCAATCACAAGTCTTTAGATATTGGGTTTGACTCAACTAATTTAATGGCGAGTTCGGAACACCTACAACCAATCAAATACATCTTCAAAAAAACAAATCGTGCGGGGCTACAAAGTTGCCTAGAATCCATCAACTGGCAAACAACTCTCAATTCCAATGGTATAAACGAAAATGTTGATAAATTTAATGACATTATGCAGCAAGGCTTCGAACTTTATGTACCTATGTGCTGTAAACCACAAAAGGCTCACCCTCAGTGGTTCGATGATAGTCTAGTTAACTTAAAAAATCGGAAGTCGAAAGCGTATGCCAAAATGTTGAAAAGCGGGTTAGAAGCCGACAAAACAACGTTTCTACAACATAGTAACGAATTTGAAATTTACTTCAAATCAAAATACAGGTCGTATCTCGATCAAATTCAAGAAAAAATCAAAGTAAATCCAAAACATTTTTGGAAATACTTTAGGAATAAACGCGAAATTGACGGATACCCTGCAAATATGACATATAACAATACCAGCTCCTCAAACTCCAAAGATATAGCTGACATGTTCGCGAAGTTTTTCCAATCAGTCTATAAACCAAGCGTTACTAGTGGATTGTACGAACAACCCAGCAATACCAACGTAACAATAACTCCTCCTGTTATATATGAAGATAACATTTTATCGGCACTTAAGTAGCCGAGTAGAGTACGCTGACATTTTACCAATTCCACTATATTACCTATTCAACCACTCCTTATGCACCGGGGTGTTTCCCCAAAAATGGAAAATTTCAAAAATTGTACCAATTTTTAAATCAGGAAACCAAGAGGACACATCACATGCTACGGAGGAATATCAACTACGTCATAAATTCCAAAATTGTTTGAATTAGTTTTATACAACAAGTTAAAATCCACAATTGCACGTCACATTTATGCCTGGCCGATCCACATCAACTAATCTGGTTGAATTCACCAGTAAAATAATTAATGAGATAGAAAACCATCATAAACTTGATCTAGGGTACACGGATTTCAGTAAAGCATTTGATTACATCTGCCATCAAAAAGCACTCCGCAGTTTATTCGCATTTGGGTTTTCACTCGATTACATAAATTGGTTCAAGTCCTATCTATCAAACCGGCGACAATTTGTAATAATGGGAAATGAGAAATCAAACGTTATTAAAGTTACGTCTGGTGTTCCCCAAGGATCGCACATCGGGCCGTGGATATTTATTGTTTTTATAGATCAAATAACCGAGATAATCCAAAACTCAAACGTGCTCATATTTGCTGATGACGTGAACATTTTTCGAACTGTTAATGGAATGCTAGATACGAAGAAACTTCAAGAGGACATCGATAGATTAAGTGAGTGGTGTGATCGAAACTCGCTTTACATAAATATTAAGAAATGCAAGATCATGTCTTTCCATCGTAAGAGAAATCCGCTAATTACTTCCTACAAAGTCAACAACGAAGTATTGCAACGAGTTAATGAGATCATAGATCTAGGTGTTACAATTGTCGAGAATGCTAGTTTCAATAGGCATATTGAAAATTGTATTGCGAGAGCTAATGCCATGTTTGGATTTGTTAAAAGGTGGACAGGTGAATTTAAAGATATTCAAACCTTATGTTCACTCTGTTTCGCTTACTTTCGATCTCAACTGGAATACGCTGTACCGGTCTGGAATCCATACTATGCTGCACACATTAAAAGAATTGAAAGCATTCAAAAGAAGTTTCTGATTTTCTTGTTAAAATATGACTGGGATTACGACCACAATTTACCATTCCATGAAAATGTGGCTCGGTTACCTCCATACTCAACAATATGCACGGATTACAAAATATGCACGCTTGAAAATAGACGACTTCTCTTAGGTGCGCCTTTCTTTGGTAACGTTTTGCTTGGCAATTCATGTGCGTTGCAGAACATTTCGAAACCATGAATTTTTAGCACTTGAACACCATTCCACAAACTATGGAGAAAATAACCCCATAGGTCGTCTAAATCGTTCAACATCGTACATGTAAATCACAGAATAGATTTCTTTAAATAAATAAATAAATAGACTAGGCGCTAGACAGTGGAATAAGCATAGCTCTAAACTATCCAAAAGTATTAACGAGCCCGAGTGAAAATCTCCAGGATTTCAGGAATTCGATCGGTTTTACAGTAAACAGGGCTCCAACCTTGTTTAGGAATGTCAACTACGAGTATGTAAAATTCCACTTGGCGAAAATACCAAGATGATGTTTAAATTTAAGAAAACCTGAAGAAAATCATCATTCGTGGCCCGTTTTTCCAATACTGATAGAAAATTTTCTGATCTATTCGAATATATGAAAGAGATCCCGTGAACATTTCTGGGATAGGCAATATAACCGTAAACGTAAAAATGTTTCTGGACAAGTTAAAAACCATCATAATTAAATTCCGTTCATTACCCTAATTTTGACTGATTTATCTGACCATGTAGGTGAGATCCCGTGAACATCTCTAGAATCGGTAAAATAAAGTATGAAAGTTAATTTAAATTCATGGAACTCCTAAGTAACCGGTATGGCACAGTAAATATTTTCATAAATTAACCTTGTTCATTTCAATGTTAGAATTTTGTCTATGCTATCCTAAAATATGCTATCCTAGAATAGATTGAAATGAAAAACCACTATTGCTTAAAATACGCTGGACCAGTTACAAATCATCAAATCTATACCTTATTCACTGCACACGTGAGGTTTTGACTTAGCTATTCAGCCATATAGGTGAGACCTTGTGAACATCTCTAGATTCGTATATATAATAGTAGAAACATTGTCTAAAATAACCTTCTTTAGAATTAAAAAACTTTAGTAAATTGTATCACAATTTTCTCGTAATTATCAGAACTTCAGTCACTGCTGAAATCGGTTACTGACAAAGACTATAAGGCAACAGCGTTAAACAATGACGTTTGGAAAATTAATACTCTGGACTCAGATACGAATAGAACCTTATCTATGAAATTGAATGCTGGAAAGTATCAGTGGTTCACTTACGAGAACAAACAGACAAACAAACAAACTCCCACTTTTTATGCTAGTATTTGACAACAAAGAGAATGTTCAAAACATTTTTGGAATAAACGGAATTCTTCACAGGAAGGTGAAAATTGAACTAATGAGGAGAACCACAATACGCATACCCCAATGCACGAAATGCCAGGCATTTAATCACACCCAAAGATATTGCGGCCGGGATCCAAGATGAGTAAAATGCTCAGGTAACCATTTTACCCAGGCATGTACAATAGGGAGAGATGTGCCAGCCAAGTGTACAAATTGTAAGGGCCAACATCCGGCTAATTATCGAGGCTGTGAGGTTGCTAAACAACTACAAAAATTAAGAGATAAAACAAGAAATCAACCGCAAAATAACGAACATCGAAGGGTTCAAATATCAAATCAGATGAATCAAAACCCACAACCAAGCAATACAGGGCAAAGAAGTTCATTTGCGCAAGTAGTGAAAGGTTTGGGTTCAACCAAACATATGGGCTCTGAAAGTAACCAAATTATGGAAAACATTATGAACAGCATTGCAGCTATTACAAAGCGGCTAGGTTACCAAAGTAATCTGAACAACATGAAACTTGATCAACTGAAGAAAATGCAACTCCTTCAACGCAATGCAACAAAAAATGTTAAGTACGAACCCAACTTTCAAATAGCAAGCTGGAATGCGAATGGCATTATGCAACATATTCCAGAAATAGAAACATTTTTAAATTCAGAAAAAAATATCATTTTCCTAATATCTGAACGCCATCTAGCCATCCAGCGGAACGAGCAAGAGGTGGTTTGGCATTACTAAGAAAATAAAATATAAAACACCATTTAGAATCAAATATCAAAGAAGAAACAATGCAAGTCACTACTGTAAGGATCCAAATTAAACACAGACAGCTTACTGTCTCTGCAAAATATTTTCCTCCCCGGCATAACTCGAAAAGGGAAGACTACCTTAAATAATTTAAATCGCTTGGACGTGATTTTATTATTGGAAGTGACTTTAATATGCGAAAAACACCTATTGGGATCTAGACTTACGACGTTACGATTGGTTCCCCAATATACTGGCCCAGTGACGGAACGAAGGTGCCTGACCTTATAGACTATTATGAAGCAAGAGGTATACCCTAGAACTACATTCACATTAAAGACAGTACTTCTCTAGTATCGGATCATTCCCCGGTTATCATGACAGTCAGTGAAATGGTAATTCAAAGGGAGAATGCCCCCAGATTAACAAATTCAAAAACAAACAGGAATCTCTTTCATTTTGTAAGACAAAAACGACGGGCACGTAAAACCTGGCAAATAATTAGAACACCGGAGAACAAAACAATTCTTAACAATTTAGGAAACAGTCTCAAATCTCTTCTTAAAGAAGTTAAAAATGCATCAATCAACAGATTTCTAGTTAGCCTAACCGATGAAAAAAATTCTGATTATTCTCTGTGGAAGCCGACGAGGGGACTCAAAAGACCCAAAATGCAAGTGCCTCCACTTAAAAAGGAGGATGGAACCTGGACAAGAGGTCCGAAAGAGAAGGCTGATCTGTTCGCTCAGTAACTCTCAAAGAATTAAAAGAAGAAGTGAAAAGCAACTTGAATGTTAAAAAAGCCCCAGGATATGACTTGATTACTTGCCAAATAATCAAGGCTCTACCAGGTAAAGGATTTCGTAAGCTATTACACATAATCAATGCAAGCTTTCAGTTAAAATATGTTCCGTGGCAATGGAAAGTAGCAGAAGTAATCATGATAGCAAAACCTGATAAACCACCTAACGATAAAAATCATACAGACCAATTTCATTGCTGCCAATTATGTCAAAACTCTTTGAAAAATTATTACTAAAAAGACTTAAACCAATAATTGAAGATCGACAACTAATTCCTCCACATCAATTTGGATTCATGGGAAAGCACTCCACAATTAAACAGGTGCATAGAAACACCAACGTTATTGAAAAAAAGGTTAAAACACAAAAAAGTATGCTCCAGCATATTTCTGGACGTCGCCCAAGCATTCGATAAAGTCTGGCACAGTGGACTGGAATTCAAGCTACACAGAGATTAGTCGAGGCAATTCTATGCCATACTAAGATTTTATTTATCCAATAGGCATTTTCATGTGAAATATGAGGATGAATACTCCGAACCAAAGAAAATCTCTACCGGTGTCCAACAGGTGAGTGTCTCAGGACCAATTCTGTATTTATTATATACAAGGGATATTCCAACAACAGATGAAGGAACCATAGCCGCCTTTGCAGATGACACAGCAATCATGGTCTTTGGAAGTAATGTCGCTGATGCAACGAGCAAACTCCAGAAGATTACCAATGCGGTTTGTAACTGGACTAAGCGCCGGAGAGTCAAGCTTAATGAGACGAAATCCACGCATATTAACTTTACATATTCAAAGGCGTTCCCTCTACCGATAGAAATTAACTCACGACCGGTGCCATATGCAAACAAAACTAAATATCTCGGCACGACTCTCGATGCGAGCAAGTGGAGAGCACGTCAAATAGAAAAAATAAGAACTTAATATTAAGTTCAGAAAAATGTATTGGCCCATAGGTAGAGGCTCTGAGCTTATAATATCCAACAAGCTGCTGCTATATCGGAAAATACTGAAGCCGATATGGACCTACGGTATTCAACTCTGTAGATGTATATACTAAGCAATTAAACGCCAAAATGATACAGGCTGAATGCTCCGTAGTACATAAGAAATGAAGACCTTCACAGGGACTTACAGATGGAATGCATCAAAGATGAATTTAAAAAGCATGCCGCCAAACACGAAATAAGGCCCTATATTCGCCATATGATAGATAACCATTGGGTTTCACCCCAACAAATCAGAATTATTTAAGAAACGTAAAATTTGTATAAATTTGAAAGATAAATTGGTAGATGAGCACAGTCTCAGTTGTAATTAATAAAGGAAAAAAAAACCCATTTGGGCCAAAACGAATGATTGTAGCCATGTTAAATAAAGCGCCGAAATAAACGTAAAAATAATGGATTTATTTTTCCCCAACCTTACCAATTTTGCTTTTTGTGGTAAATGCAGTATCCTTTTCAAATATTAGCAAAAAACGAAAAAGCTTTTATCGAATGATCACTGGGATCTTCCAATTTATTGAAAAGGTTAAGTATACAGGTTCACACCGATCTGATCTGTACAAAAATCGTTATATTAGCTTAAGTTTTGGAAAACTCAAGTGAACCGATATGGAAGCGACTACTTTCGATTGACCGGATTCGGCCAAAAAGCACAGGAATCCCCCAGCTTATGGAAAACGCTTAATTATAATGTTTCACTCCAATCAGTCGCTGACACCAGAGCAGAAAGGAGGCCACAAACTTTTAGTTTGCCCACACACAGCGATGTTTCTAAAACCAAAGTGCATGTGCTTGTCTTATTATTACTAAATTTTAAAAATATACAAGACGAACTTTGTGATATTGTGGCCTAAGCTCTCACCCGTGGTGTAAGCCCAGTATTTTCGCAATCGCAAATAATTCTCTATGGTCGCAATCGTATGGCTTCATATTTTTTATTAAGTTTGTGAGCCTGATAAACGAAATCGGCAGCAGATCGAGGAATCCAAGCCTGAGATAGGCACGTAGACATTTGACGCGGCTACCAGCATTCTGGGAAACACCCCGAAGAATTGGTGCTAGTAATTTAGCAGAATTAATGTCGACGCGAGCAAGATCACAAGCGGAGAAGGTCGACTCTTCGTCCATCTCCGAGAAACGTTGTAACTTAGAGGCTGTTTTAAACAAAATTGATATTGATGATCAAGGATTTTGTTACTGTTAGTTTTAATAGTTGGTTTTTAAATATGAATAGTTGCTGTATGATAATCCCTTTTGGTTTGTATATGGTTTGTTATTTAGTTTGGCATTCTACCATTGTTTTCGTTCTATACAGGCTGATCTTCCCAATCCTTAAAAAAGCAAAATATATGAGAATTCTTCTTAACACCAATTCAAATCAGGAACTGTTTAGGGTAATGTTCAAAACGTATCACAAAACATGCCTAACGATTCAGAACCATCAGCCTTGAGGTAAATCACTAGCTCATGAAGAAATTCAAACATCTTACAGTGGACTAGACTGCTAAATCAAATCAATTGAAAATATATTTTAAATTTATCTTACTAAATTGATTAATCAATCAACGATTTATTATCATCACCTGTACACAAATTGCTACAATCCATATAATACTGAAGCTTAATTTTCATGAAAACAAAATAAAATTGATTTTCCAATTTTCCCCGATCTATTATTCAAAACGCTTACAACAATATATCATTTCAAAGAAGAAAGACAACTTGGGGGAAAACCACTTAAAATATCATTCAGAGGCTAATAAATTTTATATCGAAAATAGGAAAATGTAAATAAATACAATTCATATTTCGAGTACTCATACGTATAATTCTGTATTTTCGTTACAGGTAGAAAAACATATTTTTCAAACTTCCGGTGCACTACTAAAAAATATAAAACTTTATCCACT
The DNA here is from genome assembly GCA_963691935.1 of Nephrotoma guestfalica. Classification (NCBI taxonomy): domain Eukaryota; kingdom Metazoa; phylum Arthropoda; class Insecta; order Diptera; family Tipulidae; genus Nephrotoma; species Nephrotoma guestfalica. The sequence continues at coordinate 233,162,052 of OY829915.1, read as the reverse complement.
CAAAACGATATCGAATTTCCGGTATGCACGATTTATTATTGAAGCAAATTACCGTAAAATATACCACGGATAATTAGCATGTGTCAGGTTACTTACCAGGGTATATATCGAACTGGCATAGCTTCCTTTGCGCACGGACCTCCAAAAGCAGCATGAATGTAAAAATGCCATTTTGCGACCACTTTCTGTTGCTAATTTAATATTCAAAAATGCACAAAACTAAAATTTTTTCATAACATTTAAAAAAAATTCTGGAAAATTTTTTTTTTTAATTTCCAATCTCAAGAAAATATAAACACTACCACATCATGTACACTAACACAATCACGAACACTATAAATTATATTTTAAATGAATATTTAAAACACAAAAAATCACCTTTAAATATTAGGATTTTCCAAAAACAAAATTCACAAATTTTCCGTACACCGCACACAAAAAAAAATGTTTACATGTTTTCACTATGAATGCTGCACTAAAACTGAAGAAAAATGTATTCGCAAATTTTGTTATACGGTGAAAATTGCTTGCCTTGTACATACAGAAAATACAAAATCGTGGGTAGAGTGGGATGCGGTGTTGGAAAAAAAGAAAATCATATACGGGAAAGTATTGTAAAATACAAACTTGACAATGAAAAATTTTTATTCGTTTGTTTTGGTCTATTGTTTTTCCGGTACATATTAATTCGTACCGGTTTATTTAGAATGTAGCGACAAAGTAGAAAATGAGAAAATTTTCAGTCTAGTGCGACGAATCGTTGAATTTCCCCACATTTAGTATTTTGAGTGATTTTTTTGCGTCCGAAGTTTGAGTGTTTTTTTTTTGTTCGAGTTTTGCTTTTCTGTTTTGGTTCTGTCTGACTGGGTTTAAGATGAGTATATAAAATAATTGGGTTGGAAAATTTATTAATTGAAATGTATTACAGCACGTTGCGTTTAAAATATACAAGTTTATTATGCTATCACAGAGGGAGATTAAGATTTTCCGATTAAATTATTTAAATTTTCGTCGTCTTAAGTTGTTCTAATTACGCGACGTTACTTGTTGATTGTGCAATCGTCCGGATGAATTTTTTGCGTACTGTTATTGTCTAGCGTAAACAATATGTTAACCGAACGTTAACAATGTATGTTAAATTAAAATAAACATTGAGAAATTGTTGTTCTAATAGCGGGAAAATTATTTACGCGGAGTTTTCTGCTAAGAAAATAAATAAAAAAAATATTTTACTAAACTAGCTAAAAATACCATGTAACATATTTGAAGTGGCGATTTTCCATATTTGGACTAAATATCGTATCGATATTCATTTCTAACTTAACTTTATAATACTGCATAATACGAGTACTTAGCGGGTTTATTCTTGAATTTTCGATCTCAGCTGAGTGTTAAAGATAAAACATAAATTGCCAATTTTTTAATTATAATTTCTTTTAGTACTCTTGCGTCGAGTGATACCACACCAGTTACGAGATCGTGTATTCATATATTTAGACTGATTATCTCGGCTGGTATCGACGATCACCTGGAAATATTAAAAACTTGATCCGATTTCCGCCCAAAGCAGGGTTGACAATAAATATCAAGAAAAGCCGTTTCGTGCTCAAGGAAGCGAGGTATCTGGGGTTTCTGATCGGAGAACATGGATTGAGAACAGATCCAACAAAGGTGGAGTCAATTACTAATTTTCCAGCATCAAAATCCGTAAAGCAGACGCGTCACTTCAGATGAAGCAGAAGTGGCGTTCACACGATTAAAAATAATGTTATCAACCGCGTCAGTCTTGCATAAACCCGACTTCACACAAAGTTTTTTTATTTGGTGTGATGCAAGCACCCAGAGCATAAAAGGTATATTATTCCAAAAGGATCTGGAAGGGAATGAAAAACCAATCGCGTTCATTTTACAAAAATTAAACGCCACACAACGCAACTATACACGGTGACGGAACTAGAGTGCCTAGCAGCCATTGTTAGTATAAAAAAATTCGAACCTTATATTGAAGGTTATAGGTTTACGTTGATTACGGATCACGCTAGCTTGGTTACAATGGCTACAATGGGCTACAATGGTTAATGTCTCAAAAAGAGCTAAGTGGAAGTTTTGCGCGATAGAGCCTAAGGCGGGTATCGAATTTATTAATACATGTGATCAATCGTTTCTCGATCTTCGCTCTAAAATTGAACAGGATCCTCAACTGTACCCGAATTTTAGAGTTCTGAGTGGTAAAATATTTATTAGAATCGAACCAAAAGCCAATAACCAATTGATGGGTATTCCTTGCTGGAAGATGTGCGTGCCGATCGAATTTCGTAATCGTCTGATCAAGGAGGAACATGACGTGCCGAGTGGCTCGCATGGAGGTATATTTAAGATGCTGGATCACCTAAGACGATTCAATTATTGGCCTAAAATGAATTTCCACTTACACCAGTACATTACAAATTGTGTCATTGCATAAGCAATCCAAATCGTCAAACCAATGTTTACGGCCACCACTAGGAAACATACAATATCGAAAGACCTTGGCAGAAGATCTTCGTAGATTTGTTGGGGCCATACCCGAGAACATCAACCGGAAAAACCACAATACTCCTTATCATGGATCATCTAACAAAATTCGTCTATTTAAAACCGCTAATATAAGCCTCCACCATTAAGAAAGTTGAATTCCTTAAAGATTAACTGTTTCCATTATTTAGTGTACCTGAAACTATCCACAGCGACAACGGTGTTCAGTTTATTGGAAAGGAATTTGCAGATCTATTGAAAGATTTTGGAATTCAACATATAAAGACAGTGTATATTATTCCGCCAAAAGAACGCATCTGAAAGGGTAAACCAATCGATTGCAGCAGCTTTAAGGGCCTATGTGAGTGAGAAACATGCACTTTGGTACAAATTTTTGCCAGAAGTAGGAAGTTCTGTTAGAAATGCCATTCACCAGTCAACGAATTATTCGCCACATTTCCTGGTGTTTGGCTACCACAAAATACTACATGCCAAGAATTACAAGATGCTTCGTGAAGTGGATCTAGTAGGTGAAAACTATTTAGACAAAGGACAACAGGTATATGCGGCGAATAAATTTGGGGCCAAATTTGCTTATCCGTATTTAAAAGCTCTCGTTAAAGAATAATCAGAAAAAAGAAGACCCGAAAATTGCATCAGAGAACGACCCGCACATTGTTAAATTTAAGTGCAAGCCGAAAAATTTTAAGAAGAGACCTGAGCCCTACCGGCCGATTCTCTGGATGGATTTTCTCGAAATAAGCATCGATCGCAATCGACTCAAGACACTCGACAACCCTCCCCCACCAATTTTTATAAAAATCGTGCTATCCGAAAAAAAAAATTAAAAAATTGTCCCGGGGTGCACCGGACGACCATCTGAATGAATTTTGCCGAAATATGGACCAATCGCAACAGATTCCATACGATTAAAAAAAACTTTTCAACGATTGTTATCAAAATCATGCGAGTCAAAAATTATATAATAAATGGAACCCGGGCTCCATCAAATAACCCCCTAAATTAATTTTTGCTGAAATCAAAAAACGCTCCTCCTGCAATTTTTATAAAAGTCGTGCGACCTGAAAAAAATTAAATTAAGGGACTCAAGGTCCCATCTTTTGAACGGATATTTAAGAAATTAGCATTCATTGCAATCAATTCCTGTTGCTCGAAAAACTCTCCTCAGCAATGTTATTGAAAATCGTCGAATCCGGGCCCCAGTGCACTGAAAGCGACACCGAGGCAATGCAAGAAGTACCCAAATATAAACATTAATTTGTCATGCTGGCCATACAAATTGCACATACGCGCAAACGCTAGTAACAAGAATACCTAAGCCACCTGCAATCAAAACAGTTGTCAAAAATATCCGAAAACTTGAGTGGCAACCGCCAAGCGTTATCACTGTAAAACTAGTAGCTGACAAAGAGTTTACCTTTGCCAGCATTAGCAAAGTAAGCAAGAAATTGCGAAATAATAAACCCTGCGGAAAGAAATATTGCAGTAAAAAAGGTTAGAGACATCTTGAAGAAGGAGTGCTGATGGAAACTGCAAAATCGGAAGACTTCAAATTCTTACTGAATAATAATAACTTGTCGGAGGTTGGGTTGGTAGCAACGCTACCAGCAAAGAAGATGCCTGGCATCATTATATCTACGACGTAGATATAGAAATGTTTCAATTGACGACCTTAATGCGTCGGTTGTAACTCAGATCAGTGCAACAATAAAAAATGAGGATGTTGTGTGTCATGTTTCAAACACAGACCAAAAGATGTCGTGGTGGTCAATTGGATCATTGACACCGGCTGCACGAAATATCTTAATAAAAACCGCAAAATATATATTGGTTGGTTCTACAAGATTTTACTAGGGGCACAAGGTGCTTCAAATGTCATGCATTTTGACACATTGCAAAATTTTGCAAAGGGAAACATCAAATATGTAAACACTGGTCTGATTCTAGACATGTCCAAAAAAGACAGAGGCACCAAAGCCGGAAAATGGTAAAAAAACATTTAAATGGCATTGGACCTGATGATGAGAAAGATAGTTTATGTCAAGTTACTCGTCAAATATGCGGGCAAATTAAGGGTTATACAGCTGAACGTGCAAAGTGTTAAAGTGGTCGAGCACGAGATCAGGCAACGTGATTAGGTTTAATGGAGCTATCCTCTTCCAAAACCGTAATGATCCAACTCAAAGATTCACTTCACATTAAAGGTTAAAAGGTAGCGCTTTAAACAAAATACCTTGGCTAAGATATATGAAGGCTAAGTGGTGGCATCCATGACTTATGGCTGCGCTGGATGGACGCTCAAAGGGCAATTCTCCTCGGAGTAACTAAACCGTATATAATGGCAAGATTTTAGTGAGAAAAATAATATACTCACTAAGCTCAAAAGGGATATTCTAACGGCGTCCATAGCAACCTGGACAATGAATTTTATAGAACTATTCCTCCAAGCATTAGATCGAATTCTAGCAATTCTAAGAAAAACATCCTTAATAAAATGCGAAGACTTCAATGAAAGGTCCGTACTTTGGCACGGCACCATAACGAATAATCGAGGCGGTGTAGTTGAAAATTTAATTTCACGCCACGGATTAAATATGCTGAATAAACAAGGTGAACCCAACACCACTATGAAGAGTCAATCACTGATCTCATATTAGTAAACAGGAGCCGACTTAGTTGAATCGAAAGCTGGAATGTCAAAACGTGTTGGACTATTAATCACCAAAGAACAATACTGATAAAGATGATAGGGAAGAGGGACATCCAAATCGAATGTGAAAACAAAGACTGGGCTGTTTTTAATGTCAAACTAATCCCAGCATAGTCTAAAATAAAATGGGAGGCAAATGATATCGAAAAGCGTCCGGAGGCCGTAATGAGTAGTGTTATGGGTGCGTGCAAAGGACGTATGCCAAGGGAAAAGCATAAAGTCATGGTGGACGCAACTCCTTATAATTTAAAAGAATTTCAGAAATCCAGACAACCTGAACAAATAGAACTAAAGCGAGAGTTATATGTACATGCAAAAAAAAATTACAAAAGTTTCGAAACTTCATGTGGAAAGAGTGAACCGTGTGGATACTGTTGTTCAATGAGAGATGACGAAACGACCACCACCTGGAAAAATAATAATAAACAAATAAGGAAGACAACTCATCTGAGGATAGCAAAGTTCAGGCAGAAATAAGGAGAACGAACCTCCTTTATACAAACATTAAGTAGAACTTGCTCTTTGGAGTAAGGAATAAGACAAAGCGCGTGAACTGGATCTCATTGAAACCGAGATATTACAGAACTCGTGACTCGTTAATGCAGACAAATTAACATGTCTTTTTAATAAATGTCTGGAGTACAGAATCATCTCTAATATCTGGAAAGCCTAGAAAGGAAACAACTATCTCAAAGTTTACTAGAATCAGACAGAACTCAGAAAAACAGTTTGCCTCCAGGAAGGAGAAATCAACGGAAGCCGCGATAGTGTCCCTAATGCATTTAAAAATTTGTAGTGTCTAAGTGTCATAAAAAGGATAAACTATCCCTGTCACCAGCAAATACTGTCATGATGCAACCTGAACACGGAGAGGATGGGAATAAACACGCACATTAAAAACGTCGTCAAAAAATTGTTCCACACACTTGCGCGGATCACACACGAAGACTGGGGTCTCAACAAAGTTACCATGCTAATATTGTACAAAGGCATGATCGAACTAGTACTAACATATGCATGCACTAGTTAGATTGTAAGCTAAATGTGCATAATGTTCGGTCGCTGGCCAGATTACAAAAAAAACGCGACTCTAAAAATAACAGGTGGCTACCGTAAAACATCCAAAGAAGCCCTAGGAGTACTTGCTGGGATCAAAATAACAAAATAAATCAAAACACATAAATAATCATGGCCTGACTGAATAATAAAGGCCTGACGCAATCCCACACCAGTTATGGGGACTTCAATAATTACTTTATGAGGTTTGGAATTATGAAGAACGAAGAATGCCAATGCAGACGTAGTACAGAAATACCGGATCATTTAATGTACAACTGGGTGGAGCAATTAATTTTTTCGCAAAATGATGTGCCAACATCATGAAAACGAAAAAATTAAGGTATAGTGGACCAGACAAATGGTTCTGAGCGATAACGTATAAGATGCGAGGATTGCATCCTACGCGGCCAACATGTACTCATGGAATTGTTTGAAAACCTTCGCATTTCATAAGTAAACTGAGAATTGGACCAAAATAAATAACAGGAACTAACGCCAATATCGGAGTGGCGTTTAGCCATGACCATTTTAATGTACTACCATAGTCAAACCACTTCGGTTTAATTTATTAAAATTTTGGGACAACGAAGCTTAAATTAAACTGAAAACCGTATAGACTACAGCAATGACTATAGTAATGGTGAACATCTATATAAATTGTCACGTTGGTTGATTTAATTTTATGATTTTATATCGGCGAATTACATTTTTGGGTAACTGAATATTTTATCGTACGACATTTCAAACATCCTTTATCGATCGATAGTTTCATGCAAAAGCTTAATATACCAAACCCAAAATTTATTCTATTTCCCAACAATTGTGACACCTTGACGAAACACCATAACACCATAACAACATTAGACTAATATACAGACGAAGACGATATCCAAGTCACTTAGGAGCTATATACTGTTATGGGTTCGAGGCAGACTGGGATTAATTTAGATGAGTACGAAAGTGATTTTCAATCATTGCGTTATCTTATACAGTTCGAAATAGACAGAACGACATGAAAAATCGATATAAATTTCCTTAGGATTTCACTTAACGTAATATTTGTTTAAGACGTTTTCATGTTCTAAGAACCAACAAAAAGAAATCTATGTAATTTAGAGGGATTTGGCTTTTTAGTATTTTATGTGCTACGTAGTGGATATAAAGTATTCCAATATCTTCTGTGAAACAGAGAATCACATAAAAACGGATTTACACAGCGACTTATCGCGTACACCAAGAATTTTTCTAGTTTAATACAAACGTTACAGTGTTGTTAAAGGAGTTATGCTCTCATTTTATTAATTGAAAATAGTACGACAATGAAATAATGTGAATGCAGTTTAATTTAAATTACCAATTTTGGATTAATCTGCGATTTATTATAATCTTGAAACGAGATGGTATAGTATTTTACTGGGATCAACAAATCCAGTTCTTTGGGTTTGGTTAAGGTTGGGTTAAGTTCAATGGTTGCTATCGCATATTTAGGCCAGTTTTGGTCCATTGTGATACCACAGGATTCGACATCATTAAACTCCCTTTCAACCCATTTAGTGCTATTCACATAACGTAACAGATCTCGCACATTACATCTTTCGAAATCAGAGAGGCTGTCCATAGTGCATATGATCATGTCTTCTGCCAGCTAGCACAGGACATGAGCATAGAAAGTGAACAAGAGTCTCCTCTTCCTCCTCGTTCTTGCAGCTTCTGCAGAAGTCATTTGCATCTAGCCCCAGCCTACTCGCCGGATCTCCGAAAAGGAAGTCTCCGGTAAGTACTCTTACAATACTACCTAAATCACGCTCCCTTAGTGTGATCAAGATCTTGGATCGCTTCAAGCTCAACTCAGGCCATACTTGCTTCACTACCCTGCCAGTCGGACAAGCGAGCCTCCTAGCATTTGCCAAAACAACTGCTTTTCTATGACTTGCTGCTTTCAGCCCAGACATATGCCTTGCTACACATTCTCTCCCTAGTTCCAGTTGGAGAGTCGTACCGTACCTTGCTAATTCGTTTGCCCGGCAATTTCCCTCAACGTCAGAGTCGCCCGGAACCCAGACCAACTAGATATTTAAGTGTTCACTTATCTCCTTAAGAGATGTGTGACAACCCAATGCTACCATTGATGCCAGGGAAACCAAATCCAGCGAAAGAATAGCCGCCCGACTGTACACACAGATATAGGTATGGCAGACAACGATATTACACTGTGCTTCAACCAGTTCATGACCTCTTCAATCACTATAACTTCAGCTTGGTACACGCTGCAGTAATCAGGTAGACGAAAGGATAGACTTACATGTAATTCCATCGATCTTGGAACCGTGTATATAATTTAACTATCCCGGTCTCCATGATGAGACCATTCTTCCAATCCTCCCTAGAGGGGAGAATTACCTTAAAACGCTTGCAAAAGCACAAAAGGGGTGTTATATAATCCAAATTCACCACCATTACTTACAGAATTGGCTATAGTTGAGTGCCCTTTTTCACGCACTTCCTCCCCGAAATCGCTGACAGCAAGGCGGCCGTATTGACCGCCACTTGCTTACCTTGCATAACCTCTAAGCCACTAGTGGGGGTCGTTTTCAACGCCCTACAAATGAGGGAGCACCAGCTATTTCCTTCAGATTGCATTTTTGCAAGAATAGAGTGCTACAGTGGCCTTCTTCACTCTTTCTATCGTTTGGTTTCCAACTAAGCTTACTGTCGATAATAATCCCTAGGAATCTCGCCTTATCAGTATGGGCCAGCATAGTACCATTTAGACTTGGTGAAACCATTACCGGAATTTTATATCTCCTAGTAAAAAAGTTCAGCTCTGTTTTAGACGGGTTAATCTCCAATCCACATCTGCTGGCCCAACCCGCAGTGATTGATAATGCGTTCTGCATCACATCTCTGATTTTACATAGATGCTTCCCCGAGATAACTATCGCTACGTTATCGGCATAAGCAACCACGCCTATTCCTTCCCCTCCAGTTCCAATAATAGTCCATTTATTACTATATTCCAAAGAAAAGGAGAGAGAACACCTCCCTGGGGTGTTCCCCGAACAACCCGCCTTCTAACGGAGACTTCCTGCATATCCTCTATATCACTTCTGCTACCTAGCAGGTGATTAATTAGCCTGGTTACAGGGTATTCAATCTCAAGTGGCAACAATTCTTCACTAATTGCCTCCACCTTCACGTTGTTGAAAGCGCCCTCGATATCGAGAAACGCCACCAACGAGTATTCTTGAAAATCCAGTGACTTCTCAATTTCCCGAACCAAGGTACGCATGTTGAGACTGTGTCCAGTTTCTGAGTAAAATTCTCGAACGAATATGGGTGCCCAGTGGCCATTCAATGGTTTACAGCAGAAAAGATGACAGAGATATTGGTCTTAAGTCCTTAGAGTTGCTGTGCGAGCTTCCTTAGCTTCTGAGATGCACCTCAGCTTCACACACCCTTTAAAGATAACCTCCAGCCAGGGAAGTAAGACCTCCGAGTTCTTCTGAATTTCTGCTGGCACAATCCCAACCGGACCAGCTGACTTAAAGGGCTTATAACTTTAAATAGCCCATTTTATCTTCCGTGTATTCAGAATATTCTCTGTACACAACAATTGGACGCCGCAGTCATTCCTAGACCCGCAGTCAGCCACAGGCCCCAAAGAGAAGTGAGTTTCCACCAAAAGATCAAGAGACTCTTCACTAGAAACCATCCATTCGCAATTCGGTTTTTTCAGAAAGCTTTCTTAAACGCGAGGTATCCGAGACCCCTTCCATTCTATCACAGAAAAGCCTCCACGAATTCCTTTGCACCTTCCTTGTTTCTCTTTTGTATACTCTGAGGCATTCCTTATAGAAGTCCCAGTCTTGACTTTCACTTGATTTTCTCGCTCTATTGAAAGCAAACCCACAGACTTTCCGGCACCCCGCAACTGCCGAACTCAACCAAACATTGTTAATGAGCAAGCATTCCTCATAGAGGTTTTGCAAGCCCTAGTACGAGTATTCATCATTGAATCCAGATGACTACCCGTGTCGGGGGGTCCTGGCACTCTAGCTGGAATCCGGCCCTCTAATACCTCCCTATATACGCGCCATACTGTCCTCCGGAGATTTCTGAACACGCACTGATTTGTAGTTTGGAGATTGAGTTTAAACGTTAGGTACCGATGGTTACAGAAGGAATGCTCCTTCGCCAACCTCCATTTCCTGATCATAGGTGAAATAAAATCGGAGACCAGAGTAACATCCAGAACCTTCTGTCTATTGCTAATAATAAAGGTTAGTTCCCGCCCTATATTACTAATCCTGAGGTTAGTTCTTAAAAGAAATTCGAAAAATAACTCACCCCTGACATTGATGCCCAAGCTACACCAGGTGGTATGGTGCGCATTCGCGTACTCCCCGCCATCACCAAGGTTCTTGGATCAGAACTATCTCCTCTCCTGACTTAACAAGTCTGAGAAGTAGCGCCGCCGAAGCAGCCTTAGTGTGATGTAGATTTATTTGCACAAACCTGATCATTGGTAGCAGTATTTACTCACCTTATCGCGGCAGCCGTGGTACGTCGGTTAATTGGACCCGACGGAGTCGACGGTATCCTCCGTTTCACTCTCTTCGCAGTCCCTAAACTTAAGGAGGTCCACATCTCTCCCTCAGAGTCCGATGTGTCCCCCTTCCCCATTTCTACAGATAGTCGATCTCTAAGATCCCTAGTTAGCCCTTCACTTGGGTTGGCCACTAGCTGCGATGTTTCCTCTGGAGAGGTACCACTCGTCGAGTTTCCTTCAACAGGCTGGACCTCTTGCTCGCCCTTCTCGGGCAGCGCGGTGCTCGGTTATACCCTGACCTCATCCTTCCTAAGTACCGTAAGGGTGACTGAGCTGAAGCCGAAGTTTATAACCTCTTTGGTTTTTGACAGAGGAGCCAGGGATTCCTTATTGATTATCATAATTGATAATCTGAAACTGCTCTTGGGCTCCTCATGCTTGCCACTCTTCCAGTTCTCAGTCGGAAGACCCGGATTACAAACCTGGGTAATTCTCAGGAATTCATCCAGGTTAGCCGGCTCCGTGGGAATCCAGACCATTGCCCTAGGTCTACTCGATACCTCCTCCTTCGGAACTGCTCTGAGCTTGTTGTCAGGAGCGGACAACACTTCGCCTAACTCCTCAATCGCCTTCCTGTACAGGAAATCCGATCTTAGATCTGCACACGCTGTCAGTTTCAGCCATCGCAGATACCAACCTGCGTCTCTACAAATTGACGGGGGTCCCGGATGTTGTCCAAGGACTTTCATAAAACCTAGGTTCAGTGTGTTAAACACCAACTTCCATTTTTCTCCAGTGATGCTCCCCTACTCATGGCTCTCGTCCACGATGGCTAGCACCACCTCCCCTTCCTTCACGATGTTGCTGAAGAGCCTATGCCTCTTCAGCGATTGTCCCACATGGAACTTTGCTCGTTTCCTCTCTGCATCAAATCATCTATGCTCATCCTCACTATATCTCAGTCTTTTGGTCCTAACCAATTTTCTGATAATTAAGTTTTTTGGTTTCGTTTTTTAGCCAAACTAGATTGTACTAACGCGAAAAATAGAATCAGTTGAATCTCGGTCATAATAAGTCTTGGAATTCAATTTAGATTGTAAAGCATCATGCTTCTGCATAAGTGGTTTGCATTTTATGTTTAAAATCTATAAGGTAGTCGTCATAATTGTACACAATATTTGGTAATATTCCAAACACCAACTCGTAAGGCATGAACTTTGTGGAAGAATGGGGCGTGGTATTGTACGCAAACATAGAATATCTAATCCACGAGTCCCAATCCATTCCGTTTTTGTCTATGAAATGCCTCGGATATTCGATGAGCGTCCGATGTGAACATTCTAAAGCTCCGTTAGTTTCGGGATGAAAAGCGGTGGAATTAATCTTTTTAATTTTTAAGAACTTGCAAAGGTTTTGGAAAACAGCGCTCATAAAATTGGTACCCTGATCAGTCAAGATCGATTGAGGGCAGCCATAGATGCATATGAAATGTTTAAGGAATGTATCGGCAATAGTTTGGACTTCCTGATTTGGTAACGGAACCGCAATGGCATATTTAGTAAGATCGTCCATGATCGTTAAAATGTGTTTATTTTGCTGATAACTTGATAGTAAAGGACCAACAATATCAAGAAAAACTCTTTCGAAAGGTTTAGGAGATGTCGAGCTTATTGCCTAGGCATTTTTGTTGGACGATTAATTTTATTTTTTATTTTTGACATGAAACATCCCCCACATTTTCGGGAAGTAATAATATCATCGCATCCTTTTATACGTTCGCTGAATTCCTTGATGACCTCCAACGGGAGTGTCATGGAATTCCTTTATAAGATTTAATTGCTCCTGAGCATCAAAAATTTGTATTACACTTGGTGTTTTTTCATTATTCTCAATTGTTCGAGGAATAGCTTGCTGTTTGCTTTGTGCTCGTGTACGAGCTAGGTCCTGGCATCGGCATTTTTATTTAGTGCACCAGGTTTATAGGAAATTTCGAAATCTCATATTCCTCTAATTCTAAACGCCATCACATTAGGCGAGATGACGGATTTGACCTACCAAATAACCAAATGTATGGCTTATGATCGCTAATAAGTTTACATTTTTTCCCATACACGTACGGTCGGAACTGTTTTATAGACCAAACAACCACTAACAATTCTAATTATCGAATAATTTTTTTCAGCTTTAGTCAAAGTACGGCTGGCAATAATAAAAGGTTTTTCGTAATTAGGAAATTGTAGGATTGGCGGCTTAATGATTTTCGATTTAAGAATTTTAAACGCGCAATTTTGGAAAAATTCTTAACAAAGCGTCTGTAGTAACCTACAAATCCAAGAAATGCTCTAACATCTCGTTGATTTTTAGGCTCTGGATAGTTCACGACGACATTTACTTTACCTGGATCAGGCTTAACACCATCGGGTCCAACTATATGTCCCAGATATGTCAACACTTGGCGTTCGAATGAACTTGCGTAGGCACTCAAGAACTTCTTGAAGCCTTTGATTATCCTGGTATAAGTTTTGCCCTTATACGCCGATATCATCAAGATATACCAGGCCTTTAATTTTAACGTAAGAACTGTATTCATAAGATTTTGGAAGATTGCGGAAGCCCGTTTTAACCCAAAAGGCATGCGATTGAAATGAAAATGACCATCGATGGTGTTGAAAGCCGTTGCTGGCCTCGCTTCATCATCAAGTGATACTTGGTGGTATCCGTTAGTCATATCCAAACTGCTAAAGTAAGATGCCCTTTCCAGTTGGTCTAATATATTCACGATATTGGGTAAAGGAAATGCACGGTCTAGTCTGATATCATTTAAGTGTCGAAAATTGACAATAACTCGCGATTTACGCGAGCCCTCATTAGATTTTTTGGGACGCACTAGACCGGAAAATTCCAAGGGCTAGAGCTTGGTTCAATTATTCCTTGACTTAGCATTTCGTCTACTTGTCGGTTTATTTAAGTTTTGATCGCATTCGGCATGCGATATGATTTTTGATAAATAGGGGCATATTCAGAAATTGTTGGTATACTAAGGTAAGCTTTTAAAGGGAAAGTTTCGTAATGAGCCAATTTATCAAGAACTAAATCTTCGCTTGATATTAATACTGATTCCTCTTTAGTATTTATCAAGTTAAGTGAAATTGAATTATCACGAGATTCAACTATTGTATTTCCAACAAATACTCCAGGGACTATTTCTTTTGATAGACACAAGTGTTCAGTATTAATATCAAGCAGTCTAATGCAGTGCTGAATTCGGAATACGTCACAGCTATAAAATGTATTCTAGGTATTCACTACACTAGGTATTTGAAAGCCTATCACACTTCCTGGTTGAACTTGACCGTTGATTCCGGTATATGCATGCTGTAAGAGTCTAGTAAATATTAGTCATACAGTTCAGGAAGAGTTCAGTTCAGTCCTTCTTTACAGCAGCAACTAGAAAATAATTTTATTATGCTTTATGCATATTCGAGATGCTACCAAGTGTGGACATATGCCTTGTAATTGTGAACTGATTGAGCTGTTCAGAACAGTTGATCACATTAAAATAAAAAATAATTGGGTGGCGTTTTAAAGCGGAAAATTTCTTGAAAAATCCAAATATTCGTCATAATACCTGCTACACTATGACCGACTCCAGGAGTTTTGGATATGTTGTCAAGTGTGGACCTATGTCGCTTAATAGTGGCCGGATTTAGCTGTACGGAAGTGTTAACTACGGTAAAATAAAAAAATTTTGGTTGGCTCCACACAAGTTTAATCACAAACTTTTAGAAAAATTGAAATATGTTCCAGGATTCTCAGAGATGTGTGGGTGGGCATATATCTCTTAATAAGAAGGCATTCGGCTGTTCGGAACAGTTAACTCTATTTAAATAAAAATATTTGGGATGTCTCGACATAATCGTCCAAATACTAGCTACACTATGACCGATTCCAGAAATATCAAAGAATTAACGAGGTGTAGTTATATTTCGTTTAATAGTGGACAAATTGAGGAGTTTAAAACTTTGTAACATATCCAAGATTCCAAGAATCGGCCATAGTGTAGCAGGTTTTTGACGAATTTTTGAATTTTTGAAAAAGTTGCTCCCCTTGTGTGGAGCCACCCAAATGTTTTTTATTTTACCGCGGTTAGCTGTTCTGGGACTCCGGGAATCGGCCATAGTGTAGCAGGAATTTTGACGAATATTTGAATTTTTCATAAATGTGCTGCTTGTGTAGAGCCACCCAAAGTCATTTTACTTTTATATGATAAAATGTTCTGAACAGCTTTAATTTGATCACCATTAGACAACTGATGTCCATATACTTGGTGACATCTCTGAGAATTTCATATATCCTCAATCGTACACCTCAGTTTGCAAGAACATCGGCTCTTTCATAACACGCAATCAGTAGGCGTGAAGGTATCCTTGGAAGAATTATCTCCCTTCCACAAGGCTGAAGGTACTCATACAATATTTCTACATACACATTGCTACGAGTTCTCCCATCCTGATTAATTAATTACAACCCACCCCAGGAATCAGAGAATAGCGCTACTCGCCTCTTCCGTTCATAATTCCTTTCAATTCTGCTTTCATTATACAGATACTGTCATGTAATCTTACAATTTGCTCTTTTAGCATTAAAGGAATAAAAATTCCTAGACTTCCGCATGTGCAAAATAATTCATTAGCATTTTACAAAACCCATTCTTAGCCCCCACAAATCACTCATGATCTTTATTTCCTTTTGTAATTGTTCCCTCGTTGCAATCTCTAGACTACAGAAAGTGTATTAGGGTTGTATTAATGCCCCTCAATAGCACTCTGGCATATGCATTCTCCACAGTCATTAGCTTTTTAAACCCAACCTTGGACCCATCATCTTAAACACTCATTCCATACGCAATTTCGTATGGCACTACCGCCTTTCGTAACTTATCATTCACATTAGGATGAGCTCTCCATTTCAGTTTGCTTACCCTTTTAATCGCATTCCATCTGCTCTTCCATATGCACTTTAACATGCAATCGCTATCAATCCGAATTCTCAAATACCTAGTTATGTTTACACACTCAATTCTCTCATTATACACTTGCATCACGACCATACGATAAGTTCTAGAAGCCATATCATAACATTTCCTCGAGTTTCAGACATTCTGTTAACTGATCCATGCATTCCTGATCCCGATTCACGACTTCCTCGATGGTCCTCTCTTTACTCATCAGGTCATCTGTAAATTAGAAAATAACCTTGTCCGAGAAGTTAAACCTATGAATCGAGCTCGTGCACAGATTAAAGAGAGTCGGTGAGATTTTACTACCTTGGAGGTTGCCTAGACTTACCGCTTCTTCCATCCTATATACATGCTACCACACAACATTAACTTACTCTTAGGCCTAAATCATATGCCCATTGAATATCCAATGACACAGCATGGTTCTTCTCCTTTTGTACTTAACAAACCAACTTTCCCTGGCATTCATCAGCAGAGTAGTTTCGAAGGATTCAAATGGTGGTTTCCGACAACAAATTACCCGCATTTTATCCATTCGTAAATTCATCATACTATTCACGATTTTAACCAAAAAGTTCGACATATATATTTCCCAGTAATTTGCTGATTGGTTTCTATCCCGATCCCTTTTTTGGAATATTTATTCCTCCGGTTTCGTTTGATATTTCCGGTACCTGAATACACTAGCATACTTGATTCAGAATTCGAAAGAAAGCCGTAGTAGATTTTGATGTTTCTTAAACTTCTCGATTCTCATCCCATTCAAACTCTTTACACATTTCGTTCATCAATTATCTTTCAATATTAGATCGAGCAGCTCAACGCTCTCATTTTGTCACTTCGAGGAAAGCTGCAGATGTCTTGAAAACTGCATACGCAACCGAAAGGAGTTATGAGCTGAGTTGAAACTAATTGGCAAGCCAAGCATTAACAGTCTAACAGTGGACGTGTTTCTCAGTGCTGACTAGAACGACCATCTGATACTTCATTTGAGAATCAATATTCGAGGTAAAACCGGATGAACGAATGAAGTATTGGTTTAGAATATGAGGCAGCCAGATCAAATTTACCAACTGATTCAGTAATGTGGCGCAAGCTGGATTGAGAGGATTTCACGCACATAATGCCGATAATAAGAGAAGAGTTGATCCAACAAGTGTTGAACTAGGTGACATCAAAAGTCAAAGAAGATCGTTTAGATGCGGGAAGTTAGGTCCCTACATAAGAGAATGTAAGAAACGAGCCTGATTTCCAAGAAACGCAATAAAAAACTGGCGATAATAGCGAAGAACGGGAATATGAAAAATCACAGAGAGTTTAAGAGGAAAATGCTCAGTCCAAGACGAACAAGTCTGAGACTGCGAGAAGAAAGTAGCGAACGAAAAAAGACGAGAAACGATCGATTTAAATGATTCGATTCTAATTTAATGAAATTAGAAAGGTCCTTACAAAATTATCAAGAGGATCAGCAATGATGTGTGATGCACAGATTTAAAGTGAGAGTAATGTTACGAATTCTATTCTACACACGTATAATACTCGGTTAAGATGAACATCTGTAACCAAGCCAAAAGTTTCGATCACATCGATGTTGTCGTGTAATTGGGAATTGAATTTTAGTATGGCACCCCAAGCGGTGAGAGTCACACATTGAAAATACTGGGCTTACAAACGGCATTAAGAATAAAGGGTAATTAATGACGTAGAACGTTCGCGAATATACCTAAAAGCAAGTGATTTTCAATTGCAATACAGAAACATCGTCAGATGCAATAAAAGGAATAAACTCGAACAGTGATAGACAAGTATATAAGAGCGAGCAATTTGCGACGCAGAGACAGTTATCATTTAACCAGTAAACAGTGCAAGTTAAGAACAACAGTAAAAGTGAATTATTGAGCAAGTAAAAAGAGTGAAATTAGTGCAAATTCCAGTGCGAATCCGTATCGAACGCCCGAAACTCGCAACATTTATTAAATTCTTCACTCAAGCAATAATCCCCTATTTTACTCACTTGATACATAATCTCGTATTATAACATTTACCTGTAAAACCACCAACTTGCGGCAAAGCATATATTCATGTAAACTTGACCATTAGCGACCTACGGATATTCAATCCATATGGATAAACTGAGAGTTTATTGATTTTTTTGGCTTCAGTCGTATTCAAAATACCGCATCCTTTTTAAATACATAACATCCTTTTCGGATCATGAATTAATTTATAAGTCTACTACATAAACCAATATTCTTCGTATGGATACGTATGCATGTACGAGTATGTATGATTTATGTATTTGCTCTGC
The DNA here is from genome assembly GCA_963691935.1 of Nephrotoma guestfalica. Taxonomy (NCBI): domain Eukaryota; kingdom Metazoa; phylum Arthropoda; class Insecta; order Diptera; family Tipulidae; genus Nephrotoma; species Nephrotoma guestfalica. The sequence continues at coordinate 233,143,871 of OY829915.1, read as the reverse complement.
TCATTTTTACGACTTTTTTATAAATTTTGTGAATAAAAAAACATTTTATGGCCTAAAGGAGACAAATAAATTCATTTCATCTTAACATAAGGATATTGAAGGTACCACGCTATCTACAAACTCGTTATATTCTATTAAATTATCACATTCATCAAGTTTTGAGTACCCCTCTTACAGCTCACATGAACGATATCAAACTCATACCTTCGATTTTAAAGCATTTTACTGCTTTGCAGATATTAAAGATGTTTATAGGAATATATTTTCGTTTGTTTTGTTTTTACGAAGGGGAGGGGGGAGGGGGTGGAGAGGGTCAGTATATACGCTTCGCGACACTTGATTACCCCCACTTGAAACATTTTCGTAGAACCTAAGATAATGCGAGTATTATTTGAAATTTTTTCATCACCTGGGTTTCTATCTTACCTAACTTTGCAATAATTAATACACACACCTGCATGCAATGCGAAGTGGAAGGCCCCATTTCGATTCTTTTGCTTATTTAAACTGAGACACTTAATTACCCTCATCACTTTGTTTTTGACGGCGAAGGCGTAAGGTGCGTGTAAATAAATTTAGTTGTGTTCAGTTTAATAGTTTATCATCAATTTATTAAGTTTATTACCAGCTGCAGTTAGTAGTGGTGAAAATGGATCGAGAAAAAACCCTAACCAAGGTAGATAATTATTCCAATCGTGCGATTTCCAAAAAAATGGTCCAGAAAAATTACGGAAAAAATCGATGGGGTCGCACAGCAAGGGCGACAAGAGAACGGGACCATAGAGCTATTTTGCGCGAAGCTTCCAATTCGATTCTACCTGCAAAAAAAATAAACCAGAAAATTGGAGTCTCAGCCAGTGTCCATACTGTTCAGATGCTGTATAAGATATCTGAAATTTCTCAGCGGAAAATAAGCGATTTCGCTACTCGCCGCAAGTGGCAACACCATCACAAAAGAGAATTTATTTTGTTATGTAATTACCAGCGGACATTTTTTATTCATTTTGTATCTCTTTTTCACTAAATAAAACATCCCAGCAGAATAAAATATTAAATTGATTGATCTCCGAGGTAAAGGAGCTCGGTAAATGAAATCTTGAAATTTAACAATATTTCGTCTTTCCGCTATTCTAAAAGAATGACGATAAAATTTGGGTAGTATAGTATTAATCAGGGATTTTAAAGTAAGTTTTGGGCAAAACTCTGGGATCTGTTGATGCTGGACTAAACTTGGCCATTTCATAATCAATCCTTTTGAAAATTTTAAAATGTTAATTAATTTATTTACAGTTGTTGGCCAATATCTCAAAAACTTCCACTAGTAACCAATACTTTCGGTTGTTTTTCTCATAGCTTAGGTCATACTGAGACTTCGAGGAAAACTTGGGGAAAATTAATGGATTAGAGTTTTCACTATAATTTTTTGATTTTCTGCGGCCATATAAGTTATTTTCAGATTCGGTTGCTAGTGTAAGATTTTGAGATATTGACCAAAAACTGTAAATAAATTAATTAACATTTTATTAAAATTTTAAAGGATTGGTTATGAAATGGCCAAGTTTAGTCCAGCATGAACAGATCCTAGAATCTTGTCCAAAACTTACTCTATAATCCCTGGCCAATATATTTCCAGGAGTGCCTTACTTCGGAGATCAATCAATTTGTGATTTTAAGGATCACTTTTAATATTTTATCCCGCTGGGATGTTTTATTTAGTGAAAAAAGACACAAGTTGAATAAAAGATTTCCGCTGGTAATTACATAACAAAATAAATTCTCTTTTGTGATGGTGCTGCCACTTGCGGCGAGTAGCGAAATCTCTTATTTTCCGCTGACAAATTTCCGCTATCTTATACAGCATACTGTTCAGAGGATAATAAAAAGTGTTCACATCTCCGGCGACAAAAACTTATGAAAAAACCACGTTTGCTCCAGCAACATAGACGTGCTCGATTGGAATATTGCCGTGAACATATGCATTGGAAGGAAATATGGTTCCAGATTATTTTTTCGGACGAGAAAAAGTTTAATTTAGATGGTCTCTAGAAGTGCAAAAAGTCAATTTTGGCGTTTGAAGGCCATCGTTGGATTCGGACATTTCCAGCAGGATGTTGTGATTGAATCAATTTGCATGAACGAAATATTTGTCAGTTCCGTATACAAAATATTAATAGTAAAATTCAACTTCCATATTTATTTGGGCCAACTAGACTTGGTACTATTTTGAAAATATAAATTACTAGCAGACTCGACAGACGTGGTCCTGCCCGAAGCAGGATTAATGGGCTCAGCAAACGTTTTTTCGATATTCAAATTTAGACTAAGTGACATTTCAGTATTTTCGCTTCGTCATTTTATGATTTGTTACCCAAAGCAAAATTAAAAAACGAATACAATTTCCCGTTATCTTGCGCCATTCAATTCTCGGGTCATGGCCGGAAAATATATTTTTTATCCATGATATCTTTTCTCCCTGCTCTTTCGCGGTCCATTTGCCCGTCCTACTTTACGCAATTACTACCAACTCAGAGACGTACGCCTTTAGGACCGATTTAAGTCACCATCTGCGCATTGCAGCCTATAACTGTAACAGCCAACTGTTACAGCCAACTGTTTTTGTGCCAACAATTGAGGTATGAATCCAGTCAATACTGTTTTCAGTGGTTCGACGATGACATCGGTGGCCCGTCGGTGGCTCGTTGACGCGCCTGTCTTTGTCTCAATGCATTAGCTCGTTTAAACCTTCGAAATTTATATCAGATTATGAAGGGAACATGAATACACCATCCCTTAGAACCTTTCTACAAGAATATGACATCCAATTACACCACACCTCGTCATATTCATCAACAGGAAATTCACCATTAGAACTACTGCATTCGACCTTGCAGTAACTCATTAAAATAGCCCATATTCAAACGCCTCAAGAGAGTATCAAAAATTGGATGCATAATTGCATCCTCTCGTATAATAACACCATACATTCGGCGACAAAATTCACGCCTTTCGAGCTTTTAACGGGTTACTACACCATTTTAGGGCAAGCTATCGATCCTGCGTATCCGCAAATGCGCAGGAGTACCTGTTCAACCATACCTTATCATATGATGAGTTATGCAAACGGATGAGTGATCGAGTCAAACCTCTCAATTTAAAAGTGAACCAAACCATCCATGTTCGCAACAAAAAACTATCGAATGTCTGTCTTAACGAAAGATGGCAAATACCACAAAAACTGAAAAAGCAACCTTTGCAGGTGTCCTTTAACCATGAGTCAAACACTCAGGGTAACCAACCTGGTGGACAACAGCAACAAGAGCTTGATACCAATCAGGCTAGGCCAGGCCCGAGTCATCAATAAGTATACGAGAATAATCCACATAATCAACGTCCAGCATTATAAAGAAAAACTTCGCACAATTCAGGCCAACATTCATCTGGTAGGGAAATCCATAAATAGTAACAAAGAGAATTCGTACGCTTTCAGAAATAAAATGGAAATTCTCGAACATAAAAATAGAGAAATAGACGAAAACATCAACCTTTTGAAACCTACACGGATCAAAAGAGGCCTCATTAATGGATTAGGTTCCCTAATCAAAGACACAACGGGAAACCTAGATCAACATGACCTACAAAAAATCGGTAACGCATTGCACAATCTCCACCAAAATCAGAATAAATTAAACGAACAAAACAATGCTCAAATTGCAATTAACCAAGGAATGATTGATAGATTCAACGGTAAGCAGAAGTACGTAAGGAACAGTAACAACAAAATTACAAATACAGGGTGTCCGCCGGGAAGGTATACTACTTTGTTTTGCCGCCATTTAGGCGAATATTAGTATTGACAGTTCATACTTGACTGTCGTGAAGTAGACACGTGGCAAATTCTTCCACAAGACCATTTATGCCACCGTACATATGCCAATAGGATGTTACAGCTCGCCCATGACAACCCCGATTTTCATGGAAAAATCATAATGAGTGACGAGGCACATTTTCATTTAAATGGATATGTGAATAAACAGAATAGTCAGTTCTGGGCAATGGAAAACCCTCACATTATTCATCAGTCACCTTTACATCCATTAAAAGTGACAGTCTGGTGTGCAATTTGGTCAGGAGGAATCATTGGACCTTACTTCTTTCAAAATGAAAACGGCGTAACGGTAACTGTGAATGGGGAGCGATATCGTGATATGATTGAAAACTTTTTAAAGCCACAACTGCATACTGTGGGCTTGATTAACATGTGGTATCAACAAGACGGTGCCACATCGCATACAGCCAGGATTACAATGGAATTACTGCGAGAACTCTTTCCACAACAAGTTATTTCAAAAAATGGTGATGTTGATTGGCCTCCACGGTCGCCTGATTTGACTGCTCCGGACTTCTTTTTGTGGGGATATCTAAAAAGCAAGGCTTATGCAAACAAACCAGAAACGCTTGAGCAACTCAAACAAAATATTCGTGATGAAATTAATGAAATACCGCGTGAAATGTGTGAGAATGTAATGAAAAATGTGCTCAAAAGGACTCGCATTTGTGAGGCTAACAGAGGCGGACATTTATCTGATATTGTATTCCATACATAATTGCCGACATTAAATAAAACATTTATCAATATAAGATCCATTCTCATTCATTTAATCAAAAATCATAAACAAACAAAGTAGTATACCTTCCCGGCGGACACCCAGAAATCTTAAACCCTAATAACATTTTTGACTTACTAACTCTACAAGGATACTACAATCAATCCAAAATTATACTAAGCATACAGGTACCATCCTTTTTAGAATCAGTATTTAGTTATTACAATATTAAACCTATCCCCTCCAAAAACCAATTGATTACCTCCATCCTTTCACTTAACATCATGCTAGATGAACAAAATTACCAATTCATTCTTGGACCATGCAACGAAGTGGAGAACACATATTATTGCCACAAACAATCACTACGATCGATATCGCATACCTGTATACCAAACGTCCATACTAACGTCGATCTGGAGGACGAGATTAGTGAACTTATTAGTGGAACATTATACATAGCTACAATTGGCGAGCTGCCATTTACTTCCACATACCAGCAAAGGATGAAATCCATCCGAGGCCAATCAATAATCGAATTCAATAACTGTGAAATCAATATCCAAGGCAATCAATCAATATACAACAGTACAACAGTAACGCCATATTCTTAAATGGCAGAATGTCAACTAAATAAATGACAGCGTACTTGACGTTTATCTTTGACAGATGTCGGTATACAGATTTCTACTTTATCAACCTCGAATTGGATAACCCTTTACATCTACGAATAGGATGAAATAATCTTACTACCATATCACGACGTTGAAAGTCATCATCTTATACCATCGTTGTCCCTCCCCAAAATGACAAATTGGACATTAGAACATAGGGAACACATACAACTTCTACAGGAACAAGCTTTTTCTAACACAATTAGAAGCTATAGCACATCCGGAATTGTAACAATCATCATTATATCAATAATCATCTATTTCATCTGGACGAGATTCTACAATTTAGTGAGAAGCAAAATAACATCTGACGAGACACAATCGGGTAGCCCACAACCGGCCACAATAACTCCAGTAGTTCCAGCTTAGAGTTGATATCAGCTGTTATGCTTTCACAAACACGTTTTATGCGTGCTTACGTTCTTCTACGTAAGGCAAGTTGTCTATGCCTTCGTAGTTTAACAATAACGTGTATAGTTTTCCTTATATCTGTTGTAGATATCCGCGACTTCTTCTCTCGTTTTTTCCAGGTGGGCTTTTGTTCTTCTATGCATATCTGTTCGCCCAGATCATTTTGTTCTTTCAGCAATTTGTCCTTTATAATTTCTCGTTTTTGTTGTTGTACAGCGTTACCTTTTCACCAAACGTGATTCTTTTTTCTCGAAGGACCAATAAAACATAAAATTAAATAAATATTTTCGTTTGCAAAACTACTTTTGCCAGAGTTTTTCATTATATAACGGTTTTTACTAATTATAAATAAAGACATGCCAATTTATTTGGATGATATATTCAACCGAGTGTTCCCAAACTTTCCACATCAAAATCGGCCTGAAATTTTTTCTAGAGGTGCCCATCACCAATCACAATCACTTACTTGACCGGAAACAAAAACCAATGTTGTGGTTTACGAAATTAAGGCCTACGAGTATAAGAAAGTATATCATTGTGCCAAAACAACTAACGAGGTTCACTAAAACTACAAAAGGATCCTAACATGGTAAAAAAGGAGAAACGCACAAAGTTAGCTTTGTATACATTTCTGTGATAAAGCGATGAGGGGTCTTGTCTTTATTTGTTTTTCGAAAACTAAATTTCTGGAGCAGAGGAATCGTCTAACTGATTACTTAACCGTATACCACCAAGCGATGGAACGCCTTCACATGTAGTAAAGTAGCACGACGGCCGTAAATTGCTCGGGCTAATAAATGAAATCATGTATTTTGGGCATATATAATTTATGCCTCAGCGAAATGCATAGCTGACATGTACAAAAACGCACAATATCAACAAAATTGTACTCTTACTTGTGAATAGACTGACATACAATTTACAAAGTGATTAAACAATTCGCGTTACAAAATAGTTTTTCCATAAAACGTAGCTGCTTGTTATACAAAGTTTTTATCGAGCTTTTTATCGACCGTTTTTATAAAAAAACGGATATTGCATTGTTTTCAGTAAAGTTTTGAATTGCAACAAATTATTGTGGATTTTTGATAGTTTTAAAACTGTTGACGGTATACGTCATACGCCCGCGATGTTGTAGAGAAATGGGAACGATAATGCATTGAAACTATGTATGTATATTTATAATTTTCCAACCCAATTTTTTATTAAACCGGAACAGACACATCGTACGCAGCAGCATAATACCACAGTGGCACAATAAACATAAATATCTGTACCACATTTACCGTATACAAAACTCGCATTCTGAATATAAACAATGTTAACCGATGAGCACAATGGCCTTGTGCATAACACCCCAAAAGGTCAAAAAACAATTTTCTTTTATTATTTCCTCCAAAACTGAATCACATTATGTTGGAGATAAAATAACCTATATCATTTTCCGTTTTTCTTCCGTTGCGCTATTATTCTATTTTGCACAGTACAGTAGATTTTGCAAAAATTGTTTTCATTATTAGCGACATAATAAGGGACGGTTGGTACGAGTACAATGTGCTGAGTCGAAGAAACTCAGTTAGTAGTTTTAAATAGAAATTTATTATTCGACGTTCAATAAAATATTATTGACCGGAAACTTATAAAATCCTAGGATGTTGCTATCTTGAACTGATTTGCCATAAATTTATGGGTCACACCTAGTAAAACGATTTATTATGGTAAAACAGGTCAATAACAATTATTACCTGCTAACTGATATCCTAGTTTTTGGTATCAAATCACAAACAACATAAGCAAGAGTGTCTCAGCGAGAAACACACATTTCTGATTCCCCTCCTAACTAGAAAATAGAAATGAACTTTTTGAGAGCTTGCCACTTACCAAAGTTGCTAGTTTTACCGGTGCCTAAATTATGAGTTTAATATTTAACCCGACGTCAAAACATTTGGAATTAATATTGTGTTGGTAAACGAAACTAACCTGCTTTTGTCTGTTGGGATAATTTCGGGTTCTGGTTCTTCCAAAATGTTGTTTAGATTTCGTTATTGTTAATCTCGTTCATTTTATTGGGTGCATTTGCCACAACATGCTTTTCCACCAACTACATATGTATAGACTTCCGACAGGCATATGACAGTATGTCATGTTTGTTTGTGTGCGTGTGTGTGTGTGTTGGAGTGGGTTCCTATGGATGGTTTAGATTCACAATTGGACCCCGTAGGTGGCACTGCAATCGGGTTCTAGGATTTTTTTTATTGTCTGACGATACTTTTTAGTTTTCTAAGATTTTTCGCATATCAGAACATATAACCCCAAAACTTCAATACCCTAACCCCCCCCCCCCACCACCCCATCTTTCCATATAATTCTACTGTAATTGAACTCCTCCTAAACGGCTGTACCGATTTTAATGAAATTTTGTGTGTGTTTGTGCGTGTGTGTGTGTGTGTGTGTGTGTTGGAGTGACGACTCCATTTGCCTTCCTGATGGTGTTTAAGACTTCTGGGGATTTTGCTTTGCCAGCGGCAAATTTATATACAAGTCCCCATGGGCCTTTATTACCATGTTCCGTAACGTACCGTTGGAAACTATTTTGTTTTGCAATAAATACTTCTTGGAACTCTAAAGCGAGACAATTTTAACTCTTTTGCTATTTGGTTCTGTTCCGCCTAAGCTTGTACATCTAAGAACATCTAAGTTTCCTTAGATTAGAGTTCCACCAACTATTCTGTGTCTTCGCAACTCTCTTCTTAGGAATTGAGTTGTTGCAGACACTGGCTAACTGTGCTGAGATCAGCTCCACACGAGCATCAATTTCATCTACCGAATCTATTTCTGGAAGTACTTCTACACTGTCCCAAGAGCTAATCAAGTGTCTAGCAAATAGACCCCAGTCGGCCATCTTAATGGCGAATCTCGGAGTTTTGCTACTTGCAAGCGGACTGCTCTGAGGCGAGTTTGATAAGTTAAACGTAATGTCTCTATGGTCACTAGATGTCCAACCTTCTCTGACACACCACTCAACTATCGAGCCCAGCAAGGCTCCATTGACTATGGTTAAGTTGATATTGGAGTTCCCATTAGACGAGAACGTCGATGGGTGCCGCTGCACGTTCATTATAAAGAGGTTCATCGGTTAAACAGTCATGCCACATTCTACTTCTTGCATTGAAGTCACCGAGGATCATTACCTTTTTCTGTTGACCCGATAGAGAGCCCCGATTTTGCACATATATTGAAAATAGGTAGAGTGAACCAGCTTCCGATGATATTTCAACACATGTGCAGTGGCTATCGCAGAACTGACTTACTTTCACCATGCTCATGCCAGCATTGTGAATACTAATTGCAGTTTTGGGATTCTCAGAGCAGCCTGTAACTACTCTGGCTGTAGAAGGCGTGCCGCTGATTTGACCATTGACCGAGTGTGCGGTTCTTGCATACATAATATATCTATGTCGTGAGTGGAGATGCGTTCACATATCTCTGACCCGACTATTTTAGCGCCCTGCATGTTGAGGTGGGCGATGCGTAGGTTGCTGTTACAATGTCTTTGATTATGACTAATCATCATGTTTAGTTCTTAATTTCAAACGTTGCACAGCACTTTTGTATGCGTTACACGAAACGCGGCCTACTTGGTGGTCATGAGGTTTTCGCAATTCCTTACAGCTTGCGCAACTGGCTGGTTTGTCTTTGTTGGGACAGACCTTGTAGCCATGACTATGATGTGCACAGTGAGAGCAGGTCTCTGCGCGCGCCCTACAATTATTTACAATGTGACCATATCGCTGGCACCTAAAACACCTAGTTGGAGTCACAAACCCTCTCACACGGCATCGTACTCGCAGTCCACGTGCAGTCTTCCACACTTTAGCAACATGTTTTTGGTTACTGGTTCGACTTCTACCACCCAGTGAGCGGTCTATTTATTTCTTGCACCGGTTCTATACAGAACTTTAAAATCTCTTTAATCTAGGCAGTTTTGGTTTATTAGGCAGTTTTTAACCATGTCGCCATCAAGCTCAGAGCTTACATCAAAGATAATCACTTTAGGTAATATCTTGACAGGTTCTTGTTCGGTGGCTTTTAGACCCACGCCTTCCAACTTGGTGTTTTCCGTGAAAACCTTCAAATCCGAGGAAGAATCAACAGTAACTGCAACACCATTAGGTCCAGCGTTAGTTACATAGTGAATCTTTATGTTAGATTCACTAGGACGTATGATTTCCTTGATTTTCTTGGTAATCTCGGTAGTCGAAAGGCTGGAATCATTATCTCTAGCTGAGATAATTATCCGTTTTGTTTTCGTCTTATTCTGCCAACGCTTTCTGTTTCTCCGTTTCTTGCGTTTCTTACCGACCGTTTGCCATTCATTTTCTTTTTGGTTAGTTACTACTTTTCTTGTGTTTTCTGGGTAGGCAATTGGAACTGAATCCTGTGCAGCCATCTCTGGTGTCTTTTCCACAGTAACCAATAGATTTGGTTTCTGGCTGCAAGTGCACCTATGGTTGCGTGCTTCCTCCAGTTTTGAAACAACCAGATTAGTTTCCGCAACCACCTCTAGAATCTGAATCTTGATATTCTTAATGTGGTTCTTTAATTCCCGAAACTTAGGCTCTGTAAGTTTCGTGTTTTTAGTAAACCCGATCATCGTTTCAAGAGGAACGATTTCCATCATAAGGCTTTCATGGGGTCTTTCGCACGTTGGTGCTAACTGACCACTGCTTGGCAAAGTAGTTTCAACTTCAGCCGTGTCCTCATCATTGCCGAAACGCTCGGCATCCGAGTTAGAATCATTAAGATTCACGTCAAGCTTCACCTTTTTAGGTGCTCGCTGACCGTCAGCTTCTTGCGAAGACTGATCCGGTTTGCGCCTGGAACCCTTACGCATATCTCTGGGTAATTCACTAAAAAATGCTTCCTATATCGCAATCTTCTTTTGAATTCCGATTCATTTTTAGGTTTTCATATTGTTGCTTGGCAAATAATTGCTCCATATGCTTCTAGCCTCGCCAAGAGATCCATATTCTCCTTTTCTAGATCAATAGTTGTTTTACTAGATTCGGCTATTTGCAAAGTAAAATTCCCGGTACCATCATTCATTTCGTGTAATGTTTGTCCAGTACATCTAGGTATAGCGTTAGAAAAAGTATCGGCTTGGTCAGCTACCGAGTTGCTTCTATTTTTCTTTATCGGTGATTTTTGTAAATTTGATCTTCTCTGGAACGTGTTCCCTGATAATACAATAGATGGCCCTCATCAGAATCCATAGGGCCACTCTCCACAGAGAGTGGATTTACCAATGTTGATATTGGTGTACCACCTGGGGTATTATTTCCTTTTGGTTTTACCATTGCATAGTTTTGATTGACTAATTAGCTATTCTGCTTTACTACTGCGAAGGGAATGGGTACCACAACCGTTCGTTCTGTGAACATTGCAGAATACATCGTGGAGGCTGTCAATCCCGTACTCCTAATTTTTAATGTACCATCTTTTAAACTACAACAGCATCATCGAATTATCTAAACAAAAACCACTTTTGATGGCTATTACATCTACACGCGGCAACTCCCTTATGATGCGTCAGACTTTTATAATTTTAGCGCAGTCTTAGAGACCGAAACGGATATAACAAGTTTTTTTTTGCTATTTTCTTAATCTTTGATTAATTATTATGTTACTACTTGTTACCTTTAATCGTACAGTGAATAAATAAATATTTATATTTTCAATTTGTTGCATGTTAAATGCTACGCATATCACACGTTCTTGTTCAAAGCCCAACTTCAATATTTAATTTATATTTGCATTACAACGAAATTATACGTCAACTATAGTAATTCACAATAATAAGGTAAGTCTGTTTAAACACATTAATTATCCGATTCGAAGAGAGTCAATGTCAACAATAGTGTTAAGTACCATAACATGTCAAGACAAAATGTTGAGTATAATATTTCTTGTATTCCATGACATCAGGGGATTTCATTGATTTCGTTGAATTTGATTCACACATCAAACCAAACAATAAGAAATGGTATTTTGGCTCCGTCAACCATGAAAATCTTGATTTCACAGATGAATGGCACACCAATGTATACAGCGGTACATCATCTGGGTAAAATATGTAAAACTGATATCTTTTTTAATACAACAATTTTATTAAACTTATAATTCCGACTACATGCTGTTTCGATGGTCAGGCACCGAAATTACCTCTAACAACAAAATTACAAATGAAACAAACATAAAAATAATTAAAAGCTTCAACATTAATTGAACATGTTCATATTCGATTGCAGTTAAATCCTCGTCCGTACCGGGCTTCATATTCACTTCATAAAGACCAATAACCTGTTTGAACAAAAAATATAGCACGCCTGATGTACGAAGCTGCGTGATAACTCTAGATATTTGCCGTGTATATTTGAACGTAGTTTTGGTTGGCATTGCCCGATAAACCGGATAATAGTCATCCTTAAACACGTATATTTTACAAGGCGGAATCCCATCGTGCAACTCAAAAATTTCATCGTACACGTCATCATCGGTGTTAAAATAAACGGTTTTCTCTCGATTACAAATGCATTCAGTAAAGTCGTATTCCTCAATCCCGTGCGTGGGACAATTTCCACCGTTAAATATATCCAACTGTTCGTGATCTTCCATTTTCAATTGTATATACGACCCCGGCGGAACACACAATGAATATTCCGTTTGCAATAAAATTTGATCAAGATCATGGAATGGTAATTGGAGTTCTTTTACCGTCAGTTCGGCAGTTAAAAATGTGGAAAATGCGCCCATTATCAGTAACATAAACAGTGATATGAAAAAACATCCGGCTCGAAGTGATACGGTCATCAATGTACTATTTGGTACTTCTGCCATTCCCAATGTAAAATACAAAATTTCCATGTAGTTGATAGTCGATTTTTTGATAAAATATTTATACGTGCCGAGAACAAAGCAGCTGGCAATAAGTGTTCCTAGAACGGCACACCACACATTCGGCTCAAATACACGAACAAAAAATGTCGATGAAAAACCGGCACTTGGCTCACGCATATACAATTCATGTTTAACCGGAATCGTTGGATGAAGTTGTGGATCGTCGCTTACTCCAAACGCCACCGCTAAAAAATCAATCGTTTCATTCTCGATTCTCGTAAACAGTTGCCCAGGTTTTCTTGTCTCAAACGATACTAAATTAAAATGCAACGCATCTCGGATATATTCAGTCAGCTTAATCTCGTATTTAAAACCGTGCTTGTCCATTATGAGCGACTGAAAGTTGGGATGACATTTAAACAAATTTATGTGAACATTTCCCGATTAGCTAAATAAACACTTACCCCAACCGTAATATTCTTTCCGGCGATCGAATCCTCGGCAACAGAGTCGTATAACTTTTCATTTAATCCCACCAAATTGTTAGTGGTTTCATCGAACACAAAAACATTGGCCTCGATATTGTAAGGTTTTTTTCCGCGTAATGGATTTTTAAAACTTAATCGGGTTTTACGTAGTTTGTCAAAGAAGAACATTTTTTCACTGAATGCGGCTTAAACAGGTATAAATGTATGAAAGTTACTCAACTTGCATGTACACCTGTAAGTAATACATTTTTCAATTAATTATGTATTGCTATTTAAAAACCGGACATGCTAACACTGTAACCAATTTAAATAGATTTTTTTTAACACAAGAACCGACAATGTCTCACTAACGAAACAATGTGGTAGTCAGATATTTTATAAAATAGTAAATCTTTTTCAAAATAAATGTTACATTGTTCACCACCTTTTAGAAAGTACCGTGTAAAGGTTCATTAAATGTTTAGAGCTAAACGATTTTCTAAAACTAAATGTGAAGTTAGATCACTAAATTTTTGTGGCAGGCCACACGCACCTATACTACTCTGGTTTAATGACGCCCACGAGAACGTTTTCGTTACAGACCTGGCAGTGAATATAGCTCAATTGTCTGGGTCTGTAAACAATGCTTCAGGCAACGTATTGCGGCATAAGCATAATTTTACTTGTTATAAGAAGATTAACAACACAGCAGCTCAAAAGTGCCGCTGCGGAGCACCCTTTATGCTCAGTCGCCCGACAGTCATTCTCGTCGCTTTTGGAAAGCATTTGAAGAAAAAAAATTTCTCAAACGAGAACCAGGTAATAAATGGATTAATCCCTTCAATCCATCAAATTTAACCACTGATGAACATCCCGAATTCGATATCGTTGAGATCACTCGAAAAGTAAGTGTCGATATGCTCAATACAGTCGAAATTAAAAGTCAGTAGGCTGCGTGTTATCTGCTGCTCCTACCAATGTCTATGTGTTCTTCAGTCGTACTCTACATATATTCCAACTTATTGTCCAGTAGAACGTCATCACGCGAAAAAACACGAATACAAATGTAAACCGAAGATATAGACGAGGGTTTGTTAAATATCAGAAATGATCAGCCGATTTCAAAAATCTGTGTTAGACACAGGCTGCTTCAATCTACACAGTGGTGAAATAAACGAGCCAGTCGTAGAATTATTCGGTATTGGAACTACGATATTGGTACAGACCAGCATATATAGGGTGTCACAATAATCGGTTCAGATTTGACAGAATCTTTTGACAGAGTCTCGGTATATTATTTCTAGTCGACGAAATGGGTCGCTTAACGCTTCAACAAAAGTGGGAAATGTTGGAAATTTACTTCCACAACAAAGCCAATTGGTTCGAAATCGCCACAAAATGTCATACAAAACTTGATGAAAACACGGGACTCACACTCAACAGTATCAAGAAGTTTGTGCATAAAGTGCGTGATACGGGCCACACCGCGGTTGCTTAAAATGTGCACCAACGGCCGTGAACATCAATTCGTCATTGTGCATCATAAATGAACATCAGCCGGTCTTCCATGCAACGAATTCTGCGTAAAGTTCTTTGCTTGTGGCCCTATAAAGTTCAATTGGTCCAGCAATTGAAGTCCCGTGACCATCCGTTTCGATATCGATTCGCTGTGTGGGCCTGCGACAAACTCGAAATTGATGAGGATTTTGCTCAAAAAATCAACTTTTCGTACGAGGCGCATTTCCATCTCGGTGTGTTCGTAAACAAACGAAATTGTCACATTTGGGCACAATGCATCCATTGCGTGTTACTGCTTGGTGCGGCTTATGGCGTGGTGGTATTATTGGGCCATATTTCTTCGAAGATGAGGCCGGCGTGACCATTTCGGTCAACGGAATCATCTTCCGCCACATGTTAACATCTTTATTGTAGCCATTTCTTGAAAATTTTGGTTTGGACATATACATACGCTACACATCGGGCGTTTCGATAGCGAAACTGCGTCAAAAATTCGATGGCCGCATTATCAGTCGAAATGATAACGTGAATTGCCGGCTAGGAGCTGTGATTTGTCGCCTTTGGATTTTTATTTGTAGGGTGCCGTGACGGACAAGTGTTATACGGAAAATCCACAAATCATTTGCCATAAATAACCAGAAGAATTGTACTTTCAAACAAAAAAATAAATTTGGAAATATATTAAGCCGTTTTGGTTTTATTGAATTTTAAGTCTGAACTTCTTATTGGAGACCCTTTACAAGTCATCAATAACATACCGTGCTACGACATTAAAATCATTGTGGGTGACTTTAACGCAAAAACCAGTAGGAGTGCAGAAAATATGTCGCACATCGGTCCTAAAGTCTGCGCCTAACTAGTAACAATACCGATAAACGCGTCACCAACCTGGTAACAATGTACAATATACTCATAGTTGTATCAAGAACGTTTTTCCCACAGAAGAGAATGCACAAAGTAACGTGGTGATCGAATGATGGAAGAAGGAAAAACCAAATCGATCACGACATGGTGTCTAAGAGACGCTTCACCAGCATATTCGACGTTAGATCTTACAGAGGTGCATACATGGACAGTGTTCATGTGCTTGTCATTTTCAAATATAAGTGCGAACCGTCATCTACGATCAATAGACAAACTATCACTAACTATTTAGAGCGGCACGCTATACAGTCAGCCATAACCACAGCGGCGCAAATTACTATCGGTAGAGGACCTCCGAATGAGGAGATCTCTCGTCGTCGAAAATAAACAAAAGCTTCGTACAAAACAGTTGGCTCGCAACACTAGAAACATTCTAGCAGATTATTTCCGCGCTAGGGAAGCCACGACTAAATACTTTCGACAAAAGATGCGCGATCATATGAGATCACACATCGAAAACATCTGCATCCAAGCTCAAGACTTCCACCCAAGAAGTACAGCTGGAATGGAGAACTGAGAACAAACGCGACTCATGTTTTCTCAGTATGGCAAACCTACTTTCAAAATCTGTTAAATCGGAATGATGAAGTGACGCCATTACAGCTATAGCTTCTTCACAATGGAGCAAGTACTTGCGGCTATTAGTTGATAGAAAATGTAAAGGCACTCGGTCTCGATGGAATCCCCGCAGAATTGATGAGGCGTTTGAGGCGTTACTCTTGCAATAAATATATACAATCTCATCGTCACTATATCTCGTGTTATAGCTCTGTTGAACACTGTTTACAAAGTGTTTGCTAATGTTGTACTTGCCAGACTCATCCCTTTCGCCGAAAACATCATTGACGAACTATCAATGTGATTTTCGGCCCAACCGATCGACCACTGACCAGTGTTTGCTATGGGGATGACCTTGGAAAAATGCTGGGAGTACAACAAAATCGTCCATCAATTATATATGAATCTACAGGGCGCGCTCATTTGAATTAACATCTGATGTTCGACAGGGAGATGTACTCGCGCCTGTTCTTGAGTATACGTAGTGAGGAAATACAACATCAAACTTCGCGCTGTATATTTAATAAATCAGGCCAAATTCTTGGATATGCAGGTGATATCGTGCAAGAAGACTTGGTTTGGACGTCAACAGTATAGCCAAACTAAATTTTTAGCAATACCCAGGAACTACGGCAAATCTCGGAATTGGCGACCACCATCATTTTGATAGTGTCGAAAACTATAAATACCTCGGGTCAGTTAAACCATCGTTGAATGATATTATAAGAAAGGAAGGTCATTCGTTCAATCTGTGGTCTAATTAAAGCTGCAAACAATGAATATCGAAATGAAGCAAATTTATGAAATAAAGCAACTTCTCGGAGGTAGCGATATCATCGGGTTCATTAAATCCAATCGACGAGCCGGAGTGCGTCGTAAAAAAAGACCCCGACTGCGCTGGCGTAACGACGTCGAACAAGACCTACACTAAATTTTCCTGATGACTTGAAAGCATTAATTTTATTTATAATTTCCTACACTTTCTCATCGTAAAATCCAATAAACAGTTGTTAGATCTATGTAGGACTCCGTGGAAAATTAACACCTTTTGCCCCTAATTATACGACTCTTGCGATAAATTTCTCAAATTTTGGGATAGCAACGTCGTATTTTATTCGCCTCATGTTTCTAGAATCACTGCTGCTAATATCAACACTTGTGATTGGTTGCAAAATACAATATTCTCTTTTTAAATGATGTTGTTTAAATGGTGGTTACTGATCCCTTACATAAAAGTATTTTTGGGCATAAAGTACATGTAGCTGATTCGCCATTTAAATATTTTTTATAAAATATTGCCAACAATCTTGATATGTTTTACCCATTTTGATGAACTAATCCAATTTAGAATATAAAATATAAAAACAGTTAAAAATATTTCGTATCTCTAATTCAAGAGTCCAAAGTATAATTACATAAATATCTAACGCAGTCTCTAAAATATTATGCAATATAACCCATAAAAAAACTCCATTTCAACCCTAATTTCAAAAGATCAATTTGGAAAAAATTGTATGAGTGATTTCTGGAAATCCCACTTTTCAGTAATAAAATCACTTAAACTAGTTGAAATGAACATTCTGATCAAATTTCATGATTGTGCTACTCCCCATTAGCCAGATCACTCATATAAAGCCCCCATTTCTACCCTTATTTCACAAGATCAATTTGGAAAGAAATGTATGAGTGATTTCTGGAAATTCCACTTTTTATTAATGAAATCACCTAATTTAGTTTAAATTAACATTCTGATTAAATTTCATGATTGTGCCTACTCCCCATCAGCCAGTTCACTCACAGAAAGCCCCCATTTCAACCCTAATTTCAAAATAAGAATTTGGAAAAAAAATGTATGAGTGAATTCTGGAAATCTCACTTTTTAATAATAAAATCACTTAAACTAGTGGAAATGAACATTCTGACTAAATTTCATGATTGTGCTTACTCCCCATCAGCCACAATCATCCATAGAAAGCCTCCATTTCAACCCTAGTTTTAAAAGATCAATTTGGAAACAAATGTATGAGTTATTTCTTGAAATCCCACTTTTTAATAATAAAATCACTTAAACTAGTTGAAATGAACATTCTGATCAAATTTCATGATTGTGCTACTCCCCATTAGCCAGATCACCCATAGAAAGCCCTCATTTCTACCTTTATTTCACAAGATCAATTGGAAAAAAATGTATGAGTGATTTCCGGAAATTCCACTTTTTATTAATGAAATCACCTAATTTAGTTTAAATTAACATTCTGATTAAATTTCATGGTTGTGCCTACTCCCCATCAGCCAGTTCACTCACAGAAAGCCCCATTTCAACCCTAATTTCAAAATAAGAATTTGGAAAAAAATGTATGAGTGAATTCTGGAAATCTCACTTTTTAATAATCAAATCACTTAAACTAGTGGAAATGAACATTCTGACTAAATTTCATGATTGTGCTTACTCCCCATCAGCCACAATCATCCATAGAAGGCCTCCATTTCAACCCTAGTTTTAAAAGATCAATTTGGAAAAAAATGTATGAGTTATTTCTTGAAATCCCACTTTTTAATAATAAAATCACTTAAACTAGTTGAAATGAACATTCTGATCAAATTTCATGATTGTGCTACTCCCCATTAGCCAGATCACCCATAGAAAGCCCTCATTTCTACCCTTATTTCACAAGATCAATTTGGAAAAAAATGTATGAGTGATTTCTGGAAATTCCACTTTTTATTAATGAAATCACCTAAACTAGTGAACGTGAACATTCTGATCAAATTTCATAATTGTGATACTCTCCATCTGCCAGATCACCCATAGAAAACCTCATTTCAACCCTAATTTCAAAATATCCGATTGGAAAGAATGGTATGACTAGTTTCTGGAAATCCGACTTTTTAATAATGAAATCACTTAAACTAGTTGAAATGAACATTCTGATCAAATTTTATTATTGTGTCTACTCCCCATCAGCCAAAATCATCCACAGAAAGCCTTCATTTCTACCCTAATTTCAAAAGATCAATTTGGAAAAAGATTATGAGTGATTTCTGAAAATCCAACCTTTTAATAATAAAATCACTTAAACTAGTGAAATGAACATTCTGATTAAATTTCATGATTGTGTCTACTCTCCATCAGCCAGAACCAGTCATGGAAAACTCCCATTTCCACCCTAATTTCAAAAGATCAATTTTGGAAAAAAATGTATGAGTGAATTCTGGAAATCCCACTTTTAAATAACAAAATCAATTAAATTAGTTGAAATGAACAGTCTGATCAAACTTAATGATTGCGCCTACTCCCCATCAGCCAGGTCACCCATAGAAAGTCCACATTTCAACCCTCATTTCAAAAGACCAATTTGGGAAGAAAATGTATGAGTGATTTCTGAAAATCCAACTTTTTAATAATAAAATCACTTAAACTAGTTGAAATGAACATTCTGATCAAATTTCATGATTGTGCTACTCCATATCAGCTATCACTCATAGAAAACCTCATTTCAACCGTAATTTCAAAAGACCAATTTGGAAAAAAATTATGAGTGATTTCTGGAAATCCCACTTTTCAATAATAAAATCACTCAAACTAGTTGAAATGAACATTCTGATCAAATTTCATGATTGTACCTACTCCCCATTAGCCAGTTCACTCACAGAAAGCCCCCATTTCAACCCTAATTTCGAAATAAGAATTTGGAAAAAAATGTATGAGTGAATTCTGGAAATCCCACTTTTCAATAATAAAATCACTCAAACTAGTTGAAATGAACATTCTGATCAAATTTCATGATTGTGCTTACTCCCCATCAGCTACAATCATCCATAGAAAGCCTCCACTTCAATCCTAGTTTTAAAAGTTCAATTTGAGAAAAAAGTATGAGTGATTTCTGAAAATCCAACCTTTTAATAATAAAATCACTTAAACTAGTTGAAATGAACATTCTGATCAAATTTCTTGATTGTGCCTACTTCCCATCTGCCAGAATCGACCATAGAAAACCCCCATTTCACCCAAACAAAATTGAAAAGTGATCAGAATGTTCATTTCAACTAGTTTAAGTGATTTCATTAACAAAAAATGGGATTTCCAGATATTACCCATACCACAGATCACCCATAGATATTATCCAAGTGGCAGTTTCCATATAGGAGCCTTCACGATTTTGCAAATATATTGAAAAATACATCATTTACGAAAAAAACGACTAAACTAAAAAATTCTAAATTTACCGTTCCAGGTTAGTTTTTGACAGAAAACACTGGGTTTCAACGAAAATTCGACCTCTGTACATCACAGATGGATTGATTGTTTGGAGTGAAACTTAAACTTTTTCCATAAAGTGGCAATTTCCATATGATCTTTCGCTCCGGAACTTTTTTAATTGTAATGAATTATATTTTTAACATGGGTTGACCTTGTTGGTTTACTGAAATTTAAGCAGGAATAATGATTTTGTATTATACCAGACAATTTTTATCACAAATCCGGGTGTTAGCCACACCAATTACACCTCTCTATTTTTTATATTAAATAAAAATTATTTGGAAAGAGCTTAAGTTCTATTTCCTTCAATTTATTTTATATGATGATGTTTGCTATTTGGATTTCAATCATTCCAAACTTTACTTAGGATATATCGAAAACTTTTCATTGATTAAAAAAATTTCAAGATAACTAATTTGTGTCGTATTCATATTCTAATTGTGAAATATATTCCAAAATTAAATTTCAAAAATACTTTAGTTTGAAAACCTAATATACGAGCACTGAAATTGGAATACGAATATAAATCAAATTAAATTTTTATATTACTAACCTATATATATTGCTCTACATATCTCATATAACCTATTTATCTAGAACAATATGCATTTCCAAAAAAAAAAACGAAAAAAATTATGCAAACTGGGATTTATGTACATTTGTATCAACGAGAACATAAAATAGGAAATTAAAATAAGGTTAAACCTGTAGCTGGTGTTGATTCAATGAATTTTTTAATAAATTCATTTCGTGTGACCTACATAACACCTCTATGGCACGTCACATGCATTGTGTGCATAAAAAGACAAAATAAATAATAACCCTTAATACAATTTTCATGTTATGCGCTTGTTGTGCTGCTCCCTGTATATCGATACAAAAAAATTGTTAGCGCCACATATGGAAAGCACCACAATACACCACCAACAACAACAATGCAACATCATCAATTTCTATTATGTGTGTACTGTTGTACTATAGGAAGGTGAATATAAGAACACTTTAAGTGTTTTGTTGTGATTTTGTATTTTGCTCCTTTTAACTTTAACCCCATTATTTTATGTGCATCCAGAGGAAAACGTTTGAAGGATCCACAACACTGCTATATTTGTACGAGTATGTTATTAGCAAAACTTGGGTAACCAGATCCTTATTAAGAATGTTTGTGTTTGATTAGGAAATTAGTGAACAGGTAATAAAGGAAATGAACTTAGGTTTCTAGTTAATCAAATTGAATGGATTAACTGACATCATCTCAACCATCAATATTGCAGAGGAATTTCACATAGCACAGTGATACTGGTACAGTGTTTATCTTCTCCCGTAAATTATCAGACCGATTTAAAGTAATCTTTGTACAAACATATCTACCAAAGCTAATTTTGCAATCTCAATGTAGACACTAAAAACGACATGGTACTCAGAGTTCGAAAAATCACAGGAAATTTGGGAAAATCACAAGTGTGATTTTGTAAACATCCGTTTTCATCATCAAGGAAATCAGACCAGTTTTAACCATTTTTGAACAAATGGACGGACATTAAACTATTCTGATGTGCTTGGCATTTGGTGCATATTTGGCCAAAATATTTCTAACGATCTAACTACCTTTGCTCCAATCCGGAAAATTCAATGATTTGTATATTGACTCGTTTTAATTGTTCGAGGAAATCAACTCAAAGTAGTAGAATTCTAATGCTACTGAAGTTGTCCGAACAAATCCTGCATTATCGACATCTGAACCAACTCCATCACTCACTGATTCTATAGATTGCTGGTACAACAATCCTTTCTAGATTTGGCTTAAAGTATTTAAGGTAATCTATGATAATTTGACAATTTGAAAATAAATCTTGGATAAATAATGTATTTCGTCATCAATCAGCTGTATCAACATTTACCGGCGGCCTTGAATGGGTTGATTCAATAAAATGTTCTTGTTCAGGTAACTTGCAGAGTTTATTTATCGGCCGTTGAATAAATTTCCCGGAGCTGCCAATCTATAGTTACTACTCTCACTTTCGCATCATCACCTGGGTGTATTTTTATAACTTTAGCTAAAGGCCAACATATAGTAGGTAAGTTGCATTCAGCCAGAATAACTATGTCGCCTTCTTTTAGATTGGGCTCCACGTTGTGCCATTTTTGTCGTCTTTCAAGCGAACGCAAATATTCTTTGTGCCATCTAAACCAGAAGTGTTGCTTGATTTGTGAAACTAGTTTCCATCTTTCATTTGGTAATATCTTAACTTCTGTGACGTCCATCTCAGGTATATCAGTGATAACTTGTCTAATCAAGAAATGTGCAGGAGTAAGTGCATCCACGTCTTCCGCCGTATTAATGCATATTGTTCGAAAATTAATTACAGCGTCTATCTGCGTTATCAAAGTTGAAAACTTCGCTAATTCTACTGCAACTTCCCATATACCGCCCAAGTGAGGGTCTGCTGGTGGATTAACTTCCAATTAAATTTATATCTAGTAAAAAAAGGAAGTATAACACATTCCGCGTCTGGCATTAAAACGTTTGAAGGCTCCCAGGAATCTCTCTGTAGACAAACAGCTTACCACTTCTATATAGAGACTTCTTCTTATAGGTTGTTGTCCTCTTCTTCGTGTAATATGCATTTTAAAGGGTCCGCAATAATCGACCCCATCTTGGTTGAACGGGTGAATAAATGTAACTCGCGCTTCAGATAAATTGCCCATTATCTGATTTTCTCGTTTTTGCTTGTGTCGAAAACATTTAGTGCATTTATATAGTGTAGTCCTGACCAAATCTTTGCACCTGATGATCCAGAATCGTCGGCGAACCAAACCAGGCAATATACTAATTCAAGCATGGTGATGGGATGCAAATCCAGAATGATCATTCTGGTCAAATATACGTTTGGTAGAATTATGGAGTGGTTGACATTGAAAGGAGCGATCGACTTTTGAATTCTCTCACCTACTCTAAATAGGCTCGTTCGTAATGCCGCTATCGAAATAACTTATTTTTTGAGGATATCAATTCCGCTTTCGAAATATTCCCATGCATTGGATCATCACCTTTGATTCAACACCTTGAGAATCTACTTGAAATTTCCTCTATAAAATTCGATGTGTTAATAAGAAAACTGGCATATCAATATGTTCTTTAACAATCCATTGAGGCCCTTTCCACCATAATACACTGGATGATAAGCTTTCCAACATCAAACCTATTGGAGCTTCGTCAGCCGGGCCTTCATTGGATGGAACATGTCTCCAATGATGACGTGGAAACTTGGATAAAATTTCGCTTGTTCGGTTTCCTACAAACGCTGTCCATTTTCTAGGATGTTCCGAAAGCCACTCAAGAACAATTTGTGAATCGGTCCACAACACGATATTTTCTAAATACAACATAAACGAATTTTTGACTAGTGCAACCAACTGAGTAAGCAAGAGTGCACCCATCAGCCCCAACCTCGGTATGCTTAACTGATTTATGAGTGCTACTCGTGTGTTGGCTATGATTAAATTATAAGCCTTTTCGCTTGCGAGTCTATCTCCCGCGTGTATCCATCCCGGCATTTTTAGGATGCCTATATTTCTTAACTCCTTTTCTAAACCATACCAACACTGTTGAACATGCGCTGGTAATAAATCGTCCCAATTGATTTTTTCGGCCCAAAAACTTTAAAATGAAATCTTCACCCTCACCTTCAGAGGCGATAGCCACCCCTTGCCGTTGACAGTAATTCCCATTTTGTAGTAGCTTGTTTTTCCAATAGATTGGGGATAAACACGAAACTATCTTCTTCTGCACTCCACATAAGGCCTAAAACATTTGTAGCGCCATCATCACTGGATATCTCCTTGGCTTTATTAGTCTCATCGTTGGATTCTTTAAAGCTATTTTGTACTTGTTTGTTGTTTGACTGAAGCTTCCTCAAATTAAATCAAGGTCATTAAATTGTCGCCATAAATACTGTCGGGATACTTGAATGTATATTGCGACCGATTTGAACAATTGCTCTCGTCGTTAGAAAAGATGCGGGTGCAGTACCGTATGTCACTGTATTAAGTTGATAGGCTCGTGCTGGATCCGATTCCGTATATCTCTAAAGAATCTGCTGATATTGCCGCTCTTCTTTACAAATACGAATCTGCCTATACATCTTTTCGATATTTCATATACCCACAAATCCATGTTGTCTGAAACGTAGAACCAACCATCAGCACATCGTTCAACCATAATCCAGTACTAGATTTGGTGGATGCACCGAACACCACTCGAAGCTTCGTTGTGGTACTGGATGCCTTCATCACTCCATCACAGGGAAGGTAATATTAATTATCTTTAGGATATTCTTTAACCAACTGCATGTGTCCTAAATCTGCGTGTTCCTTCATGAACTTCTTGTAGAGCTGAGAGAACACTTCGTCTCGATGAAATCGCCTCTTCATTGCTCGTAATCGGTGCAATGCTGTGTTGTAGGAGGCCCCTAGGTTCGCGGGTGCTTGGCAAAATGGAAGTAGGAATTTATCTTCTTCTTCGGACCTTTGTATCTTTTTTGGCATTTCCTCATGACCCTAATGCTGCACCAGCACTTGTAGCACAATCCAATGAAAATGGTACTGGAATTGTTTACAAATTAATTACAACATATCGGCACAGTTCAACCCCCAAAAAACTACCCCTAAGGGGTGCAATTCTTCAAAAACCATATTTTTCGTTACAATCTATTTCTTGCATTTTTTATGGGTGTGGTTGTTGTAATAAATTCAGGAGTGCCTATTTCTTGCATAGGAAGGAAGTTCAAAGCATTACGATCGATTTTTGTGGATGTGGGTTGTTGTAATAAAATCAGGAGTGCCTATTTATTGCATAGGAAGGAAGTTTGATACATTTTGATTGTCTTTTGTGGGGGTAGCTGTTGTAATAAATTCATGAGTATCCATTTCTTGCATAGGAAATAAGTTCGATACATTTTGATCGATTTTTGTGGATGTTGGCTGTTGTGATAAATGTAAGGGGTATAACTTTTACAGAGAAACATAATTTTAAAGAGCTTTACTTTTTAGAGGCAGACTCTAGCAATTGAACTATTCCACTATATTGTAATTTATTTTGTAAAAACTTCTAGTATCACACGCTTTAGAGGTTACCCTCCACCTTATTCTAACTGAATTTTTTGGTAAGCAGGTGGCAGCCAATGTAGCAACGAGACTCTCGGCTGCCTCTCAGTGGAAGTGTCTTAAGGCGGGGCATTCGACGATAGTTAGATCGCTAAGGAAAGAATTGGCAAATCTAGATTATATTAAACCAACGTTGTGCTTCGATAAAGGTTTCTGGATCATCCGTCCTTCGAGGGAATCCTGGAGGAACGGATCAATACTGGAAAAAGAGGCAATGTTATTTGTCACAGGCGGCCCTAAGCGAGACGGCAAGGTAGAAACCGAAGTCTTCTGTGAGAAGCTTAATGTTAATATATCTATTCGTTTCTCTGACTACTGCAGCGTGTACCAGGCTGAAGTGGTGGCGATCAGGGAAGTCGTAACATGGTTGAAGCATAGCGTGATATCCTCACTAGAGGCAGTTTGTCATACCGATTCTCTCTTAATGAGATGAGCAAGTATTTCAAAATTCAAAGATGCTGAGTCTCTGGTCACTCGGACGTCACGGGAAACTGCAGGGCAGACGAACTAGCTAGGTACGGTATGACTCTCTAAATTAAGCCGGAAAGGGCAGGTCTGGAGAGACCTATAGCAGCGCTCAAATTGGCGCTCAGTAAAAAGACAATCGTCTCGACAAATGAAAAATGGACCAACACTCTCATGTGCAGGGTAGCAAAACAGGCTTGGCCAAAATTGGACTTACGGCACTCCAAGGCACTAGACACTCCCTTTTTGGAGAACATGCTAGAAGGCTGGGTCTATAGACGAATGACTTTTGTAGAAGTTATTTTGACGAAGGGGAGGAAGAGAATTTAGATAACTTCCAAAGCTCGCGTCCGGCACTATCAGACAGAAGGCATAAGTACTTAAGTGTGTACGGTATGGACAACCTTTTCGAACTCGCGGATTATGTGGTGCGAGATATTTTACGCTACATAAGTTGCGGATGGCTTGAACGGGAGTAAAGGGGCGATAGCAGCCACTTTAACCTAATCTTACCTAACCTACTTTTCTTCTAGGTTTGTTTTTAGCGTAAACAGATCCACCAGGTTTATTAAAATTGTTAATCGGATTTAATTGTTCGCATTTTGTACGTTTCAAATTCTTATATTAAAACGCGAGATTACAATTATATATAATCCGCTAGATTAAACGGATTATACTTCATGCAAAAGCAGGATTCATTGCCAAATTCTAATTTTTTTCAGTTTGAAACTTACTACCACCCAACTTTTGGTAAGCTTACGTGCTCCCCTATTTTATTTTGTTTTCGAAATTTCTCGTTCAATGTAACGAACGCTACAAATTTCGATCCATCAATTTTCAGAATTTATTAATTAATGTGCAGATTTTTACCTTAACCACAGAACTCTACATATTTAACAAATTTATGATTGTTTGGGTTGAACCGTACGAATATGGACAATGGACATGCATAATTATTCTCATTGTAAAACTGAATAACCCGTCTTGAAAAAACCTTCCACCTTCAATTAACCCAATTGAGACGCTTGGTATATTGCAATGTCCGTACTTGAACACAGAACATATGTACACATGTAACTAGGACACATTATATGTTGAGCATAATATACAACAACTTAATACAATTCACGGCGGTGGTAAACTAAATTAGTCTCTTGTGTTTAATAAGCTTCATCCACCATGCAACAATTTGCGATTGCCACATCTACTGCAAACCCAAATGTACCCTTTATATTCTGTTGAAATATAAATACAATTTCAAGGATGTACCAAATAAAAAATACTCTTCAAGGATACAACCTCTTTTGTATTGAGTAGAAAAGCTTAGTGTTAATATTGTAGGTGGAATACAACAGTAAAGTAGAAATTTAGAATCGAAACGAAAAAAAAATCTCTAATTGCATTAAAGAAGTTTCTTGGTTTACAAAATAAAGTTCTGATCCAGAAAAAATTAGGTTAATTCTATTCATGGCTTTTCATTTCAGTATAAATTTTTTGAACTAGTAGGATTACACCTTATTCAACGTGTGGTACCTAAGCATTTATTTTTAATGCCAAATCGTTATGTCAAGGACATTTTTGCTTTTATAATTTTTTACAAAGGCGGTTTAATGGTAGTTGCCTTCCTTGGTTTGTTTAAATTGTTTGTCTAAATTCCGTGTCTATAGATGCGTTTGTGAGTTTGTGAGTCCAAACCCCCGATTTTATTGACAATTTGCACACACGAGGAACTCCGTTTATCTTTACAGATAGTTTTTGCCTTGGTTGGGTGAAACATTTAGAGAATTTATTTCAAACGTTTTAGTTTTCATTGGTTTTTTTTAATTCTCCGGCCCCTGGCTAGCCGGTGGAGGCCACCTCAATCTCAAGTTTTCATAATTCTAATCGAGATTGGATTAAAATTGGTAATTTTTCCAAAATGCATTCAGAACTAACAATGCCATTTTCATACAATGAGGTTTATTTCATTCTGTGGACAATTGGCTTAGTTTTGTTAAAGTTTACCATTTTTCAGTGTCACATCGTAAACTCATAATGTTATCATACAAGTTTTATTCGGATCTGTTTAAAACTGGCTGAATTCCATTCAAAATGCCCATTTTACATAACTCATGGGGTTGTTCCATACCAATTCGATTTTGGCAAAATAAAATCTGGAACTAATTTTGAATTCTCAATTTCATTCAAATTGATTATCGAATATGGCTTAGTTTTAATAAACTTGACTGATTTAAAGTTTCCTATTTGCGGAACAAAAATTTAACAAAAAAGTAACTTGATACTACCAAAGGATCAATTCATTCGCCACAAGTGTATTCTAGATGTCGGAACTCACAACAACTCTAGCTCGTCTTGTCTGCATAAAATTTAAAGAAAAATTCTAATAAAAACCTAGTTCCATCACACTCGGTCATATTCCAGAACTTCCACTAATGAATTACAATATTCCATTTCCGGTTTCATACTCAAATTAGTTTAATTCGTTGTCTCATTTGGCAGCGTTCCAGAACTTCCTCCAAAAATAATTTTAGATTCCTATTTCCATTCAACCCACTTCTTCCCATTGCAATGCAATCAAATTTAGCAATAGGGAATATGGCAACAGGCCCCACCGAAGGATCTCCTAAATTAATTTTGAAGATCTGAGCTTGAAGTAGCTTCGCAAAAATCCATTTCTTGCGAACTGATAAAATTTTTAAATTCCATATGAAATAATTGGGATTTCTGATATCTGAAATTGAATAACGATTAAAGTTCTACTTGCAGCAGTTTTTAAAGCGTCTGTCGACAAGAAGCACAATGTATTGGAGGCATCATTGTGCACTATATTATTTTTAAGCCGAAACCATGTAAAGCCAGCCGGTATCATATAAAGCTAGCTGGAACCAAACCAACTATGGGAAAAGTAGCAAAATACATTGTGAAAAACCATTTCAAGACAGCCGAAATCAGAATTTTATCACCCGGAACCATTATGAGTTTGCACTTAAATGGCTGTGAAACCTATACGAGTTCAGCCGGAACTATTACAAGGTCACCGGAACCACTAAGTATCATCCGGAACGATATAAAGTAAGCTAGACCCATGCTAGCCGGAACCAATCCAACTAAGACACAAGTATCACAATGCATTTGCATCATTGTGAAATAGCTGATTTTTCAGTCGAAACCATTGATGCCAACTAACAAAGTCAGCCGAAATCAAACCCACTAATAACCAATGTGAAGCCAGGCGGACTAAGCCAGCGAGAATCAATTAAAGCCATCAGGAACCAGAGTTGTATCAGCCGGAACTTTTCGGTCGGAACCATAAATGGTCCGCCTGAACTATATGAAGCCATTCGGAACCAACCTATCCGGAACCAAAAAAACGACATCACAAGTAGCACAATGGATTTGAAACATTGTGCAATAGGTGATTTTATATAATGCCAGTTGGACCCAGAGTTTAATCAAGCGGTAACATTAGGAGCTTACACTAAGAGCCGCGCCATAATGTAAGCGCCTAAATAATGTTTCCGGTTGATGGCTGCGCTAAACCAATTAAAGCACAAAGCACTACCTGTTGTTTCAGCCGGAAGCATATAGTGTCTGCCGGAACAAACTATGGAAAATGTTTTTTATCCGGAAACACACGGATATGTTTCCGGCTAGCTATCGGAATAGAACCAAACCAACTATAGCACAAAAGGATTTTGCAGTCGAAACCCCATATGACTAGCTAGCCGAAGCCATGCAAGCTGAAACCAAACCAAGTATACCACAAGTTGCAGAAAGCATTGTGCATCATTGCGCACTATCTGGTTTATCAGCCGAAACCAATATTAATTTTGGTGAGCAGGGAACATTTAAAGAAACCCCAGGAACCAGAACTTTATCAGCCAAAACTATTAGGATTTTGCGCAATGTGCAATATGCAATTGTCGTGAAACATATAATTTTTCAACCGGAACCATAGCAAGGTCAGCCGGAGCCATTACAATATCGGGAACCATATGAAGCCAGCTGGAACCAGCCGGAAACATGCCAGCCGCATCCAAACAAACATAGTACAAGTACAATGCACTGTGTTTCATTTTGCACCATCAGTCAGAACCAATATTAAGCCAATCTTAATCAATTAAGGCCAGCCGGAACCAGAGTTTTATGAACCGGAACCATTAGAAGCTTGCACAATGTGCTTATAAGTTTGTACAACATATAAGCTTTAAGTAGGAACTATAACAAGTTCGGTCGAAACTACTAGAATGTCAGCCAGAACCATATAAGGCCAGCCGCTTTAATCCCATTAGTTGCCACTGCTCTCATGTGATTCCGGCTGAACTTTGTTGGTACCGCCCGAATTTTAAAAGTACGCAACAGAACATGGCCGGTTTGCAGTTTTCGGTCGACATGGCAATTGTCCAAACTGGTGTTGTTATGGTTCCAAAACCATTATATTTCATCTGTGCTTAGTGTAGAATCACCAAATGGTTCCGGCTGGTTAAGTGTCGGTCTAGAAACAGAGATCAGATAAAGAACAATGCATTGTTCTATTTGTGCCTTATTTGGTTTTCGGTTGAAATTCTAATAATTTCGATTTCCATTGTTATGGCTCTGAATGAAAGCTTATATAGCGCACAGTGCTAATTGTGCAAGCTCCTAATGATTCCAACTGATAAAATTCTGATCCTCCCTGGCTCTAGTTGGATCCGGCTGCTCTTATATTGGTTCCGACTGATAAATCAGATAGGGCTAGCGGATGTTACCACTGTTGTGGTTCCGACTAATTTAAGTATGCTCATTGTGTAAGCTACTGATGATTTCTCCTGATAAAACTCTGATTACGGCTGGCTTTAGATGATTCCGGCTGGCTTAATATTGGTTCCGACCAAAAAAATCAAATAATGCACAAAAATGCACAATGCATTCTGGCTTGATTTATAAGATTTCGGCGTGCCAAATATTGGTTCTGGGCAGATAAATCAGCTAGTGCACATTGCATTGAGCTAATTGTGCCATAATTTGGTTAGTTCCGGATGGCATGGTTTCGCATAACTTAATATGGTTCGGGCTGTCCCATATTGCTAAAACTAAAAGCCCCGGTAGTGCTAAGTGATTCACAATGGATTGTGCTACTTGTACCATGGTTGCTTTTCCCCACCTGAGGAAAGAAAGCTGAAATCTTATATATTGCAGAACCATTTACCATTTAAGTTTGGACACATTGTGCAACCTCGTAATGGTTCCGTATGATAAACTATGGTTCCGGCATCGGCTTTAATTAGTTCCGGATGGCTTAATATTGGCTCCGGTTGCACAATCAATTACGTGCATTGTATACTCATTGTGCAAGCTCCTATTGGTCCCGGTTAATAAAACTCTGGTATCGACTGGATGTAAATGGTTCCATCTGGCCTAAAATGATTCTAGCTAGCTTAATATTAGTTCGGCTAATAAATCCAACAATTTTAGTTCTGGCTGACACGTGTGTGAAGAAAAAAATAAACAATTTACATCAGGCAATACTAGTTGTTTAGGATTTTTAAATTCAACCCCATTTATTGTATGAATTATTGATTAAAATTAATGGTTAAGTCGGGAACCACGAGTGTTGCGACCGATCTCTTCTGATTTCAGCATGGGATCACATCTGCTATCCAAAATAAAAATCACATGACCATATGTATGTTGAGATTGGTGCTAAACCATCGTGGGATGGCAAAATTTAAATAAAACATCCATTATAGATTTAAACGAATGGTTGGTTCCCTGGAACCTAAAGTTTCGTAACCGGTATCATTTGATATTGATTGGACATAATAGGCACTAAGTCCAAGACCATCCGTATGTTAGGCCGAATAATTTTTAAGCACAAAATTCGAATTTAAATTAATGGTTCCAAGGAACGTAAAATGTCGTCTTCGATCGCTTCTGGTCTCGAAACATGATGACCTCTAACTACAGTTTAAATCTAAAATGTATATTTTGTTTAAAATGGGCCATTCTAGGATGCTTTAGCGCCAATCTCAACAAACGAATCGTCTTGTGAATTTTATTTTGGATAGCAGACATGATGTCGTATTGAAATCAGAAGAGATCGGTCACAAAACCCGTTGTTCCCGGGAAATATTAATCTAAAATAATATGGTCCGGCAGATCCAATATTGGCACTGGCTGAAAAATCAGGAAGTGCACAATGATGTATACAATAGTGGTTGGTTCTGGCTGATATGGTTCCCGCTGGCGAGACGGGCACGATAATTTACCCAAGTTTTCGGTTTAGATTAGGGGTGAATTTGTTAAAAAGTTGTTAAAAATTAAAATTTTAATTCGAAGTATAAAAATTATTAATCTTATTCTCCGTTAACGTTAAATTTTTCTTTATGCTCCTTTTAATGCTCTTTCCATTTAAGCTTGCAATCTTAAGTCATGCCAAGGCATTTGGCACTTATTTGCTACCTTGAATTAAGTTCCACTGGAATCCAGTTAACTTTCTAGTTTGTGAAGTTTACGTGAACAGATTTTGCTTTATTTAAGCTAATCCGCCATTTCTTTGTCTAGTTACTCACTGAGTTGGTTGCTTATTGAATTTTTGTCGTTGCTTCTGATATACTCTTTCCAGTTGCCAGAATAGCTGTATCGTCTGCAAATGTTGTTATGGTAGCACCTTCTGTATTTGGCATATCTCTTGTGGTATGCCGGCTGCTATCTCTTTAGTTCAGAGTACTCTCCGTTATATTTTACACGGAAATGTCGACCTGCAATGTAAGATTTAAGAATATGATAGAACTGCTTAGGTAGATCTCGATACAATTTAAATTCAAGTTCTTGGTGCCAAACTTTATCAAAAGCTTGTGCTACATCCAAGAAGATACTGGAACATATTTTGCTTTTCTCAAGTGCGTCTTCTAGTATGTCCGTTACCCTGTGAACTTGTTCTCTTGTAGAGTGATTTACCCTAAATCCATGTTGGTAAGGTGGAATTAAATTTCGTTTTTCTATTATTGGCTTGAGCTTCTTGAGCAGTAATTTTTCACATAATTTTGAAATGACAGCAAATAGTGAAATCGGCCCGTGGTTTGCCTCGTAATCATAATTACTTCAGCAATCTTCCACATATTCGGGACATATTTTAGTCTGAAGGCAGAATTGATTATTTGAAACAATTCTCGTAATCCCTTCTCGGGAATAGCTTTTACGACTTGGCAAGTGATTAAATCATAACCTGGAGCTTTTTTCGCCTTTAAATTTTACTTGATATCATCTTTCTCATCCTGTAAAGTTACAACTTGCATTCTGGTCCTTTTTAATCCCTTTGTTGCTTTCCAAAGAAGGTAATTGGTGTCTTTATGTTCGGTGAGACCACTTGAGTATTTGTTAAAAGTTTCGTTCTTAATTACTTTTATAAGTTGTTTCAGTTTATTGCACAATAATTGAGGATTTTTTTGTTTACCGGGGCGCGTGTACTTTGCCAGGTCTTTCGCGCCTTCCGTTTCTCTCTAAATATTCGGTATGATTAGCAGGAGAACTTCCCATGTTTCTTGTTGAATAGTACGGTTAAGTAATTCCAGTTCGTGTTCCAATTGTACCGATGTTTAAATTGGCTCTTAAAGGTTTTTTATTTGTTGGCTTAGGCTAGTTATCCTTATTAATTATCTGAAGGTCCTGATAACAGGTGAATGATCAGAATATATCCCCTCGCTATTTTCGAGACACATGTAGTCCTCAAAAATCCCTCTCGTTACATAGAAATCAATGAGATCTGGTATTTTATTTATATCAGTAGGCCAATATGTTGGTTTACCTCCAGAGTGGAACTCACAGTGGTTTACCCGACCTGCTTTGAAAAGCTCTTTTCCTTTACGGGTTGTAAGTCTTGATCCTCACTAGGTGTTTTTTACATTAAAGTCTAAAGAGCTTTCCTTGATCTTTCGTTAGATTAGAGGGCAGTAGATAGTAAAGAGGGCAGTAGATAAAGGGAATACTGTATTTCTTCTTCTTCGATACCAGGTTCTTCATAGTGTTTGACATTTTTTTTCACTATTACTGATGATCCTCCCCTCGCCTTTCCTCCTGGGTGAACAGCACGATAATATTCATAATCACGTATTTTAATAAATGATGTTTCTGTCAAATGACTTGCCTATATAAGACCTATATCTATTTTTGTCTAAATTTAGAAAAAATTCCTAACTCTGAAACCTGCTCCACTAGTCCGTTCGCGTTTCATGTGACAATTCTTTATGTTCTGCTCATTTTATTATAAGAAGGCTGTTGCCCCGTTCGTGGTTACTTGATTTTCTAGACGCTCATATTACGGCGCATGAGCTCGACTACAAAAGATTATACATATAAAGCTTTCTGGAATGAATTTCTCGACAAGTGATAGTTAAAAGCTCCGTAGACTTTGTTGTACACCCGCGATACCCTCGGAATTGGATCAGAAAGACGGTAGTTCGTTACCGCTCGGTCGATGAATAAAGCTCCATCGCGTTCACGCATTCGACGTTCGGGAGCATAGAAGTTGTTACGTGCTATAGTAACTCGATACAATCGACACGGGAATTTATGATATCACAAAATAAACTGTTTCTGGATACTCTCAATCCTCTCAGAATGACAGTGGTAGGAGGGTGACCAACAAGGAGATGCATATTCCAAAATGGACTGAACAAAGCATACGTATAATGATGTCGTTTAATGAAGCCAAGCATAATGTACGACTTTGAAATAATGGCGTTAACATGGCTGGTAAACGTACAATCAGATTCAAAGATCACACCAAGATCCGAAATGAACTCAACCCAATCAATGGTTTCGTTGTACAGTTAATACTGATAAAAAACAGGCGAGCGGATACGGAAGAAAGAAATAGTTTTGCAATTACTCACGTTTAAAGCCAATAAGTTGTTAATTGACCAGCTGCAAAAGCGGTTTAAGTCGTCTTGTAACTTTTCGTAGTCTAACACGCTAGAGACCCGGGCGAAAATGTTCATGTCATCTGCGTAGAGGAGGCAGTTGGCAAACTTAAAACATTTTACAACGTCGTTAATAAATAATGAAAATAACAGCTTGTCGATATGGCTACCTTGAGGCACGTAGAACGGTGCCCGAAATAATGGGGAGAAAGAATTTAGAATCCTAACAGATTGCCAACGATCTGAGAGATAAGACCGCAACTCCGAAAAATGCCGCTTTCGTTAAAGAAGAAGGTAACTGCAGGGGCCAGACTTACAGCACAACGTTTGAATAGGATCGGTGCAAGACCGTCATAACCCGCTCTATTTCTAACGTCGAGAAGGAGCAGTTGATCCAGAACCTCCTGTTCGGTAAGTTTGAAATGATGGAGTACAATGGAGATGGAAGTAGTAGAAGACCTGGTGTCTTTTGACCGAAGTGGCTTGTAAACCGATGCAAAGAATTTGGCAAACAAATTGCAATTGTCGGATAGTTGACTGGTGGTGGAGGTCTGGTAAGAGATATTCGACGGAAAACCAGATACCTTTTTCTTGCTGTTAATGAAGTTCCAAAATTTTTTGGGATTGGATGTAAAAATTTCTTCGATTTGCACTACGTAATTATTGAAAAGGAGCCAATTAAGGGTCTTAAATTCATTGCGGGCGTTAACGAAATCGGGACAGTATTCTTCGCCGCAAAGCCTGTAAAGGGAATGAAACTTGTCGTGTCGTTTCTCGAGCAGCATCAACTCGGTATTATACCATGGCTCCCGAAAGCCGGATTTATTATTGATAACCCGCGGAACGTGTCTCTCGATACCACTCCCGAGAAGCTCATTTAATCTGTGCACCGTATCATTCAAATCCGAACCGCGCTGTAAAAAGTCCCAATCGGCAGTGCTGAGAAATTCATTCAAGGATGCGTAGTCGGCCATTCTAAAATTAAAGTGAAAATCGTTAGAAAAATCGCGTCCAGTGAAGTCCAAGCATGGAGCAACCTCGGCATGCAAGACATCGTTGGCAAATAGCAGGTCCAAGAATTTCCCTCGACTGTTGCTGAAGCGATTAAGCTGCGTTGTGGATATTTAAGCGAAGTAATTGATGATAGTCAATGCTTTCACGTCGGTTAAGAATGAGGAGAACACACGGTCGACATCGTTCCAAGATATACCGGGTAAGTTAAAGTCACCCAAAATGATAATTTGATCACAAGGGCGAACTGAAGGTATAAAGTCTGAGTCGATGTAGTTGATAAACGTGTTGTAGACATCCCGGTCGGATCCGTACGGAATATAAACGGCGACGGCAACAATCGAGGTATTGTAAGCTAGTCTGATGGCGATGAAATCAAGGCAGGGATAGCAGACGATCACTTCATTGGAGACTAAATTATTTACAGCAATTAAAACACCACCGCCTCTAATACTGGTGTCAAAATCGTATCTGTCCTTTCTATGAACGATATAGTCTGATGGAAAGTACTCTTCGGATAACATATTGATCGTCAGCAAGATCTCGCTGATTATTATAACATCGAAATCATTGTCAAGTATGCCTAAGCGGAAATTCCTGGTTTTACCGCGGATACTGGAGGCATTCTGATAGTAGAGAGAAGTGAAGGCGTTTGTGGTATTAGATGAAGCGACGATCATTGATAAATTAAACTGGCTGATTAACGCAGTAACTACTTCGGCTGTTGAAACGTGGCCATGGTCCGGTTTTTTTGATTTGCGTGGATAATTGCGTCAGAATTGTTAAGTAGGTTAAAATCAGCCTCCTTCAATGAGACGAACGTTAGTGAGCTGTCCAAAACGCGGTCTTTGGGTAATAATAGCCTACGTCACCCGGCGAACAATTTTGAAGTTTATCGCAGACATAGCTAACGATCTGATCGGTTGAGACGGATGGATCGATACGACTGATATATAAATATTTTTTGACAGGCACTGAGACAGTTTTGATAGAGTTGGTGGGAGGCCCCGATCCTACAATAGTTTGCGGTGACATCGATACATCATGGATATTGGAGCTAGGCTTGACACTTTTTGCAGATGTTGTCGGGTTGGAATTATCATCAGCGAGTTTGGTAGTGAATGCGTTGATTAATTTACGGGTTTCAGATACCTCCGATTCAATTTTCCTTAAATCCAAATTGTCAGCGGCTTTGCCCACTATCACATCAATCATTAGTTGATTGTTGTACAATTTGCGAGTAGGTGTTCCGCCCTGTGCCCTATAACTGGTGGATTTGGCTCTGCTTGGGGTTTTACTTGATTTCTCTCTGGTAACCTTAGAGTTTAGAGGAAACGGATACATTTTGTTTCTTAGCCTTTAGAGTTCTTTAGCTACTTCACATCCTATGTAATTCGCAGGATGATCCCCTTTACAGTTTATGCATTTTGAAGGGTTGTTTCTACTCTCCTTACACTCGTTCGCGTTGTGTTTTCCAGCACATTTTACGCATCTAGGCTCTCGACCGCAGTATTTTAGCGTGTGGTTGAAACTTTGGCATTTTTTGGCCATTAGGCTCGTGTTTTCCTTTAGGGGTTCCATTTTAAGCCTCATATTAAGTATTGCTTTGACGGTAATTTTTTTTAAACTTTCTCTTTTTTATTAAAAGTAAAAATAAAGAGTGGGAGCCCCTTTTTTACTTCATTTTACTCACCTCTGTCCGCTTTATGATATTTACGGCATCTTCTATTTGCAGATCTTTTGCCTTTACGTCCTCCATTATATCCTTGTTCTTACCCGTTTGATGTGAGATCTCTGGTCATAATCTTAATTGCATGGTTCGGTTGCTTTTATCTTCCCTTCTGAACCATTGTGTCGGAATCTGGTTTATTGATTTTCCACACGTTGTTGCTTAGTGACACTACTTTGTACTCCTCAGTGGTCACTGATTTCATGATACTTTGTATACTAGCAAATTCTATGCCGAATATATTAATTGGCGGAGCAGACTTTTCTTTCAGTGCAACCTTTTGTTGTTGGTTTTCTTGTTGTTGTTTTTGTTGCTGATGTGCTGGACTAATATTAGTAATATCAGTTACAGTAGCTTGCGATTGTCCCCAACATCAGGCGAGAATTCTCTCTTCGTTTTTCGGAAGGTGTTTTTTCCTTTTTCCCAAACTGTTTCTCTCGCAAGTTCCTCTTCATCAGCATGGCACTCGGTGTTATAACTGGAGAATGTATTTGCTTCGTTA
Organism: Nephrotoma guestfalica; assembly: GCA_963691935.1. Lineage (NCBI taxonomy): Eukaryota > Metazoa > Arthropoda > Insecta > Diptera > Tipulidae > Nephrotoma > Nephrotoma guestfalica. The sequence continues at coordinate 233,105,784 of OY829915.1, read as the reverse complement.
TAACTGGTTAGGGGAGGGGCTTCTCTAATTTTTCAGCTGGTTTGCTCAGTCAGTTTGTCTACTACTGTTGGTGATCTTGACAACTTTAAACTACTTATGAATGGGTATGGCAGCCAGCCTCGTTAGAGGGTGGGTTAGCCAACTGAGTATAGTTGGTGTACCACCTGGGGTATTTTCTCCTTTTCCAGTTGTATTCATTGCTTTAATTGGTCAGATTATACCTTCCATCACTAGGTCCCTGGCAGAATTTAACCTCCGCAAGCAGTTCCCATCCCCTGTGACATGGACACGGCTAACAAGAATGGCTGAGGTGCACACAGTTACAGCCGAAGCTGCTCCCACAGCACATGCCAATTCACTTGTTGTGTGAACATGAATCTTAGACAACAGCAAATCAATTCCTTGTATTCAAATAACTTAATGTTTTGCATAACATCAAATCGTGCTAAATGAAACAATTTCGAGCAGATAAAATGTCTTTATTATAAATGGCCCCCTCCTAATATCGCCTTATTGGCTAAAAACGTATAAACTCGATTTAAATTTAATGATGATGTCTTCATTTATTCCCCGCCACACTCCTAACCACAGACCCACCCACACCGAACAAAACTGCATACCGAGAATCACATAAAATATTAAAACGTATACATCAGATTTCTGTTTCTTAGTTTTATTTAAGAAGAAGAAACGAAGACTTCCGTTACAAAAATCATAAAAGCCATAAAGCATAAGTTAAAAATCACATAAAACCGTAAGACATAAAATTGCATCTTATACAAGTATATGTAGGAGATGGGAAAAATTTTTCTTAACTCAATCTTTTGATATACCGAAATGTGAGTGGTAGCAAAAGTTGTTCTTTGTTTCTCCCCCAACATGCTTTTGTACATGAAGTAAATGTTAAATATTTTTCGAAGCTTTTTGTGCTTTTATTTATTTGTGTACCTATGTCTGAACATTTTTGTACGATGTGTACATTATTTTAGATCGAATGGTTGTAACGCTATATCGCAACATTAAAGTTTCCGTTTTTTGTTTGTGCAAGTGGCCAGAAAAGTTTACGTGGAGCTTTTTGTTGTTGCTCGAAAAGTTAAGCAATCCGATATATTGTTTCTTTATGTACGAATGCAATTTTACATGTAATTTAATGCTTTAGTTCAGATACAGTTGTATGGTTTTTATGCTGCATGAACTGAAATAGTTTTTGGGTGAAACATTTATGATTTTAAAGCGCTTTTTAACGTGATTGTATCTTTGTTCAAAGTTGGTAACTAGTCGACAACTCTTTCCATTATGAAACGGTTGATTTATTTATATACGGATGTGGCTGTTAAATATTTAATGTGTCTGTGATTGGCAATCAGGTTTTTATTGTTTGTCATACAACATAAATTTTATGTTAATTTTGCAACCCGTCGTTGGATTTGTGTTATGTTTGTACATATTTATGGATAATAAAATTTAGTTTTCTGTATTTTAAACAGCTGAATAAAGTTTATCATTAGCACCTTACTTAAAAAATTCATAAATAAATTAGATTACAGAAACTTAGTTATATTGTGGAACGAGATGTTACATGACATGATATTTATCGAAATCGTCATCCATTGCAGTCGCTTCTTCATACTCGAAAAGATCCTTTCAATTTGTGTGTCAAAATCTTTCTAGCTGAATTTTTTTTATAAAATGGGATCCTATCCGAAAGCAGTCCAAACGTATTTTTAATATTTAGGACTCACTGCAATCATCTCTGATACTTCCCTCTCACCTATTTTTATAAAAATAAAAATAAATTAAATAAATGTTTTCGTTCCTAAGAAACGCAAAAAAGGAACTGAGGCCACGCTAGTACACCCTAAATTAATTTTTCCGAAATAAAGACACATTGCAATTGATTCCTTATACTCAAAAAAAAATTGGCACAAACATTCAATTTGAAGTCGTTTAAACGTAAAAGATCGATTAGTCATGGAAAAAGCATTGAAAAACCAGGCCGCTTCTCTGATTTTGTTTTATGATTATTTGGATTACCGCTGGTGAGGTCCAATCACAGTGAGATAGTGTTAGTCACACCAGCAAACCAAATCAACTATGATACAAGCAGCACGATGCATTGGGTTCATTCTGCAATATCTGATTTTTCAGTCGGAACCACTATTAAGCCAGCTGGAACAATTTAAAGCCAGCCGAATTCGGAGTTTTATCAACTGTAACTATCAGGAGTTTGCACCTTAAGTGCATAAGTGCAATGGTTCTGAAACATATAAACTTTCTGTTTATCCGGAACCACTACAATAGCAGCCGGAACGAAATTAAGCCAGCCGAAATCATACTCTTTAGAACCAAACCAATTATGACACGAGAAGCTCAATCTATTATGCATCATTGTGCACTATATAATTTTTCAGCCGAAATCAAATCATGCCAGTAGGAACCACACGCAGCAGCCGGAACCAAACCAACTTTCGCTCAAGTAACACAATACATTGTGTGTCATGGTACACTATTTGGTTTTGCTGCCGGAATCACTATTTAGCAAACTGAATCCATTAAAAGCCACAGAGAAAAGGTTTTTATTATCCTAAGTGTGCTATGAAGCATATATGGCTTCATATGAAACCTTAACAAGGTTAACCGGAACCACTATAGGGTGGGCTAAATAATTTTTTTTTAAATGCAATAAAACAAAAAGTTCTCAATATGTTTTCATTGTAAAGAACAATCCTTCCGATTAATTATGGAATACTATTTAATTCATATGACTGCCTCGGCTGGCCTTGACGTACCCCATACGGTCGGTCCAATTTTTGAGCACATTTTAGATGATATGCGGCATTATGTCTTCAATGGCAATGCGAATATTGTTCTTGAGAGCGTCAATCGTTGCTGGTTTATCGGCGTAACACTTATCTTTGACGGCACCCCAAATCACATCAGCGTTTCGGCTGATAATTCGATCTTCGAAGACAGTGCGCAAAAGATCAATTGAAACATGTGCTGTGTGGCACGGAGCGCCGTCTTGTTGAAACCAAATGTTGCCTATGTCCTCTCTTCAAGTGACGGGAACAAAAAATCGTTTATCATGGCGCGGTAGCGCTCACCATTGACAACGGCGGCTCTTCGCACATATTCAAAGAAAAATGGCCCAATGATGCCACCGGACCAAAATCCGCACCAAACAGTCACTCGTTGGGGATGCATCGGCTTCTTTACGATCACGTGCGGGTTCTCCGTGCCCCAAATGCGACATTTCTGCTTGTTTTCGAAAATTTTCGAATTAATGTTTCAATATTTCCCAGCGTTGTTCAAGCGAATACACAACCATTCTTGTTCAGTGGAAGGATAAAACTAACTTTCTGTCAAATCAGAAGTAACATAACCCTTACCATACTAAAAAACCCGATAGTTCAAAAAAAAAATATTTGGCCCACCCTGTACAATAGCCATCGGAACCATAAGAAGTTAGCCGAAACTAATCCATCTAGAACCAAACCATCTATGTCACAAGAAGCCAGCCGGAACCATTAAAAGCCAGTCGTCACAATGAGGAAAATGCATTTAACTATTTATGAAACATATAAGTCTTCTTCCGAAACCATAACAAAGGAAACTGGATCCACTACAATGGCAGCCGGAACCACATAGTGCAAGCCAGATTCATATAAAAATGTAGCACAAGTAACATACCAAACCAACTATGGCACAAGTAGCATAATGCATCTGATTTTTCAGCCGGAGCCAATATTAAGCCAGCCGAAACCATTTAGAACCAGCCGGAACCAGACTTTTATCAGCTGGAACCATTATTAGCTTGCACAATGCAATTAAATGGTTGTGCAATATATAAGCTTTCAGCCAGAACCGTAACAAGATCAGCCAGAGTAATGCACAGTGAATTGTGCCTCTTATGAGATGGCTGGTTTGGTCACGGCTGGTATAGCTCCGGCTGATATATAGGGTTTTCCAATAGGAATGATATGATTTTTAAGTGACGTTCCGGCCATTTGTAATATGTCATGATCTGTCATTTTTTGTTTCATTGTATTCAGTAATGTTTACAATTTCATCATGGTGAGATATACGCAAGAACAACGTTCACAAATTATTCAGTTTTATTATCAAAATAATCGTTCTCCAATTGCAACTTTTCGTGCGCTTTTGCCATTTTATAGTCGTAATAATCGTCCAAGTGTGCTCGCTATTCTTCTTTACCTAATGTTGAAGTGTCAATAAGACAAAGATTCGCTCGAAGTAAGGCAAATATTGCTGCCGGTCAGACAAGTGTTGCTGAAGACCTCAATTTGTCGATTCCAAGACGTTCTCAAGAATTGAGACTGTCTCAAACCACAACCTGGCGGATTCTGAGAAAGGATTTGGGTTTGGACCCGTATAAAATTGTTCTCACTCAAGAACTGAAGCCATTGGACCACCGTAAACGTCGTGAATTTGCTGATTTTGCCTTGGAACAACTTGAAAACGATAACGATTTTTTTAAGAAAATCATCTTCTTCGATGAGGCTCACTTTCATCTGAGTGGTAAATAAACAAAACTGTTGATTCTGGTGCGACGAAAATCCACAAAATTATTCATGAAAAACCATTACATTCACCTAAATTGACAGTTTGGTGTGGTTTTTGGTCAGGTGGAATCATCTGTCCGTATTTTTTTCGAAATGAAGCTGGTAACATCGTTACTGTCAATGGATCAATCGATGACAACCAACTTTTTATGGCCGAAATTGGAAGAAGTTGATCTTGACGACATTTGGTTCCAACAAGACGGAGCTACTTGCACACAGCAAGTGCAACAATTTTTTGAAAGAAATCATATCACTCTTATTGGAAAACCCTATATTAGTGTTTCCGTCTGACCTTGTTATATATCCGGCCGAAAGCTTATGTGCTTTACAACCATTTAAGTATATTGTGTCTCCAGCTGGCGTTAAATGGCTGGGGCTGGTTTAATATTGGTTCTGACTGGCATGGCTTCGCCTGACTAGTAGGTTCCAGCTGGCTTAATATTGGTTCAGGCTGAAAAATCAGATAGTGCACAATAATGCACAATACATTGTGGTTCTTGTAAAGGGTGTTTTCAGAGGTTAACAATTTTAAATTAAAATAGAACAAAGGAAAATATTGGTGGTCAAATTTAACAGAATCAAATGCAACAATTGCGGCCGTTCAATCGTCTCTGGTTTATCGGCATAGACAAGTAAGTGACATAACATATCCCCAAAGGAAATCATCTAATGGAGTTAGATCACCCGATCTCAAGGGCCAATTACAGGACCATTACGTGTAATTAGTCTTATGTGGCATGTGGCATCATTCTGTTGGAACCACATATCAGCAAGAGTTATGCCAGCCAATTGGGGTACAAAAAAGTTAGAAATCATGTCTCTATACCTTTCACCATTGACTGTAACATTCCGCCCATCATCGTTGTTGATGATATATGGACCAATGATTCCGCCGACCCATAAAGCGCACCAACCGCGTGGATTATCTTCACTCCAAATCCAACAATTCTGTTTATTAACGTACCCATTCAACCATAAGTGAGATTCATTGCTGAAAAAAATTTTGTTTTCGAAATTCAACATCAATGTCAATTTGTGCTTCAGCCAATTTTCCGAGTTGGCAGCGTGTGTGATGGTCGGATGGCTTTAATTCCTGCACAAGTTAAATTTTGTGAAGACCTAAGCCAACATCCCTAAATAAAATTTTCCATAAAGTGGATGGACACATCTCCAGGTGCTGAGAACGACGTTGAATTGATTGATTTCGGTCTACCTCAATGCTACGATGTACAGCGTCTATCGATTGTTCGGTACGCATTCTTATACGTCTTACTGGATGCGTATTAACATTTAGAATATACGATCCATCGTTAACCGAATTACCCGAATTACACGATGAGTTTGGCAAACATAACCATTATTTTGATAAAAAAATTCAACAATTAGCAAGCGTTGCTCTGGCATGAGTCTATTCATTATGAAATGACAAATAAAACTAATGACAAAGCAAATGTCAGCTGTCAAATTGACTGTCAAACAGAACAGTATAAAGATTTGTTATATAGTTCCGGCTGGTGTTGTAGTAGTTTCGGATGGCCTTGTTACGATTTCGGCTCAAAGCTTATATGTTTCACACCCATTTAAATTCATTGCGCCCATTGTTTAAATGTATGATGGTTCTGGCTGATAAAACTCTGATTCTAGCTGTCTTAAAAAGGTTCCGGCTGGCTTAATGCTGGTCCCGGCTGATAGTGCACAATGCATTGAACTTCTTGTGCCATAGTTGATTTTGTCCGGCAGGCATGGTTCCGGCTAGCTTTACATGGTTTCAATTGACATTAAATGGTAGTTGACTTTGTTCTCTAGGGTATGGTTTCGGCTGCCAGTATAGTGGTTCCGGCTGAACCTCCGGCGGTTATGGTTTCGGAAGAAGCCGTTTCTCATTGTGTGTTTTTGGAAAAAATTGGAAAATTAGTTTCGGTGTCCAGGAACCATTTTGTAGTTTTTCTCACCCCACATAACCTGGACGAAAATTTCTAAGAGAGAGAATTCGAGTTTTAGGAATTGTTAGCGTTATAATGGGTCATGGGAAGTTTCTATTTTCAAATTTAATTATCAGCGTAAACCACGTTAGATAACTTTAAATTGCTGAAAAGTAGTTTGAAACCTGAAACTGATTTTCCTCAGATCAATAACTCTGCTGAAAATTTTTGAATAGGGTTTTCACGGTGCCACAGCATCAAAATTGGTGAACTTCACAATTATTTTTTGTAGGAAACTTCAAGTACCATAATACTCTAGCTCCGTCGCAGGACCACCGAAATGGATTTTTACAATATTGGGACCAATCGCAATCGATTCCTGATACTACATTTCAGTGATTTCCATCAAAGTCGTTTGATGAGAAAAACAAAAACTAATCTGCGCTCCACTGGAAGACCCTCTAAATTAATTTTCCCGAAATTGAGATCCATCGCAATCGATTCCTGGTACTCGAGAACTCTATTTCAGCAATTTTCATTAAAGTTGCTTTGAGAAGAATGAATTGCAATGAGTTCTGATTTTTATATTCTTTTATAGGACCCAGGATCCTTTATCATTATGTTTTCAGCTCAAATGACCTTGATGAAAATGTCTTAAATATGATTTCAGAGCATAATGAATCTATTTCGATGGAACCTAATTTCGAGAAAATTCGTTTCGGAATTATTGCAGCGGGACTTAGCCCGTTTATTTTTTACTAAGTTTTGGGTCATTTTGGAGTTCTAAAATGAGGCCGGGAACGTTTTTTTTAAATTTATTTAATTTGTTTTTCTCAAGTCAATCGACGTCGGTGAAAATTGATTCCCACCTCAAATGACCTTGACGAAAACTTCTTTAGTTTCACGAGTCGCGATTTAAGAATAAGTTTCTATTTTCAAAATGTACTCTCAGCTCAAACCATTTTGATTTAAATTGCAGAAAGGTAGTTTTCGAGTATCTGAAACTGATTGCGATTGATCCCGGTATAGGGAATAATTATTTTCGGGGTTCTCCGATGGAGACCATGTTTCATTTCTTCATTTCTCTGTTGAAAATTGTAGAGAACAGTATAGAACAGTTACAATTTGCTTTGATGAAAATCAACGAACTCCACAATTATTTTTTTCCGAGAATTTTCGAGTACCAGAATACAATGGCTATTATACTTCCAATTTAGGAAAAAAATAAACTTTCTGATTCTTTTATGTTCTCGTTTACCATTAATCGACCGATGAGGTATAGGACTTTAAAAAAATTAAGTTGAGTGAGGTTAGAGCAGACCAAATCAATTTCCATTAGTGGTTGGCTGCAATGCCAGTGCAGCACATCATGGGATAGCTCGAATATTAATAAAAGGGGCTAGTATCTACTTAACAATCTAAACACATCTCAGCTTGAAATCCTCAACAAAGGCTGTGCACGAACTTTAACGAATTCAGCAAAGAGAGAAATTATTAATATTATTAAAAACCTTAAAAACCTAAGCTTAAAGCCTACCATAATAAGCAACTATACGTTCCACGTTTTGATCTTTAAAACTTTTGAAAACTTCTAAGACACTGAAAAAAAGAGTTGAACGATCTAATATTCAGGTTGATTTGGATAACTTTTTAGCAGCTTACAAGCGATTGGATCTCATGTAAGCTTGACACTGGCTTAATTTTGTTTTGAAATTAATTCTCCTTCCCAACTTATAAAATAGTGGCCCAGATGAAGATTTTCTGCTGAATTCGCGCCATTTGGAAACACATACATACTTCTCTTTTAAGCATGCATTGCTTTTGGAACTTTCCCACAACCTTGGAAGAGGAATAGGAATGTTTTCATTGCGAATCCTGATAAGTCGTATAGTATAGATTCCCCAGGGCATTTCGTTCTAGTAGTCTTTCTTCGTGAATAGTTAATCGTGTGAAACTGCTTTGCGTAAACTTGAAAAATGGAGTGAAAGATTGCTTAGTATTCTTGAGTTTTTTGTGAAGAAATTTCCAAAGATATTGTGAGTCTGCCTTAGCAAACCCATTGTTACATGTAGTAACACATTTTGATGTTACTTTAAACAGTAAGCTATCCGGAAAACTTCACCTGAAGTAAAATTCAAAAAGCTGTTGCAATTTTAGAGACAGTGGTTAAGAACATTTACGAAATTGTGGGGCCCAACCAATATGCTAATGTTTGTCTGTGGATAAATCAAACTCCGTTATTGTAAAATTTTTGTAGTTCCTACAAGGTACGGCTTGCCGCGATATTGTCAATACTAAGTTTGCGACTCAAATTTGCATTGCAGAGCATCTAATTTCTACCCTCCACTACAATCGTTCATAGGAGACAAGACTGATAATTCATTAATTTTAGATTTGTTCATCGACTCATAGATGTCTCCACACTTCAATAACTTGGTGATCCAAACCTTATGCTACTACATAATCTCACTATTTTTAGGCGAGGATATTGTTCTGTGTATACAGATAGTACTGTACTCAATTCTTTATGTAATTCTAGAACCACTTCCAAACTGGACAAGGATTGTAAAGCTAAAGCAGGTTCACTTCTAGAACTCATTGGCCTGAACCGGCTACACTCCTTGACCTTTAAGAATAGTCAGGAAGCTATAAGACCCGTATCACACTTCAGCTATGTTTTTTGATTGAGGCGAGTATGCTTTCATTACACTACTTACATTTGAGGCAGGCTAAATCGTCAGTGTCTACAAAAAAGCCTTGCTCATTTGGAGCTGAAATCTATCGCGGAAGAGACTGGTTTGGTGATCAAGGTTTTCACTTGTAAATGTGTTAATGAAGAAACTTATAAGTGGTTTCGTGATGAAATCTCCTGAAGGATGCCAAATTATAGTCCTTTGAAACCTCTGCTAATACACCCCTGAATCCTCAGTTCATCTGAGGATTCTAGTGTAGTATTAACGATTAAGGGACTAGTAAACCCGATCGTAAATCTTTCGAGATCACCTCTAGTTTGCTTCAGTACGTTTTGAACTGGATATTTTGTAGGATCATCTCTGATCCATAAATCGTCGTTGTCGAGTTCCCTAATAGTCGGCATATATCCTTTGATGGCATTTTGAGCAAGGTGTAGTTTTTGTTTAGAACACTAGTAATAACAAGATTTTCTACAAGTGTACATGTAGTGAAACCCAGGGCACGTATTTCTATTTCCAATAATCTTCGTTCCACTCTCTTTAATGCGTGCATGGGAAGAACTTGTATCACTTAACTCTTGTAGTCTGAACGTTCATCATATCGTTTGGGGCAGTTCAAATACAAATAGTTCGTGAATATCCCCACATCTCCACTTTAAATTTTGACCATTGGATGTGAATTAACTTTTGTTGGTGGCATTAGTTTGTGCTCCATGCTATCATTAATTTAATACTAAATTGGAGAGTGAAAACGAAATTGTAACTTCTGATCACAGCTAAATCTCTTTTAATCTTAATTTTAATTAGTGTAATTCGATCCATGGAGGTTGTTAAAGGAACTCGATGTTGAGTGCAATTACAGCTGCCTTTGAGAATACTTGTCCTCTAATTACCAACCAAGCTAAGAACAAACTTTTATGGTGCTCTAAGCTTAACAAATTGAGAAAAACTTCTAGGAAACTGATGAATGCGACTAGAAACACTAATCGTTTGGCTGATTTGGATAAATTTCTGGCTGCGTAAAAAGACTTCTTCTTTCTGCGACGAAATCGACGAGTATGTCTGCGATCACCAGGCTCAAAAAAATGTTAGTGAAGAGTTTCAACTTCACTCAAAAACGAGGCCCGTACTAGTATTTCTGGTCCTAAGGTGGTTGTGATAGTATTTTCTCCGCTGATTTCAGCTCAGCTTGGGCTTCTTCTTATCCAAACTTTTGTGGCCTTTGATTTCATTCCTAGCTTGTGGAGAAGGAGTCGGGTCATTTCTATAAGTTTATCTGGTCCCAAGTCTGATTATACAAAATCAGATTTACACAAAATCGCGGATAGAGTCATCAGGGACCACTTCATGACTATTTATATCCTCAGTAAAGAATTTATCATTGAGATTGCGTTTGGTGGGTGCTCAGTTGGTGTAAAAGTTACCAAAAGATGTGCGACCTTGTTATAATCATCTCATAGGGAAACAGCTGAATGTCACATCTGACCTGGTGGAGCGAATAAGTCCTCCACACTGTAGAGTCTTGGTGCGTTAATCGTCACGCCAATCCATCAAAAACTGATATGGCGTTGTTCACCAAACACAGAAATCAGGATGGTCCACTAATTTAGAGCGCATCAAGCATCTTGTTGACATTTTGGATTCTAAATGGGCACTGACTGAGGATTGTTTCCGAAAATGATGAGCTTCGTCTACAAGTCACTAGTTATACCGAAGCTTGCGTATGCATCTATTGTGGTGCGGGCGGTAGTCAACTTAAATTGCTTTATTATGAGACTTAAAATACGACTAAAAATTATAGCGTGTGGAGCTATTACTGGTGCTTTGTTGTCTACTCCGCTCAATGCCATAGAAACGATTATTTTCCTTCGTTGACAGCAGACCTTTATTTTACCACAGCTTGCTTTGTTGCTTAACGTTTGAAATACAACGGGACTTGTAATGTATTATGGGCACTCGCAAGATACCGGGAAAATTTTCGACCAGTATAGCTCGTTAATTCCAGAAATATTCTCTCTTCTATATGTCCAATTTATTCTCGGTAATTTAACCTTCGAGATGTTATGGATGACTCGAGAATTTAGGAATGAACTTCAAGCGCTAATTTGTAATGTTAAAAATATGAACTGCAAGGTGGTGCTTAACGCTTTGAGTAACCTCTTGCTTGATTCTAAGCCCATCAGAGAGAATAAAGTTTTTAGTTACAATAAAGTTACAGCCATGGAGGTGCCATCCTACTCAGACATTGAGCTGAGCAACTAGATTGCCAACTATATTAGCTGGAACTTGTCATTCCTTTATCATTTAATAGTGTTAAAGTCATATGGTCGTTTCAAAAATTATCTGAATCACATGCAACTGGTTTAACTAGTGTGTGGTCTAACGTCTATAGCTGCCCTGCTTTTAAGCTGCACCATGTTCCCTTTGTGGCATTGAGTACGGAACTCTTGTTGGCGGAACCCTGGCTTTTAAAAACAAATCTCCAAAAGTTTGAATACCCTTATTTCTGCTTTTCTAAGTGAGCTGCTTTTTGAAGTGAGCGATCACTCACAGGTTACTTCGCTAAAAAAACATAGTTCATGTGTGCAACGGGTCTGAAAAACTACATTCATTACTAGGCTAAGCGTAATTATCTTATCGCCTCTACTTGTCAGAAAGTAACCTACTTGATTTGAGAACCTAGCCTGAGGTTAACAAAGTTCGCTCTGCCTTTGAATATAGACCAGCTAAATGATTCGGTCGTTTTAAGCTCCATTTACCACGAATAAAGACGCCGCTCAAATCAAACTATTTGATTAAAAAAATCCTAAATCATTTATTCTAATCATACATTTTATAAGATAAACTGATATTTACTTAATACAATAGTCCTTCCGTTGCTGCCGTATAAGAGCCTCAAGTTTGAAACATTTTTCTTTTATTGATAAATTCTCCTTTTGCAGATACTCTAAAGTTTTATCTTTCTTCTCGATCGCGTGCTGTAACCTATTAAGCAAAATAAAAATCATCTAAAATCAAAATATCGGAAAAATGTTTAACCTTACCTGGCATAAATCTGTTCGATTTCCATATTTCGTTCCTTTTGAAGATTTTCCAATTCCACCTGAAATTCCTTGCGAGCTGCATCCTTAAACCCTTGTTTCTCTTTAACAAGGTCATCCCGCATCTTACGGATAGACAATCAATTTAGTTGTACCTTCCAGGTTCATTGTACTTACCGTTTTTGCATGTGACAACTCCATTTCCAACCGCTTTATGATCGCCTCATGATTTTGTATGGTCGCCTCGCATTCACTTAATTGTAGACGGGTGGTATTGTAACGGACTCGGAAAAGATCTTCATTTTTCTCCAATTCTTTCATGTCGTTTTCGAATTTTTCCGTTAAACGCCTATGGGAAAACCAAAAATGTTTAAAATATTTCAAAAAAATTATATTTGGGGGCCTCGTATACAAAATTCTTAATTCATAATCTTGTTGTGATTTGCTGTGTTCCGCATCCACTTTTGCAACGATCGTATCAATTTGTCGATCACGCTCCAATCGACACTGTTGCCGTATCACATCTTCTGCCTCGATTTGTCGCCGCTTATAAACCGTTTCGTGCTCACGTCGCCAAATAGCAAAATCAGATTCAAATTGTTGCTGTAGCGATAATATTTCAGATTGCTGTTTCATTTCCATGGCGCGGAATTTTTCATGGAAATCACGTTTCATGAGCTCAGCCAAAACATTTTTCTCTTTGATCAGCTCCTCCTTTATACTCTCAAACATTTCCTCTTTTTCCTTCATTTCAAGATAGAGTCGTTCTTTCAGCTCGGTCTGTTCGGTTACCATCCGCTGGCGCTTTTGTTCTAAAGCATTATGTTCCATTTCCATTTGGCGCTCAGAACGATCACGCAACGCGATTCGTTCACGTTCTATGATGCATTCACGTTCCTTTTCATAAGATTCACGTAACGATTTTTCAATTTCGTCATATTTTCGACGTACTTTCTCTTCAACATCTTGCAATTCTTCCTGATGTAATTTTTTCATATCAGATATTTCCGATTGATGATGTGCCGCCATTTTGTTAATTTCGGCTTCCAGCCCTTTAATCGTTAATTCTTTTATGCGTTTCGTATTTTCGCGCACCCATTTCTCACGTCGAATTTTTTCTCCGGCCAAAAGTGTCTCCTTAACGCGTTGAATTTCCGTTGTTTGCTTATGTTCCCAAGCTTGATTTTGGCTTTCCATGCGACGTGATTGGGCCGCAATTTTCTCGCTCAAAATCGATTTATCGCGCAGCAATTGTTCGATAAATCCCTGATGTCGCTGAATTATCTTTTCGTAATGAAGTTTCTGGCTCGTTAAACGTTGTTGTGAATTTTGTTTTTCTAACCGAATCGCCTTTTGGTTTTCTTCGCGCACATGCGTCACATGTTCTTTTGCCAGAAGGATTCCGTGTGATAATTCATTGGCGCGCAAGGATAGCGTTACAATGCGACGAGCTAACTGATGATTTGGGAACATCACTAAGTCAGACACTCTGCGAAAATATAAAAGTCGTATAAGTAAAATAGATCTTGCTTTATGGGCCGGTACCTACTTTGGAACATCTTCAATTATATCAGTCTCAATACAAAATTGTAGTTCTTGTAGATCTAGTGATGTTGGTTTATTGGTGTCGTCCAGCGTTTGGTTGCATTTTTCATCGACATCATCGAGATATTTAATTATTTCCCTGCAAAATTTAATAATGAAATTTAAAGTCAAACTTACGTCAAATGGTATTCGATTAAGACAAAAAATTTTGGTCAGTTTCTCGTAAAATGTTTAGGATTATTTTAAAATCTTTGAGTGGCAGGATTAACCTGGGATTAACCAATAGCTCTAGGAATACAGTGGGAAAAAAGATGATACACAACCTCTAGCAGCTACACAATCTCCAGCTCTATATTTGAAGCATTCGTGGTCTCCATATTAACGACGAAATTGGGTCTAGATTGGATACGGCTATATGAAACAACGCTGGAAAATCCTAATGGAGTCGTGCCTAGCAACAACTAACGCTTAGTGTGTAACGGGAAACACAACACATTTTTGTATTGCAACAACTCGTCATCTAAACCCAAAGTTACAGACAAAACCTTTGCAGTGACTCACCTTTGTAACCAAACATCAGTATTATTACCAAATGCCGTAGTAAGGGCAGCAACCAACACTGGCCAGCTTGTAACTTTACGCAGGTGACTCTAATTTCCGCAAACGCCGCCAACCAGTTCCACTATAAAAAACACAACGCATACATTAAGATTTCGGGTGTTAATCGAAGAGAAACAGGTATTTAAAGGCACGTTGTCACCACCGAGCTATCACCAAGGTTTGCAGGAGATTTTTTTAAAAATATTATAGCTATTGGATTTGAGAACCTCAATCATCAACTGACAGAGATGGACGTTGATACAACTTGATGGACTCTTCTTCACAATCTCTTCTTCAGCCAACTAGCTGATCCACTGATTAATAGATCGCATCCAATCGATTTAATAGCCAACGCAACAACATAATCCAAGGTTGCCTGGTAGATCAAAGATTCTATGGCACAGGAAACTGAGTTAGGGTGAATCGTAATCGGCAACATTGGGAAGCTCAGATTGTCAGCAAAAGAGAAAGCGATAGTATCCCAGAAGAAAAAAGTGAAACCGAAGAAGTGAATGTAGAAATCAGTTTTCACCAACCGAGAAAGAAAGTTCATGAAGGATGCTCCATTCAAACAACCCAAAAATAAAAAAAACATATAAAAGATATTCGGTTGAGAACTGCTGTTACATTCCGCATTACGGCGTAACCAAGCAAGATAGCACTTGATTGATTGATTGACTGATTGGACTGTAGAACCAAGTACTGTACAAGTGTCCCGGATAACGCCAGGCTTAAACCTACAACCTGTTTACATAAATAATAAGAAGGATAGGAAAGGTTTTTTTTGGGACGGAACGATCCGATTTCAGATACCTAGCGGTCGTACGGCACAACACAATTCTAATTTACTTCTAATCTACTAGAGGAAGGATAAAGGCTTAATAGGTTTAATGGATAACGATGGTATTGGTCTTATAAAAGAAAATAAATAAACATATGTAAACAAATTTCACCACAACTAATTCAAGCAATAAGCCACTGTTCTAAAACTAACAATTATAATTTAAAAACTAAGGTCGGGAAACCTGATTGTCGCAGTACACATTCGCATCGTCGGAACATGCTTGCTGTAAGAGGCGCATTGCTCTGGTGTAATACTAAACCAGACTTGTTGAATACCCCATAATCACTCCTCCTTCGATGGTTTTCTTAATGAAAGTTCTCTTTTTATAATGCTCCACAGGTTCCCTAAAGGATTTAGGCCCAGACTTTGACTAGTAAGCCATGGCACGGATTATATTAAGATCAAGCCACGACTTAACAATTGTTGAAGTATCTTCTGAGAACACTAATAAATTTTTGAAAATTATGTTGATGTACTTCCTGAGATCCATAATTCTCTCGATTTTGACAATGAGTCCAATCCTTTGGAGAAAGGAAATGTTATTATTAAGTGGTTTTAATTGAAATGTGTGGCTAAGGACTTTTTTAGCAGTGGCTTAATTATAATTCCACCAGTGTATATCTCGAGGCAAACTCAATCCTCTTGCGATAAAGAAAACCAGACTAATCGGCAATAATGTTGGATTTACAATTGAAGGTGCTCTCAATGGAATAACATTCAGAACAACGATTTGGGAGACGAAATCCCCGTCAGCAACCTGTCCAAATCGCGACTAGTCAATAGTCAGTAACAAGCGAATTTGCATGCGAAAATCTCAAATACTTGATATTTCGGTTGTGCATGTTCATCCCTCACAAAATCTTATCTAACTAGGAACATTTTAACACGGTTCTGGGACTTCAACTCGGACATGACGTAATTGTTTTGACCGCACTGCTCAAGGTCAGTACTTGGCTTACTCAAAGCAAAGCAAACCTTCAATTTCCTCCAGGCTTTCAACATAGAATTAACGTGTTTAACGAATCCTACATTGAAACGTGAAAACTTTAAAACACAATGTTATCCCAGTCCGCAAAACTGCCACTTTGGGAATCTGGTGGTCTGTCCAATTCATTTTGGGATCAAAATAATAAACGCTTGTTAATCGATTACAGTATTTCATCTGTTGCGGCTTATTTAAATTCGAGACAGATATTAGCCATGAAAGCTGCTTGCAGATTCGATCACATAATCAACTACTTAATGGAAACAACGGATCTCAAATTGGCAACCAAATTAGGCGAATGTGACACAAATGTATCAGCAAAGCCGAGTATGGATCATTCTTAGTAAATAAAAATTTAATAAAAACAGATTTCCGCTTGCCTAGTAAGATCAACTGCCTTGTTGCGAGTCACGTAGTGTAATATCGCAAAATCGAGCCGTTAACTGGCCCCCGGAAACAACATCGAATATAGCACAAATTAATCAAATAAAATTTGTTCAATTATTTTACATGGCCGATTTTAGAGACCTGTCAAACATCGAAATAGAATTCTCAAATTTCAGGGACTCTCTCAGAAAGATTCAAAAGGTTTGATTAAACAAAACAAAAAATGTTGTTATTTTGTTGATTTGATTCAATTCATTCAAATAAGGATACATTTCAACTTTCTTCCTGTGTAGTTATATTTTAAACTATACGAGTCTGGATTCCGCATGTGCGTTGCCATTACTCTCATGAGATCATAGATTTAGAATAGCACACGTTCGAAAATATTTATAAAAACCAGGTGGCCCAGTTTATATTTCGCGACTGGAGTCCAGGGGTTCGTTTATGTAAGCAATATGAATGTCGAGTTACGCAGATGACGTCAAAAGGTTTTGCAACTTTCTGTTGCTGTTCTGTTTGTCAAAATTATTTGGCCTCGAAACTCGAATTCGTAGTCGAATGAAGAACGATGCTATGAGATCTAAGTGTCGTTACTCAATTCTTTATTACGACGATATATAATCCGATGTGATTTATACAAGGCAATTGACTGTTCCATTGTTTATCAGTTTACCATTTGAGGACATCGCTGGTCCTTGGCCCAAAAAAAAATACTTTGAAAACACCAATAAGCATACATCTACGGGCAGTAGTTCCTCGTATACAGCACGAGCAATAGTGATACAGAAAATATATTTATTTTTTGTCTGCACTATTTACTACAGATTATCCACAAAAGCAGTGATTAAACTGTTTCTCAGAACCAATGCGCAGACGTACCACTAATAAGTACAATAACATTTTATTACCAATCCCTCGTTTTTCTAAATTTCTAATGTTTCGATTTAACCAGTCATCACAAACTGACTTTAACCAGAGCCTGATACTCTTAGTTCAGTAGTATTCTAAGAAAATAACTTCTAAAAGCATGTACAGATTTTATTTATTCCGGAAATCACGTTTGCCATAAACTTTTTCTTTGAAGGAAAACTGAGCACAGACAAGCCTGAAGATCGTCATCTCTGAAATGATAAAAGCTAAAGTATTAAAAATTCCTATTCAGTTTATGTTGATTGTTGAACATAATAATCACAAGTTCTTATTTTGACAAAGATTTTCATAAATCGCGATAGGCATTTCCCAGTTGCTTACTGCAAATGCACAGCAGCCTTAAATTAAAATGATTTTCACTTACGAATGATAAACAAACTGACATTTTAGTTTATCTAAATGAAAATAAAACATATCCGTTTCGACTAAAGTTAAAGGACGGAAAATTAAAATTTATTGATTGAGTGAAAGCACTTTTGTATGCAATTTTCTACTCTTCACTCGCGAACTATAAAATACTCATGTATCCAACTATGATACGCGAGTCTAGCGTATTGATAATTTTTAATAAAGGATAATACACACACACACAGACACACGAACACAATACACAGCCAAGTCTAATTAACAACACAAAACGGTTCTCTCTCATTCCCCGTTCAATCGCCTATCATTAGACGTCGCACACTCGCACTAAACATGGAATAGATCTTCATATGATCAATTAAACTTTTTTTGGAAATTAGAAAATACAAATTTGCAAATCGCGGACGACACTGATAGACTTGTTCACCAAACCCAAAAATTTACACACCAAATTTTCGTGTGAGTAAACTTCATTGCGAGATAAACAATTTGACTTGTTTTTTATTTTTGTACTTAGTGCACGTTGGAAATCAAAATAATTGGAATTTATGCATTTTCATCGGTGTGTTTAGTTGCATCACTTTCGCTACACACATAAATCGTAAATGCAATTTTTCTAAATCAAATCCAAAACACAGAAAACCAAAAATTTGTGTGCAGCCGGCTGAGACCAAGAAATGCTCGCGTTTTGTTGTGCAGTGCAAATGAAGACTCTTTCGCAGTTTGCTTATTTACGCCCTTACTTTACGCAGTTGCCTGCCGAGGATGTACTGATATAGGTCCGATTTTGTCACCATTTGCACATTGCATAGCTCCTTGCCAGCCTATGCTGGCATGGAGATGGGTCGGCCCACGAGTTCTACACTCCGACAGGGGGTCATAGTTGTGTTCCATTTCATCCCAGAGCGAAATCTGCTGATGAAAATTCCCTTTTGCATCCTGCTCCTATCGGGATTCGAACCCGGTACCTCCCGATCCATACGCCAAAGCTTTAACCACTGTGCCATTTGGTCGGTAAAAAATGAAATTAAAAAAACCATCGAATCGAATGAAACAGCCGATTTTTTTCGGTTTTTTGGTTAATTTCGCTTCCAACCCGATACATATTAGCAGTCATTTTTCTTTTAATAATAAATTAATCGCGCCGACTTTTTTTTAAAACACCAAACCAATATGAATAAATTTTAATAAACTACATTTAATAAAATTTACATTTATTTAGACACATTTAGACCGCGTATTTAATGTTTTCATTTAATACAAGCACACAAGACGCGTTTCACATGTCGCCATTTTAATTTCGCCGTAACCAAGCAAGATAGCACTACAACAAAACTCCGATTAGTTTGATGCCGCGTCCAAGACAACGACAGGAGTGTCGTTAAACGACATCAGGATGACCGGCCCAAAATTACAGGACTATTTAGCTGGCATGATATTCCGATGGCGCAAACATAAGTACGTTATGACAGCTGATATAGAAAAAATGTATCGGCAAGTCTGGCTTAATATGGATAACAGAAATTGTCAACGCATACTATGGAGAAGCAATATGTGAGAGTCCTCCTACAACTAGCCGAAGATGAACGTCAATCATACCCAAAAGCTGCTGAAATCATTTCAACGGATTTTTACGTAGACGACCTGCTGACTTGGGGTGACAGCATAGTAGAAACCCTTTCTGCATTAGTAGAACTAATGATGACCATAAAACACGGGATGTTCAATCTAAGAAAATGGTCCTCCAACTACAATAAACTATTGAAAAATATCAAATCAGAACTGCAAAGCGCAGGCAATGTTCACATCAATATAAACGGCTATATAAAGGCATTAGGAATTCTATAAAATCCAAACGAAGACACCTGTGAATTCGACGTGGACAAGCTACGAAGAGACACGTGGCCAATCAACCAAACATTTATTATTAGCTAACTCGTGCATATGAGACCTGCCGTATAACAACAAATCTATTAATTGCAAAAACCAGGGTTGCGCCAATTAAGAATAAGTTATCAATTCTCTTTTTCGAGCTGAACGCCGCTTTATTATTACCGAAATTAATAAAGCACGTTCAATTGACGATGCGACTAAGCAACTACAAGACAAATTCCTCGACGAATTAAATGATCACAATAAGTTGGATCAAGATCAACTGATAGAAGGACAACTGTATCTAATTCGACAACATACCCGCGTCAATCACCAATGCTTGGTTTGTAACACGCTCGCAGAACTACCCTGAGCTATAATTTAATAAGGCCGGCTTATACCAATAAAAAACTCAATTCCGGCCATATGACCTATTACCAATAACATTTATTAGCAAAACTTTTTATAAACTCCTCTTTACTTGGTCTTTTTCTTTTGTTGTTTATGCACACGCATCAATTGATGCTACGAACCTAACAACAGCCGGCAAATACCATGGTTCAAGTACTGGGAAATAGGTTTGGAGAATTGCTCAAAAGGGGAATTTTGGATTGTATGGTAAGTAACCAATGAGTCTTTCTCTTTACATTACCCCCTCCGTTCACTAAAGAAAATTTTTCGTAATTGATCGATCTAATGTCGAAAAATTTTCTTTGAGATCTGAAGGGTGCCACGACGTTCACCCACCTATTCATGCGTTTAACTAGATTGTGGATAAACTTCATCGAGGCTAAAAAACTAAAATTACTTGAACATATTGCTGATCCATACTATAACGGTTTAAAATTTGTACCCGATCATTTTATCACGTTTATCGAAAATTGTAAATTTGGAATACTCACTGATCACCTTTTTTTAAATAACTTGAGTGTATCAACTGGCCCTACACGCCACGCCATGCTGATATTGTCATCCCAGTGACAAACTTCGAGCATATGACAATTACTACGAATAAATGCTGGTTCCCTCGCTTTGATCGTGGAAAAGGTCCCATGGAGTCGATGGCAACCATCTGCCATGGTCGCGTTGGTGTTTTAGGTGAGCCCATAGGTACTCGACACGAAAAATTCCGAAGTTATTATCTGTTTGACACGCCTCACAACTTTTAACGTTATGAGCGACTTCTTGGACCATTCTAGGCCAATAATAATTTTGTATAATCCTGTCCAATGTTTTGAAGTATCCCATATGTTCGGCTAGGGGATCATCGTGACAGCGGTGCATTACTTACCGACGCGAACTGTATGGTACATACAATCGCCATACACTGTCATATGTTACAAACCCCGATTTCACTTGTACGTATTTCCACAATCTATCATTTTTCAATTGGAAATCGGGGTATTTTTCGGGTTTCTCCTTCACTCCATTGATTAGACTATTATATGCGAGATCGTCCTGTTCCCTACCAAATATATCCAACGTTTCGACCGCTCTTGACAGCACATCCGGAACAATCTATAATTTGCCTTTTCGATGTACCAACTCGAAGTCAAACTGTTGAAGCCTCATTGTCCATCTAGCCAAACGCGATACCGGATTCTGTATGTTCCTTAACCATATTAGGAAGGCGCAACCTGTTATAAACTTCAATGCAACACCTTCAATATACGGCATAAACTTTTAAATTGCAATAAACAGCGCTAAATATTCCTTTTCGATAGCTGGGTATTTACGTTGGGTGGTGGTTAGTTTTGGCTTATAAACGCTATTACCCTCCACATCCTCTTCTCCCAACAAACAAGGAACGCAATTAGATGTTTACTTTCTTTAAATGTTTACTTTCACCAATACTATTACAATAAGTGGGTTGTTGTTGTATTTTTTGTGAAACTTCGTTAGAGAACCAATACTAGAGATAAAATCACGAATGAAGTATTAGCGTTGGCTTTAGAAGATGAGGCAGGCAAAGCAAGTTTAGCCACAGACACAGTAAAATTGCGCAAGCTGAATTAGGAGAATATCAGGGAAATAAAGGCACTACTAAAAGAGGAGATCAGGAAAGCATGGCATGCTTTTCAATGTGATCCCCGTTCCGATATTTCATTTGTTCTGATTCTAAGTACAGAGCGCCTGAGAGAAGCTGAATATTATATTCTGGATATTCCTAGATCTTCATCTAGGCCATTAATATTTAAAAATGAAGCTTCTCAATTGCATTAAATAGTATCAAACTGAATTGTTTCTGCCGTAACCATGGTATACTTCTCAGATTAATCTTACATGTTCAAAAATCAAGGACCAGGTAACCAAATAAGAATTAATGTTGAAATTCAATCACATGGACAGGTATTTCTACGAAAAATAAAAAATATTTATTGATTTATTCTAATCAATTTGCAAAATCACCATTTTGACTTAGAAACAGCACCTCATTTGAAACCCAATCTATTATCATGCGCCTCGAAGAATTTTCAAGTTTATGGAAAGGGTGATTTACCATCCTCATCCAAAATACCACACGTAACAGGGTCAAATTTCATTACAAATCTCGATTTTTTAAGGCTTGCCAATTCAACTTTAAAATTCATTCATACATAAAACAGCAAAATATAATTTATTAAACAAATCATTAATTAAGCACACACGACTGTACCTGTGAAAGAAATACAGATTAGAAGAATAAGATAAAACCTGATATCAATCTCTTACCATACATCATATAAATGACGAAGTTAAAAAGGCAGAACTGTTTAAATATCAATAAATTAAAATTTCAAATTTTATAACCAAAAATATTTTGATCATCAAGCAGCAAAAGAGACGAATTAGCATAACCCGATTTGATTCCTTTAACCGCGCGCGCATTTGTACATTTCTAGTCTTAGACCGATTTTAATGATCCAACCATCATATTCAAAAGTGATTATTTATTACCTGATGTCCAACAAAAAAAAATAAAAAAATTTAAAATCTAAACAGAAAAACCAACAAAACACCAAAAGTTCATTTTCACACGCAGATATCTCGCCACAAACTACATAATATGTGATCTGCGGTGTACTCGTCCCCACCCATAATCTCAAAAATAAACAACAACAGAAAAGAAAGAATACATAGATGAACGACTTAGAAGATTATATATAGAGACGTATTAGGGTGGGGTAAAAGTTCGGATTTTGCTTAGAAATCGTATATGCGGTAGAGTTAAGCCCCGAATTTGTACACAAGCCAAATTTGTAAGATTTTATCTCAAACTATATGTCAATCTCGTGGTCTTCAAAATAACAAGAATATAGCAATAAGATGAAATTTTAACAAAAACAAATAAATTCGTACAAAAACTAAAAATCTTGTCGCGCAACTCTTATAAATGTATATTTCAAGATTATTCAGTTTAAAAAATTCACCCACTGGAACAACATCGTTGGTCCGCGCGTTCGCATTTAAAAAAAAAAAAATTAATTTTACATACAGATCTGAAATGGGTCTAGCCAAAATATTAGTAACCGTAACGCTAATCAGTGTACTCGGTAGTGTATGTGATAGTGTCATATTAGATTGGTGTAAAATAGCGGCCGAGAAATGCGAATACCAGGGATATCATATCGGCTGCGAACCATACCAATTTCCACAAAATCCCGATTGTTACAACGTTCGACTTTTGCCGCTCGACGATAATCTGAAAGCGTACATCCTGTATCTGCACAATTCGATGCGGGACGAGCTGGCCAGTGGTTTCGCCCAATACAATAGCGTGCACGAGAATAAGCTCAATTATCCGAAGGCATCACGGATGCGTGAAATTACGTGGGATACAAAATTACAAAAGTTGGCCGAAATTCATGCGCTCAAATGTAACCTGCAACACGATAAATGCCGTTCCACCGATGAGTACGAGTACTGCGGTCAAAATATCGGTGTGTACCGTTCAACGCAAAATGTAACCGATTACTTTTTGACGACATCGCAAATGGTTAAGTTTTGGACCGATGAGCGGCTAACAGTAAATCTCAATATATTGCAGAGCTTCGATCCGCGCCTTAATAAACATCACGGCCATTTTTTACTTATGATCAACGATAATTTGGAAAAAGTTGGTTGTGCGTATGCGATTTACGAAATGCAACGATTTTTCGGTGGTCGGTATGTAACCATATACGGTCATCAGCTGTCATGCGATTACAGTTACAATAATATATACTTCGAACGGGTTTATCATTTTGGTGAGTCGAGAAGTGAGTGTGGTCAAATTGGCTTAGGGGCGAGTAATAGTTATCGGCATTTGTGCGGGTATCGAGGCCAACCGAACTACCTTTAAACTATATTTTTGTATATAAGATGTGTGTATATTTGAGATTATTTGTGAAATACAAAATTTAAATTTAAGTGGAATTTGCTGTTGTTGTTTATTGTTATTTCTAATTAAAATTCAATTCCAGTTTGCGGTTTTTTTTTTGCTCTTCTAAATATTTATAGACTGCTTGAAGACACAGAATTGGTTTTTGAAGACAATTCGACGCCGCCGTTTGCGAAACGCGTTTTATACATCTATCGCGTATAATTTATACCTGTAAATGATCTAAAAATACCTGTTTTTGCATTATCACCTTTCAAATTGGTAATTTGCAGTCCAGTCGGCTTGGCTCAACACAAATTATAATTTACTTTTTACGATCTTTTTAGTTTTTCAGGAATGGGATAGATTAAAATGACCAACTATTCGCTTGAAACAAGTTTTTGTGCTGTATGTGAGTTTGTTGTTTTGAATATGAAGCAGGGAAGATTAAACGGTCTAATGGATTATTGTTGCTAATTAATATTTGATTGGGATTCTATTCAAATTGCGTAAATTGGGCGAGTTCCAAACAATTATGCTTTTAGTATATTCAGGAAGAAGAAGGTGCTGGAAAGTTCTCAAGGTTAACTATAAACGGTGGCTTGGTGAAGATTCATATAACAGTGTTGAGTTAAACCATCATTTCTATCGTTCGCCTTCTAACATAAGCGACATTGATGAAAAATGATAAAAATGGATTGCGAGATGTCGACCTCTGCCATTTCAGCACTCTGTAGACAGGGATGATGGAACTGATGAAAATCTAAAAACAACAAACCCAATTTAAAGCCATTCAAAGGATTTTGACAAGACATCGTAGAAATGTCTAAATAATCTAAGTCATGTTCCATTCGTCTCGATCCTTCGCTTTCGTTCTCCAGTTTCGACATCCTATTAAACGTAGGTCTGGTTTGAAGTCATCACGCGTGCACAGTCGAGGTCTTCCTCTACGACCCGCACCGGTTCGTTGTTGTTGGAACACTTTTACGTACACGTTATTGTGGGGACATTGCAACGTTGCCCAGCCATCTAACTCGATTGGATTTGATGAATTCGATGATATCACTAGTTCCGTGAAGGTGCTTAATCTCGTGGTTCATACGAACCTGATATTTGTTTGAATTTTTGACTTATAGATGGCTAATGTGTAAGAATCACAACAATCAGTTTCGAACAAATGAGACTATTGATTTGAAAAAATCAGTCTTCTCATCAGGTCGCGACGACTGATGTTGTATTACTACATTGGAATATTGTCTATATATATAGAACATACCATGTAGTTGTACTACTAGCGAATTACTGCATAGCGTACGAAATTTTTGATTCTTTCATATTTCCATCTATATTCAATTTTAACAATTAAGTTTTTTCGCATTTACGAATTTTATTATATATTTTACCTTTTGGTTTTTGCAATTGTAATGGTGTTATTGTGATTGTTCTGTATATTGGTATATTTCAGCACTCTCGAATTAAATTCACGAATCGTAGGAAATTCTTCCATTTAGCGTCACTATCTGTGTGACAAACGAATATGATAATCGACACTTACTTATACACAATCAACTTCCCAACCACCCCATACTTGCTTTCCTTTTAACGCCGGATCGCGGATAAATTTGAATTTTTGACTTATAGATGGCTAATGTGTAAGAATCACAACAATCAGTTTCGAACAAATGAGACTATTGATTTGAAAAAATCAGTCTTCTCATCAGGTCGCGACGACTGATGTTGTATTACTACATTGGAATATTGTCTATATATATAGAACATACCATGTAGTTGTACTACTAGCGAATTACTGCATAGCGTACGAAATTTTTGATTCTTTCATATTTCCATCTATATTCAATTTTAACAATTAAGTTTTTTCGCATTTACGAATTTTATTATATATTTTACCTTTTGGTTTTTGCAATTGTAATGGTGTTATTGTGATTGTTCTGTATATTGGTATATTTCAGCACTCTCGAATTAAATTCACGAATCGTAGGAAATTCTTCCATTTAGCGTCACTATCTGTGTGACAAACGAATATGATAATCGACACTTACTTATACACAATCAACTTCCCAACCACCCCATACTTGCTTTCCTTTTAACGCCGGATCGCGGATAAATTTGAATTTTTGACTTATAGATGGCTAATGTGTAAGAATCACAACAATCAGTTTCGAACAAATGAGACTATTGATTTGAAAAAATCAGTCTTCTCATCAGGTCGCGACGACTGATGTTGTATTACTACATTGGAATATTGTCTATATATATAGAACATACCATGTAGTTGTACTACTAGCGAATTACTGCATAGCGTACGAAATTTTTGATTCTTTCATATTTCCATCTATATTCAATTTTAACAATTAAGTTTTTTCGCATTTACGAATTTTATTATATATTTTACCTTTTGGTTTTTGCAATTGTAATGGTGTTATTGTGATTGTTCTGTATATTGGTATATTTCAGCACTCTCGAATTAAATTCACGAATCGTAGGAAATTCTTCCATTTAGCGTCACTATCTGTGTGACAAACGAATATGATAATCGACACTTACTTATACACAATCAACTTCCCAACCACCCCATACTTGCTTTCCTTTTAACGCCGGATCGCGGATAAATTTGAATTTTTGACTTATAGATGGCTAATGTGTAAGAATCACAACAATCAGTTTCGAACAAATGAGACTATTGATTTGAAAAAATCAGTCTTCTCATCAGGTCGCGACGACTGATGTTGTATTACTACATTGGAATATTGTCTATATATATAGAACATACCATGTAGTTGTACTACTAGCGAATTACTGCATAGCGTACGAAATTTTTGATTCTTTCATATTTCCATCTATATTCAATTTTAACAATTAAGTTTTTTCGCATTTACGAATTTTATTATATATTTTACCTTTTGGTTTTTGCAATTGTAATGGTGTTATTGTGATTGTTCTGTATATTGGTATATTTCAGCACTCTCGAATTAAATTCACGAATCGTAGGAAATTCTTCCATTTAGCGTCACTATCTGTGTGACAAACGAATATGATAATCGACACTTACTTATACACAATCAACTTCCCAACCACCCCATACTTGCTTTCCTTTTAACGCCGCGATCCGGCGTTAAAAGGAAAGCAAGTATGGGGTGGTTGGGAAGTTGATTGTGTATAAGTAAGTGTCGATTATCATATTCGTTTGTCACACAGATAGTGACGCTAAATGGAAGAATTTCCTACGATTCGTGAATTTAATTCGAGAGTGCTGAAATATACCAATATACAGAACAATCACAATAACACCATTACAATTGCAAAAACCAAAAGGTAAAATATATAATAAAATTCGTAAATGCGAAAAAACTTAATTGTTAAAATTGAATATAGATGGAAATATGAAAGAATCAAAAATTTCGTACGCTATGCAGTAATTCGCTAGTAGTACAACTACATGGTATGTTCTATATATATAGACAATATTCCAATGTAGTAATACAACATCAGTCGTCGCGACCTGATGAGAAGACTGATTTTTTCAAATCAATAGTCTCATTTGTTCGAAACTGATTGTTGTGATTCTTACACATTAGCCATCTATAAGTCAAAAATTCAAATTTATCCGCGATCCGGCGTTAAAAGGAAAGCAAGTATGGGGTGGTTGGGAAGTTGATTGTGTATAAGTAAGTGTCGATTATCATATTCGTTTGTCACACAGATAGTGACGCTAAATGGAAGAATTTCCTACGATTCGTGAATTTAATTCGAGAGTGCTGAAATATACCAATATACAGAACAATCACAATAACACCATTACAATTGCAAAAACCAAAAGGTAAAATATATAATAAAATTCGTAAATGCGAAAAAACTTAATTGTTAAAATTGAATATAGATGGAAATATGAAAGAATCAAAAATTTCGTACGCTATGCAGTAATTCGCTAGTAGTACAACTACATGGTATGTTCTATATATATAGACAATATTCCAATGTAGTAATACAACATCAGTCGTCGCGACCTGATGAGAAGACTGATTTTTTCAAATCAATAGTCTCATTTGTTCGAAACTGATTGTTGTGATTCTTACACATTAGCCATCTATAAGTCAAAAATTCAAATTTATCCGCGATCCGGCGTTAAAAGGAAAGCAAGTATGGGGTGGTTGGGAAGTTGATTGTGTATAAGTAAGTGTCGATTATCATATTCGTTTGTCACACAGATAGTGACGCTAAATGGAAGAATTTCCTACGATTCGTGAATTTAATTCGAGAGTGCTGATATTTGTTGTTCGGAACTTTAATTCGACCAACGATGGAACGAATGGCCCTCCTTTTGAAGGTAGAAAACAATCAACAATCGGTGGTCAGGATCCAGCTCTCGTTTCTAGAAGCCGACACAGGTCTTATTAGTGTGCTTTATAAAGTGCAAGCTTACAATACTGCGATAGTTGTTAAGACCTCAATAACCTTTCTTATCCGAGGTATTTAAAGTTGTGAACGCTATCAAAATTATGGGTGTTGCTAAAAATTGGGTTTTGCTACTGTTCACCACCAAACCACGTCTTCTTGCGAATCGATTGAGCGGTATGATCGCTTGACACCACTTGATATCGCTACATCTTTGACCAAGAAGAGCGGTATCATCTCCATATCCAAGAATTTGGCTTAATTTATTAAATATACAGCGCAAAGTTTCAATGTTGCTCTTCCTAATCAAGTGCTAAATTGAATAGCATAGGCTCGGGTGCATATCCCTGTCGAACACCAGATCTTATTTCAAAAAAGTCTGGTACAGTTCCTTGAATTACGATTCTACAAACAGACCCGGACGTTGTTAATTTACACAGAGAAACGAGTTTCTCCGGAATTTCTAGACATATGAACCGAGCCCATAGAATCTCACAGTTGATACTGTCATTTGTTTGTCCCAAGTCTATTTATAGTTGATGTATAATTATATTGTACTCCCAACATTTTTCTAAAATTATCCTCATGGTAAAACTCTGGCCAGTAGTCGATCGCCAATGATATTTTCGGCGAGAGGAATGAGTCTGACAAGTACAACGTTAGGGGTACACTTCGTAGACAGCGTTCAGCGCGGTCTTCCAATTCTCCAACAGAGACGATGAGTTCGTTTCGCTTTGATGCAAGAGTAACACCCCCGAGCTTAATCAATCCTGCTGGGATTCCGTCGAGTCCGGGTGCCGTTCCATTTTTCAATCTACTCCAAGCTGCGTTTACTTCCTCCATTCGACAAAGACCTCTTCGCCTGGAAGAGCTATTACTCTAATGGGGGTCACTTACTCACTTCGTCATTCCGGTATATCTTTGATTGCTGTATTTCTTGCGTGGAAGTCTTTAGTGAGATTTCTGGCGTTAGCAAAACAAATTTTGCGCATTTGCGGCCCTTGAATTGTCATGTTCATTGCTGATGTTTTCAATGCATGATCTCAAATGTTCGCGCTTTTTTTGAAGGAGATATTGAGTCGTAGCTCTCCTAACACGGAGATATTCTGCTAGGGTGCTTCTAGTATTGCAAACCAACCATTTTTCACAAAGCATTTGTTTATTTTATACGACCAGACGGCACTTATCATCGATCCAATTATTGCGGGATCTCGGAGGTCTTCTTCCGATAGTATTGTGTTTCGCGGTAGTTATGGCTGACTGTATAGCGTGCCACTGCTGCTGGATATTAGGACGTGGTTCTCCGTTGTTACTGTGCCAGTCAATGACAGCTGATTGGTAATTCTGCAGTTGTCCTTAATCTTTTAAAGCAACGACTTACTTGTGCTTGTATATGATAGTCTATGACAGTTTGCAATTATAAAGGGTGGTTAAATGTTAATGGCCGACGTTGAATGTGAACCACACCTAAACGCCAAGTTTTTTTCTGCATTTAATTTGATATTTCTCAATTTCAGACTAACTCAATTTGAACCATGGAAAGATACACAATCGAGCAACGCGTTAAAGTTATTCAGGCATATTATGAAAATAGGCGTTCAAATCAAAATGCATATCGTGCACTTCGTGATTTTTTCGGTCAATTTAATCGTCCAAATGTGCGTACAATCGGAAAAATCGTGCAAAAATTTGAGCAAACCGGGTCTGTAGGAGATTTTAAAACACCAGTTCATGCTCGTACAGCTTGTACAGCAGAAAATATTGCTGCTGTTCGCGATAGTGTGGCTGAAGAGCCGCCCACCTCAACTCGTCGTCGTGCCCAACAATTGCACCTCTCACGCTCGTCGTTGATGAACATTATGCATAAAGACTTGCATTTACACGCTTATAAGGTGCAATTGACTCAAGAACTAAAGCCTCTTGACCATTCCAAACGTCGTCAATGGTCAGAATGGTGGCAAGAAATGGCAACTGTGGTTGATCAATTTTCGAAGAAAATCATCTTCAGTGATGAGGCACATTTTCACCTCAGTGGATTCGTCAATAAGCAGAATTGCCGCATTTTGGCAAATCATAATCCAAGAGTGATTGTCGAAAAAACAATGCTCCCACAAAGAGTGACTGTTTGGTGCGGTTTATAGTCTGGCGGCATCATCGGGCCGTATTTTTTCCAAAATGAGGCCGGTCAGGCAATTACTGTGAATGGTGTTCGCTATCGTGAGATGATAACGAACTTTTTATGGCTCGAATTGGAAGATATGGATGTGGACGATATGTGGTTTCAACAGGACGGTGTCACTTGCCACACAGCTAACGAAACAATGGCTCTTTTGCGCGATAAATTCAATGGCCGTGTTATCTCATGTGGTGGCGATGTCAAGGCCGCCAAGATCATGTGATTTGATACCGTTGGACTTCTTTCTTTGGGGTTATTTGAAAGAAAAGGTGTACGTTGATAATCCAGCAACAATTCAAGAGCTAAAGGATGAGATATTTCGGCACATTAACGGCATAGAACCTCAATTATGCCTAAGCGTCATCGAAAATTTGGACCATCGGGTGGAGGTGTGCCGCCGAGGTCGCAGCGGCCATTTGGCCGATATTTTCATACATAATTGAACCATATCATATTATCATAATAAAAAAAATTGACAATAATTTCCTAAATAATTTGTGTTTTATTCAAAATCAACATCGGCCCTTAAAATTTAACAACCCGTTACCTCATGCATATTAACTAGGCAGATCTGGAGAAAAATTAGCCTGTCAAGATCGAGATAGTTGCTATCGCTGCGGCGGCAAGTCAGTATGGTGGTGTGTGCTATTACAAGACACTATCTCACAGGTAAGCATGCGAACAGAGTGGGAGTCTCCTCACATGATTACTATGTTGGTTGGGAAGATGAAGAGCAGGAAGAAACTGGTATCTAGTAGCTTTGCACCCCGTCTAGCACTTACCAGACTGAAATTCCTGGGAGCTCCCATCCTAAACAACTTGATGGACCTCAGTAAAATGGAAGTCCGGGATATCCTGGGCGTCGTTGAGTGCTCAAGATGGTTCAATGGTAGGTGAGGACAGAAAACCGTGTGGCACATGATAGTCCTTTAGGAAAACCATCCTAATCTAACCTAATTTAGTCTAGCTCATTCCTGAATCCTGATAAAGCTAAAGGATATTCAAACCACGGAAATCTTAAAACAATTTTAATTTATGTCAAAAGCAGTGTTTCTTGATGCATGATATGATCCAGTGCAGGTCATGTTTCATGAAGGAACGCAACGGCGCTAACAAGATTTCAAATCCAAATTTGTGATCTAAAACAAAATTTGGATCATCCGGATCAATGGTTGTCATGAAACACGACAAATAACAGCAAGGAGAGTCGAATGCGTCTACGGACAAGTAGAGACAAGAATTGCGAAGGGTTGTCTACAGACGCCAATTATTGGTTCAAACATCCGGAGTTTACTTTCGGAGTATGCTTTCGATAAGGTAGACAAACGGAGGAAGACAAACCATAACAGCCATTAAATCGTTTAACAAAAAGTAACGGAAGTAAATTTCAGGGCCTTAAGCCTTTACAAAGGCCTTATACAGTCTATCCTTATAACGCATTTGTAATGGTACACAAGAATTGGAAATAAGAAGAAAATGTGTCAATGGAATTGAGGCAGGTCTGATAAAGGGAGCTTAACATATTAATTCTTCCATGAGATTAAAAATAGAATCAAAACTTAATTTGAATGATTCCGTGTGGCAATTTTAACGAATACAACAACCACAGATCAGTTGAACGTTTGACTGATTTTCCCGTATTCCTAACTGTGGCGCCGCCCATATCTATATTTGCAACATAATTATAGATACCCGCTCTCTTGCCGGAGTATAAAAGAAAACCGACTCGAAGACCTACCTAACCCGTTAGTGCCCGACAATTCCATTACTTCCAAAACTTCACACCTATAGAGCAGTTCAGAAAGTAATATTTATCCCCCGCCCCCTTCAGACTTCCCTAGTTTCATGAAAAATGTTTTGACATGCCCAATAATCAAAAATATTAACAAAACGATTTAAACAAAAATTAACAATGCAATAATTTTGAACCACTTACTTGAGTTTTCCACTATCCTTTTTCGTATCGATGGTAAGCCCACTATGACTACTGCAATTGTCATCCAAATCGTTTAAAATCGCCCACAATTTTTGTTCAACACTTTGTTCCTCCTCCATCGGCCCACCATCACTCTTTCCATCGTCAATTTCTCTGATAATATCAACGATTTCATCGTACGTGGTTGACGAGTCTATCATCGAAGAGCTGGAAGCCGTCGATGGCGGTGATGGATGCATATTACCTTCGTCACTCTTACCTTTCCCAAACGTAGTGGCCTTTTCATCATCACATTCATACATGGACATCCAACTTTCGATTTTATCAATCTGGAATTCGTTAAGATTTTTACCGTCGCCCAAACACGATATCGAACGGGATTTTTTAATCATTAGTTTTTCCGTATAGTTTTGTGGTTTTGGCTGGCGATGCGATTGGGGCGTAGATGTTGTGGTTTTATATGTTTTTTTGGAAGTGTTGTTTTCGATTTTTTTGGAGATTTTTTTGGTAAAATTATTTTTAATAATTTCGCCGTTTTTCTTCTTTAATGTTTTACTGGAGGTTTTGTTATTATTCCATGCCGCAGTATCTTTCGGTGATGCATCGCCAGATTCAATCGTAATTGGGATTTCGAACGATGTGTATTTATCATTTCGATTCGACTCGTCACATTTCTTTTGTGGCGGTGTTACTTCCGGTTCGTTAATTGTCGCATCGGCAATTACCGGATTTGTTAGGAAGTGTACTGTTTTACGGGAAGACGGACGTTGTGATGATTGTTGCACCTCTTCGCCGATGCTTTCATCACTTAAATCACCGACACAAAGAGTGTCACGACTATTTGAAAATGAAACTCGTCCCGGAAGATCTGCTACTTTTGACACTTCATTCGTTTTATTGTCTTGCCGGTTGTCATCCCAAGCGGAAAAATTTAATTTACAACCTTCACCTGCCGCCTTATCGTTATTTGGGTTTGTTGCAGAAATCGTCGCCTCGTTTTCTGTCATCCAATTAGTTTTTGTGAACTTGTCACCCAATGACTGCGATTTTAATTTGTTTATGTTTAATTTCTTGTATTTTGAATCAGCCGATTGTGGCCGGTTTTTTGGCGAACAATACGTGTGTCTAGGCTGTAATTGGGCAGAATTCGGTCGCCGATAAAAAGTCGATGGTATTGATATATTTGAAATGTTATTATTAAAAAAATTCGTTTTTGTTGTGCTTGTATCGCGCGTTGCTAGGTTAATCTAAAAACCAAAACAAACCATTAGTGGTGTGAATAAAACACTCAAAAAATTTGACGTACCTGTGATCCTTCCAAGCATAATTCCATTATAAAAGGTAACTTGTTTCATAATTGAATTCATTTATTCGTATTAGATGACTTTTAGAATAGTCGGTGCAAATTATTTATATGTTGTAGCAAAATTGGCGAGATAACCATTGCACTTGACTGCCAAAGAAAAACTACAACAAAACTTAAGGAAAAATAAATAAATAAGCAACCGTCACGCATGGCCAGCGTTTGTATATACAAACGACCGAAAAATCGGATGTAGGAAAACACTTGTTAGACTAAACCGAGGTAAAACCTCGTGTCATCCTAGGAGAATTTATAAATGCGCATATTCGACAGGGAAAATAGGCAAACCAAACAAATACCACCTGCTCGAAACAACAACAATTCCAAATTAAGAAAAGAAAAATTTAAATTCTGTTCACACCCGGATATGCACTAAACAATAAACATTTTGTGAAATTTTAGTTGGGTCGATTTTTTTATTTAAATTTGGTATGTCGGAGGTATTTTGCTCAAACCAATGAATTGATAAGATCCACCAAATTTTATAAACTAAACTAGCCTAGATACCCTGCGTGCGCTACAACGCCTTTTTGTAGCAAAGGCGGTATTTACATATGCAACATATAGTTGATACTCGGCGAGAGCTGCATTGCAGTAGAATTTTTTTCTGTTAGCTTGTGTGTTTTTTTTTTATTGAAACACGAATTTTGTACGCACGAAAATTGCGATTTATTCGAATGGAATATCATATCGGTCGGTAACATTGGTATTCACGGCTCCATCCAAAAGAGTTGCCGCAATGCCAGAAGATGCAATGGCCAATGCATGCTATTTTGTGAGCGAATGGTCACTAAAATCAATGATAACAGAAATGTTTTGACTGTTCCACCGAATGCATGCTTTTGTTGATGCTGTGTACACTCGATGTAAAATATCTTCACTCATTTGATCTTTGTACTTTCGATTACTTGCAAGTCCTTGTTGCCGGTGCTCGACCATTTCTCTGGATAGTGATTGTGCAGCTTGCACTCGATCAGTTTGCCGATATGCTTCTCGTTGTTCATCTCGTTCGATTTTTTTTCCTTTATTAATTACAACTGAGACTGTGCTCATCTAGCAATTTATCTTTCACATTTATACAAATTTTACATTTCTTAAATAATTCTGATTTGTTGGGGTGAAACCCAATGGTTAGTCCCAAAATTAATTAAACCTATTTACAATACTAATTTTAATTTGGTATGTTTACTAGGTCAAGTGGCCCCGTTCTTTGAAGTCTTCTTTCAACAACAGGGTTATCTATCATATGGCGAATATAGCGGTTTCCATGTTCCTGGAGATAGTCGATAGTCTATTAGTCTATTACGAGCCTCCACTTTTGTGTTCCACTAGCGTCTAATTTTTTTGGAACGATCCAGATAGGCGACGACCATGGCGAGAAGCTTGGTCTTATAACGCCTTGTTCTAGCATCATCGAAATTTGTTTTTGTACCTCCTCTTTATGTATATATGGGTTTCTATACGATTTGCTATGGAGAGGAATGTTATCAGTTGTTTGTATGGAGTGTTTAATTTGATTAGTAAAAGGTAAATCTTGCCCTTCTATGTAGAATATGTCTTCGAAATTTTTACATAATTTAGTTACTGTCTTCTTTTCTTCGTTATTTAAATGGTTTATTCTAATTAAGCCTAGAATATCTTTATATGGTGTTTCGTTACTACAATTACTATTGAAATTATTTACTGAGAAATTATGAATTTCAGCGTGGCTTGTATTTTTTAGAGGTTCAACTTTTATAGGTTGATCAATAATGAAGGTTTGGGGAATTTTGGAAAAATTAATTACTTTGACGTAGGAATACCAATTTTTACAACGGTATACTCCTTCTGGGATTATTAACTGATCTTTAATTTTCACCGGTTTGATGTAAATGTCGCCATTCTGTATGTCGACAGGTAAATGTGCTATTATTTTACTTAGGCTCGATTTTATATGGTTTAGACATAAGATTTGGTTTGAAAATTAATGGGATTCTTATGCCATCCTTCGTTTCTAAAATTGAATTTTGAAAATCAAGTTTTATTTGTAACTGTTGCATGAGCTCTAAGCCGATTAGCCCATCGAAGTAGTTGTGAAAGCTAAATAGTAGGAATTGAAGTTTTTCCTTTGTTTTAAATTCATCTAGTCCTTCCACAGTTATCTGTTTATTTAAAGAGTGGGTGTTAAATACAGTTTTGATTTCCACTGGTTCAATAGTTTTGACAAGTTCGGAATTTACAAGATTAGGCCTAATGAATGATTTATTACTTCCCGTGTCTATTAAAAATTTAAAAACTTGATTATTTGGCCCTTTGATATGTATATAAGGCAGCAGAGATGACTGGTGTTTGTTAAGGTCTAAGTATCCGTACTGTCTTCCGAGGCTGGTGCATGAAAATCCGTCGTCTATTTCATTTTCGACCGGACAATAGCGTTCAATCTGTAAATCGGTTTGTGGATCATCCTCAATGGAGTAGTTATTATAATATAAATATTCAGGGTTAGATTCTTGAATTTGATTATCATCGCATTGTAAATTATTTGGAAAATTGTTTTCTAATTGTTGAGCAAAATAGTGTGCACAAAATAAAAAAAATGACCTTGTTACTTCACGGAAGATGAGATAGCAGTGACAAAAAAATATATTCCAGTAGTATATACAGCGCTTACAACACTATTAAACAATATACAGTATATACAGATAGAAATACAGATAGAACACTACTAATACTAGATAGAATATACAGTATATATATGTGTACAAGAGAATATAAAACATTATATAATGCAAAATTATTTAGGGTGCAGTTGGGACTACATAACTCATGTTTGATTTTTTTTTTATTTATTATCCCAACACTCCCACTTAAACAAAAAAAACTTCTCTAATTATCTGTAGGTAAATTGCACACACCAATCATAGAACGAAATTTATCAAATTTAATTTTGCATAATGCCTTTGTAAAAATGTCTCCCATTTGTTCGGTGCTCGCAACATACTTGATTTCAAAAACTCCCTCTTCGTATTCGTCAATATGTTTTGTGCGTTTATGAAATTTGTGATTCTTTACAAGTTTTATTGCGCTCTGATTGTCCATGTATAGTACTGGTGTTTCATTTGTACTTGGAGTTAAATCGGTAATTAGTTGTTTTAACCATATCATCTCTTTAATGGTTTGTGATGCCGCAATGTATTTTGATTCGGTTGTTGAAAGAGCAACACATTTTTGTTTTTTAGAGCCCCAACTGATTGCCCCTGCACCCAACAAGAAAACATAGCCACTGGTAGATCGTCTTGAACTTTGATCTCCAGCATAATCAGCATCACTGAAACCAGACAACAAAAAATTATTTTGTTTAGATTTATACAAAATACCTTTTCCAATGGTTCCTTTGATGTATTTTAGGACCCTTTTTAATGCCATCACATTTGCACTCGTGGGATTTTCCATAAAGCGACTTATGTATCCGACTGCAAATGATATATCTGGCCTAGTTGCTACTGCCAAATACATCAAACTCCCAACGCCTTCTCTGTATGGAAATTTGACCATCGACTTTGAATTTACATCCTGAGAATGATCTGGTTCAGCAGGTGTTGACACCTGGTTGCAGTTTGTCATATAGAACCTACGCATCACTCTATTGGCATAGTTGTGTTGGTGAAGAAAAATAGATCCATCTTGTGTTCTCTCAATCTCCATTCCCAAGTAACATTCAGCTTCTTCGAACTGAATTTCGAAATTGCTTTGGAGAAAAATTTTGTTATCACGTGTGTAATTCACAAAAACACAGGGATCTGCTTTCGTTGGCTGTAATCCAAAATCATTCAAAAATTTTACAAATTTTTGATTCCAACAACGCGAAGATTGCTTCAAACCGTATAAACTTTTGTTGAGTTTACATACATTATTGGAGCCGTCATTGTACCCTTCCGGTTGCTGCATAAATATATCTGCATCGATGTTTCCGTGTAAAAATGCCGTTTTTATATCAAACTGCCTTAAAATAAGATTTTCTTGTGCTGCAACTGCCAATAATGCTCGAATAGATGTAAAACGAACAACTGGACTAAAAGTTTCTAAATAGTCGATTCCATATTGTTGCGCAAAACCTCGAATCACTAATCTTGCCTTATACCGTTCAATTTACCCATCCTTTTTATATTTTATTTTATATAACCAACGATTATCAATCAATTTCTTTTCTCGTGGTAATGAAACAAGTTCCCATGTATGGTTTTTAAGAAGTGCACTATACTCCTGGTCCATTGCCTTAATCCATTGGTCATTATCGGAACCCCTTACTGCTTCCTGGTAATTTGCTGGTTCCTGATAATCCATCAAGAATGCATAACTCTCATCCAAGTATATGAAATTGGATAGCTTTGTGTTGCTTCTCAAACGCTCTTTAATTGAACTAACATTTTGTTGGTCGCCACATAGAGATTCTTGTAGTGTTGTTGGTGGTGCGTGACTATTTCGAACCGAATCTTTGACCAGACCTTCATCCCGAAAATTTACGTCTTCCTCATTCACATTCTTATGATCTGGTCTTATTTCGTTTTTGTTATCATGTGTAATACAGCATTCAGTTAATGATTCTTTGAATTTAACATCGCAAGATATTTGAATTTTATTTGAATTTGAATTCCAGACCCGATACCCCTTAGTGTCTTCAGGGTATCCAACGAAAAATCCTTTTTCCGCCTTCTTGTCCCATT
The DNA here is from genome assembly GCA_963691935.1 of Nephrotoma guestfalica. Lineage (NCBI taxonomy): Eukaryota > Metazoa > Arthropoda > Insecta > Diptera > Tipulidae > Nephrotoma > Nephrotoma guestfalica. The sequence goes on along the minus strand of OY829915.1, from coordinate 233,067,086 downwards.
TTCTTCTGTTTTGATCTGGTACATGAATAAATACTTCTGAACCAAAAACTCGTAAATGTTCAACTCTCGGCTTATTACCAAACCATAATTCGTATGGAGTCACTCCTGGAACTGAACTTCGGCCAGTTCGATTAAGTATATATCCAGCCGTGTTGATTGCTTCTGCCCAAAACTTTAGGGACATTTGTTTTGAATGTATCATTGTTCTGGCCGCTTCGACTATAGTACGCATTTCGCGTTCTGCTCGGCCATTTTGCTGCGGTGTATATGGTACAGACCTTTGGTGGCGAATTCCGTGTGCTGATAGAAAATTTTCGATCTCTTTGTAAACGAATTCTGTCCCATTATCTGTACGGAGAATTTTTAAATCATAGCCAGTATCTTTTTTAAGCAACATGGTGAACTTCTTTAAATGTTGAATTACTTCAAATTTATTTTTCATAAAGTACACCATTCGGTAGTGCGAGAAATCATCCTTAAACAAGACAAAATATTTTGATCCACCGTATGAAATTTCCTGCATGGGACCGCAGACATCGCTATGTATGATCTCTCCACAACGTGTTGCTTTACTACTGCTATCTGGGAAAGATGACCGTTCTTGCTTATTCACCAAACAATCATCACAAACAACCAGATCGTTTTCTGAATACGGAATGTTCGTTGATTTTAGAAAAGACTTTACTTGTGCAATATTCTGGTGAGCTAGGCGTTCATGCCATAATTTCAATCGCTCCTGTTTAATGGCTGCATTCACTTGACGATTATCTTTATTGTTTGATACGATAACTTTAATTAACATTTTAAAAAGTTTCTGTTTTCGCACTCCCACTGCAACAATACAATCTCGTTTTAAAAACTCACAGGTATCTTTGTTAGACCGAAAAACATAACCCTTGTCTAGCACTTGTCCTTGGGAAAACAAATTCAATTTAAGATGAGGAACAAAAAGAACCTTCTCCAAATGTTTAGGTTCCCAACTTTTGTTGTTGTATGCCAAAATATTTACATCACCGATACCAAATGCCATTATAGAATCGCCATTACCAATTTTTACTTTTTTCGGCACATTGAACTGAACGTAGTTACACAACCATTGCTTATCATGAGTCATGTGATCGCTGGCACCTGAATCCAAATACCACTCCACATCATCATCTAGTTCTCCCGTTTGACACATCAAAGCATCGGAATTGCTCGTCGTCCGGTTAAATGGTTGACTCTGAGTTTTCAATAAAGGACAGTCCTTCTTCCAATGTCCTACTTGATTACATTTGAAACACTTCCCTGGTACTCGAGTCTTGGGCTTTGAGTTTGATATTTTTGGATTTCTGCCACGTTTCGCAATCAGTGCCTCACTGGTTTCGGTCGTATCCTTTTTCTGCAAACGGGACTCTTCCACCATAAGTCTAGACATTAAATTGGTCAAGGTTTGTTCTGCTTTGCTTGTCGATTCCCAAGCACTATGAAAATGATCGTATTCATTTGGCAATGTCATGAGAATTTTCGTAGATACCATCGAATCTGAAATGTTCTCGCCCATGTCTCTCAGTTGTTGAACAACACTTTCGAGTTTAGCGATGTGTGTTGCCATGTCATCACCCGGGTCTTTATCCAAACTATAAAACTGCTGCTGTAGATAGTGTACACCAGTACTCGACTTATGTTCGTAGATGCTGTGCAGTTTATCCCACATCTCCTTCGATGATTTGCACTGCATTATGTGAAGCGTTGGCTGTCTACCGATCGTTGTTACTATAATCTTTTGCGCCTTTTTATCATTTTTAACCCAGTTTTTAAAAGTTTCAGCTTTATCGAGCGGCTTAACATCTTCCCTCGTCACTACTTCAAGCAAATCGCTATCATTTAGCAATATCTTTACTTGAAATTTCCATAACATCCAATGACTCTGTTCAAGTAATTTTGTTACACGCAGCAAATCACCCTCCATTTTGTTTTTTCTTTATACACAGTACTTTTTGTTCGCACGTTATGTAAAACCACTTGTTTTTTTTTTAAATTTATATATATAAAAAAACTTTACTAAAGTTCCAGCGAATGAACAAAAAAAACGAAAAATCTGGTAATCACTTCGTCGAACTATCACGTGTCGTCTTTGAGGTTAGCAAATATTTCTAATTTGAATTATGTATCCGCACTTCAATAAAACTTCTTAAATCCTGCAACGTCACGTCTTCCAAATCTCAAAAAAAACAATTGCACTTGTACTTATTGGTTACTATATACGTACAAAAAAAATGTGGCTGGGCCCATAACCTGTTGAGCAAAATAATGTGCACAAAATAAAAAAAAGACCTTGTTACTTCACGAAAGATGGGATGGGAGTGACAAAAAAATATATTCCAGTAGTATATACAGCGCTTACAACACTATTAAACAATATACAGTATATACAGTAATATACAGTATATATATGTGTACAAGAGAATATAAAACATTATATAATGCAAAATTATTTAGGGTGCAGTTGGGACTACATAACTCATGTTTGATTTTTTTTTTTATTTATTATCCTAACACTAATGCAGATAACTCTTCTGCACGAAATCTTGGTTGACCTATTGATCGAAAGAAATTGTTAGTATTACTTCCCTTATTATTATTATTATTACCATTACTATTATTATTATTGTTGCTATTAGTATTATTATTATATCTAATTGGATTTTTAAATTTAGAATGACCACTCGATGTGTCCGTGGGTTCGGGGTAATTATGTTGATGTGGTTTTTGGATTATAGGTTGTTTGAACTGATTGAAATTTTGTTTAAACGGTACATGATGATTATGTGGGAAATTTGGTCTATGAAACTGATGAAATTGAGGAAATTGTTGATTATTATGTGGGTATTGGTGTGTAAATTTAGGATATGAAGTTGATGCTAAATTGATTGGATAATTCGTTCTATAAATGGAAGGTTGAGGTAAAGGTTTCCTTATCGGTGTTATATTTTTTTGAAAATTGTTATTTTTAATGTAAGTTATATTATGTTCTCCCAGGCAAAAACTAAATGATTCACATAGGGTTGACGGTCTCATTGCCCTAATGGTTGAACCTAGTGGTTCCCTTAGTCCAGAAAGAAATATGTTTTTACACATTTTCTCATAGAGGATTTGTTTGGATTGCACAACTTGTTCATTTTGCTCGTTAATTTGGATATTATTGATGATAGTAGAATATGTATCTATAATTTTCGCGTAAAATTGTTCTACTGTATCATTTGCTTGATTGAGTCTATGCAGATCTCTAACCAAACTGGTCTCGTTTCCCTTATCACTATAATTTAGAGGATTGTCTTACATATTTAGTACTTCATTGGCCTCACCTATAATCTTATTCCTAATCGCTCTTAATATTATTTTACTATTTGGGGTACCGTCTATATTCATTATCACTTGTAAGATTTCTTCTATGTTTCCGATGAACTCGTACAGTGTTCGTTTATTGTCATCAAACTGTGGCAGGTCCTTGACTGCGTCAGGGACTCTAAGTTTTTCTAAACTTTCTTTAACTTGATCCATTGAATAATCTTTAATATCTTTTAAATTTAACTCTTCTAAATTATCGTTTAATACTAACTTAATTGTCTCTAATTGACTATTACCGTAATCCGCGGTATAAGTAGGGTGAGAAATATATTTGGATTTAGATTTTTTAAAGGTAGGGAACATTCAAAGGAATCTCTAATAAATTGTAAAATATGTTCACTTACCACATGAAAACGGCGTCTTCAGCATATCACTCGATGATCCGTCGAATGTCTCAATCAATACTGGATTACCCGTTGTTATTGATTTCGAAGCACAATGGTATTTAAACGTTTTCTTCTACAATTTATCAGTCTTTTCTTGAAAAAATAGTAGCTGAGACCAAGTGTTACCAAATGAAAACGCTGTAATTTTTTTAATTTTGATTATTTTTTATTGAAATTTCGTGAAATATGTTGAAAACATATTACATTTTATGAAAAACATGTTACTGCTCGATATGACCTCCTTTGGCTCTGATTATTTGATTCAGTCTTCCATAGAAAGCATTGCATGCTGACCGAACGCGAGCTTGCGGAATTTTATTCCATTCTCGAACAAGAGCTGACTTCAATGCATCAACACTTTCGTATTTTTTAGTGGGCACCTTACTCTCCAAAATGGACCATATGGAGAAATCCATGGGATTCAAGTCTATTCACCAGACTTCACCGTGGCCATTCTTTCGACGAAATCAGCCGCGGAACGCAATTTTGTAAAAATTGCTGTGTCGCTCGAGCTTTGTGTGACGGTGCCGAGCCCTGTTGGAATGTCCAACGGTTCGTACCAAAGTGTTTACGTGCCCAAGGTAGCAAAGTATCGTTTAGGATCTTTTGCCGGTACAACTCTTGGTTTACCTTGACTCCATGTTCGATGAAAACCAGAGGAGTGCGTCCATCTGCAGTCACTGCAGCCCAAACCATAACATAAGCTGGTGATTGCTTGCGCATGGCAACTATTGTGTCCAAATTATCGTTGGACTTGTGCTTTAACCAAACAGATCATTTTGTTTATTCACATACCGTTGAATGGTGAAAATTTTCTCATCAGAAAAGACAATTTTTGGAATTTCATCACGTTCGGCCAAGACCTTCAATGCTCCTGTTCTTTCAAGCCTAACTTTTTTTTGTGCCTCCGTAAGATCTTGAACTTTTTGTATCTTGTAGGGCTTCAAGTGTAGTTCATTTTTCAATATGGTTTGAATGCTGTATCGTGAAACATGTAGACGTGCGGCTAATTGATTGGCACTTTGACGAGGATTTCGTTGGATTCGTTTCTTCACATTTCGTATCAGTTCTTTTGATGTTGCTGTCTTTTTAGGACCGCCTCTGTTGCGTTTAGCGATGCTACCAGTTTCGTTGTATCGAGTTATGGTTCGATACACAAACATTTTATTCACATTCAAATGCTGGAGCTGACGAACTATTGCTGTTTGTGAATTTCCACCCAAATACAGTGCAATTACACTATTACGTTTGAATTCCATTACGATTTTTTTATGAAGATATTAATTTAGAACAATTATTTGTGGACCACATGTAAACAACTAACCAAACTTCAATCTGTCAAAAAATTGACGCGCGAAAATGACAACTACACAAATGACAGCAGAGTGAAGTCAGTAACATTTGGTCTCAGCCACTTTATTTTGGTGATTTTTATTAAGTTGACATAGGAATCCTATCAACTGCGCCAATTATAATTTTTAATTTAATTAATCACAATTAATTTATTATTTAACACAACTTAATTATATTTTTACAAGTTTGATATTCCTACTTTACGAACGATGTTCTATCGTTCCTTTCCAAATACATTCTAATTGTCTATTTTTTTAAAAAGCGGTTTATTGAATATAAAAATGTGTCTTTTTGGTTACGTTAGCAAAACTACTTGTGAGAACAAAAGTGAAATGTGATAGATGAAAAACGGAATAAAATATAAAAAAGAATAAATTTGATAAAAATGCATTTTGATAATTTATGAGAAATGAAATATAATTCTTGATGTGGTTGTTGTTGTTGAGCACATCCGGGATGTCTGGATGTCGTAACTCCCGAACAAACCGCCTACCCTTAATCTATTACGATTACCAAAGAAAAATATAGGATTATGTATATAGTCTTCAAACTAAAAGACATAATTCTTATTATCGAGAGAAGCATTGAAGGATGTATCTACATACTTAATTCAGTGGAAAATCATCATATCAGCCGAGGGCTAAGTATACGCAACCTGCTTGTAACTCCCAAGATTTGTACCTCTCAACATATGATTTAGTTTCAGACACTCAATGAAAATCAATTGGAATATTCTAGTTTACATAAACAATGCATAAAATTTGCATGAACCCCACAAACATCCTTGAATCGGGCAAACAGTACTAACACAGATGGAAAGCAATACAATATGCTGTAAACCATTATTCCATTGATGACATCACACTCCAAGCATATCATTTACAAAGTAACATGTTGATTCGATGCTTTCCCAGCTGCATACGACCAACTTAATGGTTTTGTGCAAAAACTAAATTAAACTGGATTATGTTTATTAGATTTTTATTTCAAAATCATAAAACTTTAATTTTCCGTTTCTTCGTTGCTTTTCTATCATTTTCATTCGAAAATAATAACAAAACGTCATATCCTTGAAGGAAAACTTTCAACTTTCGCTTCGTCGGTGCACCGCATAAAAAAGCGAGATGAAAATTGAAAAACTTATTTTCCGCACCACCATTATTCCTTAACATTCCAATTATCATGATTAAAGTTAATAATTTTTTTAAATTAGAAAATTTAAATGTTGGCATTGCGGGAATTGTGTTCATAAAGGGGCCGCACGCTTTGAGAATTTGTTTAGGTGCAACTCACCTTTATTTGTGTCACTCGAATTTCCTTTATTAGAAGCGATATAATGCATCCAACGGTTTGTCATTCAATTCACCTTATGCAAACAGAGCATGGAAAATGGATTCAATTCGGTTTGGAAACAGTATATAGGAAAATTCTATTGTGAAGTTGTCTGTTCATTTTCCCTTTCCTCTGTTATCATATACGAGAAAAACGATTCTTTGTTGCATTTTCAATTTTTTATTTTATATTTTCACCTTTTTGTATGAAATTTTATTGTCAAAAGTTTTTCGTTTTTCCATTTATTTCGTTTTTGATATAAATGGAAAAACTTATGTTAAATGATATGCATATTTATAGTTCTGTCATTGATTTGTTTGTTTTACCTTGGGAAATGAATGCAAAATTTGTTTAGGGACATAAAATCTTAAATTGGTGTAAGATTTATTTCTAAATACATTTCTATGCATAAAATAGGAATCGATATAACGTTCTTCTCGTACGAACTAGTTATTGAATCAGTCGATATATAGATTTTCATCAGTGGTTTCACAATTGTGCCACTTGGCTTCGAAATTAAATAATCGGAGAAGCGGATGAAGTACTGATCATGTATGGATTGAATTAAAAAACATATATTTTGTTGAGGTCTAACCTAGCATAATACACACTTAATCTTATCTTATCTACAAATATTTATAACTTACAACTATGCTTACACTAGAATAGGAAAATGTTTGTCTGTAATATGGGAAATGCCACTTGTGAAAGTATTTGCATGACTGCAATATGAATACTTTGTTATGTGGGAACGTGTTATGAAAAGTGGCACATTTTGTGCAACGTCATAATTTCGTTATCTTAACTGATATCAAAGAAAACAGGACGACTCGTTACGCAATAAGACGAGTCTGATCAGAGACTTGCATACTATCTTCCAAGGGTACGATGCTGTTGAAAAATATTTTTCAAGAGTTATCGACATTCAGTTAACTATAATTAATCACGTTAACTTGAATGAGACCAATGAAACAATCAAATCGACAAAAGAAAATTTATACAAAGAAATGAGTTTAACTACATTTTTAGCTGGTCTTATAGTCTATCTATGTTTCATCCATAGACACACACAGACGCAAAAAATCCTATTTAATATGATTAGACATCACCAATCAACCTAATGAAAGCAAACGCGGCACCTACATACTTTGAACACAGCTCACTAGAACACTAGCCTCTTATATCTTAAGGGGCCAGCTATCTCGCGCAACACCATTTTACGAACTTCCAAAACGATTTTGTGTAGGTTTTTGCTTTTTATGGAATAACTTTTCTGGAATTACATCATCGATGTTTGTGCGGCCACATTTAAGCTCAAGGCCATTTGCTTTGCTTGGACGGTATTTTTCACATTCAAAAACATTGTTTAATCAACGCACGGAATTAATTGTTTTCCATTGTACTGTAACATGTAAACTAATCGTCGGATTATCATAAAGTTTTCACACATATCGTTTGAAGGTTGGTACTTTCTAAATATCATATGAAATTTATATTAGATGCGTCATCTACGTATCAGCCTAGGGACATATTGAGTCACTTTAAATAGAGCTACACTTTTTGGATTCCAAGTGGCCTACTTTACATCTTGAGACTTGCCGAGGTATCAAGTAATCCCTGTGAAAAGCGTCTCATTAGTCAAGAAAAGTCAAGAAAATGTAGATTTCCTAATTTTTTCGGGCCAGCCCGAAAATGTTACAGATTTTACAAACACAATTTTTTCTTTGGGGTACTTTTCGCGCCGGCAATGAAAATGGTAACTGTAGTTTTTATTCTGAACAATTTGTTGTACGAAGCTATAACTGACAACGCATTTTAATTGAGTTTTCGGGTTTTATTTATTTCGTTATTGATAAAATTCAAAATCTTTGTGGTCATCATTAGATTCATGCGCAGTTTTAAAATAATGTAAATGTAATATGTCATCAGAAGAACCTCGCACCTCCAGCCGCATGTTAAATTCATCAAACATAAACTTAAGCTCACTAACCCAAACCAGCTAATCAAAATCAACATTATGAATCCAAATGGAACATTCAAATTCGAATTGATTATGTTTTAACTTAGTCAGGTGGTTTGCGATGCTCACAAACAAATACTGCAATGGTTTTTCATCTTCCAATATGTCTATCTGGAAAAATATGTAAGGTACGAAAAATAAAAATTCAAATATTACAGAAGCTGAGCAATTCAAAATAATCCTAAAACTTTCAAGCTTGTCCACCATTTGAATTCGAATTTATTTCTCACCAATCTTATTTAATTTTTAATTCAGAGAATTGAAAAGCTTTGGGGATCTCTAATTTTAGAGGGTTTGGTACCTGCCTTACTAAATTACCCAAAATACCACCCAATACGACAATATTGTTTTACATTTTTCCTATATACTGATGTAGTATATCGTTTGAAAGATCTTGGATCAGCATTAACAACATTAACGATACAGGTTTAGTTCAAAAATCCACCACTATTTTGGCCCTAGTAACTAATTTTACGTCTGTTATAGAATATGTACTTGTCGTGCATATATCATTAAAAAGGTCTCCTAAAATAATTGTGACGGTTAGTACTATTTGAAGAAACACCTCAAACGTCTACTTGGAAATATGAAGTTGAAGATGTTTAGTGATTTGAGAACATTTAGGCGATTTTAAAACATTGTTAGTTTTACAAATAATTTCTTCATTCCAAACTATTTATATTAGGTCCGATTTGATCGAAACCATTTATTCTAGTAACCGCAAAATCTATGAGAAATTGTGTTGTCCTGAAACTAACTAAACCTAGTTTGCAGATTGTATCAATATATTTTTGGAAAGTAGCATCAAAAGTTACTTGAAAAACAAGAATCGTTAATTTTACATTATTTTCCCACTACTGGAGTTTAATGAAATATAGCTCTGGTCAGGTATGAGTTGCTGATTTTTTTTACTAAACAACATGTTAAATTCGGAAGAATGATAAAAGTGCTTTATTCAAAGTAGGCTTTTCGGTAATTTGTGAATACCACATCAGTAAAAAGCTTTCCCTTTTGTTGCGAACCATTCATCGAGCCATGTTTTTACATCTCCGTATGAATAAAAGCACCGCTCGGCAAGTGTGTAACCCATCGAAGCAACCAAGTAGTAATCGGTAGAACTTTCCAGCTGAGTGATGGAGCATTATCATGAAGAAAAATGACTTCTGTTAGCGCTTTCTGATCAAATCGGTCAATTGTTGTTGGTAACGATTAGTATTAACCGATTCCCAAGGTTTTAACAGCTCATAATATACCACACCCCTCTGGTCCCACCAAACACAGATCATCGTCTTACTGCCAAAGCGATTCGGTCTTGCGGTCGATGTGGATGGTGCACCTGGGTCCTCCCATGAATTTTTGCGCTTGGGATTCTCAAAATAAATCCACATTTCATCCCCTGTAACTCTATACGATGCAAAACCGATTTCCTTTTGTCACAAAATGGCACATGTGTTTTTGCGCCTTTCCATTTGCCTGTCGTTCAACTCATTTGGTACCCATCTACCGGTCTTCTGAGTCTTCCTATCTCTCGTAGCCGATTGAAAGATGCTTCTTGACTAACGCCCGGGTTTCCACGTTTCTTGTGTGCAACGTCAAGTCACCACTTTTGAAACGCCGAAACCATTGTTCACACGTATCTTGCGATGGAGCATGTTCACCATAAACTTCTCGAAGTAATTGGTATGATTCAGCAGCAGTTTTCTTCAAATGAAAACCAAAAATTATTGCTGTCCGTGAATGCTCTATCTTCGGTATAGATTTCGGCATATTGAACACAACAATACAGCATTATGCACAAACTTTCCCAATTTATCATTCGTATCAATTTATCACTATTTGATGACACAACAAAATAGCGCAGCGTCAAATTTTTGTAGCACAAACGGCATTGGCACAACAACTGTTATCTAAAATACGCATTTCATACTTGTTTGATAAACAGTGTGGCTTTTTCGAAATCCTTCCAAACAAATGGAATCTCGCCCTAGAACAACATGGAGAGGCCTTTCCAATCGCTTTGCATGTATCCTAGGCTTTCGATAAGGTTTCACATGAGAATCTCATTTGCAAACTTGTAACGTACGGCTTGGCTTCGATGACCATCAAACGGGTAAAAATGCTTTCTCAAAGACCCACAAACGTTGTGCTAAACGGGAGATCATTAAAGACATATTCCCTAATTGCCGGAATCCAGTGTTGATCCAGCAATGATTTGCTGGATAGTACTCTTAACCCTTTCCAAAACCTTACTGAAACCGCCACATTGCACTCTTCTATTCCGCTCGAGGTGGATCCTACTCCTTCAGAACTAAACTGGAGGAAACTAACTGTGAGGAGGAAAAAATCAGGTCAAGTTTAACACGAAAAAGCGCAAATATGCATGCAGCTTGGCTTCCTCAATAGATGCAGAAGGTACTTTAGATCGCATTTGGTTCTCCAGATTTAAGATATTCATTAAAATATGTGTTGAATATTGGTGCCAAGTTTCAGGTGGAGCATATGGTATTTCCATCCGAATAATACGCACCACCAAACTTACAAAACATCTAGATAGCCTACAACAAACACCGCAGAGATGTTGCAGAGCTCTGCATATTATATGGTACGTATTAGGCATTGTAAAAGTTCTCTCTCTCTCTCTCTCTCTCTCTCTCTCTATCTATCTATCTATCTTTCATATACCACGAAGGGATTTTGTGGCCTGCACTATGGTCCTGCATCCGTCTCGATCCATCGTTCTCATACAAAGTGTTGTGGCGCAGACCTTGCGACGTGAACCTGCCACCTAACTCGGTTGGACTTGATGATTCCAATGATATCGCTACCTTCGAAAAATTGCTCTATCTCGTGGTTCGTACAACAGTGGGTAACATTCGAACAGTCGTTAGCGGTCACGGTCTAACAGGTGAAACCGGTATGCAATACAAATTAAATATAAAATTGGGAATTGTGAATTAAGAATTGAGGAGACCGCTGAGGCTTGGCATGGACACTTTAATACTTAGTACACAAAGTTATTGGATGCTCTTGATGACGTCTTAGAAGAATCCTAGTGACGCTTATCATATTAGTTGAAACATAAACTATTCAACCAGTAGAAATCGGCATGGCATACACATTAAATTAAAAATTGAAAATTCGGGAGAACATCATATATATGGCTATGGACATATTAGCTCTTCCCACTTGAAACTATTTTATCGACTTTTTTTATTATCTTTGCAACCTGTTCTGGGTACTTTTACGCCGTTGCTAGCCAATTCGAGGACGGACGGCTACATGTCCGATTTGCATATCACCATCTGTACATTCCATAGCTCCATTTCAGTCTGTAGTACTGGCATAGAAAATGGGTCGACCCATGAGTCTTGCACTCCGACAGGGGGTCATAGTTGTGATCCTTTTCATCACAGATCGTAATCTGTTGATGAAAATTCCCTTTTGTAGCTTGCCCCTATCGGGATTCGAACCCGGTGCCTCCCGATCCAAACGCAAAACTTTAGCACTGTGCATCCTATTGAATTGATGGCAAATTAGATTACCAGTGTGACACTAATCCAAATGAAATATTTGTTATTTGTTAAAAATTTCACTCCCGTAATTACAGGCTTTTATCTCGGAAACGGTGCAAGATATAGGAGAAAATAAGTTTCAATGAAAATTATTCAGTGTCTAGGAGGACGTTTAGTTTGTGATATTGAATGGCCGTGTAACTCATTATTTTGGGATATATTAAAGAAAGTACCGGTGTGAAGTTTTCAACATTTATCAAAAGTGTAGCTACCCAAATTAACAAAAAACAAAAATGTAGCTACACAATTTAACAAAAAGTGTAGAATTACATAAAAAAATTATGGCAGGATAGAATTTGTTATTTATCTCACTAAATCTAATCTAATCTAATCCGTGGCATATCACTGCGACCTTCGGGGAATATTTTTTGTTTACTATAAATGGAAATAATAATGTAAAAAGTCTAAACAGGGGCATGTGAATTTGTCAGGGGGATTAACACTTAATTCTAGAGATGACACCACAAATCTGCGTGTACTAGTCCCCGAAGTGTCAGTACACTCAGATTGGTGGTGTCATCTCTAGAATTAAGTGTTAATGGCCCTTAAACATCCCACAAGACCCGGTTTCCACTTTTTACATTATTATTTTCATTTACACTAAACAGATTTGATTATGTAACCTCGATAATGAGGCGGCCAAATCCCTATGTGGCATGTAACAGCATCAAAAAAAATACAATTATTCATATCGACTACGGCTGAAGCAGCGACTGTTGGGATGACAACGCTTCATATACGCTTTAACCACTCTGTATGGTGGAATGATTTATACACACTTGGTATACAATTCTTTTTGGAGCAAACGGTCTCCTCCCACGAATCTGATTTCAACGTTTGAGACGATAATATCCAACAATACAGTCTATTTTACAGCATACTTAAATACCGCTCTTTCTGTCGTCTCGATTATTACAATAAAAGAAAGTAAACTTGGTGAACAAAATCAATATAGTTGCAATTAACAATTTACAGCGAACAATTTTTGGTAGACTATCAATGTCAGCATTCAGATAAAAACGTAATTTGCAATGTTTTAATAAACGGTACAGCCACACGCCAATAAATAACGCCACTTGGTTTGTCAATCCAACAGATTTGCACAATTCCCTGGATATTATCGGGTCACTTTTCCCGGGACCCACCAATAAAGTCCATTCGAGTTCAGCTAGTTACTCATCTACCCACACTATTGGAATTCGCGTACAAGAGACGAGAATCACAAAAAATTTATGTGCCGGTAAATACATTACCATAAGCATTTTTTGAAATCACCTTCACACTTCATGAGGAAAACCATAAATCGTCATGTTCACATACGAGTTTAACGATAAGAGAACTGGTAAGCAATAAAATATTTAGATTTACGTTGAGTTATTACTGTTTTATTAAACTATAAATAAACGCGAAAGACTCGGTTTCTTTTCAACGGTCGTTTACACATCGGGCACTTCTTGCGCAATCTGAGCATCCTGTCTAAGCAGGCCTTACAAAACATATGGCCACATGCCGCACTCATTGCTATGCAATCAAATAGCGAAGCGAAACAGATTCGGCACGTTATTTCTTTCGCACGCTTACCATCCGGTTCATCGCCATTACCCCTTTGTTGTACAGCATCAATAGGTGAATTACAAGCAATTCTCGGACACCGACGAACTTTATCAGGTCGCTTAATCGCGCGGTGTGGTCTGCTTTGTTTTTTAGTTGGTGTACATAAATCTATGTAATCGATTACGGTAGGATTCTGTACATCAATACACATTACGTAGCCCTCGATATCTGAAACGAGAAAATATCAGTTCACCCAAAATAACATAAAACCAAAAGCGATTACCTTCCAGCAAAAGATTATAATGCCCGTCTAAACGGTCAACGGATATCGCCATTGCGCACAAATTTATTTGAATATATTTTATTTACTGTACAGTTTTTACGAGAAACCTAAATTGTCAAGAATTTCTTAAATATTAAATAAATTATTAAATAATTATTAAAATATACAAAATGATTTATAAATAAAAAAAAACGTCACTCCGCGACTGCTTACAAATATGATCTGATTGTCAGATGTTCGTGAATCGCAAATCTCTATTCTAGTGTTGTTGAATGAATAAATGATCCAAGTATGCTTTTGATTCAATTTGTTGCTAGGGAATTCTGCCCCGCCATGACAAGCTGAGTGTGAAACATCTATTGTTTGTCATGCCGGTCTATAAAATCGCACAGCTGCGTCATTTTGCTCGTTTCTGGTCTTTAATCATGGAGGATTAGAAATTATTGGATTCCAAGAAGCCATAATGAAAAGGGAAACTATGGAAGCCGAAGAAATTTAGAAGTTGTGAAAGGTAACTGTGGCCTTTACCACTAAATGTTTTAGAAAAATAATTACGATTATGTTTGACTGTTGAGATACTAAAGCATCATCCATCCAGCATCTATAAGGTCGAGATGATCGTAGGCAATCTTTTACAGATAAACTTTCTCATGGTGAGATTTTGGTACGGTGTGACCTATTCTTTCTATTTAATCACTTTCACCTAAAGGTTTTCACTTAAAGCTTTTGAGAATTGCTAATAAGATCGTTGAAGATTCACACGGCAATGCATTTATCCCTCACTTTGAAATAAGTGTTATGCCTGAAAAATTTCTCATTTGAATCGGTTCGGCGAAGATTTAGATTTTTTTTTTGTTTTAGTTAATCTTTATTCTGTTCTGAGGTCTAGACACTCCTAACTTGCGGTTCGCTTTCCTTGTCCTTACTTTCTTGCCGTTTCCCAGCTAATTCGAGGACGTACGGCTATAGGTCCGATTGTCGTAGTGTATCTGTGCATTGCATAGCTCCATGCCAGCCTATAGTACTGGCATTGAAGATGGGTCGGCCCATGAGTTTTGCACTCCTACAGAGGGTCATAATTGTATTCGTTTTCATCACAGATCGACGATCGTAATCTGATGATGAAAATTCCCTTCTTGCATTCCGCTCGTATCAGGATTTGAACCCGTTATCTCCCGATCCAAACGCCAAAACTCTAACCATTGCCAAAGTTTTCCGAATCAAGTTTCAGTGTTGGGAGTTCGGTAAAATTGGGAGGAGTGAAATACACGTGACAACTAAAAAAAATTGTAAAACCTTAACGTTTAAAGTGTTATATCTGGAAAAGGTCTCGTTTGAATTGGTCGCCGATGGTTACCGTTGGAAAATTTTTCTGATCAAGTTTCATGTTATGAGTTCGGGAAAATTGGTGGGAGTAGAGTGGTACGTGGGTGATAAGGTAAGGTGTTATTTGAATTTGTTCGCCGATGTTTCATGTTGGGAGTTCGGGAAAATTGGAAGAGCAAAATACTCGCGCAATCTTCAAAAATGTGTAAAAACTAAACGTGTATAGTGTTAGGTCTGGATAAAATCTCATTTGAATCAATCCAGCAATGGTTTTCGCTGGAAAATCTAACAGGTCAAGTTTCATATTGGGAATTCGGGAAAATCGGGGTTAGCGAAATACTCGTACAAAATTCAAAAATTTGTAAAATTTAAACGTTTAAAGTGTTAGGTCTGGATAAGGTGTCATTCACAATCTAACATATCACGGTAGATAGGGAACAAGTTGTTTTTGGTTTTTTATGTCTCTTGTGTTTTTCTTGTTTTGTATTATATCCGTAGGGTTTTATTTAATTATATCATTTATCAGTTTATGGGACCAGTCGCAATATCTATTGAATAAATATGGCAGAGAAAATTCGTTATCGATTGGTCAGTTCGACGGAAATACTTTCAATAATTGGAAATATCGAACTAAGGTATTGTTGGAGGAAAAACAATTATTGGTGTATATGTAGAAAAGAAATTTGAATTAATAATCGCAGAAAAATCAGGAGAAAGTGCAAGTCATACTAAAAATGAGCGAAAGTGCAAACCAATTTTAGTTCAGTATATTTCTGATAGTCACAAAAATCGAGCGAAAGAAATTTTTGACGCTTTGATAGCCATTTTCGAACGGAAAAGTGTGGCTGGACAATTGTATTTGCGAAGGAAGTTGATGACAATGAAATACAGTGAAAATGATGAAATGGAAAACCACTTTCTGGTTTTCGATAAAACTGTGCGGGAATTAAAAGCAACGGATGCTTCGATAGAAGATAGAATATATAACATACGTCGTATGTTACTTGTTGTTAACATAGCCTAATTCGTATGATTCTTTGGTGACTGCTTTGGAAACAATGGATCAAAATTATTTATATATTGAATTTGTTAAAAGTCAGTTGTTGGATGAATTCAACAAGAGGAAGAATTTTGAAAAGAGTACAGGAGTGAGAGAAGAGAATGGTGTGGCAATTTCATTGCGTTCAAATTTCGATATAAATGCTTTAAATGTGGAAAGATTGGTCACAAGAAATCATAATGCACCGTTAACATAAAACCAATTAATGCTGTATATGATAGCGGAAATTTCTCAGCGGAAAATAAGAGAAAACTTCAATTCTCAAAAACTGGAATTCTATACGGCCGCAGAAAATCAAAAAACTATTGTGAAAATTGTAATCCATCAATTTTCCCCAAAATTTTCTTCGTAGCTTAGTAATACCCAAGCTATTAGAAAAACGACCGAAAGCATTGGTTACTAGTAGAAGTTTTTGAGATATTCGGCCAAAAACTGAAAATAAATTAAAAAAAAAATTTTAATTTTCAAAAGCATTGGTTATGAAATGGCCTAGTTTAGTCCAGCATGACCAGATTCTAGAATTTTGTCCTAAGTTTTGGACCCCTGATCAATACTTTTATCCAAATTTCATCGTCATTCTTTTAGAATGGCGGAAAGACGGAATATTGTTAAATTTCAAGATTTCATTTACCGAGTTCCTTTACTTCGGAGATCAATCAATTTGTCATTTTAAGGATCACTTTTAATATTTTATTCCGCGCCGGAAAGTTTTATTCAGTGAAAAAAAGATACAAAATGAATAAAAACTTTCCGTTGGTAATTATATAACAAAATAAATTCTCTTTTGTGATGGTGCTGC
Organism: Nephrotoma guestfalica; assembly: GCA_963691935.1. Taxonomy (NCBI): domain Eukaryota; kingdom Metazoa; phylum Arthropoda; class Insecta; order Diptera; family Tipulidae; genus Nephrotoma; species Nephrotoma guestfalica. The sequence goes on along the minus strand of OY829915.1, from coordinate 233,050,011 downwards.
CACTTGCGGCGAGTAGCGAACTAACGGGTTATCCAATTCGAGATTGATAAAGTAGAAATCTGTATACCGACATCTGTCAAAGATAAACGTCAAGTACGCTGTCATTTATTTAGTTGACATTCTGCCATTTAAGAATTTGGAGCATTTAACAATCGACCAACGCGTTAAAATTATTAAATCTTATTATAAAAATAGTGATTCTGCCGTATCCACATTTCGCGCTTTACGAGCAGATTATGGTCGTCATAATCGTCCTACAAAGCAAACCATATTGAATACAGTGAATAAATTTGAACAAACTGGATCTGTTACTGATATTGTAAGGTCTGTGCATCATCGAAACATTCGCAATGCTGAAAATATCGCTTCTGTAGCTGAAAGTGTGGAAGAAGATCCAAATTTGTCAATTCCTCGTCGAGCTCAACATTTAGGCCTATCTTATGGCTCATTATGGCGCATTTTGCATCTGGATTTGCATTTCATCCGTATAAAGTCCATTTGACACAAGAGCTAAAGCCTGCTGACCATGGACAACGAAGAACATACGCAAATTGGGTGTTGGAAAAACAGGCCGTCGATGCTGATTTTTCGAACAAAATTTTCTTCAGTGATGAAGCTCATTTTTCGCTTGGTGGATACGTTAATAAGCAAAACTGTAGAATTTGGGGCTCAGAAAATCCACAACTGATTGTAGAGAAGCCATTACACCCGGAAAAAGTCACTGTTTGGTGCGCATTGTGGTCTGGTGGTGTGATTGGGCCGTATTTTTTTGAGAACAACCATGGACGAACCGTTACCGTCAATTCTGAGCGCTATGGCCGCATGTTAACCGATTATTTTTTTACGAAAATCGAAGATTATGATCTTGACGATATGTGGTTCCAGCAGGATGGAGCAACCAGTCACGTAACACGAGCAAATCGAGATCTTTTGCAAGAGAAATTTCCTGGACGTTTGATTTCGCGATTGGCTGATGTCAATTGGCCTCCAAGATCCTGTGATTTAACGCCTTTGGATTTCTTTTTGTGGGGCTACGCGAAAGATCGTGTTTACGCAAACAATCCTCAAACTCTTGACGAATTGAAAACTAATATTCGTAAGGTAATGGCCGAGATACCGCCCGAAATGTGCCGAAAAGTCATTGAAAATTACCGCAAAAGAATCAAGGCCTGTAAGAAGTCCCGTGGAGGACATTTGAATGATATCTTGTTTAACTAAAAATGGCTAGGATCAATCTGTAAAATGAAATAAAAATTACAATACATTCCGAATATTTTGTGTGTTTTTTTTAAGTTTACTTTATCAAGCTTGAATTGGATAACCTTGTATCTTATTTTCCGCTGAGAAATTTCCGCTATCTTGACAACAGTGTACGTAGTAGTGAAACTAGTGTTATGTGCAGTGCGAATATGGCGCACAGTAATACTATCAGGTGGTGTATGGATTCTGGTGCAACAGATCATATGATAAGTGATGCAAGTGTTTTTGATGATTATCTGGATTTGAATGATCCAATTAAAATCGCTAGTGCAAAGAACGGTGTTTTATTAACTGCATTAAAAGTCGATAATATTACTGGAACTTTAATTGCAAATGGATTAGAAACGTCATGTGTAATTAAAGATGTATTGTTCGTAAAGGATCTGAAAGGGCTGTATTTGCAAACACTCAAGTATGCGTGTATCGCCAAGGAAAACTCATTGCGCTTGGAAAAAGAATAAACAAATTACTCGAGCTAGAATTTAGGGTCAAATTTCAAAAATATGTTGGAATTTGTGGTTTTGAAGAAAATATGGACATTTGGCATCGTAGAATGGGGCATTTGAACGCGAACGATCTGATAAAGCTCATAAATGGAAATATGGTGGATGGAATCAGAGGGATTCAAAATAAAAAATTAAATTTTTGTGAACCCTGTCTTCGTGGAAAACAAACAAGAAAACCTTTCTTACAAATAATGGAAAATCGTTCAAGTAGGCCATTGCAGTTGGTACAAAGCGATGTATGTGCACCATTAAATCCAGAATCATGGTCTAAAGAAAAATATTTCGTATCATTTCTAGATGATTAGTACGGCGCATTTTGGCGGTGGAAAAAAATTTTCGAAACTTAGCGTGGAAAATGGTGGTGAATACTCATCAGGACAGTTTAAAGAATATTGTTCACAGTTGGGACTTCAAATCGAGGATACAGTGCCGCATACACCGGAACTGAATGGTGTTGCGGAGAGATTACTCAAGACAATTATAGGAAATGCAAGAACAATGATGCAAAATTGGATAAGAAATTTTGGAGCGAGGCCGTCTTAAATACTTTATATTTGTTATAACTAGACAGCTTGCGGTTATATTCGAATGAGCTATGTCCGATGTCTTTAATATAATACTTGTTATTAGGTTACCACTGGTGGGGCCCATTAATGAGAAGAAAGTGTTTAAGTTGAATTTTTACTTTATTCTAGCATTTTTATTACATTACAGTTCTTTTTATATAAAATTTACTGCTGCCTAAGCAGTTTACATAAAAAAATACAAAAGTATGTAAATGCCAAAAGTGTTTATATTTCAATTAAAAAATGCAGCAGACTGATGATGTATGTGCATGTTGTGTTCACAACATATTCCCGGGCCCTTAAGCATCCGTTAGTGGGTCAGCCTGCTGGGAGGTGACCTCATGATGTCTTATTTTTCTAAGCATTATGCATGTAATAACCGCAAGAATTACTGGGAAGAACAAGTATATTGCCACGTCATGGTGATAGTCATGCACGTTTACATCGGCTGTTGATGCCTGTAACAGTCGCTTTTGCTGCTGAATTGAGGTCTCTATAACTTCAATTTCCGATAAGGTTGTTGATATAGATTTAATCTTTGTCCTGTGGTTTTCGTTTATCAAATCAGTTATAACCTAACTTGTAAAAAAAAAGAAATTTCGAGTTTACTGCTGGATGTCCTAAACCCCGACACAGTAAATGTGTCTCCTTTCAAGATGCAGGTTGTATGAAGTTCCAGAATTCCAGCTCCTCGTAATAATCGTATAGTGGTGATGAATATTGCAAATACATTCTCCGTTGAAAGAAGTCCATGAACTAAATTCATCAGCAGAAAGTGTCATGTATTGATTTTGTTATAACGTGATCATCAGGTAGTTCGTAATTGGTTTGATGTATACATATTCCAGCTGATGAATGGTATGACTTGATATAAATGAAATTGTGTCCTCTGAACCAGTGGATGTTTGATTTCGAATATGAATATATCTCCTATTTTTATTGTTTTGGTTTGAATTATCTTGTACATGGCAGCTACGTCATTGGTTCGAAAAGGTATGTCTTGACTTGGTTTCAGGTCTTAAATGATTTGCCCGAGTATGAGAGGGTCTAGTCTTCCTTGATGAACCTCTGTGATAGTGTGGATTATTGCGAGTTGAAGCGTACGGAGTTTGAATATTTCCATCATAGTGTGAAGAGCTAAATCAGTGAACTCTTCATGAAACATTATATTGTCCAGAATATTTGTGAATGTTTCGAACTTTCGGCTGGTTTCTTCATAATTGTGCTTAATCAAATTGATCGTTGATTCCAATATCGACATCTGTTGTTGTAGTAATTTCTGGTGGTGATGTTGATTTGCCTTTAATTTTTCGATGTTGTCGTTGTAGGCGTTACCAGCACGTTGGTCAAGCACGCCGAATAATTCATTAGCAATCGTGCCAATAAAATCGAAAGGAGACCGTTTTTGGCGAGCAATTTTCTTTTTACCTAAAGAGTTTATTATATTATTTTGCTCCTTTAACTCAATGTGGGACGATTTTATTTGGGATACAATAGTTTCGCAGTGTTTCATGGTATCCGTGTGGGCCGGAGCTATCAGCATAACCCCATGCTTAGTCCCTTTTATGCATAATCTGTCCAGCTGACGAGTACAGTGCTCTAGATAGTCTAGTTCAGCCAAATATTGTGTAAAATTAAAGTACGTTATGATCTTCCACTCACCGTGAGCGGTGAATCGTGATATGTTGTATTTCATTGTTGTTCCTTGGACTGTTAGATGCCCCCAGCATGCAGATTATTGAAAGTGCATACAGCAATAGCCTTGGGTTGGAATTTGCTCTTGTCACTCATCTATGTAAATTCGATTGATCATTTTCGGCGCTGGCCACAACTGTATCCTCGCACCTATCTGTTGTTAGTGGTTCTTTTTTTGGCAGAGCTGAGAGTTTTGTGATAGCCCTTTTGTAAATAGAATTTCCTGCGCCGCGTACTGAGACGACTCGTACATGTCCATCTATTCCTGGATATACTTCAACTACTCTACCTCTCATCCATTTAGAAGGAGGTAAGTTATCTTCTATTAGAAGAATGAGTTCGCTTATGTTGATTTGTGGCTTCGTATGTAACCTTTTTGGACGTTGTTGTAGCTTTTGAAGATATTCGTTGCTCCATCTCTTCCAAAAGTCTTGTTTTAGTTTTTCCAGTAGCTGCCACCTTGACAGTCTATTAATGTTTGAATTCGTTAGATCACCTTCGGGCACTGTTGTTATTGATGAGCCTATTAGAAAGTGACCTGGTGTGAGTACCTCTAGAATTTAGTACTGCCTCTATTTGATTTAAAACGGTTGTCAATTCTTCGTAGGTCAGTGTGGTATTTCCCAAAATCTTCTTCAGGTAGGTTTTGACTGACTTCACGCCAGCTTCCCATAATCCACCAAAATGAGATGATGCTTTTGGTTGGAAATGCCATGTTATACCTTCTGGCGCTAGCTCTTCTGATACGATTTTGTTAAAGTCCACTAGAGCTTCTTTTTTCATTTTTTTCAGCTGGTTGTTGGCTCTACATGTCACTGCATAATCCTCGTCTAGAGCTGAATCTCTTGAAAGCTGCAATGAACGCCTTAGTAGTAAGATCTGTTACTACCTCTATGTGAATTGCTTTGGGAGCAAGACAGATGAAAATCGCCATATAGCCTTTATAAGTTGTATATTCTCTACTTCTGCTCGTTTTTAACTGTAGCAGGTCCACTGCATAATCAACGCCAGTATGAGTGAATGGCCTTGACGGTTGCACCCTTGGAGATGGCAGATTTCCCATTAATTGGTTACTCCCTTGATGAGCTCCAAATCTGTGACAAGTGACTCATTTTGAAATTTTCATTTTAGTGACATTTTTTGCACGTATGATCCAAAACTTCTTACGTATAGGTATGAGAGGGTAAGTTGAACTCCTCCATGTGCTGTTTTCAAGTGCGCGTGATTGATTATTGCTTTAGTGAGCTGATGATTAGAGGGAAGTATCGCAAGATGTTTTTCTTCATAATTTAGCAATAAATTCTGAAGTCTTCCACCTACCCGCAGAATTCCATATTGATCCCAAAAAGGGTTTAGTTGTAGTTATTTTTTTTTTTTTCTTGACTGACTTGCTCTTCAGCAATTCTTCTATTTCCGCTTTGAAAAGACTTCGCTGAGTCTGTTTTATGATGATACGTTCTGCTTCATGTAGATCATGCTCGTCTATACATTCTCTTATTTGCATCTTTTGATAAAGATGGTTACATTCTTTACGATTCGTCTTAGTTTCATAAAGCTTGACGTATTTTTTATTAAGTGTATGAACTGATTGTCGTTCTCGGTGACAGTTGCCATATTTGCATGTTTCAGTTCAGCTTCTGCTTGTTCATCAAATTCTGGGTATCTTTCCATCGAATGATAATTTTTATTATTTTTTAACCATTGCGGTCCAGTCCACCAGATGTTGTGATTTATAAGTTCCTTTGTTGTTATTCCTCGACTAGCACAGTCAGGTTCAGTCAAGCTTCGGATTTCTGATACTCTATTGGCAACGTACGATTTTAACTTTTGAATTTCGTCTTGTATCCATAAAAGTGGTATCGTGGAATCAGTCCATGCTTAAGTTTGTGCTTGTTGTATGTTTAGTGATTGCTTGACTTCTTGTAGTAGTTTTGCAGCTAGGAGCACTCCGTTTAACTCTAAACGTGGTAAAGTTACCTTTTGTTTTGTCGGTGCCACTCTTGTTTTTCCTGCTATAAGGCTGATGTCAACTTGTTCTCCAGCGACTACTTTCAGATAAACACAAGCTGCATATGCCTGTTCCGAGGCGTCACTAAATTCATGGACCTAAATTCATGGTTCTTGCATCGTAATTTTCGGTCTTATTATTATAGGAGCTAGCCATACTAACGGATCAAATAGTTTGGCTGTCGTAGAGAGGATGATCCGCTTCGTCACTAATCCAGTATGTGCAGGGAGGTCTATATTAAATTCAAAGATACCCGTACCAGGTTTCCAATAAAACCCTAGAGCTTTGACGGTTTCATCTATTTTAATTTTGTATACAAATAATTAATTATATATCTGTGCTTCCGGTCTCGGTGACGTTAGCTAGTAATTCTTAATGATTGCTTGTCCACTTCCTTAAGTTGAAACCGCCTTTTCGAAGTAGTTGACTTAACTAATTTTGTACCCGCAGAGCTTCTTTTAGCGTGGCACATCCTGTCATGAGATCATCGACATAAAAATCGTTTTTTACCACCTGGTAAGCAGATGGGAATGATTTTTTCTCATCCTCTGCCAGTTGTTGCAGTGTTCTGACGGCAAAGTAGGTGGCTGATGAAGTTCTCGGATATTTGCCGAGAAATATTTTTTGATGTCGGTTAGTACATCCGTTTTTCTAAACTACGAGTATTAGAATTCATCGAGAGTGAGTGTCATCTAAAATTAATAAATCATTTAAAGCGTTCGTATGTCCCAATCAAAGAAAAACAGGAGGTTTTGCTTTTGGTTTGATGAAACAAAAAGCTTACGTGTAATACCAGGCAAAACGTAATAAAACTAAATTTAATTAGCAATAAAATTTTAATTGCAAATGTGCCCGAAAATATTTATCGTAACCCACAACAAGTATGTCGTAATGTAAATGTTCACGACTTTTAGCAAGACACGACAATTGATTCATCCAAACTACATGATTTAAAAATCTGAATGAATTTTTATGGTCGCCAATCTAATTAGCCCTCGCTATTTAATATTTTATGTTGGCAACAATAAGACATTAGCATAATAGCATGGCAATATAAAACTGTGAATACATTTTCTTAACATACAGATTTCGCTCATTCAGTCGTTTTCGCTATACAACGGCAAAAATGCTGATTACCAAGAAAAAACATAAAAAGCTCCGAAAACCGTGTGCTCCAAGCTATCAAAGCACTAAAATTTCTTTATTCTCATTCATGCTGGTTGTTATATTTTGTGTGCATACGACATACATACATAAAACATTATTAGCAATGCGTCGTCTGGACATGGACACCATTCCGATGAGTTTTCGTCGTTGTGCTCTAAAACGGCAAAAACATATTCTAATGGAAATGCTCGAATGGAAAATTTATAATCGTACCCCCCAAAATACTCGTACATAAATGAAAAAAAAAATTTATTTATGTTTGTGAAATGAAAATTGAAAAATGAATGAAAATTTATGGTTTTATAAATTTTAAGTCAAACACATAATGGTTTTACGTTCGTTTACGTAGTGAAATAGTTTTAGTAGTAGTAATCATGGAAATGTGACCTCGATTTTGTGTGTGTGTGTGTGTGTGTGTTTTACTGACTAAACCACCACCTCCGATAAACCATTCGGCCCCGTGGAACTACCGTTAGGTATTACTCCTTACTGAATTCTTGCTCCTTTCAAGGCGTCTCAACTCTCCTATATTATCCATTTATGCCAGCATAAATCTCCAGTATATTTTCCGGTGTTAGTTGAACCCCACGTGCACAGATACTGCTTCTCACCTCAGTAAATCGTTAACACTCGAATACTACGTGCTCCATACAATCTCCGTTACTCCGATGCATAAAAGGGCAATCTGACCCATCAGAAACTGTGTAAGATGATAATCCACTTCTCCGTGTCGCCTGTTTAGCCACGCCTCGATGTAGAGGATCAGGCGATGGGTCCCATCTACCTGTCGTCGACTCACTGCAAATCTTCAGTTATTTGCTTTTGTTTCGTGACCACGACGCAGGTAAGTGGTTTGGCGCTCCTTTGCCAGTAGAATTGTTGAGGACATTCCCGCAAGAAAACAGGCAGCGTCTTCTGACACCGTCCGAAATGCGTACAATACTCTCAGAGCGCTTAGTCTCTGAACTGTTGCTACTCAAATTGGTGCCCCATACATCATTATAGATGTGACGACGTTGGCGAGCAGAACTCTGCTGCTCATTCGCACCCCTCTTGTATTCGGCATTATTCGTGCTAGTGCCGCATTAACTCTCCTTTCTCGCTCGCTGGAATTAATGAGATGTGTCTTATAGTTATAACAATCAATCTCTCCAAGGTTACGCTCCCCATTACTTTTCTGCTAGTAATAAGGACAGCTTCTGTTTTATATTCTGCTAGTGACTGCTCAGCAGATGTAAACTACTGTTGAATAAGTCTGATCGTCTTATTACAGATCTCCACAATCTCCTCTCTGTGTTTTGCGACAACTTCAATCGCAATGTCGTCCGCAAATCCAATCACCCGTGCGTCACTTGGAATGAGCAGTCGAAGTACACCATCGTGCATCATATTACAGAGTATAGGATCTAACACTGACAAATCAAGATCTTCTCGCTAAAGTAGCTGGAAACTAGTTTCAGCAGGTCATTCGGTACCTTCATCCGTGTAAGTGCGTTAAATATGCAGCTCCAATTTGCCGTGTTGAATGCGTTTTTCACGTCCAATGTAACTATTGCACAGTATTTTTTACTATTACGTAGCCATCGAGAACCGGATATCGCCTGGTGCGTCGTATCTACAACATCTTTAACCGCATCCACTGTTGAGCGCGCCTTTCGAAAGTCATTCTGATGCTATGTCAGGTTTCCTGCTCTAACTATGGTCTCTTGTAACCGGTTACATACAACTCTCTCTAGACGCCAGGAGAAGGGCTCACCTGGTGGTTTGTCTCCTTTTGGCAACAATACCAGTTTCTGTTCCTTCCATTTACTAGGGAACACCCCCTCAACTAAGCATGTAGTACATACTTCCGTGAATATGTTTGGGTATGCTTTAATCGCCGACTTCAACGCAATATTCGGAATGTTATCCAGGCCAGGGGCTTTATTGTTACACACTCTGTCCTCAGTAACTGGTGGTAAATCATCCTCCTTGTTGCCTAATACATCTAATACACAATCGGGTTGCTGCGAGAACAGATGACTCACTATGTCAGACAGCATTGCCGGGTATGTGGAAGCAGTGGTGTAATTGCTTCCGAGTTTTATCATCATAAATTGGTAGGGTCTACTCCGCGGTCGACCTCCTCGCACAGTTCGCGAATGCTTTTTCACTTACTTAATTTGATGGCATGCTTGAGCTCCGATCGAGCTTTACAATATCGTTGTCGAAGGGGAGTGTTTTCGACGTGTCTAGCACGTTGCTGCGTCGGACGGGTTTGTTATTTGCGGTACCAGATAGGGTAAGATTCTCCATCATGAGACGGAAAATGTTCTCATCGAACGCTGCCGACTTCCATCCTATTTTCTTCCTGTCTCTAACTATAGTCCTTTGGGGTCCACTATCTGCCAGTTCATACACAATAGCTTGATGATCACTATGCGTATATAAATTGCTCACCCTCCATGCTACTCCTCCATCGGCAAGACAATGACTCATAACTGTTAGGTGAACTATCGAGGTTGCATTTCCTCTACAGAAAGTAGGTATATTTCCTGTATTCATCAAAGGCTTCTAACAATGCGGTAATTGCATTAAAATCCCCGGCTATGAGAAACGGGTTGCGGTTCCGTGCATCATCCATTAATTGATCGAGAAATGATTTAAATTCTTCAATTGATGCACTAGGAGGTGCGTAGCAGCTATAAATATGAACGCCATTCACTTTGGCTCTGACAAACCCGGGTACAATACTCTCCCCAATTTCCTGTAGGCGGTAGGTACTGCAAACCCATACAGCAAGTCGATTCGATCTATCTGAAGCCCAACACCGTCTATCAAGGTTCTTATAGTACACACACACTACACACACAATTACAACGTCCGTTTCCACTTCCTGTACGGATTGCTGCAGCAGGTCGTGGGCCGTCTCACAGTGGTTAAGATTGACTTGGTGACCTTAATTTCCAACGCTCTATTTGCAGCGCTTTCTGGTAAACCGGACATCTAACGCTACGTTTCGTCGCATAGCATGCATTTTGAATTTTTTTGGCATGTCTTGGCCAAGTGCCCTTCTTCACCACATCTCCTGCAGAGCTTTGATCTATCGACTTCACTTCTACAGTTCCATGATCGATGCCCATAACCGTGGCATTTAAAGCATCTAATCAGCCCTATTTTTCCCGAATTCAATAGCACTTTCCTATCCATAGTGTTAGGGAGGCTAACAGCTTCAAACTGTACTTCCAGAACCTCTCTCACCTCTTCAGATGTGGTAACCTCGTCCATATCTTTGATCACCAGTAACGACTCCTGGGACAAAGTTTTAACTGACGCATTGCCTCCGATCCCTTTCGCTAGTTGCTCTCGAAATATTGCGGTCTTCGGCTGGTCTCCTGTAGCGTGTAGCTCCAGCAAAATTTCCCCACTATAAGTTTCACGTATGTTCGATACACTTTCACCAAGAGTATTTAACGTCGTAGGTTCACCTCAACTCTCCGCAGCAGATTTATTTCTCCATTATCCGACATATATACCGTGGTATTTTGTTTCTTGTTTTCGTCCTCCTTGTTAATAAGGGTCTCCGACATTCGAAGTGCTTGCAGGACATTCTGAGGATTACCTTGAGGAGCAGCCTTAGTATTACTTTTTTTATTTTGCCTTCTTTCATCACTTTTAGGTGGCCTGGACAACTTCCTTTTAGAGGGCTTTACAAGTGGTATATCTTCGTTAGTCGCCCCCCCTCCCTTCAGTTCCTGTTTATGAGCCAAAAAGCGGGCTAATGGTGCTCATCATCTTCTTGATCTCGCTCTGCACATTATTTCTGGGTTTTACGAATTCCACTAGTTCCTCAATTTATTTCCCAAGCCTGATTAGCCTTATTTCTTTGGTTTCCTCCTTGTACCTCCACAAAGAAGGCGATAAGAAACATCTCTCCAATGTACTGGATTAAGTGCTTCCTCCCTCTTATAGGCATATCTGACTGGTCATCGATTATCGCAAATTAAACTCTGTTACGATCTCAAATAGGTATCCAATACCCGAGATTAACGATATATCTGCAAACTTAGGCGACAACAGAAGTTTCACTATCGTAGATTTAAAGAGCGGTTTCCATCAGATTCCTCTAAGAGAATCGGATATTGTCGGACTCAGCAATGTACCCTCTATTTTCCAACGTGCCCTAAACGACATTCTACGGGATCATATCGGAAAACGATGTTACATATACATCGACGATAAAATTATATTTGGCAAAGACGAGCAAGAACCCTTCGAGAATATGAAAGCAATATTCACGGTTCTGGAAAAAGCCAACATGAAAATCCAATTATACAAATACGAATTTCTCCAAAATGAGGTGGAATTCTTAGGATTTATCATATCAAAGGACGCATTTGACTTAAATAAAAAGAAAGTAAAGACAGCAGCGAATTTCCCTACCCCCAAAACAGTAAAGGAACTCAGGACTACGCAAAACTAGCAAAACCTCTAACGGCACTTCTGAGAGGGGAAGATGGACATGTGTTCAAAACCGCCTCATAGACCAAACAAGTAACTTTCGTGTCCAATGAAGTATTATTATCATTTCCTAATTTCCAAAAAGATTTTGAACTAACCACAGATGCTTCCAGCTTCGCACTGGATGCAATATTGTCTCAGAAAGGAAAGCTAGTCACATTCCTATTAAGAACCAAAGGGAAAACAGATGCTGGCAATCATCTGGTCTTTAACATCTTTAAGAAATTTCCTTTACGGGGCTAGGAAGGTAAATATATTTACCGATCATCAACCGCCGACTTATGCACTCAGCGATAAAAACAATAACGCCAAGCTGAAACGGTGGAAAGATATACTTGAAGAATACAACTATGAGCTTAAGTATATGTCGGGTAGAACAAACATAGTAGCGGATGCATTATCCAAAATCGCAAACTTTTCTGAGACAAATGCAATGTCCGCAACGCAACATAGCGATGACAGTTCTGCTCACGATCTGATACCTACCGTAGAAACTCTAGTCAATGTATTTCGGAATTAACTCCTACTAAACATAGGTGAGGGGCATTCTTATCAAATACAGAATCCCTTCCCAAATTACCAGCGGCATATCATAACCAAACCAGATTTCACGACAACCGACATCATACAGATATTTAAAAGTTACTTAAATCGAACTACGATAAACGGTCTAAAAACTACAGAACCTATAATGGGTAGAATTCAAGAGGTATGTCCATTACACTTCAAAAATTACCGAGTTCGCTACACTCAGAAAATAGTACAAGACATTACGGAAGAAAATGAACAAGACGAAAAAATTCTAGATATCCATCGTTGGGCTCATCGTAACGCAGAAGAGAATAGAGAACAAATAATCGAAAGATATTATTTTATCAAACGATGTTTCACCTGCAAAGAGAGCAAATACGATAGGCACCCGAATAATCAGGTAATGAATCCGCCACCTATTCCTAATTATCCAGGACATACCGTCCATATAGACATTTATAGACAAACCGAAAATAATTTGGTCATAACCGCTATAGATAAATTTAGCAAATTAACCTTCTGCAAACCCATCAAATCTAGGGCTATAGAAGACATCAAACAACCACTTCGGGATATACTTTTCTTCTTCGGCGTACCCGAAGTTGTAGTTATAAATAACGAGAAACCGGACTTAAAATAAAATGAGTGTCTCAAAACGGAGAGGATCGAAAGAACCATTGAGGAATTACTTCCGATCCGTCAACGAGTACAATCACTCGATACACTCAACAACAAAGAAAAAACCAATTGAAGGATTCTACGGTAGAAGTCCAAATGTTACCCCAGAAGAATTCGAGTAGGCCCGCCTCTACGGCATACAAAAACTAAAACAAAAGCAAGAACAAGTCATTAGATATCATAACAAGAAACGTAAACCTATTAAACTCTATCAACCTGGCCAATCCATATATGTAAAGTATAATATAAGAATAGGGTCAAAATTAACTGCTAGATATAAGCAAGAAGTAGTAAAAGAAGATAGGAACACGACAGTGTTGACAGAGTCAGGAAGAGTAGTACATAAGACCAACATTAAATCCTAAAAAGATTTTAATCACAGATTTGTCATAAGTAAAGCATCCAAAGAAGTTCAAATACTCGACTACTCAAATTTCAAAATAATATCCATTAACACATTTGAGTTAGATAACCACCAGAACTTTATAAACAGGATGAATACTATACTAACACAGGGAATTACGACAATACATTGTCTGTACCCCTATCTGCACCACGAGCTAACTCTACTACAAACAACGTGGGCAGCAGGGAAACTTTCGAATTTCAAAATGAAACTTTGCATACCGATGAAGCCCAATTTGTGCTAATTAGTGTTCCCGGGGAAAAATCAGTGCTAGTTCAGGAGCCGAAAAAACGGGAAAAGAAAATTTCAAATTTCGCCTGAAAGACGGAAAAAATAAAACCCGATTTCTAAGCGCTAAACTGAGGAAATTTGTGCTTATCATAGAAATATAATTTTCATAAATTTTCATTTATAAATCGAGGAAAGCCAAACCAGCGCCTGAAAGATACTATATTAAAAAACAGAGATATATCGTTCAATAATATTAGTGTTGAACAACAAATTAAACAATAGAAATAAAATGTTCTAAAATCCAAGTCACAAACAATTCAGGTAGTATATTCCTGTCAGGTATGTTCATTGCCATTCCAAAACTAGAGTGGCTGCATTTGTGCTAATCCAGAATTGGCCCGATTCCATTGAACAATAACGACCGTTGAATGAACAATTTTCTGACAAAAAGTGTTCTACAAATCAATGAAGTTGGCACTACTGATTACATATTCCTATCAGATATGTTCATTACCATCCAAAAAACGGGCAATGAACATACCTGATCGGAATATGTAATCAGAATTTCCAACTTCATTGGTTTCTAGAACACTTTTTGTCAGAAAACTGTTCATTCAACGGTGGTTATTGTTCAATACAGTTGGGCGAATTCTGGATTATCACAAATTCAGCCACTATATTTTTCGGATGGCAATGAACATACCTGATCGGAATATGCAATCAGAATTTCCAACTTCATTGGTTTCTAGAACACTTTTTGTTAGAAAATTGTTCATTCAACGGTTGTTATTGTTCAATCGACTCGGGCCAATTCTGGATTAGCACAAATTCAGCCACGCTATTTTTGGAATGGCAATAAATAAACCTGACAGGAATATACTATCTGAATTGCTTATGACTTGGATTTTAGAACATTTTATTTCTATTGTTTAATTTGTTGTTCAATACAAATATTATTGAACGATATATCTCTGTTTTTTTTAATATAGTATCTTTCAGGGGCTGGTGTGGCTTTCCTCGATCATAAATCGAAAATGAAAATTTATGGAAATTATGTTTCTATGATAAGCACAAATTCCATCAGTTTAGCGGCCCTTAGAAATCGGATTTTATTTATTTCGTCTTTCAGGCGAAATTTGAAATTTTCTTTTCCCGCTTTTTTGGCTCCTTCACTAGCACTAATTTTTTCCCGTGAGTACTAATTAGCACAAATTGGGTTAATCGGTGTGCAAAGTTTCATTTTGAAATTCGAAAGTTTCCTTGCTGCAGTTATCCACGTCTACAAATACTATTAGACTGACTGAAAACACACAGGAGCAAACGATCTTTAGATTTTATCGGCACGACCTGGAAATGGATCGCTGGAAATCCAGATCATGAGGATTTCGAGATAATTAAGAGCAAGATAAACAATATTTTAGAGAATAACAACAAACAGGTTATTATTAACCAGTTGTATAATGATGTTGTAGAACTATTAATTTCTTGTCAATTTGCAATCAGAAGAATATTTTAGAAATAAGTAATTCGTGATGTTTGTCGAATCTGCTCCAAAGCCGTCCTTCCAAATGTCATTAAACCAACAGTCAACATATACCGACGATTGAAGAAATAACAGACGGCCTAATCCTGCTCAATCAGTTCGAACAAGACCTTAACGTCAACAACGAAACACAAAAAATGAATGGTACCTATCTGATAAAGTTCAACAACGCCACCATATCCATCGGAAATAGAATATTTATCTCAAAAGAGAAATCAACAATTATGGTACTCCCAGCCATCCTACAACCGACACCAGAAGAAGATGAGTTTAAAGAAATTCTATCACTACAAATGATGAAGGAAATACACGTCAACAACACCGATAAAATCAAACTCCTTCATCACCAAACATTCACCAACAAAACGGCAAGCACCAACTTCAACACGCCATAAAAGGAAATTTTTTTTAGTTTGAACTTAACCAAAAAGTTAACTTATACGACCTCTAGTAGTGGGTACTAGAATTATAAAATAACACGATCGACTGTCATCCACCTTAGTTGACTGACAGCTACAAAACTATGGGGACTTCCAAAAGGCTACTTCAGCCTCGGCGGTTCATTTAATGAAGCCATATTAAACACTTCCCCAAACACCGTATTGGGGTTGGCAGAAGAGGTATGTCGTCTGATGTACTATCACGTCTGATAGATAATTGAAAACACTAAAACTCCATAATTACTAAAATTATACTTTATTAATATATAATTAACGGTTTCTTATTAATAATATTTTAATTAAATAAATTTTGCTTATTTATTTAACATTACGTTTGTTTGCCCGTTTCTGCACGTAACACATATTTAATAATGCATTTCACTAAAATATAATATTTAATTCACATAATTTAATAATTTTATAAAAATTTTGGAAAAACAAATTAATTTACAAAGAGACAAAAAAAAAATTATAATTTATGTAAAGGAAAATTGGAAAAAATTATGATTTATAAAAATTTATTTAAGTTTATAAAACAAAAGAAAAATTGGCCGTCGTGATTTTGTTTAACTTTTGCGCCTTCCTTGTTTCGCATCTGTTATTGCACCCCACAGTTCAATAATAAAATCGTCTGTGAAACCAAATGCTTCTAAATCGGATGCGTCTATCGCTTCGGCAAAGTCCATCGAATTTGTTTTATTAGAGCCTAGTTCCCATATTTGTGTTGCCAGATCGGAATCATTGATCCCCATGAAAGAGTCTAACAGTGAATTTATGGCCTCGACACCGGATTTCGATAATTCGTCTAGTTCGTCTTCGATTGCTACGTTACCGTTTGCCTTGAATCGGATCGTGCCTTTGCCATTACCGACGCCAGCTTTTTTCATGTTGCCCTTATTACGTGGTCCAATACCTTGGAAACCACTTTTCATTGGCTCCAAAAGGCGTATTGTGAACGTCGACCCTGTTGGAATATCTTTTAGTAAGCGTGCCACCTCGTAATGTCGCCGTCCAATCATACTGACGCCGTCTAATTTTTCGATGTGATCGCCAACCTTTTCGTGACAAGCAAAAAAATATATTAGTACAAAAGCTTACGATTAGTAAATAACCAATCGACTTACCATAACATGACTTAATTTATCAATAATACTGCCTTCCTTAATACGCTTAATAAATGCATAGCCTGCGCCATTATCCGTTATTGTTAGGCCGAGTGCATCTTCTGATTTAATGATTTCAATCTCTTTTGGCCGACCTTTGCGATGTGCGAATATAAAGTCGTCTAGTCCGATTTGGCCCCCCAGAAGTTTTGCCATATCGACTTTGTGGGAGTTTAGTGTGCAAAATAGAATCTGTAACGGGAAATACGCAAAATCGAATTAATTTTTCTGTGTTATGCAGACTTTATGGACGCACTGTACACATAAAAGAAATTTTTATTTTTATAACAACCTTGGCCGTTCAATAATTTACATACAAATTGAATACGCGGTTATATGGAAATGTGCTGTGTATAGTAAAACGAAGAAAATCAATAAACGTCTCAAGAATAAATATTGCGAGATAATTCAATTATAGATTATACATTTCTTGGGCGCTCGGCTAGATTTTGAAACAACAACAACTGTGTATATCGATCATAGGATTAACATTTTTGGAGCGGAATTTGACCCAATATATTTTATAGGTGCGGATTGTGATGATGCGACATTTCTAATTTTCTTGTAGTCGGTAGCGTAATATCAGGTTTTCGCATCCAATCGGATAATTAAATTTCACTTAATAACGTTTGATTTAATTATACACGTAAGTAGACACTAAATACAGCTGAACACAAAACGAGATATATGGGAAATCACATCAATTATCAATTTGATGTTGTGCGCTTTCTATATTGCCCAGTCGGTGTTTGCGTTTAGTTTTATGAGATCGATTTTCTCAAAATCGCATTTGAACGACATGTCTGAGAAAATAAAATTGATCAAAGGACCGAACACTTTGCAGAGTCGAAGTGAGAGCGAACGCAGTCTTTGTCCATTTCTTTTTCTAACTGTTTTAGAAAATTTTGATTGCCACAAATGAGGTTCTCAGCCAACAGTAACTAAACTGAGAATTCTGGCTAGAGTATAGCAAATTATTCCAATGTAGAAAATTAACTAACATTCCAATGGGTTCACTTAGATTAAACAGCCTGAGTTCGTAAGTTCGACTCAACACCTCAAGTTTGTGTAATGCCGATCCATGTCGTAGTCCGATTACGGCTACAATAATATTCAAATGTTGTAAATAAAAGTGTTTGGTCACTGTGACATATTAAAGCGGGACCAAATGGCACAGTGATTATTGCTATCATTTCGATATCGTGGTAACGGGGCACATGGTAATAAACACAACTGCCACCCACTGTCAGACTACAGACTTGTGGTTTTACATATGAATCAGACCTATATCCGCATGGTATCGATTTTGGTTTGGCAAAAAGCAGATAGAGCCAGAACTTGTACATTGAAGCAGTTGGTAGCAATCAAAATAATAAAATTCCTAGAAATTTTAGTGGGAAGCAAGTTTTGTTGGTTGTTTGATTTTAACTTTTGCAATCTGTTTTGAGTCCGGACGGTTCAAAGAATTGGGATTGCTTTGGAAAAAAATTAAAGTAAATTTTCTAGGAATTTTGTTATTTTGGTTGCGGAATAAATCGACATCCAACATTGGTTTAAAATTTTAATTTTTATTTATTTATTTAATTTAAAAATGGAAATTTTGATAGACGTTTTCTTGTTAGTCTGTTGCTTTCGTTGTAATAGACCCTGCCTTGGAGAACAGCCTTTCACAAGGTACACGGGTTGCTACAAGCCCGGAAACTTTTCTGCTACCTTACACAGCTTTGGGTAAGATCGTAGATTACGTTTCGTAGATTACTAACCGGGATTTTCAAATATCTAGAAAATCCGACGCTCCCTTGTCCTACTCTTAGGCGTCTACTTTAGATAATGTGCTTCAAAGATCAAACTGGATGGATCAAACTATCTTCACTGGATTCTTCCACAGTGATTAAGTGGAAAATTTCTTCCCGTAAATGACTTGTAACAGTATCACTGGCGAGCTTATACAATATATTGTTTTAAATCTAAGATCAAGTACCGTAGAAATCCCAGCTAAATAAATCCCTTCAACCTTGCCGAACCTCTTCTGAAACTCTAAATTGATACGTTATCTAAAGGTATTTTGGCCGAATCCATAAACGCATGTGGAAATACAAGAATGAAGTTACGGTCTAAAACTAACTAACTAACTCAAATTCCAACAAATATCACGAGCATTGAACAATCAAGATATCAGGGGCCAACTTCGAAGCTACCCCTTACGTGGCACAACAGTGGAACATAATAAAGTTGGAGAGAACAAATGCTTCGACGGAAAATCTAGGTAAAACTATATCTAAACTTAGAAACACATGGCTGGATGAGAATTATTTAGCTTCAATTCGAGAAAATGATCGCACATGAAAACGATACCCCTCTCAATCAACAAGGCAGTCACACAACGATTACATGTCGCGAGAAAACACTTCGGCCAACTGTGTAAAAAGAAGAAACGTGGAATGGGACAAACAAAAGAGTTTAAAATCGGAATAGACTTCCATCCACGCACTAGTGGTATTCGCAACGAATCTGGAAAATTACAAATTGACATATACACAGTTGGTACAGTGTGGCAAAATTGTTTCTTGTCCCTCTAAACAGACAGCATTAGTCTGATATCAATGCAGAAATGACTCAACCACCCGCTCCATCTTACGATGAAGTGCGAAGGCTCATTTCAAATATGAAAAAATATAAGGCATCTGGGCAGGATGGCATCTACAGGAAAGTTCACTACATAAAAAGTGAGATCGGCTCAATTGTAACAATAATCGTGGAATTGCTTTGATCAATTCTGGGTACCAGGTCTTGGCAACGTAGTTGCTGACAAGTTATCAATTTACAGCGAGTGCATTTTTGGCGACTACCAGGGCGGATTTTAACCAGACAGCTCGTAAACAAATCAAACTTTTTTCCTGAGATTGTGTAGGAGAAATTCTACGAGAATCACATCCTTATACAACTTCTAGTCATACATTTTCAGCAGGCGGGAAGCAAAAACACATTATTGAGTGTCTTACCATATTTAGGCATTCCTCAATATTGCTTACCATGTTCAAAGTATGAATGGATGGCTCCAACAGCAAGATAACGATCGAAGGCAAGGTCTCAGAGATTTTTCGAAATAACATCAGGAATGAGGCAAAGAGAACCAGTAATCCAAATCCACAGCTGCTTAAATTACAAACCAAGCTAAATATTAGGTTACGCAAACGGCATATGCATCTTGGGTCGGAACAGCGTGTCTTTCAAAAAAGTTGTCCTCACATTGAAAATAACAGTTCAATAAATTGGCCTCCAACCAAACGGCACAATGGTTAAAGCTTTGGCATTTAGATCGGGTAGTACCGGGTTCGAATCCCGATAGGGGCAGGCCGCAAAAGAGAATTTTCATCATCTGATTACTCAGAGAACTCTAGGGCCCACCCATCTTCCATCCAAGTACTATAGGCTAGCATGAAGCTATGCAATGTGTAGAACGTTCTATGAAAATCGGGCCTATAGCCGTATGTCGTCGAATTGGCTGGCAACGGTGTAAAAGTAAGGACGTAAAAAGCGAAGTTCGAAAGTGTTGGGAGAGCCTCGGCCCCAAAACAGAATGCAAAGATAATAAAAATAAAAAAAAATGGCCTCCATATAACAACGAAGCAAAAACCAAATACAAGGCACGATGAATAAGTTTAAATATGGGGTCGATGGTGAATGTGAAAATCTCGGTCCCTGCGGACATAACATCGCGAAACGCAGCAGGTTACCGAATATTCTACGCTAACGTTAAAATTCTCTAGTCAAGCAAAATATATCGCGCAAAACAAAATTTAATTTCTACAAAGCTCTGATAAGACAAGTAGTACGTTTTGGGAGCGATTCTGGGACGCTAACAATTGCTAGATCAGAAATGATCTGGACCATAACGATATAATTGGAATAATTAAATTGTTCTCTCTTGGTTATCATGTCTAGCGACTTCCTATTCCGACTCGTGATGACACGTGAAAGGGCTCGGGATCCCAGTACCGGCGTTTGTTGTTACTGCGTAGTTGCTTCGATAAGTTACTTAGCATATGTAGAAAATGCATGAAGGCTGATCGATGTCTTTAAAAGATGGCTTTACTAGAAACTTTAGAAAAAAATGTCAATGAACTTCCAGAGCTCGTAAACCCGGGAAATAATATATGTGGAAATTATGTATGAATCGGTCATAAAATAAACGCGTGGAATCGGAGCTCAACAAAATAAAGGAGTATTAACTATTAAGAAAATATGTTCAAAGCCAGAAAAGACATTTTACATACTGCGTATAAGATAGCGGAAATTTCTCAGCGGAAAATAAGAGATTACGCTACTGGCCGCAAGTGGCAGCACCATCACAAAAGAGAATTTATTTTATTATATAATTACCAGCGGAAATTTTTATTCATTGTGCATCCTTTTTTCACTAAATGAAACATCCAAGCGGAATAAAATATTAAAAGTGATCCATAAAATGACAAATTGGTTGATCTCCGAAGTAAAGGAACTCAGCAAATGAAATCTTGAAATTTAACAATATTCCGTCTTTCCGCCATTCTTAAAGAATGACGATGAAATTTGGATAGTCGTATTGATCAGGGATTTTAAAGTAAGTTTTGGGCAAAATTCTAAGATCTGTTCATGCTGGACTAAACTTCACCAAAATGAATAAAACATTTCCGCTGGTAATTATAAATATAATAAAATAAATTATCTTTTATGATGGTGCTGCCACTTGCGGCGATTAGCGTAACCGCTAATTTTCCACGGTCGAGGAAGAATCGGTTGGATTTATTGCTGATTTCGAAAAGTGTTTACAAAATAAAGTTAAAGCATCTATCAAATGCCACTCTCTAGGTCACCGGAAACCTGGGGAAAAGGAATAAGTAGTTAAGTTTTGTCAAAAACAGAAAAGCACGTTCTCTGACGAAAAGGACGCGGATAACAGCAAACATGTGGCAAAGGAACACCTAACTCACTGTGAGTCTGCTTAAGATTTGATAGAGTAGTTGGTTCCGGATGTTCAGCATCGTTTTATTTGTCGGTTTGTACTTAAAGAATTTAGGTAGAACTAATGTTCAACATGAAAATGCCTTGAAGGAGCAGTAGCACCCCAATTATTTATATAAAAGTTTCAAAAAAGCATGCTTTAAAAATCAAAAATCAAAAATCAAATCGAAATGACAAGAAAATTCGCAGCTTTTTAACAATATTTTATGGAGTGACGAGCCATGTTTTAAAAGGGAGATGAAATTCAATATCCATAATTTGCTCTACTGGGCTCGCGTAAATTCAAAAAGTGCGTTGTAATCAGTTTCAACACCAATTTGGAGTGAATATATTGGCGGGAATAATCGACGGAAAATTGATTGGCCCATTTGATCTACCACGCCATATCGGATCAACGGGGAAGTCTATCTAAATTTTCTACAAAGCGACTTGGATGAATTACTTGATGACTTGTCTCTAGAAACACGTCGAAATATGTGGCTGCAGCTTGATGGAGCTCCCCTTTATTAAGCACTGAGTGCGCGTGCGATTTCTCTAAAAAACACTAAAGGTGGAATAACTTTTGCACCATCAGCAATTCGAAAAACTTTGCTTGGCTGTTTTTGTTGGAAATGAGCTCTCCTATCATGCTTTGCTTGATCGTGCAATTCTGGGACACCCTCTATACATGCTGGGACACCCTCTATACTCTATACATGTCGCACTCCTTGAATGAATTTCCATGGTAATTAAGGGAGGTTTTAACAATTTTGTTAAAAAACTGAAAATCATGTATATAGATTATGATCCTAGCTACCTTAAAAACACAAACCCAAGGTAGGTACAGGGAGGTATTTCTAACATACTTTCGTTAAAAAATTGAAAACATTTCACATTAAAATTACTAAAAATTTATGGAGTGCTATCAACGTAGGAGATTTTTTGGGTGTTGCCCTGTACTTCCATTATGATAATTTTAGTATATTTTGAGAGTCCTTCTACATACGCAAATCGTTTTTGGTGTAATTTTACGTACTTTACGTATACTTCGAGAAAATCATGTAAAAAGTAAAAATTTAGAAATTTTTAAATGTAGGATTGTTTATCAACAGTTTTTAGGAGGGGGAAGCTACATTTTCCGGAAAATTTTTCACTTATTTTTATTTTTTCAAAATAAGGTAAGATGTTAATTTTTTGATAATTTTTGACGTTTCGATTTTGAATAAATTAAAATTAAAATTTTGAATTAACAAACTATTATTTATTTTTATTAATAATAATTGCTTCATCAACCTTGCAGACACAGAACAAAGAGTTTTTATCGTTCATATCGCTTCTTCTGATCGTGCCACAAAATGTTAAAAAAATCTACTTTTGTAAATAAAATTTGGTTTAATGTAATTTTAATTCGTTGTGTACCTTAGAGGATGGGGGCTGCCGCCGATTTTCCAGAATTTATACAACTCTTCAAGTGTCAAATTTTATTTATAATTTTAAACAAGGTAAAAAAAATTTTACAAATTTTAAAATTTTCCTGCCAAAATTGCAAAATTTTCCCGGGAAAATTACTTGTACTGTCGAAAAACTGTTAAGATACAATCCTAATATCAAAAACTTTATAAAATTTGCACATTTGTACGTATTTTGAATAAAATAATACGCATTTTTTTTAATTGAGAATTTTTCCGGAAAATGGAGTAATTTTCCGGAAAAATTTAGCTTTCCCCTCCTAATAACTATTTTTAAACTATTTATATAACTAAGCAATCCAAATTTTCAAAACTTATACCTAAAGTAAACTTTAGCCGCGTTTTCTAAGAAATTAACTTTTTTCGTTTCAAAACGTTTAAACATTTATTTTTTAAATTTTTTCATAAATTATTTGGTTTTCCATAAAACTTTCTGTTGAGAATTATTGATTTGCTTAAAAATTTCAAAAATTTGCTGCTGGTTCAAAAAATATCACTCTAGCGGTGAATAGCAAAAATTCACTCTAGCGGTGAATAGCAAAAACACATTTTTATGGTGGAAATTTTCTGCTATCTTATACAACATACATATAAAGATCAATTAAGTTAAATCGATAACAAAAATATTGAAAATTTGTCATCGACGAAATCCAATTACATATGAGACAATTACACAGTCTTCCACAAATTGCTTAAAGAACATTGATAAATGAGTCATAAACCACCCTATGTCAAAGTTCAATAACCGCAAACATAAATATTTCCGTTCTTTAAAAAAATGACTTCTGGCCGTATATGTGACTAATATTTTTAGAATAAGCTTGATCCATTCAAGATGCACATACATTTTGAAGAATTTCTCTTGGCAATAACAGAGTCATATAAGACAAAAACCACCCCAGTTCAAATACGTTAAATGGTGAAATTTCAGTATTTCAGTTCCAGAAACCACAACAGGCTCTTAGCTATAGATAGGTTCAATAGTTTAAATCAGGCTTGGTCCATTCAACATGTATACAGAGTTGAAATTCTCTTAGCATTAACAGGGTTGACTAAGATGAAAACCATCCCAAGGTCACACTTTGAATGGCCAAATTCCAATATTTTCATTCAAGTAAGCAGTTTATGCTATTTATGCTCAAGACAAAGATGCTAACAGTTGGAAAGTTTATGTTTGCATAAGGGTTAAATAAGACAAAAATCACATCAGAGGCCAAACGTTGAATAGAAACTACTCAAGGTTATACGTTGAATGGCCAAATTTCAATATTTTCCTTCCATAAACCAGTTTGTGCTCTAAGCCACAGAAGAGACTCAGATGCAAACACAGTTTGAAGAAATTCTATTTGCAATAACAATAACTAGATTAGGCTCTTGACCATAGATGAGACTAACAGTTTTAGATATGCTTGGTCCATTCAAGATGCACCCCCAGTTTGAAATAATTATTTTGTCATTAACAAGGTTAAATAATAAGATAACCATCCAAGCTGATACATCGAATGGTCAAATTTAAATAATCCCGTTTCAGAAATCACAATTATCTATTGGCTAGAGATAAGACTAACATTTTTACATCATGGATTGTTTATTCTAGATTCACACATAGTTTGAAGAAATTATCAAGTCATTAGGGTTAAATAAGACAAAAACCACATTAACCCTGTTAATGCCAAATGAATTTCTTCAAACTGGGTGCGCATGCATCTTGAATGAATCAAGCATTATTTAAAAATATTTTCCAGTGTACATATACCAGCTTAACAGCATTAAAAGTGGTCTCTCTTGATGCTGTATAAGATAGCGGAAATTTCTCAGCGGAAAATAAGAGATTTCGCTATTCGCCGCAAGTGGCAGCACAATCACAAAAGAGAATTTATTTTGTTATATAATTACCAGCGGATTCATTTTGTATCTTTTTTTCACTAAATAAAACATCCCAGCAGAATAAAATATTAAAATTGATCCTTAAAATGACAAATTGATTGATCTCCGAAGTAAAGGAACTCGGTAAATGAAATCTTGAAATTTAACAATATTCCGTCTTTCCGCCATTCTTAAAGAATGACGATGATATTTGGATAAAAGTATTGATCAGGGGACCAAAACTTAGGACAAAATTCTAGGATCTGTTCATGATGGACTAAACTAGGCCATTTCATTACCAATACTTTTGAAAATTTAAATATTTTTTTTTTAGTTTATTTTCTGTTTGTGGCCAATATCTGAAAAACTTCCAATAGTAACCAATACTTTCGGTTGTTTTTCTAATAGCTTAGGTCATACTGAGACTACGAAGAAATAACTTATATGGCCGCGAAAATAAAAAAATTAGTGAAAATTTTAATCCATCAATGTTCCCCAATTTTTCCTGGTAGTCTCAGTATGATCTAAGCTTTGGTAAGTATTGGTAATGAAATGGCCTAGTTTAGTCCAGTATGAAGAGATCCTAGAATTTTGTCCTAAGTTTTGGGCCCCTGATCAATACTTTTATCCAAATTTCATCGTCATTCTTTTAGAATGGCGGAAAGTCGGAATATTGTTAAATTTCAAGATTTCATTTGCTTGATTTCATTTCCTTTACTTCGGAGATCAATCAATTTGTCATTTTAAGGATCACTTTTAATATTTTATTCCGCTGGGATGTTTTATTTAGGGAAAAAAGAGATACAAAATGAATAAAAAAATTCCGCTGGTAATTATATAACAAAATAAATTCTCTTTTGTGATTGTGCTGCCACCTGCGGCGAGTAGCGAAATATCTTATTTTCCGCTGAGAAATTTCCTCTATCTTATACAGCATTCTCTCATGTTTGTTCGTGGCAACCAAGTTTTGAAATCAATTTCGGAGCCAGAAAAATCAATATTTTAAAATTTGACACTGTACAACCTTCGGTCTTTGTATCGTACTCGGTAGGACATCACTTGCTCGAGTTTAATTAAAAACTAGATCCAATACCTATATGATCTTTTTACCAGATTTTGATCAAAAACCGAGATAATCAATATAAACTTGTCGACACTTTATCTACAACTCTGTTAGGTATGCGGCACTTCGAGCCTAATAAATCAATTATCAATGTCAATAATGTCATAATTACGCGAATTAATCGTTAGCGTGCGGGGAACACATTACCCGAATTCGTAAAATTTAACAAACCAAACACACCCCATAAAATTATTGTTTGCGGTATTCGGCGCGATAAAATTTTTTCCGCCCATACCACGTAATTTTATTTATTGTTATGCCTCCATTAACAAGTTTAGTTATATCGATAGACACCTTATGTGTATATTTTATAATAAACCAAATGTGATGTGAATGAACCATTAAAATAAATTATTACACACATGGCAATTTGATTTATTACATAAAATAGTTTGATCGATCGGCTGGTAATTTATACATCGATTACCGCATTTGAAAATTCAATTTCAATTCAACATATGCGGGGGGGGGCACCACAATTTCCGCAATTCTCGCATAATCATCTCGAACTATTTGTATCGGAGAAACCCCAGTCTTTACAAATTCAAGTAATTGCCATTTTGTGAATCGAATGCAATAAAAAATCGAAAGTTGGAATCGAACCAAATGCCAAACACATTAAGCTCATTGAAATGATAATTTAGAGTATTGTTTACAGCAAAGCAACCTGTAATTGAGATAATATTTTGATACGAATTGTTTCCGGTAAATCTAAACAACCCAAACATACCGCAATACTATTTAGTGCTATTAACTTTCTTCTATGTTTCTCGTGTTTACAGCATTTCACTTTTATATGAGTCCATAAATTAATAAAACGCTCGCTGAATATTAAGGTAGCGCTACCTAGATATCTGCCATATCACGTGACAGCACAATACGCAGACGTTTTATATTTTTAGAATTAAATTTCATTTTATTTATCAAAACAATACTTTCAGTTGTAAATGTATGCTGATTATTCGAGGTAGACAGAATATTAAGACATAAAAACGGGGATACGTCACGTCATTCATGCCGTTTAGTTATATTTGGAAGACAATTGGGTTATGCAAATGCATTAATAGCTTCTTGATATTTTACGGTTCTCTTGACACGGTAAGATATCAAAATAGTTATCAAACGCAACATTTTGGAGTACTGTGGGTGAATTACACAGGTGTGTTTACTTCAGTTTATATGTGTCTGCGGGTGACTGAATTTGGTAAAAAATCGTTTCTCATGAAAGGTTCATTTTTAATTGGTTACGGTAAGCCAAACATTTGTAATTTTATCTTAAAGGGTCAGAAATACGTCACTGTGTTATTTAAATATTAACGTCCAAAACTAGCCCTTATAAATTCCTTCGTCTGCAAAAATTTCGCAAGCATATCGGACACAGATAAAGTAATAATACGCAATCAATTTCAAAGACCGAGTCCTCCAGACCATAACAACAGGCCAAATGCATACAGAGCAGCAATGCCCTCTAGGTCAAAACAAATAGAGTAGGAATAAGGGAGTCTATCGTGTACCCTGTTAAAGTTAGCGAATAGTGTCCATAATATGTTATGTCAAATATTAATATGCCTCCACCGAAAGTCATCAGCTGACATTTTTCAGCCGATATTAAACCCTTACAAAAGGGTAAAAATCAAGAGTTGAATTTTTGCAGTTTCGTCGTTGCAACCAACTTTTTATCAGTACAAAACCAAGCTGCCAAGAGAGACCTGAGGAAGTTCTCTTTTTTGTAAGGGTTTAAGTAACCTGGGATGGAAAATGGGGAGTGTTAATTTTTCTACTTTTTGTGGTAGATATAATGTGAGTAAATGACCTCTTTGTTTTTCTATAACTAGAAAATTTAAATAAATTAATATCACGGACGATTATGAAAAACTTCTGGTCTTAATGATGTTCACGCCTGGAAAATATTTCAAGTCAATTTTCATGTGGGGAGTCCGGGAAAACTCGATTGAATGTATCACACACATAAAATTTGAACATTTCTAAAAATTGGCCGTTTAAAGCGTCTTGGCTAGAAATAGATTCAAATAAAAGGTCTTAATGATGTTCACACCTAGAAAAAAATTGAGGTCAATTTTCAAGTGGAGAGTTCGGGAAAACTTGACTGACTATATCGCACACACAAAATTTGAAAATTTCTAAAAATTGACCGTTTAAAGTGTCATGGCTGAAAATAGATTCACAATTTTCATGTGGGGAGTTCGGGAAGGCTCGGCTGACTATATCGGACACTCAAAATTTTAAAATTTCTCAAAATTGACCGTTTAAAGTGTCATGGCTGAAAATAGATTTTTATTTTTTTTATTTTGGTTTCAAAAAAATTACTACTAACTTTTTACCATAGTATGCCGAAAAAAATAATTTAAACAGAAATTATATGTAAATCTTTCCTCAGTTCCCTATTCCTAGGGAATTACCAGAATAGGGCCACAGGGGATGCTTTTTCGCTATTCAAAGGCGATCAAGTTATTCAACTTATGGTAAGCTCTACCAACTTGTACGGTTACGAAAAACGTGCAGAAATGTGAAAGCCAACAGACGAAGTTGAGGTTTGCTGGTTTACCGGATTGCTGATCAACGCCGATCTAAACAAGCAGCGCATATCAGATTTGCAGGAATTGCATGTCTTGCCAAAGAATTAAGTTATTGTCCAAATATATTCGCTTCTATGATAAAACAATTGGCACGGCTAGAAGAAACCTTAACAAATTTGCTCCTTTTCGGGAAATTTGGGATGTAGCAAATGCGAATTTTATAAAACATTATATCCCCGGAGAAAACCTCACAATCGATGAGCAATTGGTACCCTGGGCACAGTATCCTTTCTTCAATATTTATATACCCTCAAAGTCGGACAAATAAGGGATGCAGATTTGGTGGCTCTGCGACAGCGCCACATAAGCTATTCTTTGAAGGCGTTTCCATATTTGGGGAAAGAAGGACCACAAAAAGCATTCAACCTCAAGCATCCACTGTGGTTCAACAATTGTGTACTCCATTTGATAATTTTTTTATCACGATGGAGGAGCATGCTAAGTGTGAGGTTGACACGTGTTGGGCCTCTGCGTAACAATAAAAAAATGCATACCAAATAAATGTTTGCCAAACTCTCGGCGTAGCGTAGAATCGAACGACTTTTGTTTCCGAAAAAACATGACTTTGGTGAACAAATTTTAACCAATAGTAGTTCGTGCATTTAAATACGTAGGCACGAACACAAAAAAACGTTAGGTGCTGAATGTTTCCTCCTGAACTTGCCTGAATGAATAAACAACGTTGCGGGAGCTGTACTAAAAATCTTTGTTCCGAACGCTCGCAGAAAGTCGTGATTTGCAGTAACTGCATAAATAAATAGTTTTTTAATTGTTTTTATACGTCGAATTTTTAAAATAAATATTGAAATATTTAATAAACTTGATTTTAATGTGAAAATGCCATATGAGTCTGAGAGACTCATCGCGTAAGTTATTGTGAGTAAAATGACCCATGCTGATGAAGGTTAAAAAATATTTAATTTGTTTTATTTGAAATACCTATCTTTAGGCGAATAGGCTAATTATTTGTACCTATTTGTTGTACGCTGCTGCTGCTTGGTGTATTTCGTCCTTAACGGTGACACTCTACATTGCAGCGTCCTTAGAAATGGTTGTAAATTATTTATTAACCACTCTCAACTCTTCTGCGGTTCACTTTTAACGCCCTAACTTACGCAAAATTGAGGACGTAGCTGTACGTCCGATTTACGTAGAACCATCTGCGCATTGCATAGCTTCATGTCCAGTCAATAGCACGGAAATGGAAGAGTTTTGTACTTATATTGACGACATATATTGAAATGAATTTCAGAGAATTAACCTGAAAATTTTTCCACGTGTGAGCATCACTATAAGGCCCATTTGAATCCTTTTCCAGTTTTGACACTGTCAACGGTCAATTTTTAGAAATTTTCAAATTTTGTATGCATGATATATATTTACATAAGTTTCCCAATAGGAAAATTAATTTTTCCGAATAATTAATAATACAATGAAAATATAGTTTAGTGTCTTATTTTTAATGAACGACAGTTAAGATCCTCTACACGCGATCCAAGAACATCAAAATGCTCATAGTGGCATCCTCACCAAGCTTGTGTTCACTCGAAGCGAAACAATATGTCTTATCAAATGGTAATATATAGTGTAAATGGATACTGTTAAAGTTAGCCGAAAGTCTTCAGCCGAAAAATGTCAATAATGCAGATGTGGTAAAAACCCTACAAGAAAAACCGAAAATTCAGTCCCAAATGATCAAAATTAACACAATGCCGATAATGCAGATAAAGAAGATTGCCAACCGAAAAATGCCGATAATACAGATTTAAAAGTAAGAAATGAATCATCAATTTTCCAACAGAAAAATGTTAATAACAAACATCTTTACAATAGCTATGCGAGAGTCACGTTTAGCTGATGAAGGGTTTGTATATTAAGATGTTGACCGATAACTGATAAATTTGATGTTTGGAGTGGGCTTGATGAGGTTATATTGGTTAAAAATTCCTTTTTACGTTATTTCGACGATAAAATTGTTCACCGTTCGAGATTTAGCCAGATAACCTTTGTCTGTCTGACTATAGAAACTTTATAAAATATATATTACTCTAGGTAGATTTGAATTCTAAGTTTGGACTGCTAGGTTATGGGTAAAATTTTTATTCTCCACATGTTTTGTCGATAAAACCGTTCGCCATTCAAGGATTTTTCAAACAAATACCGGTCTGACTTTGCTTATTTGATTACCGATGACCATTTGTAGAGTTTGTTTATAGGTTTGGGTCTGTTGAGGTTATTGGAGTGAAACTTTGATTTACTCAGATTGGTGTCTATCTGGCAAAATCACGAATGATGGACGATTTTAGAGATAGAAAAACGGGAAAATAAAAATTTCCCCCCTATAACCTCATCAGACCCGCCGCAAACCTATGATCAAAATTGGGAGTACAAATTAATTCGGTCCGTTTTTTTAATTTTAAAAATGCATTTATTTTAAAATAAAATTAATGAACAGATTTATTAAAATATTGTCCGTCGCTGCTTACAAATTTTTCCCACCTCTCAGGCAAGTTTTGAATCTCATCTCGGAAAAACGTTTCGTCGTTTAAGGCGATCAAAGTTTGAAGCCAATTTTCAATTTCCTCGAAAGAAGTGAACGGGTGACATGCCAAATCGTGTTGCATCCGTCGGAACAACCAGTAATCAGAAGGAGCAATGTCCAGAGAATACGTGCAGTAAAATATCCAACTTGAGCACTTGATCCCATTTAGAGCGTTTCCAAATATTTGTTTACAACTTTTGCAACGTGAGGCCGAGTGTTCTCATGCAGAACAATAACTTTATAATGCCATTACTCATATTCCAGTCGTTTTTCTCGTAATGCACAGCTCAAACGAATTAATTGTAGTCTGTATTTTCATAGTAGCAGTAGTTTCTCATCTTAGGATTATCGTAGAAGATCCACTAACCGATGTAAAAGAAACAAGAACAAGAAAGGGTCTTGTTCGCCTTTGAAGCAGCTGCTCGCAAGAAAGAAATCACCTTTCCACGTCTCTTGGTTTCAACTCATAAAGGACCCAATTGCCTTGATTTTGAATCATGCCCATAGATTTCAATCGTACGCAAACTGTTTGTTTGGTCATCCCCAATTTATCTTCATCGAGTAATGGCTATAATTCATCGTCTATCGGTTTGGGCCGCCGTAACGGCCGAAAGCCGTTCACCGCTCGTTTTTTTGAACCGTGGAATCAAGATAAATGTTCAAATTTATCGGGTCATATGTTGGAGAGAGCGTTGAAGCCTTGGGCACAAAAACATTTCGGCCACAGAGCCTGAACATTTCCACAGGACTCGGGGCCGAGTCATAAAGCGCGCGTCAATCAAGGTTGGCTGAGAAACAACGTTCCGCGGTTCATTTCCACTGCCCAATGGCCACCAAATTCATCGGATGCAAATCCTTTAGCTTTCTCGGTTTGGGGTATTTTGAAGAGCAAGATTGGGACAAAAAATACCATCGATCATCTTTAGCAAGCGGCCGGGCGAATGGGCCGAAATACCGCAGAGCCACTTTCGTGCTGGATGCAATAGCTTCGGCGGCCGTTTGAAGGCCATAATCGCGGCTAAGGATGGCCAAAGCTTTGACAGATTTAGCAGTAAACTGATTGGACGATACGAGTCTACTTTTGTTGGATATTTACTTGGTTTATGTATCATTATGATCTGTGAAATTTGCCAAGTTTTATAAAAATACCCAGTTTTCATTACAGCATTGAAAATGTATGTTACTAATTTGATACATACATATATCTCGAAGTTCTATAAGTATTTTACCACTAATAAGATCATGACCAGGTACGTTTTTGGGGTTTGTATGTTCGCTGATCATTGTTTTTACTTCACGCCATTTATATTTAATTGGTTGAAATTTTGAAGCTTCAGGCAGCAATTCCGAGTGCCCATTATTTTCGTCCGGAGTAAATGTTGCACTCTCCATCGGGAAGGCGAATTGGAGGACATGATTGCGTAGGCCGTTCCAGTTTTTTTGTGGCTTTCCACAGAGAGTAATCTGTTGCTTCTGATACTGTCATCATGTTCTTTTGTTAGTGTTGCTTTCAGGTTTTTGATAGCTTTATTTAATTTTGATTTAAGTCTAGGTGATCTATGTAACTGTCATTGCCTGCGCAGTACGCGTTTGTTCTTTAAGAGCTGTTGAATATTCTGTGACGGTGCTTGGTGCTTTTTCATTTTAGTAGAGCTGTTGCATGTAACATCCTTCGCTGCTTGCTCTAATGTCTTCATTAGGTGTTGTACTGCTTCATCAATATAAGATGTCGTTTTAAGTCTGATGATTTTAAGTCTTGAATTGAGACCAATTAGTGTGTCGGTTCGCTAAAAAAATATTTGATTCTAAATTTAAAACTTGTGTGCTTAATGTTATTAAGCCCGGGGAGTGATCAGATGATAATTCGTAGCATATTTTGGCCGTAACATAGTTTTCCTTCCTGCATACATTCTCACAGCTGCTTACCTTTTGGTGATGTTAATCGAGAGCCCCATTGGATGTGTTTGGAGTTAAAAACTCATCCTGCAAGGAATTTATTTCCCAATGTTTTGAAATAATTTACAAATTGTTGCTTTTCAATTGAATATTTCGGTGGACAGTAATCTGCAGATATGGTGCATGTACCGGACCATTATTCTAAGCAAATGCTTGTTGCCTGTACATGTTCCTCGCGATATCTTTCCAGTTCATGGTGCCTTATTCTATCTCTAATAATAATTGCTGATCCCCACAAGATTTGCCGTTAAATTTGCACATTGGCATTCCATAAGGCTAATTCAAATTCAATCATCTTATGTTTTGATTGTTCGTTAACAGTTGCATCAGAGTAGGCCTGTTTTGCAGCATGAGTCTCACATTTGTTTCTATAATTTGCATAAATTTGTTCATTGTTTCGTCGAGAGTACTTATCATTTTGTAGATTCCCTGATCATCATTCTGCAAATAGCTTTATTTCGCACGTTACCCGCAGCCACATCTGAGTATAATGTTTCTGTGTTAATGGGTGCAGAAATAATTTGCTCATTGTTTGAGCGTTTATGTATTTGTTTCATAGCTCGTTGCTCAATTCGTTGCCTTGGTGTCATTTGTTTCCTTAACTCCTTATACACAATGCATCCTCTGTAATTAGCGGTATGATTTTGCCCAACAATTGCTGCACTTCTTTACTTCAAATTTGGTTTTGTCTAAATCACACTCGCTAGTTTTGTGCATGTTGCCGCATATCACGCAAACATCATCTAATGAGTATATGATTAATTTTCGAATATTAATTACACTATGTGGACAATACGGCACAACGTGAATGAAATACGAGTATCCCAAGATAACATTTTGCGTCGTTAAAATTACAACAATTAAAGACTACCATATCGCTCCTTTTCAATGCCGTCAAGACGTCACTAAGTGTTTCAAATTTCCTGTCGCAAGCTCTCGGTCTATAATAAGTAATTTTAACCGTTTAAAATTATTTACTTTTGAATTTAGTAAAAAAGGAAAATGATAAATTCTGTTATCAGCACATGGTCTTTTATATTGTCTTACAACTCACAAACTCTATAAAATTTTTATTATCTTATCGCAAAATTTCACAACTTGTTAATTGTTTGAATAGCGATAATGGGACACTTCAATATATAAGCGCACTGCTACGAAACAGCAATGTGTATTATGTGCATATCACGTTTTTTATTTTTCCGCGGCTCGCTAAATTTATGCACAAGTGACACGATATATTTAGTAGGTAATTCGTACCGTCTGATTTACAGTAGACGAGAAAGTCAATCGAAACAATTAAGGGAAAGTTTTTGTCGCGCGTTCAGTAAAACTGGAAAACTACCAACAATTTTCGTTTATCTTCAATCAGATTGATTGTTTTCAATCTAAATTAACTACGTATGTATGTACGTACGATATATAGAAAGTAAACAAATAAATTAATAATTAATTCTACAAAGTGAATTTTCTGATTTAAATTCGCGATCGCAATTTTTTTTTTAAATGTGTGGCACAAAAGACGATAAGCGATACGAGTATAACGCAGCACAATAAAAGTAAAGCCAAGTATGCAAAATATATGGTGAGAAAGTGGTTGAAGACAATGCGTTTATTATCATCACAGAGTACTTTAAAATTTTAAGAATTTTATGGTTCGACGGGAATCAACTGCACAAAATATTAGCTTTCATCTTATCACGCGATCGATACGTTTAAATAATATTTTGCAAGATACACATACCGTACATTGTTGCATAAATTAAAACTGTAATCGATATGTTTCTTGCAGCCGGTTTTATACAATTAGACCTCTATATTTATTATAATAAACAACAGATGCATCTTACGATATCTTACATAATACGTAAACATTAATCATTTATCTGGAAGCCAAATTTTCTTACTCTGATCACACAGTACTCGTATGATCCCAAATGTTGGTAAACTAAATATGACATTGACACTGTTATGCTGCATCGATCTTACCTGGAATAAACAAAAAATAAAAATATTCAAATTAATTAAATTAAACAAAGTATAAAATAATTAGATTTTGGCATTTCATTAGATTAACAGTTGAGTTAAGATTAAACAAATTTGGATTAAGAATTAGATATGTAAACAATGTACATTGTTGTCTTAGTTGTGACAAAGTGGGACATACAACATCGAACGATACGAAGGATAAGCCCAAAACTTAAGGGTCTTTCAAAAGTCACGCCTAGATGTCAGTAGTAATAAATTTTTAAACGCAGCCTTTTTT
This sequence comes from Nephrotoma guestfalica, assembly GCA_963691935.1. Classification (NCBI taxonomy): domain Eukaryota; kingdom Metazoa; phylum Arthropoda; class Insecta; order Diptera; family Tipulidae; genus Nephrotoma; species Nephrotoma guestfalica. The sequence goes on along the minus strand of OY829915.1, from coordinate 233,014,518 downwards.
TATGTTATCTTTGACTTTTGTGAAGTAGACAGAGGTATAAAAATTGATGAAAATCATCGATCTTTAGAAAATATGTATCGTAAAATTCGTGATTTTTTTGGTGAAGTGTCGCGCAGAAACCTTCAACGTTATCACGACGTTCTCATGAATTAGGCATTCATCCATCGAATATTTGGTGAAGATTTGTATTTGGATGGCGCTACGAGTCACAGAACACGTGAAAACATCCAGCGTTCCAGGTCGATTAACTTCACGTAATAGTGACATAAACTGGCCACCGAGATCATGCGATTTAACGCCATTAGATTACTTTATTTGAGGTTTCTTGTAAAAAGTTGAAAACAGCTGAAAAACAACATTCGGACCGAAATTGATGAACTTAATGCGGTAATGTGTGAGCGAGATCTTAAAAATTTTGATTTTCGTATAGTAGCCTGTAGACGTGCCCGCGGTGGACATTTAAATTTTTCACATTTTATACAAACATGGTCCGATCCGTTAGATTTTTTCAGGGTAGGTCGACATAAATATTGCGCTGTGCGTAGGCTAGAAAAATAAATCGGGAAAATTCCACCGAGAAGTACCCGAAACGGGTACCTCAGGTTGTTTCAACAAATTTCCAAGATTTTCTGCGCGTCAAATCTTGCAACATTTGAGAATTTTATGGGACGACCGAAAAGCAAATTTTTTGCTGAAATTAGTGGCGCGCGAGTTAAATGCAAAGTTGCAACACTGTTGGCGAGCGATTCAAATTCAAAGTTGCAAAACAGTTGGCGCGCGATTCAGTTGGCGCGGATACAAATAAGACTGGATTGAAATTATTTTAAAAAAGCGAGCTACTATCTTTTGAAAATAAAAAAAGACAAAAATACCGATTTTCAAATAGTAATAAAAATGCATTGAAATGTAAAAAACGACGCGGGTGACCAATTTTGCGATTTTCAAATGCAGACTAAATTGAATAAAAATTTAAATATTTTTATTTTGCTCAATACTGAAATGTGAAAGAAATTCAAAATAGAGTATAAATAAAGCACCACTGTGATCGAGCGGTCCAGCGAGTGAGTCATTACCATTTCTCACCTCGAAGAGTCTTGAACAAAACTTTTTTTCATTTTGAACAAAACTCTTTTCATTTTTCTTCAAAATGCCTTGGAAATCAAGAGACCCTCGAAAACGAAAATTGTACGTTCAAAATCGAAATTCACAATCCACAAATTCAAGTCAAGAAACAATCCCATCATCATTACGTGACACCAACAAATGGATCTCCCAAGACGCCAACCCGGTCCTAGGGCCACCACGAGCCACCTTTCCATGGATCTCTCAAGACGCGCTCAACATTCCAAGTGGATCTCCAGCAGACGCCTTCCTCACATTTGAAGACCAGGTTCCAGACGAAGAGCAAGATCCGGCGGAGCAAGATCAATTCGATTTTAATGTAAGTTTTCAAGACCAGTTTCCGGTTACGGCACACAGAAAGATGGAGGCGAGCCAGTTCCTATGGAACTGGATGTAAGTCCACCGTTTTGATTTTTATTTTTGAAAACTCGCTAATTTTTTTCTTTTTAGGAGCCTTTTGATCCTGTGAGTGCACTCCAAGATTCAAACTTGGCGGGCAATGAGACGCATGCGGCATTCCCGGTGCTCGGGTAATTCAAATCCACGATCAAGGTTCAATGGGCGTGGCTTGCGAGTTCTGTAGCGCGCTATTCTTCCAGGCAGAGGAGGAGGGGCTTGGTCTCTGTTTCACTCGCTGCTGTGGTAAAGGAAAGGTGTCCCTCCCCGCACTGAGCAATCTCCCGTACCTCAATCAGCTGATTCCCGGAACCAACTCCACCTCGCGGTTCTACAAGACTAACATCCGGAAGGTTAACTCTTAAAAAATCTTCTTAATCATTTCTTAACCAAAAACACAATAAAATGTATATATGTGACTCACAGGTCAGCTAGTATAATTATTGAAAGCCATATTTTTACACAAAAAATAACAGAAAACTCTTAGTATTTCCATGTTTTATTTTAACAAAACATCTAGTCGCGAGTTTTGAAAGACCCTTTACAATTCGTTTTTCACTTAAGTCTGAAAACCATGAACCAATTTTTCTACAACACATTTAATAAAATGTATCGTTAAAATTTCTCAATTCGAATGTGGTTTAAGAAGAGTTTTCAAGAGTTAAAATACTTTTATCAAAGTATTTTGTTATGAACTTGCCTGAACAATACAAGTTCATCAAACGCGAAAGATATAGCTGACACGTTCGCGTTGTTCTTCTAGTCAGTCTATCTAGATCAAACGATACTAGCTAGAGTATTGTACAAACAAACCAACAATAATAACGCATCAATATCTGCTCCTTTTATTTTTGAGGATAACATTTTATCGGCTTTAAACGGGTTTGGAAACGGTTGTGGTCTTGGCATTTACCCTCTTCTATTCTGAAGGAGTACGCTGACTTTTTAATAACTTCATTATGCTACCTATTCAAGTACTCCTTAAGCACTGGCGTGTTTCCCGAAACATGGAAAATTTCAAAAATTACACCAATTTTTAAATTGGGTAAAGGAGAGGACATTACTGGCTGCAGAGGAAAATTAACTTCATCATCTTAGGAATGGATGGAAACTTTAAATCTGCACATCTTATATCAATAAACCAGCATAGATTTATGTCTGGCCTATCCACGCCAACTAATCTGTTTGAATTCACCACATCAAGTTGATGTAGCGTACCCGGATTTCGGGCCCTGGATTTTTATTGTTTTCATAGATCGAATAACCGAGATAACCAAAAACTCAAATTTTCTTGCTGTTAATGGAATGCAGTGCGTTACGGTGCGTTTCAATAGGCATATTGAAAATTGTATTACGAAGGCGAATACCATGTTTGGATTTGTCAAACGATGGATAGGCAGTGTTGTGATGTAATTTCTATATCGCGTTGTTAATTAGTATTCTACATGTGTAGACAATGTTTGTGGATAATTAATAAAATGCCGTCGAAAATGTGAGAATGTAGAAAATATGTAGATAATCTCGAAAATAATTGTTTCTGTTGGCAATCAGCAAATTTTATGTTTTCTATGTTAATGGAACCATTTCAAATGGAGAAAAATGTTGACCTCGAAATTTTTGCAGATTTACGATTCGCCATATTGCCGAAGTCAAAAAAATAGTTTCCGAAAAATCTCTGTGTGATTTTTATAAAAATAAATGAGGGATTTTCGAATGCTAAGAATCGATTATCAGTTTAAATTCGGAAACATTTGTTCAGATGGTTCTTAGATGGGGTCCTATTTAAAAAACAAATGGCTCGAATGTTAAAAAAATGATAAGGATTGCCTAATTCGAGATAGCCAGAAATGGATTGCGATGAGTCCTGATTTTCGGAAAATGTATTTAAGGTTTTTTCGAGTCGAACGATTTTTATAAAAATTAATGAGGGGTTTTCGAGTGCTAAGAACCGATTATCATGAGTTTCAAATTCGGAAACATTTGTTCAGATGGTTCTTCTCAGACAGGGTCCGAGTCCCCATTTTAAAAAAATGGCTCGAATGTTAAAAAAATTTAAAGAAGGGATTTTAGAGTGTCAAGAATTGACTGCAATGGTTCATGATACCGGAAATGTATAGGGTTCGGTTTAGTCGTTATGGCGCGTCTTGTTTTACAATAGAACTAAGTCATGTCTCAATTGAAGGAGGTGAAACTCAGATTGCATGATGAACATCGGAATCTATTATAAATGTTGGTCTTGCCTGTGGATTTTGTTATTTTAAATTAATCTAAGCCATTTCTTAGCTATACTGGGTTCTGTAAATTTAACAGAACTAAGCCGTCGTCTAACCAAGTTTGGTGTAATTATTTCATAAAAAAATGATATTCACTATACCTACGAAAAAAATCTAAAGGCCAATCGTATATACAGTGCTGGGAAAAAAATAGGGCAAACATATTTTATTGCAAATTGAAGTCGTTTTTTGCTAAAATTACAAAACTTTTGAAAGCAATTGGCCTATTGTTTCATTTTAAATACATGTATGACGTAATTTTTTGAAAAAAAAAATTACCTGCAATTTAGGGGAAATGGAATAATTTAAGCACCTATTTTTTAATTTTACTTTTGTTTTTTATTGATTTATAGAAGTTATATCTTTAATATTAATATTTTGTTAGATCGCCTTTTGTTTTTATTACACCGGTACAACCCCGCAACTGATGTGCAAAAATGTTCTTGGCCGTCATTATGATGCAGATGTTTTATTGCCTGTAATTTTTTTTTTTAGTATAAATAGTGCATATTTTGTAAGATTAAGTTATTCTGTAAGTGATCCTAGTCAAATAAAGAAAAAAGTGCAATTTTAGTTTAAAAAATGTGAAATGTTGAGGAGTGTAAAAGCAATATGTATATTGGCGCGAGAAAATTTAACCACGCGTGAAATAGCAGAAAGATTAAACATTCCTAAAAGCACGGAATATTAAAAATATGCGAGAGATGGGCAGTACACAAAGGAAGAAAGGCTCTGGAAGACCCAGAAAGACAACGCCAGTGGAAGATCGTTTCATAATATTACAATGTCGTCGGGACCGTTTTAAAACTTCATCGGACACAAGACGGGATGTTGAGCGAGCAACGGGAATTTCAATCAGCTTAGTGAGAAAAGACTTGTTAACGCTGATTTGAGAGCACTTAAACCAGTCCAGAAGCCTGAGTTCACATTACTAGTGAAAAAAACGTTTGCTATGGACCCAGGAGCATGTTTCTTGGACTCCAGAGATGTGGAATGATGTGATTTTCTCCGATTAATCAAAATTCAAGCTGCATGTTGGAGATGGAAGGATTCTCGTAAAAAGAAAACCGGGCGAGAGGCTTAGCAACGAATGTCTTTCATGACTTCCACCGAAAATTAAGGATTTATGGTCTGGAGATGGTTTTCTGGAAATGAAACCGGTCGATTGTGCTTCCCTAGTTCCAGAATTACAGCAGCTGTCTATCTGCAGGTCCTACACAACGAATTTGAGCCTCCTGTCTTTAAGCGTTTTGGCGAGACTTGCAAATTTATTTTTCAACAGGACAACGTTCCGTGCCATACCGCCAAAGTTGTGAGTTATTAATTTTTAATTGTAGATAGAAAAATTGCCTTTCAGATAGACATAAATAATTTGTTAAAAACTTGTCTTTTTTTCTTATCTCTTCATTTAAAAGTAAAAAAGTACTTCGAAGAAAGAAGTATTGATGTGTTGAGCTGGCCCCCGTATAGTCCAGACTAAAATCCCATTGAAAATATTTGGTCTCTAATAAAGCCAAAAGTAGCCAGAAAGCGCCCAAAATCGATTCAAGCTTTAAAAAGTTTGTTGATGACGATTTGGGAATCCATACCTCCTACAACTTTGAAAAATTTATCAAGCCCAATGAATTGGAGGTGTTTTGCTGTAATAAAAGCAAATGGCGGTCCAACAAAATATTAATATTAAAGATAGAACTTCTATAAATCAATAAAAAACAAAAGAAAAATTAAAAAATAGGTGCTTAATTTATTCCATTACTTTAACTCCAATCAACTTATTTAGAATATTTTGGCATTTTTCGGGGTTCTGTCCCATAAATTGCAGGTAATTTTTTTTTTTCAAAAAATTACGTCATACATGTATTTAATATGAAAGAATAAGCCAATTGCTTTCAAAAGTTTTGTAATTTTAGCAAAAAAAGACTCCAATTTGCAATAAAATATGTTTGCCCAATTTTTTTTTCCCCCAGCACTGTATGTATTTATAATTTTTTTTTTTCATTTTATTATCTTTGCATTCTCTTCTGGGCCCGAAGCACTCCCAACTGTTTCGCGGTTGTTTTTCGCGGTTCGCAATGTATAAAATAAGATCAAATCTGTACTAAATAAATCTTAAAATATAAATGTCTTAATTTGCTGACTGTATAAAGCGCTATATAATTTAGGAACCGTTTTCGTTCATTAAAATATTAATAAAATTAGTCATGGTGTATAACTTATGGTGTATCTGTCCATTGTTGTGTTGTGATCTTCATTTCTAAAGCTCTTCGTATTTGTCTTGATATAGACTTAAACGTACGACTATATCGTCTAACTCAATTCTAAATTTTTTGTTTTGTTTTGCCATTAAGTAGTTTCGTTCACATTAACATGCTAATGATAGTTTTCAAAAAGTATATAAAATTAGCAATAATAAAAAAAAACTTTTGTGTATAAATAAAAAGCGTCGCCGCGATACGCGATTACAATTATGCGTATTATATTCGATGTAAGCGATTTTCATCGGGCGGCGGCGACGGGTGGGAGAGGGAACCGTAAAATTTGCGTAAAAAGCTGTTTTATATGCGCGATAATTTTATTGAAAGTGTTCGTCGTGTTTGTTGTTATAATTTTGTGGGACAAAATTTGTAATTCAGATTTGACAAATTCTCACTTTTTTCTAATGTACGTAAATTCTCGACTTACGATACGAGTGATATGGCGAATTTACGATGTATCATAATAATTCGTTTTCATTTTATTACAACTAGAGTAAATAATATTTAGTTTGTTTGTTTAAATTGGATTAGAGACAAAATACTATAATGTAGATACATAGGTAATAATTATACGGATACACGGTTCGGTTGTGCATTAATTTTTGTCATGAACATATTCATGTTGACGTGGATATTGTTTTAGTTATGTGAGAACACCCAAAACGGATGTAGCATTGGTATATGAACTACATTACTAATCCATGTAGTAAATGAGTTTTATGTACTTGCGACGAGTTTGTGTATAGGTGGATAATGTTTTTGTTAAGGTAAACCTGCTTACGGAATGCCATATCTTGCAATACTATGTCAAGTGCATTTCGTCGGTTATTCGTTAGAACACATTGTCTTGTGCAGTTAGTTTTTCTTCAGAGACAATAAACGCATCAAATTTATGTAAAAACATAAACATAAATTTGCCTCTCGACCACTAAAGCTGAAAATTTGCAAAATCTATTAATTCAGAGTCGATTTTCACCAACTTTGGTTCAATTAAAATTTCTTTAATAAGAAAACTGCCACATCAGGTGTGTTGGTTTCAATAGGAAATAACTTTGGGATCTAGGTTCTGGGAATTCTAGTGTTAACAACTTAGTTACGAATTTTGATCGCAATCAATTAAGTTAAGTACATCGAATTTTAAATCATTTTTAACTGCAATCAGTGTTGTGTCGTATTGTCTATACCGCGAGATTTATTAATATTCTACACATGTAGATAATGTATGTTAAAATAATGGCTTAGACAATGTAGATAATGTAGACAATACGTCGACAATGTCGAAAATTATTATTTCTATTAGCAATCAAATCAGTAAATTGTACAGACTTTGATTATTAAATGGGACCATTTCAAGATGTAGAGCATCATTGTTATCACATATTTGAAATATTGGACTTTGCTTTAGCTGTTTTGGTACCGAAAAAATATGGACACCTGTGTTAAAAAGAGCTTTACATACGATTTAAGTTTTAAACTACACTCAGAGTCATCAAAATGTTAATGTACTACAATGACATCCTCACCACGCAATAAACTGTTAAAGCAGAACTAACCTTCTCACACAGGTAAGAAGAAGAATAGAGTTCTCTCTGGATCAGGCAATATCAATCAAAGAGATCATATTTGCTGATGACGTGAAAATTTTTCGAACTGTTATGGAAACGAAATGTTGTTGTGGAATGCTAGATACGAAGAAACTTCAAGAAGTTATTAAGTGAGTGGTGAGATCGAAACTCGTTTTACTTAAGAAATGCATTTCATGTCTTTCCATCGTAAACGAAATTCGTTAATTACTTTATTCAAAGTCAACAAAAAAGTATTGCAAAGAGTCAATGAGATTATAGATTTAGGCGTTAGATTTATCGAAAATTCCAGTTTCAATAAGCATATTAAAAATTGTATTGCAAAATCGAATGCCTTGTTTGAATTTGTTAAAAGATGAACAGGTGAATTTCAGTAAAAGGGGACCCCCTCTTTTTATGCTGGTATTTGACAACAAAGAGAATCTTCAAAACATTTATGGAATAAAAGGAATCCGTCACATGAAGATGAAACTCGAACCAATGATGAGAACCACAACACACATACCCCAATGCAAGAAATGTCAGGCATTTAATCCCACACAAAGAAATTGCGGCCGAGATCCAAGATGTGTAAAATGCTCAGGTAATCATTTTACTCCAAGTGTACAAATTGTAAGGGCCAACTTCCGGCTAATTATCGAGGCTGTGAGGTTGCTAAACAACTACAAAAATTAAGAGATAAAATAAGAAATCAATCGCAAAATCACGAAAATCGAAGGGTTCAAATATCAAATCAACATGATACTTGATCAACTAAAGAAAATACAACTCCCTCAACGCAATCCAACAAAAAATGTTAAGTAAGAATACAACTTTCAAAATAGCAATCTAGAATGGGAATGGCATTATGCAACATGGTCCAGAATTAGAAATATTTTTAAATTTAGAAAAAATCGACATTTTCTTAATATCTGAAAGCCATCTAGTTAAATCTTCGTTTGTTAAAATACGGAGTTATAGCTTATATCACTCCATTCATCCAGCGGAAAGAGCTAGAGGTGGTTCGGCATTACTAATAAAAGAAAATATAAAACTCAAGTCACTACTGTAAAGATCCAAATTAAACACAGACAGCTTACTGTCTCTGAAATATATTGTCCTCCTCGGCATAACTTGAAAAGGGAGGATTTTGATATTGAAGGTAACTTTAATGCGAGAAAGACCTATTGGGGATCTAAACTTACGACGACAAAAGGTAAAGACATGCTTCAAGCTGGGCAGACATAAAAATGTGAATTTTACTCTGGTGGTTTCCCAACATACTGGTCTATTGACGGAATGAAGATACCTGACCTAATAGACCTTTATGTAGCAAGAGGTATATCCCAGAACTACATTCACATTGAAGACAGTAATTCTCTAGTATCGGATCATTCCCCGGTTATCATGACAGTCAGTGAAATGGTAATTCAAAGGGAAAGTGCCCCCAGATTAACAAATTCACAAACAAACTGGAATCTCTTTCGTGAGGTACTGGAGGAAAAAATCAATCTTCAGGTGCCGATAAGAAATCCCCACCAGTTGGAAGATGAATGAGAACAACTCAATGAAGCAATTCACTATGCTGCTTTGGCATGTACCCCCATTATAAAAAATAAGAAGAAGCTTAACATATCCTACCCAATGGAAGTTAGAGAGATGGTAAGATAAAAACGACGGGCACTTAACAATTTAGATAACAGTCTCAAATCTCTTCTTAAAGAAGTTAAAAATGCATCAATCAACAGATATCTAGTTAGCCTAACCGATGAAAAAAAAATGATTATTCACTGTGGAAGGCGACGAAGGGACTCAAAAGACCCAAAATGCAAGTGCCTTCACTTAAGATGGATCCTAGGCAAGAGGTTTAAAGAGAAGGCTGATCTGTTTGCGGAGTATCTCGAGGATACCTTCCAACCACTACCAAGACAAACGGCTAATGAAAATATAATGTCAATCCACAAGCTAGGTGATTGTGATATACGCCCAGTAACTCTCAAAGAATTTAAGGAAGAAGTAAAAAGCAACATGAATGTTAGAAAAGCCCCAGAATATGACTTGATTACTTGCCAAATAACCAAGGCTCTATCAGGTAAAGAATTTCGTAAGCTATTACACATAATCAATGCAAGGTTTCAATTAAAATGTTCCGGTAGCAATAGAAAGATGCAAAAGCAATCATGATAGCAAAACCTGATAAACCACCTAACGATAAAAAATCATACAGGGAAATTTCATTGCTGCCAATTATGTCAAAACTCTTTGAAAAATTATTACTAAAAAGACTTAAACCAATAATTGAGAACCGACAACTAATTCCTCCACATCAATTTGGATTCAGGGAAAAGCACTCCACAATTGAACAAGTGCATAGAATCACCAACATTATTGAAAGAACGTTAGAACGTAAAAAAGTACGCTCCAGCATATTTCTGGATGTCGCCCAAGCATAGAGATTTGCCAAGGCAATTCTATGCAATACTACGATCTTATTTATCCAATAGACAATTTCGTGTGAAATATGAGGATGAATACTCCGAACTAAAGAAAAGCTCTGCTGGTGTCTCACAAGGGAGTGTCCTAGTACCAATCCTGTATTTATTATATACAAGGGATATTCCAACAACAGATGAAGGAACCATAGCCATCTTTGCAGATGACACAGCAATCATAGCCATTGCAAGTAATGTCGCTGCGGTTTGTGGCGCTGGAAAATCAAGCTTAATGAGACGTAATCCACGCATATTAACTGTACATATCAAAAGGCTTCCCATCTACCGATAGAAATTAACTCACGACCGGTGCCATCTGCAAACAAAGCTAAATATCTTGGCATGACACTCGACGCCAAGCTGAAGTGGAGCATGTCAAATAGAAAAAATAAGAACTTAATATGAAGTTCAGACAAATGTATTGGCTCATAGGTAGAGGCTCCGAGCTTACAATATACAACAAGCTGCTGCTATATCGGCAAATAATGAAGCCGATATGAACCTACGGTATTCAACTCTGCGAATGTACTAAGCAAACAACCGACAAAATGATATAGACGTTTCAAAATAAAATTCTCCGTAGCATCGTAAATGATCCGTGGTACACAAGAAATAAAGACCTTCACAGGGACTTACAGATGGAATACATCAAAGATGAAATAAAAAAGCATGCCGCCAAACACGAAATAAGGCTCCAGGAACATGGAAACCCCTATATTCACCATATGATAGATAACCCTGTCGTTGAAAGAAGACTTCAAAATTAGTATTTTAAGGTATAATAGGTTTAATTAATTTTGCGACTAACCATTGGTTTCACCCCAACAAATCAGAATTGTTTAAGAAATGTAAAATTTGTAAATTTGAAAGATAAATTGCTAGAGGAGCACAGTCTCAGTTGTAATTAATAAAGAAAAAAAGGTGAATTTAAAGATATCCAAACCTTATGTTCACTCTATTTTGCTTACAGCATTAGAATAATTGAAAGCATTCAAAAGAAGTTTCTGACTTTCTTGTTAAAGAAAAGTGGCTGGGACCACAATTTACCATTCCATGAAAGTGTGCCTCGGTTACCTCCGTACTCAACAAGATGCAAGGATTACAAAATATGCACGCTTGAAAATAGACGACTTCTCTTAGGCGCGGCTTTTATTGGTAACGTTTTGCTTGGTCGCATTGATTCAGCTTACATTTTGGAAAACATAACAATTCGTGTGCCTTGCAAAACATTTCGAAATCGTGAGTTTTTAACACTAGAACACCATTCCACCAACTATGGAGAAAATAACTCCATTAATAGGTCGTCTAAATCTTTCAACATCGTCGACGGCCTATTTGACTTTAATTTATCAAAGGACAAATTCAAAAATATACTGAAGAATTATTTTGTAAATTTTTAATTGTTAAATCAAAATTTGATTTATAATTTTTTTTAACGTTTTTTTAAATCGCAGAATAGATTTCTTTAAGTAAATAAATGAACCATAAGAGATTATGCAGGACCAACGGCAGGTTTGGGTGACCCGTCAGGCATAGATTTCTAACCATTTCAAAGCTGCCCCAAGCAAAATAATGTAAATGGATATTCGATGGCCATTAAGAGGCAATCGTAGAGATGGTTAAGGATATACATATTATATGAACTATTAAGGATTATCTAGAACCAGCAGAAGGTTTGCGGCAAATATTGTATAGAGCGGCACTCGAATATTGGCAGAAACTCGCTTTATAAATAAAATTTAGTATGTTTGTATACCACAAAAAATGATTTTATGTAAATTAATTTAGAAGTAAATAAAAACAAGAACGTATTGTACAGTTGTCAAACAACATATTAGTACAGTTGGCAACATTCGTTTGTATACCTTAAAAACAATATTTTTTCCGTGTAAATCACAACGAAACTATTTGTTTCGACTGTACGAGTATATATTCCATTATCAACATTTAGGCGCATATTAGTAAAGTAAAAAATCTTAAACAAATAAATTTTATATAAAATCTCAAAAACTAAAATTGCCATTAGCTTCAACTTTTATTGGTACAGAGATGCTATTGGTAACAACATTTATATGCAAAACCCGTTTCAGAAGAAGACAATTTTTTCGTCAACATCAAATTTGGTTCTGTATAGTTAGCGAACAAAATGTACGTTTATTAGAGCCGTGCTGTATACAGAGCTTACATAAAGTTTGTGAATTAGACCATTAGTATGGTAACGTGAAAATTCTAGTTTTTCCTTCGACTTGCGAAAAAGAATTTGTTAATTTGGAGACAAATTGCACAACAGTTCTGCTTGAAAATTGCTCAGATTGGTTCGTCATTGGTCTAGTTGCTTTGTGTAGCATTAAAAGCACAAACTTTGCCTTCATATTCGAGTGGTGGTGATAATTCATGATTTTGAACATCGACACCACATTTATTGGATAATGTTCGCCTTTTTCTTAGTGTATTCTTCCATAACATGAAAATATAGGAGCGATTCAAAAAAAGATAAACGACTAGAAAGTGATACTGAACTCAGTAAAATTTGAGTTAGAACCTTTCAAAATATTAATTCGTTCGTTACCAGCAACAGATTCAACTTTCCATTTGTTGTTCCTTTTTTCTAAGATTTTATATATTTTTTAAAACTTCAGCATAGACCAACTTGAGCGATAGAGTTCTTCGAACTTACAAAAAAAAAATTACCATATCGATTATATAACGATAACCTAACTTTTACAAATCGAAACGTATATGTAACAACTACATTATGTAGTCTCGTATACAAATTTAGTGTTTGTCTAGACCGTTTAATATTTATAATCTGTCTTACAGCAAAAAAAAATGTTTAGTTTTATTACTTACAGATATCACATGTGTACTCTACAGTGCATAGCTAAACTATTCAAAATCAACATAATAATACATATTTAAATTAATTTTATGTTAATTTGAAATAAGACAATGGATACGAGCACATACAATGAAAGTCTTCTGGCATACACACTTCATAAACATTCAACACACGTACTCGTACTCTTTAAGACTAATATTCGGTTTTTCAAGTGTAAGACTATTAATGGAAAACGATTTAGAGCATAAAGAAATTAAAAAATTTAAGATTGGTACATAGATACCGACAAATTTATGCATTTAACAAAAAGATCTTTGTCCGCAAAGTAAAATTGACCAGCTATGTAAGGAGCAACGAAATATTTAAGTGCCTATATCTTAATTGCCAAGTTGCATATTTAACCATCACTAAATAATAGCTTAGGATTCGCATTTTACTAGTTAATGCAAATCAGATATTGGAAAAAAAAAATTGGCAAGCGAAATGTAGACTCTGTTTAGGTGCCTAACGGATAAATTCCGTTAATAATCCGCCTTTTCTAATTTTGAATGTCAGTCAACTTCCTCTTCATACATTTTGGAAAATATTGAATTACGCTTTTTGAGAATTAATCGGGTTATAGAAAGTTCGTGGAAAATCATCGTAGAAGGCAAAAACACTTAAATATTTAAAGGTTATTTCCTAAAATAAATCGCAACCTAATTCCATCAGAGTGACGTTTATGCCAAAATAATAAAATATATACTGTGTGCTATAAGTACTTAGAATTTAAAAAACACTCAAAAGTTGATCTTTCATAATAATATTTGAAAATTTTTAATAAACACAATTATTTAACATTTAATTTTTGGGAATAAAGTAATCCCCTCTATAACACGGTAGATTAGTTCCGCGTTATAGGAAAACGTGTTGTACAAGAATGCTCGTACAACGCGCTCGTATGACCCCGTATAATGCGTTATGTACGTTTTGCGTGCTATACCATGTGTATGTATCTCACAGTACAGAAATATAAAAACGCGTTAAAAGAGTACCGTGTTATAGGGGGGTTATATGTAGTTTAGATTGAATCTTATAAAATGAATTTTTTTAAAACAAAATACGCTGCGAATCACACACAGATAATCGAAGCGGTTTTGAACTAGTATTTGATGTTATAGAAACCAATCTTATTTATCGAATGCTCGAAAATCTCCGAAATATTTATTGTTCGAGAGAGAATATCACAACAATTCTTAAACATTTGAGGTGATCTGATGAGAAATCTTACCTAACCAAAAGCTCGGACATCCTGAAATTTTTGTTATTTGATAGAAATTGTGAAATTATTTAACTCGGCCCCTACGTATCGCACAGTTGTGATCGAAGTAATTTTCAATTAGTATTAGCTCGGAAATCTCTAAAATGTTCGCTATATGGAGAGAACATCATTGAGTATAATACAATAATTCTTAAAGATTTGAAATTTTGTTTCTCGGTCTGCTCTGGTCGCACAGATGATCGAACTAGTACTTCATGTAAGAAACAAATCTTACTTAACCATATGTACCAAAATAACGGCATCTGATCATTGCGAACCGAGTTAAATAATTCCAAATATTTAAGAATTTTGTATTACCAATGATATTCTCCTTTGAATAATAAAAATCTCAGAGATTTTTAAGCATATTGCTAAATAAGATTTGTTTCTTACATCAAAAACTAGATCAGAACCACTTCGATCGGGGCCGATTCGTAGGGGACGATAAACAAAATTTGAAAAATGTTTAGGAATTTTCGTATTACACTCAATGATGGTCTCTCTCAAATAACAAAAGTATCAGAGATTTCCAAGCATGTGGATATAAAATTTGTTTCTTACTTCAAATACTAGTTCAGAAACACTTCAATCACACCTGTGCGATTTGTAACGTGTTTAATTGTTGTAAACAATTTAATTTAAAAAAAAATTTAATCTCACTCAAAACTATTCACAAAAAATAAATAGCTCATTTGTCGCAACAGTGATACAACTCAAAATTCACTCATTTTAAAGATATTCGAATCAGACGATTCCCAATAATTCATATTTTTATTATTTTGTATCAAAACATACTCCCTTAAGTCGTTATTTCTGCAAATTAGGTAAAATACCATGCCAAAAATGACTCGAAACAAATTAACATTTTAAGATATTGGAAAATATTCTAAGCGAATTTGCAAAATATTAAAGAATTATAAAAACTAAAATCCGTTTGAGGATGTAGGAATAGAAAAAAATTTATTTTACTAGTCAGAATGTATTTTTATTTACTTTTGAAAAACGTCGGTTTTAAAAACAATTTTGAGTGATATTTGCAAATCGCTCCACTGAAAAATTGAAACACTCTTGCAGCAAATGAGCGAAACGTTTTTCAACTTATAGTGTATTACAATATTATAGAAGTTAAATTTTTGAGTGTTTTTTCAATTCTAAGTACTTATAGGACACAGTGTATATTTTGTTATTTTGACATAAACTTCACTCCGATCCTAATTTTCTGTATTTATTTAACCTGTCTATATTCATAAATAATTCCTATCATAATAATCTGTTTTCGATAGAAGGCGACTTGACGCACAAAATTTGACGCACTTAAAAATGAAGTAAGCAGAGTATTGTTATGTTATGTTTTTTATTTCTCTATGTTGGTAAAAAAAAAATTGGTAGGTTTTAAACGAGTCGCTGCGGTCGATATTTTTAAAAGTAACGAGCACACAAAACAAAATTAGATTTTTTGTAAAAATAGCAAAAAATCGAATATGCCAAAAATATAAGCAAAGATTTCCCTATGAGTTGGTGGGTGACGGTCTCTTTATCGTAAACAATTTATCGTGAACATTTTACCGTATAACAGTTTATCGTGGACACAATTTACCGTGGACACAATTTATCGTGTGGACAATTTATCGTATGCTAGTTTATCGTAGCTTTGTAAAATTGACTGTATAACAAAATAATTTGTAAATAAACCGTCTTCGGCTGATAAAATTTTATTAAATTCGGCCATTACCAGCTTAATAGATTAATAAAATAAGATGGGATTTTGTAAGTTCGAAATGGGATTTTTATATGACTTCTGTAAGAAGTTCTGGAATATGGCCATCTGGGACGGAACTCGGTAATTTCTTAACCGATTATCATGAATTTGGATATGGTGGTCAGAAATGGGATTTTTATATGACTTCTGTAAGAAGTTCTGGAATATGGCCATCTGGGACGGAACTTGGTAATTTCTTAACCGATTATCATGAATTTGGGTATGGTGGTCAGAAATGGGATTCTTTAATGATTTTTGGAAGGCGTTCTAGAATATGGCCATCTGGCACGGAACTCGGTAATTTCTTAACCGATTATGATGAAATTGGATATGGTGGACAGAAATGGGATTCTTTAATAATTTTTGCAACAAGTTCTGGAATATGGTCATCTGGGACGGAACTCGGTAATTTCTTAACCGATTATGATGAAATTCGATAAGGTTGACGGAAATGGGATTCTTTAATAATTTTTAGAAGAAGTTCTGGAATATGGCCATCTAGGGCGGAACTCGGTAATTTCTTAACAGATTATGTTGAAATTGGATATGGTTGATGGAAATGGGATTCTTTAATGATTTTTGCAACAAGTTCTAGAATATATAGTGCTCCAATATTAGTCGTGTTTTAATATTGGAGCTACTATTCGGCGCCGAAGGGAAGTTTCTACTGAAACTGCTATTTATTAACTGGTGTCGCTATACCATACAAATTAAAAAATAAATTCAGCCATAAAACAAACATTTAACGACCTGAAATATACCAATTAACATTTATGTTGGCATGACGTTATAAAAAATAAATCAACTTGCTGCGTTTTAAATTTTTATTGTAAGAATAAGTTTCTAATGGTTTAAGGGTTGTACAAAACAAAGAAAATTTAAAGTTTCCCTTTGAAATAGATAGTGCTCCCGATAGCCTCTCCCGATAAATAGGTAGAGCAAGATATTTTTTTGTAGTTTTTTAACTAAAAAGTTGAATGAAAAATTTTTGCTTAGAGTTAAATAAATCAATTATATGCAAAAATAGCGCACTAAATATAAATTTTGACATAGAAAACTGTGTGCTCCGGATACAGCTATCGGGCGCTAATAAAAAAAACACGGCTATTATTAGCTGTATCCGTTTGGTAAATTTACATCAACAATTGCATGTAGCTAAATTGAGAAAAAATTTAGCTAAATTGAAATTTTTTTAGAAAGCTATTTGATTGTAACCGACGTTTGAAAAAAATTATCTCCGATTGGTAAGCTTTTAACTAAAAATTCAATTTAACTTTCGTAAATCTATTTTTTTTTTCAATTTAGCTAAATTTTTTCTTAATTTAGATACATGCAATTGTGTTGTAAATTTACCAAACGAATACAGCTATTATAGTAAATTCATTTAAGCTAGTCATGGCGAGATGGCACTTGTTGTCACTGTAAATTCATTTATATTATTCATTGTAAGATGGCACTTGTCATCATTATACTTTTAACGTAACAGTTAGTTTAAATATTCTTTGTGGGATGGCGCTTTGCCAAAATTTGTATGTTGAAATAATTTTTTTTGGGATTCTTCTAAAGATCATTAAAGGGAGACATTTCCATCCACCATATCTAATTTCAACACAGTTGGTTAAGAAATGGCCGAATTCTTATACGATACATTTTGGAAATTTTTTATGTTTTAAGATACATATGTATATATTTCAAATCCAAGACATTAATTGTGATATACGATAAACTGTCCTCGCGATTAACGTTTTTACGATAATTTGTTCTACGATAACTGTTATACGATAAATTGTTCACGATAAATTGTTCTACGATAAACTGTTGACGATAAATTGTTCTACGATAAATTGAGTCCACGATAAAATGTTTCCACGATAAATTGTTTTACGATAAATTGTTCTACGATAAATTGTTCACGATCAATTGTTCACGATAAACTGATAGAAAATCATAAGTTGGTATCTGCGTCAAAATTTGATGAGATAAACAATTTTTATTTCGCCGGAGAATACATAAAATGTGACGGAGAAGATTAGGTTTTGGTTTGTTATTTTTACCTTCTTTCAAAACTCTTAGTCAAATTTGTCTGGTAAAACTTGACGCTGGTGACCATAAAGGCGGCTTAAGACACAAAATTTGTAATATAGGTTTTCAATTGTTTTATGTTAGAGCAACCCTCTATTTTCCAGATAACACAAATTTGAGTCTTTTTTTGATGTTTGGCAATAATTTTATATCCCAAAAATTACTAAAAAAATTATTATTATTTTTGCGATGAAAAAAATATGCCGTTTAATTATTTTGAATAGATAGAAACTATCGAAACATTGTTTTGCTATAAATCATGTCAGGGGAAATTTTTGACAAGTTTATATTAACCTAAAAAAATCATTCAGCAGGCGAAAAAAAATCAAAAAAATCGAAGTGTCAGATTCTTTAAACCAAAAAAAATCCTAATAAAAACCAGTCAAGTCAAATATTTGTATCAAGAGGTACTCAAACAATTGACTTAGGATGAGTGTAAGTACCTCCAATATGTCAGTGTTTCAGTGAAACGATAATTTATGTTATCTATATATTTACAGTTATTGTGAAGGCAACAAACGGGTTACGATACGTTGTTGGATGTCGAGGTCAGTTAGACAAGACAAAATTGAAGGCTGGAGCTAGGGTAGCTCTTGATATGAAGTGCTCGTTTAATAAGTGAAATGTTTAACGACGTATGTTAATGGATCAAATAGATACAATTGGTTGTCGTGCATCAGCCGATCGTGAAATTCAACGTACTCTAATGGAATTGCTTAATCAAATGGATGGTTTCGATCCGTTGGGTTAGGTTAAAATGAGTATGGCTACAAACCGTCCGGATACGCTAGATGCGGCATTAATACGTCCCGGATGTTTAGATCGTAAAATCAAAATTCTGCTTCCTAATAAACAGGCACGTTCGGAAATTTTAAAAATTGGTTAAACATGGTGAAATTGATTATGAAGCCATTGTTAAATTGTCGGATAGTTTTAACGGTGCCGATTTAAAAAATGTTTTGAATGGCGGTTTAAGAATACAGGAAAGTCTTTCAATAAAAAAAATGAAAACATTTCAACTTTATGACAAGGCAGACTCATTTTCAAATGTCGTAACTTTTCCACTAAACCGAACCTTAAAACTAAATTTATGTAGATTAGGCATAGATATAGAACCTAGTATAGAACCATGTGAACTATCGCAATAACTAAAGGTAGACTTAATCGTCACAATTTGTGTGCGAGCACGAGTTTGTAGTTGATACTATGAAAAGTCTTCGTGATGTCCACTAGGTTTCCACTACTTTCTTGGAAGAATGGTCCATGTGTAGGTTTGATCTGGAATCGATCAGCATTGTGTTCAGAAAGTTTCTAGATAAGTTTCTGGAAGATGTAATACCAACTGCAATAGTCTGAGGTTTTCAGTTCATTAATAACTCAGAGAAGTTCGTAGGAATAGGTAGTGGTAACGAAGCACGCAGTTAACTTATGTTGGTTTGTGATCTTGATTTTTTTAATACAATTTCCAGGTACTGTGACAAAGTCGAGAGGTTGTACAACCAATGTGAGTTACGCAGTAAGGCGATGCGCAGTTCATAAGCACTATAATTCATACTAGAGCTTCAAAGAGCTTTTACATTGCATTGAGTTACTTCAGGATGCCTAGTGTGAGGATTGCTTCAATGATGAGGACAGCTCTATTCACTTTGTTTTTGTGTGCCTTTTAACCGCATACGATCGCAAACTCGTGACTATTCGGTTTCATATCTCTTAATGCAAATCAATCATGCAGTACTTGCCTAGTGTTGACTTAACCTTAATCCTGTTAATTTTTGAACCTTCAGTCCAATACGCTGTGAAACCAGCGAATTTCTAACAAAAAAAAACTATTTCAGCTTTGTGTCTTGTTCGCTCTAAAAATATCAATTGACTTACAATGGAGTACACTGGCCAAGTCGAAAACCACGGAGAACCCTTTCATAACCACAATTTCAGACCCGAGACTTGACATTTACGTATAAGGTGGCTTATACGTATAAGGTGTATATAGTATAACAATTTTATTTTAATTCGTTTTCTGGGAAGGTATAAGCATCAACAATTATGAATCAGTACAAAGGGGTTCAGTTTTTATGGTGCGTATGTCGTTTCGTCTGAAATGTCCAACAAGATAAAACGCATTTTTTCTCGCTCAGTAAACACAATTGAGCGTCAACTGTTATTAAAAAATTAAGGGTGTATATGTTGTAGCCAACAATCAATCGTCCACCACCACATTGAACACTACCTTGGCTAAATGCAACCAATGAATTGTATGTTTCTCAGCATCTGACTCTCATGAAACTCGCAATCCAAAGCCCTAAACAACATTTGCATATCGGCCTACAAACCCCAGATATCGCTCGCTTTGCCTGCCCTCTACAGCTACGAAGAAAAGACAACATAAAACTCACTCACAATATCAAGCCGTAATCGTCGGGTGCTCTCCAAATAACTAAAAAACAAAATAAAAATTGTCTCGGAAACAAATCCTTTCAAAACAAACTTAGCTGAATTTTAAAAGGGGTTTTAACAAAAATTGACAATTCTAACCAACTTCCAGAAAAATGACACGGACCAATTTCATTGCCAAGTCTGTTTAGAATCCCCTGGTCTCTCTTTGAACAACAACCAGAACCAGAAAATTAACAGGAACCATTCCTATTACAAAACCAATCCGAAAATATTTCGGTTCCTTCTAGGTCTTCCGAAAACACTTCGTCCTTCAAAACGTTTGCAAAATATAACCAAGCTAATACCAAAGAAGGTTTCTGTCAAAATTTACCATTTCCGCCCAAGCATCCGAAACCTAACAAAACATTCCGCCTAAATTTTAGTAAAACTATCCCGAATCCAAACTGGAAGTCAGGTATAATGATCACTAGTTTTAGTCGTTTCAATAACAGCTTTTTAAACAACTTTGTGATAGTAGGTAAGAAAGCGATCAGCCTGTATGACGCGATTTGCTCGGCTGGTTTGTCTGTATTTTTCTCATGATTATACATATGTGCAACCATGAAACACTCAGGCACATATGTAAGTCGAAAAAAAGCATTATGTAAAGGGTGTTTTTTTAGGAGGTTTGTTTTTCCGATAGATGTCGTTTTATTTTATGACAGTTGTTTTGACAGCTCAAAGTGGCATTTCTACTCAGTATTGTTTGGCAAATCATTATGAATAGGTTAACTCCAGAACAACGTTTTCAAATCGTGGAAATTTATTTTCAAAATCAGTGTTCAATTAAAAATGTTTATAGAGCACTTCGTGAATTTTATGGTGCACATAATCGTCCGTCAGAGACCACCATAAAGAACGTAATTACCAAATTTCGGTCTACATTCACTCTTTTGGATGCCAAGCCACCGACAAGAATGAGAAGAGTTCGTACAGAAGAAAATATTGCTGTCGTTGAGGCCAGTGTCGAAGAAAACGACAATTTATCGATTCGTCGTCGTGCTCAGCAAATTGGACTTTGTCCATCGACTTTATGGAAAATTTTACGTAAAGATTTGGGTTTGGTGCCATACAAAATTCAATTGGTGCAAGAATTAAAGCCACACGACCATCGTTTGCGCCGTGAATTCAGTGATTGGTCGTTAAATCAATTGAACGAAGATCCATTTTTTTACCGTAAAATTCTCTTCAGTGGTGAGGCGCATTTTTGGTTAAATGGATACGTCAACAAACAAAATTGTCGCATTTGGAGCAAAGATAATCCACACGCCGTTCAAGAATTACCAATGCATCCTGATAAATGTACTGTTTGGTGCGGTCTATGGGCTGGTGGGATCATCGGTCCATATTTCTTTAAAAATGAGGAAGGACGACGCGTTACCGTGAATGGAAATCGATACAGAACCATGTTAAATGAGTTTTTGTTGTCAAATCTTGAAGATATGGATATGAATGAAATGTGGTTTCAACAAGATGGTGCCACTTGCCATACAGCACGTGAAACAATCGACTTATTGAAAGAAACTTTCAACGACAACATTATTTCGAGAAATGGTCCGGTGAATTGGCCTCCGCGTTCGTGCGATTTGACGCCACTCGATTACTTTTTGTGGGGATACGTGAAGTCATTGGTTTATGTGGATAAACCTCAATCGATTGACGCTTTGGAAACCAATATTCAACGTGTCATTGCTGACATACGCCCTCAAATGCTTGAAAAAGTGCTGGAAAATTGGACCTCCAGAATGACATTTGTGAAAAATAGTCGTGGTAGCCATATGCCAGAAATTGTGTTTAAATGTTAAATGCCAAAAAATTATCTACCAAATAAAAAAAAATTTTGGTCATTTCATAATTTTATATGTGTTTTATTCAAAAAAAAAATCGGCAACCTCTTAAAAAAACACCCTTTAGATGTTAACATAGTGACTGCTCTCTTTGATAACTCCTTAAACAGCCTTGGCAAAAATTCGTCAATTCTAAGTGACTTTTTGGGAATCAAATTCATATCTATTTCTTGTGCAATTTCTAGCGAGCTGACACTTCTGATGATTGATGGAGATCTATAGACTTGTTTAGGATCAATCCTACATCGTATGTCGTGTGGTTGAAATACTGGTTGCACCATTCTCCATTTATGTTCCTTATAGGCGGCCCTTCGATTATTGGCCTCTTGTATCGTTTAGTAACTTCCCAAAGAGAATAATTTTTGTCAATCAAAATTTACCATTTCCGCCCGAGCTCCCGAAAATTAATCTGAACGAGCCTTTCTACAGATTCAACCTATAATGGTATACCAAAATACTGGCAAAAAATTAAAAAGGTTCTATGGAGGTTGCCACCTCACCCAACCTAACAAAACTTTGCGCCCAAATTTTGTAAAATTATCCTGAACAGCTATAAATGCTTTTCAGAAACCTTCCAGCTCCCAATTGATTCCCTCGTAGGTGCTAACAGTTCCAAATTATTTGCAAAATTCAACTGTAACCTCCCAACTCCTTAAAAATGCCATAGAAAGAAGTTTAATCTAAATCAATCAATACACTTGTGCTGCAGAGAGGACATATACCGAGAGACAGAAAACAACGACGGGATAGTGGATTGTAACTCTTGGAATAATCTCGATTTCGAAAACTTTCACGATTTCCACACTTACTCTTACCGATACGAATTGCTCGCAGCAGTAAAACAAGGAATAGTTTTAGGTTATGTTGATTTACTAAAGACCACTAATAAATTCAATCTCTTAACTTTCAATAGTAAGGAGCGTTTAACCTAACATATATTGATGCAAGTGCTATTTGCTTCGATGAAAGAGCGAGATCTGTTATTATACTCCAATTTTGAAAATTTCATCTTATTTTAAGTACCTTGTATCGGGTGATTTTTTGCTTTTTGGTTTTCCGTGTATAAATTTTTGACATATCACGCGAGATTAGCGATATCTGTCAAAGTCAATTGTTCTCAGTTTGTATTCCCATTTCATCATGGAAAGACTTACACTGCCGAACAACGATAAACAAATTATTGAATTTTATTATCGAAATTCGTGTTCAGTGAAAAATGTGTTTCGCACATTTCGACCATGATTGTTACCATCGCAATTGTGAGCAAGCAATTCAAGATATTGTAACAAAATTTCGCACGAATTTCACGTTATTTGACATCAATCCACCAAATTGTATGCGCAGAGTGCGTATACCGAGAAAAATATAGGTCCAGGACACAGCTATTGGGATTATGTTCTTCAACTACGTGGAAGGCTTTACGCAAGGATCTTGGTCTAAATCTTGGTTAAATTGCCGCATTTGGTGTGATGAGCAGCCACAGGCAATGAAAGAACTACCAATGCACCCAGAAAAAAACAATGCTTGGTGCGGTTTAAGGGCCGTATTTTTTCAAAGATGTCGATGACCGCAATGTTACCAATGGTCAATGGTGTTCGCTATCGTTCAATGAGTTCGGACTTTTTTTTACCACATATATGTGTTTTTTACCACGATATGTGATTTCAGTAAGATGGCACAACATGCCACACAGCACGTGAAACCATGGACTTATTGAGAAATGAGTTCGGTGAGCAATTTATCTCACGTCTCGGTTCGGTGAATTGGCCGTCGAGATCGTGCGATTTGGCGCAAACATGTCATTAGCGAGATACCGGACGAAATGCTAGAAAAAGTGATGAAAGATGGGACATCTCGCATGGACCAATTAAAAGTAGCCGTAGCCAATGACCCTAATGCTGCACCAGCACTTGTAGCACAATCCAATGAAAATGGTACTGGAATTTTTTAAAAATTAATTACAAATTTGTTACACAGTTAGAAAATTTTTTGCAAGTCCCGTTATTCTGCAATTCGTGTGTGGGCTGGCATTAGACAAAGCTACACCACACTTTTCGTATTTTTGTTAATATTTATTGTATTGGGCTGGGGGTGGTACTGGAATTTTTTACCATTTAACTACAACATATTGGAATAGCTCAACCCCAAAAACTACCCCCAAGCGGTGTAATTTTTACACCCTTAATTTATTACAACAGCCCACACCCACAGAAATCGATCAAAATGTATCGAACTTCCTTCCTATGCAAGAAATAGGCACCCCTGAATTTATTAAAACAGCCCACACCCACAATAATCAATCAAAATGTATCGAACTTCCTTCATTCATGATACATTTTGATTCATTTGTGTGGGTGTGGGCTGTTGTAATAATTTCAGGGGTGCCTATTTCTTGCATTGGAAGGAAGTTCAATACATATTTATCGACTTTTATGGGTGTGGGCTATTGTAATAAATTCAGGGATACCTAATTCTTGCATTGGCAGGAAGTTCGATGCATTACGATCGTTTTTTGTGGGTGTGGGCTGTTGTAATAAGTTAAGGGTGTAAAAATTACACTGCTTGAGGATAGTTTTTGGGGTTTAGAGATTCCAATATGTTGTAGTTAAATGGTAAAAAATTACAGTACCACCCCCAGTACGATACAATAAATATTAACAAAAATACGAAAAGTGTGGTGTAGCTTTGTCTAATGCCAGCCCACACACGAATTGCAGAATAACGGGACTTGCAAAAAATTTTCTAACTGTGTAACAAATTTGTAATTAATTTGTAAAAAATTCCAGTACCATTTTCATTGGATTGTGCTACAAGTGCTGGTGCAGCATTAGGGTCATCCGTAGCCAACATTTAAATGAAATAATCCTTAAAATTTAAATGAAAATTTCATACATTTTGCTATTTTACTGTGTTTTTCTTAAAAGTATAAACCAAACGCTTAAAAAATCACCCATCATAAGCTTATTAGCAAGGCGTATATGCTTAGTAATCTTAAAAGCTTCAATTAAATCAAAAATACCTAAAATAACACGTCACGCTCCGCTCAATTAAAATTTAAGACGAATTATGTAAACCTTTACCAACTTGGTGAATTTCTGCCAAATTCGCATCACCCCACAAATCAAATTTATTATCGCGGAACAATGATTAGTTTACGATCGTGTGAATGCATTCGATTAACCTTGACCAATTTTCAATTCTTGCCTTTCTTCTATTTATTTTTTTTTAGAATCTTACGAAGACGATACAAATACCGGTTTAAGTAAATTTATGAGCCACAAATTATAAATCTGCAGATCCCCACACAACACTTTCCGCTGCTTTTGTTTTATACCAATCTTACGAGATTAAGTTTTTGTTATTTATTTTTTTTTTTGTGTAACAAACAAAACAAAAAGATTCATTTTTAATTTGTACAAAAAATTAAGAGAAAGCTCTTAAAATACCAAAAAACCGTTGCAAGTTCCGCTATATGTCGAAGTGGTTTTTGTTGTTGTGCATACACACATACATAATTTTTGGTTGTGTTATTTTATAATAATTTTCCATCTTATTACCGATTTACCATTCTGATAAAATTCATGACTTGAAGAAACAACCGCTAAAATCTATATATTCCTGCCCATATCATAAGATAAAGACAATGATTTGAACAATTTGGTTATTTCAAACCAAAAAATCGATCGGTCATCAGCAATATGTATAATGTGTGTGTGTGTGTGTATGTCGATGGATTATTATGAGATTAATGATGTTTTCAAACATAAATCATAAGACGTATCGTCCAGATGTATCGAGATCGAACCACATAAAGAAATGCGCGTCTTAATTCAATAATCGCTGAAGATAATTATGAAATAAACGAGACCAAGACGTTTTTACCAGTTCTGGAAGGTTCGATGATGTTTATAGGTAATCAAGGTATTAACCGTTTATTGCTTCACCCGTATTTTATAAGAAAATTAATTTTGGTCCGGTGAACACAGAACTTGATTCTGTTACGTTATGTTATTATGTTGAGTGACATACATAGGTTTTATGCTTTTATGACATTTTATTATGATTTTTATTTTTATTGGGTTGGTTAAGAATTCGCCGCGGTCTGTTCTGTGGTTGCGTTATTTCGGTTTATTATTTATTTGCGTGAATTTTTAATTTTCCGCATTTTAACCGTGCCAATTTATATCACATTCGAAAATTACAACTTTCAGTTTGAAGGTATGAACATTTATGATTGTAGGGTGTTGTGGATGTAACCTAAAATACAATCACCCAATTCATTCACTGACAGAGGAACGCTTTATTTCCATTACATATGAAATTATTATAGCTGAGTAGCCCAACCTACAGGTGTTGACAATAAAATTTAAAAGAAAATATTTCGATTTCGGTGCTCGATTGATGATTTTAAAACCCCACTGCGCGCTAGCATTAAAATGTATTCGAAAATAATAATTAGTCACAAATCAGTTTTCAACAACGTTTATATTCCAAAAATGCCAAACACAACCGAGGTGATTAAACTACCACCATTAAGACTCCAGAATATAATATCTCAAATGGTCACGCAACAAACCGAACAAATGTTTAACCGGTTGACGTAAAGTACTTATCCAAAATGATCGGCTGACCAAAAAATCGTGAAAAGTGTAAGGGAATTTTCGGGTTGGGTACGCTATCCCAAAATCAAAATCCCAACTTTTAAAATCCCAATTTACAAAATAATAATTTATAAAATCTCAAAAGACAAAAATCCAAAATAAATCCCCAGTTCATTTTTAGTTAGCTACAGTATAAAAAATGAATATTTTAATAAGCAATAAGGGAGGGAATAAGTTTTTTCATACGCGTTATGGAAATCTTATTCCCCCCTTATTGCTTGCTAAAATATTCATTTTATATAATAAAACTAATAATGGATTGGGGATTTTGTCTTTTGGGATATCATAAATATCCCAAAAGGGATTTTGTAAATTGAGATTTTGAAAGTTGGGATTTTGATTTTGGGATTTTGTACTTGGGGATTTGATTTTATTTCGTATTATCTAGATAATGAAAAATCTAATTTGTTCAAGGAGAGGTGTGCTGAGAGAGAAAATTGTTTCTGTAAAAACAGAACTAAAGCTGTATCTGGCCATATTAGGCCAAATTAGGCATGGATAAGGCCATATTAGAAGAGAGCAACTACGGGCTAAAGTATAAGCCAAGGACAGCAAACGTAGTCGCAGACACTTTATTTAGTGACGGTAGTTTCTCGCAAGATTAAATCCTCACGGTTGAAACCCCAGTGAAACTCTTCAGAAACCAATTTATATTAAATATCGATGGAGAAACGTCTTATCAAATCGTTCATCCAGACACACGAAAACAGATATCAACAATAGCAAGAAGACGATATTTTTTTTGAACTAGCGGTTTTTTTGAATATGGTAAGGGTTATGTCACTTCTGATTTGACAGAAAGTTAGTTTTATCCTTCCGCTGAACGAAAATGGTTGTGTATTCGCTTGAACAATGCTGGAAAATATTGAAACATTAATTCAAAAATGTTGGAAAAAAAATCATCTTTTCGGATGAGGCGCATTTCCATCTTGGCGGCTATGTAAACAAGCAGAATTGTCGCATTTGAGGCACGGAGAACCCGCACGTGATCGTGAGAAGCCGATGCATCCTCAACGAGTGACTGTTTGGTGCAGATTTTGGTCCGGTGGCATCATTGGACTATTTTTCTTTGAAAATGAGCAAGGAGCCGCCGTTACTGTCAATGGTGAGCGCTGCCGAGCCATGATAAACGAATTTTTGTTCCCGGCACTTGAAGAGGAGGACATAGGCAACATTTGGTTTCAACAAAAGTTGACGGCGCTCCATCAAATTTGAGTCGCTCAAATTTGAGACCTTTTCAAAATTAAACTCAACTCCCTGATTGATCATATCACGAACCATAGAATTTTTGGGATATCCATTACACACTTCTACACCATTGAGTTTCAAAAGCAAGCCCACCTTACGCACACATCCTGGTGACCTTGCCGAAGATTAATTCACAAAAGCCCAAAGAATCGATCAATTTGTTAGTGATGAGATTCCATCAGAAACGAGAGCAATTTTAACAATTTTCCCTCAAATTTATGACGCATGGCCTTGCGTCCTTAGGTATTCAAACGTGCCTTGCATGAAGGGCGAATCGAAACAATACACAGTCCCATACAACCCTTGCTTCGATTTGATTGTGCGCATGTTACCATCACTTCAAACGGTCATTATGAGACCACTCGTGAAGCCATCTGGCATTTAAGATAATCAAAAATGCACAAAAATGCATCTCAAATGCTGCCAAGAGTCTCGGAGTTCACCTGCCAAATCAGCAACAAGACAAACGAACTAAACTAAATTGGAGTCTTAGTTTGAATTGAACACAACTGATGAAGATTTTCCACAGCATTTCTACACGGACGTTTCATATAATTATGTTTATGTGCGGTAAAAATAATAAGCGGGAAAATCATTTCTATTTAGGTATTCTTAGCCCCAAACCAACGCATTTATCAAAATAATTGTAGCAGTATATAGAAGATGCAAGAAGAGCAGAAACTCTTTAATCTTGACTGTCCCACCAAGGGTCAGGAAATACGTTCCTTTACACAACACTGATCTCCTACTTCAGAGGAAAATGAAAAACCGTAATATCATTCGCAATAAGGGAAGTTGCAGCCACATTTCTGAAAGGTAGGCGCACTGTTCATAGCTGATTCAAATTACACGTGAATTTGCTCTATACATCTGTTTCGATACAGCTTGACATCCCGTGTGGCAGAAAAATTTTAGTTGTCGAAGGCAACTTTCGTCAAACATTACCAGTACCAAAAGGAACACGCACAGAAATCATCGAGTGTTGCATTAAATCTAGCCCATTGGCGAGACTCTTCGAGCCGATCAATTGACTCTTACAATCAATATGCGTAGCGAAGGACATATATGTTGAAAATATTTTGAAATTTATTAAGATGTGTGCAATAGTGCTCAGAGATACCAGTGTGCCCACTATTAGGAATTTCTATGTAAAAAAAAAATTAAAATGTTTGTATACAAATTCCGACCTAGGGCGAGTTAATATCCCCAGTGTCTATTATAAGATTAGAAAACTTACCTTAAATGTTAAAACATTAAAATAATTTCGAGTATAGAACCCCGGATATAGCTTTTCGTATGAGCAGAAAGCGCTATAACTTGGCCGAAAAAAAGTTTGAATTATCAATAAAAATTTATTTTGCATAGGTGGTTAATGTGGACTGGATAAAGTTATACCAATTCGTAAATTGTTGGATTCCACTGGAAAATCCTGCTTATAGCCATGGACACTACACACAGTGTCACAGTGAGATATCGACGCCACAAAACCAATACCAAATAAGCGAATGATCTCCAGGTTAGGGGCTGCTGTGGCGGGCATCTGTAATGTATATGGTCAGTGTTGTGCCGTATTGTCGACATCCTGTAGTTAATTAACATTTTACAATGTGTAGACAATGTATGTAGACAACTAAAAATGCCGTCGACAATGTCGAAAATTGTTAATGAAATCATTTCAAGATGGAGAGCTTCATTCTTTCCTCACAAATTAAAAACAAAAATTTAATACGTAAATAAATTTAAATTACGAAATCGGTTAATGTGCGAAATAAAAAATTTCTAAAATCCACGATTAAAAATCGTTTGTAAATGGGACCCATGATGCCGACATGTTTGCTGATCGCTTCACCTAAACAAACGTAATATTATTTATTGACCTTGAGTAGATTAAGTGGAGGAAAGATGGCACAGCGTTTACTTGCGTACCCGTGACAGTTACAGCCATACCAGTAAAACCATACCAAATGGTCCATCGAGTGAAGGATGAACCATTTCGATAATATTGGACCCTTATTTCAACGATTTCGAATCAGTAAAACCATTTCTCAATTTGTATTCGCATATCCACCGATTTTGAGAAGAACCAAAAAAATAAATAAAACGTAATAATTTATTTAAAAAACTTGAAGTAATCAAAACTATGTTGCACAAGAAACGAACTTTAAAATTAGCAATGAAGTGCTTGTTTCGAAAATAGTCACGACAGATGGCACATTGGCTCAATTTCGTTGATACAGCTCCCAATTTCCAAAAAGTCCAACGGTGTTCAATCGCAAAAACTGGTTAGCCAATTCTGATCACCAAAACGGGGAATTACACGACCAAGAAATAACACATGCAGTAATTGAATTGTTTCTTCGGCTGTGACATGCAAGAAACTGTGCAAAGAACTGGACCTTGTCGCGATAGCGAGCACCATTAACTGTTATTACATGATCAGCAGGATTTCGCACCAAACAGTAACGTTGTGGATGCATTTGTTTGTCAATAATCACACTCGGATTTTCTGAACCCACGATGCCACGATTTTGAGGATTACCGAACCCATTAAGATTAAAATGAGCTTTATCGCTGAAAATGTTTACGTTCGAAAAATCAGCGTATATTAGTGATGACGCTACTCTGGATTTCACTGACAAATTCGCTGGCATCTGCTAAATCGCCGAGTTCCATTAAAACAGTCGACAGTTGATTCAGACTATTGAAACTTGTTCTGAACGTTTCAAGAAGGGGAGAGCCTCATTCCAATCTAATTTTAGCTGTCAAACACTTTTTTCAAGTCATTTGTGTTTGAATTATTTAACTTGAGTATGACCTGGTAGCATGTGCGTAAGGGCTGTAATGGAATTCTATGAAATTCCGTTATCAACCTATCCCAGTAATATCCACAATTTTCTTCAATACCTTCATCGATATTAAAATAAGATCCAATTGAGGGCCGTCTGATATATTCGTACTAGACTAGTATATAGCATAAGTAACTGACAATGAGAACTGTTGTAGGAACTGTTGTTGCACTAGCATCCACTTTTCTTTCTGCCAGAAACGCCCTCGCCCCCCCCCCCTCATTTCTCTCTATGACTTACTAACAATAATTTAATTCAGGGCTACGGGGCCGTTACCTTGAGGCCCTAATTATACTTAACCGCAGTTGATTTGCCCACGGGATGGTTTTATGAGATAAGATCCGCCATTCCGAGATCTGGATCCCCATTCAACCCAATTCTTTCTCTATATATTCTAATTTTATTGTGATTAACAAGTTATTGCGAGTGAGCTGCAGGAACAATCGCCGCAAGAGGTGCGTGACAGATAGAGGCAAATTCTGTGAAACCGGGTTGGGCTTAACCATAATTAGAGGCTAAGCCATTTGAAGAGGCGCCCAAAACAGGGACCTAATAATATCAGATCATAATAATATGTTATGCGGGACTCTCTCAATTATAATCCTTTCAAATATTTTGTATGTTTTTACGAGTACATGTTGTCTCCCAGATTACAAATGCTCCAATTCGCAGCAATTTATGTTGTTCTCAAAATTTGGAACAAAATGTCAATGGAATCAGTGTGTGCCGCCGCCTACAGTGCCTTTGAAAGAAGATTGAAACTAGGTATCAAAGTGAAAGGAGGAGTTATTCGCAAACCACTATCATACATTTTCAATATCTTCCTGAAAACTTGAATAAAAAAACGGGTCAATGTCCGCGAAGTAATGATCGGGCGGGCGTAAATGGCTGAGAGGTATTAACGGAGTAGTAATAGCTATGGGGTAATGGACCAGGGAGTAATCGACAGGGAGGTAATGGTAAGAGGTATTGTCCAGGAGGTAGTGACCAGGGGTAATGTTCTGTTTGATTCAGCAATAGTGGTCGAGTACTGAAAAACCGAAACTTATGTGACATGGCCATTACTATCCACAATGGACATTTTGGTATAACGCACATGTATCGGAAAATCGACAGTAAAAGCTATGCCAAGGGCAGTTCTAAATCGCGCGAAATCATTTCCCACTCATTTGATCAGTTTCACGGCGCAATCTATTTTTGTTTTCATCAACCGTTTTAGAAATTAGTTCGTTATACAAATACATATTATTACCAAAACTTCTACCATTCGAGTGCCTAAGGCTAATTTGACATTACCGGACACAATGGTCAGTGATAAAGTCTCACGATTTTTCCAATTTCTTCCACAGCCAGGGAACCAATCACTCATCAAATAGAGGGACACTTGTGATAATGATTGATAAGGCGCTAACAACTGAATGACAACTTGAGACAAATCGTCGACATTGGAACCAAGTCATCGGTGCTGAATTGAAATATTAACTTCAATACCAACTAAACGTAGTTCAGGAATAAGTATGAGATAAGTTCCATTAGTTCCAGTTAAACAATTTTTTTTATTGGTGTTACGAATTTGACTCTTAACACGTATATCACTCGGTGGTCGAGTGGTTAAGTTATATATTGGGAGTTTATTTCTAAGAAATGGTAAATTTTTTTTTAACCAAAATATTTTCCATCAGTGTCTATGGCTTTCGACCATCTTTCTGGCAATTTATGGATTCCATCTAGAAAAAAATTGTTTGTCTTTTGATGCGATCCTTTCGTCGAGCTATTTTTTGATTTCTTCGTGGTTTCTGAAGTGCTGGTTTTGAAGATCGTTTTGCTTTTACCGGAACAAATAGTAATCTGATGGGGTACAATCTGATGAATAGGGAGCATATGGTAGAACTTCCCATTTAAGTACTTCCAACGTATTTTTTACTTGTTTTGTGACATGTGGTCGAGCATCGTCGTGCAGCAAAATAATTTTATGCTGTTTGTTGGCTGTAATCGCACGGTTTTCGTTCAATGCATGGTTCCATTTTCATCGCCAGTCACAATTTGAGAAAAAAAACACCATTGTCGGTGTCTTGTATGCAAAGAATTGCAAACCATTAAACGATTTTCAATGTTGGCTTCAGTCAGTTCGTGTGGTACCCATGTTCCTTCTGTTTGAATCATTTTCATGGCATGTAAACGTTTGCTTATGGCTGCTTGAGTGACATTTAACTGTTCTATAAGTTCTTTTTCTGTTTCAGCTGAGTTTTTTTTTTCAATAATGCTTTCACTACTTCATCTTCGAATTTTTTGGTTCACCAGAACGTTCTTTGCCACTGACATCAAAATCACCACTTTTGAATCGTTTAAACCAGTTTTCGCAAGTGTGTTGAGTTGGTGCATATTCACCACAAGTTTCTTAAAGCAAACGAAAATTTTCAGCAGCTTTTTTCTTTTCATTAAAGCAAAAAAGTAATGCTTTCCGCAAATTCTGTTTTGTTGGTACGAAATTTGACATGTTTAAACAGGATTAAAAAATATGTTGCTTACGCTTTCACGAATAATGACAAACTCAATCTTAATGTGTCAACACTTTAAAACTCCGTAAGTGTCATTGTAAAAGAATGTTTAGTACTAAAGTTACGCCATCTCTTAGAAAATCCAAAAAACTAAGTTATACACCCAATACAAACAAATATTGTCAACCCAAAGGTCGCGAGTTCGAACCTAGTCAGAGTGCATGATTTTTATTGAAGCGATTCTTATTCTTAGCACTGATCGATGTTGTCGGATCAAGTATTCCTCCAATACTGATTGAGAACTGGATTTTAGATCCAAAAATGAAATGTCACCAAAGTGGAGGGAAATATGGAGATAACGAAAGTATTTATGAACGACGGCGATAAAATCATATCATGGATAATACTGAAATTTTACAAGGGGGGCGTAGATCATCAAGACAGGGAAAATGATGATATGGAATATTGGCGAACACAACTACATGATAGTCATTTACAATCGCAGCGATCGACAAGTATATAAACGCGAGCAATTTGGTGCGCAGACACAGTTATAATTTAACCCAGTGTAGAGTGCAAGTAAAAAGTAAGCAGTGTGGAAAAGTACCGAATAGTTAAAGTGGGCAGTCAAAAAGTGTATGAGAGAGAAGTAAACTACTAAATTAGTGGGAATAGGTCCGACTAATAATTTTTAGGGCCGAAACATTTCCAACTTTTGGGCCTTACAGCATTTTATTCAAATTGGCATTGTAATTCAACCATACTTTCACAAGCAATTTAAATATTAAATTATTTTTGTTCGGATTAATCGAACATGACAGAATTATCAATACGTGATTGATGTGTGCCTATCTTAATTATACAAAAGATAATTTTAATTGGGTTCCGTGGCCGATTTTTATATGTTGCATACACCTAATTACCTATAATTCTGTATCTGTAATTGCTTTCGTATAAGTCTGGATTACCGTTATCAGTAATAACTTAAATTGTCTTTTGATGAGATAATACAAGTTGTTGTAGATATATACTTGTTGCATACACTGTATTGCTGATAGGTACATGTTGAGTACGCTGTAAAATATAAACATGGTGTCAGGTGTGGTTTAAAATAATCCACAACAAGTTTAAGGAAAACGAAATTAAATCATAAATTTTACACAACGCAAAAATAAAAAATGAGGTTAAAACGTATAAAATGTAAAATTCTTATGGCGATTATCAAGAAAATAATGACTCCTTTAAAAAAGACAACAGTCGAGCCCAAAGACGCGCAAACAGTAATTCCCAACAATATACCGTGGCCACATCCGTTAAATGTCGAGTTTGGAGATCTTCGAGAAGCTGGAACGACTATACCATATGGCCACAGGTATGAATCTCTGGCCAGAATCGAGAAATTAGGAGAAAACTAGCACTATGCTTTTCGCAATTGTTCACGCGTACTGGCCTATACTTTCGGACTTTTGAGACCTAGGATGGACCTAGGTGGACGTCTCTATGATTAATAGAGCGGAGAAGGCGTTGGAGAAGAAATTGTGTGCCGTAATCAAGGAGCTTAGATTACAGTTACAGAAACTCCAGAAAAGTTAACGGGTGGATCGAAATAAATTGGTCCTTGAGGATGCCATGCGACAATGTTATCGGTTATGGTATCTTTCCAGCGTTTAATATAAAACCTTGAACGAAGAACAATCAGAATCGATTGCCATTAGTGAGGCAAGCGTGGGAGAGTATAAATAAGATGTCTAAAAGCCGCTTATGATGTAAAACAATGTTGTTTTGATACACGAACGATACGACAATATGCAGTAACAATATGTCAGCTCTATAAACATCAACAACAACATTTTAGCACAATTTTTCAGCTCTTGCGTTACTTTAAGAAATATTAATCCGTCCAGGCATAAACTCAAATTGAGGCAATTATACTGTGGTTATTCCGATTGTGGAAACAGGAACAAAGATTAAACATTCTCTGGAAATTATCCAAAGTTGACACAAGCCGAGTCGATTGTGAGAGAAAAATATTTAACCTTTGTTGAACTGTCAGTAGAAATCAGTGGCAGCAGCATAAAGCGGAAATAAAAAGAATTAATATCTTATTTCATTAACCGCATTAATGAAATAACTGGACAGCAATTCGATAAACTATTTGACAAATTTCCATCGATACAAATTATTAAGCCAAATTTCATAATCAAGATTTTTTATTAAAGAAAATTCCGTATTAAAAAATAAAATTGTAGGTGGCGGCACTTGTCAGCAAAGATTCAAACCTCAGATTTAAAAATCTACATTATACACTCTCGTGGTGTTTAGCAAAAAATTTGTAAACTTGTTATAAAACTATACCGGAATACTTGTTTAACGGGTTGTTCTGGATCTTATTTCATTTCACACACCACAAAAATATAAAAAACACGACACTGTTAAATTATTTCGGGGTACTTAGTATGTTTTGTGCTCTCCAATCAATTTTCCCGTGTATGTGAATATTTGCAGTTTTACATTTATCGCCTCCAAAATTACAAATAAGTACTTGTGGCTAGATGATAAATGGAGTGGGTTTGGAAACCTATCTAGCAATTTTCGGTATGTTATTGAGTAAAAAAATTAAAAAAAAATCTGCAAGGCAATTACGGGGCAAGTAAATTTCAAATTTAGTATTTAGAGTCATTTGCATTACATTGGAATGTAAACGTCCTTCAGGCTTATCAGCAATAGTGGTTTTGGCATTGAACAGATAACAATTTCTCGATGGCGTAGTGTGGGAAACCCATGTAAATTGTCAGATAACGCTATCGTTGTTTACATTAAAAACGTTTTCAAGATGGAATTATCAATTTATGGTAACATATTGTATTTTGTTCTAAAACGGGAAAAGCAACCTAACTACGAATTAGATTTTTACCATGCTATATTTAAAAATTTTTAGATTGATGCTGACGAACTTTCAATTTTCCTTTACCATAATTTGGTATTTTGCAACTGGGTCATTAGGCATAGACATCACACGCATTTTCTTTGCTTTTCCAAGTGAATTTTTAATAATCGTCACAAAGCATTGGTCTCGCTGCTAAACCAATTATGTCACTCATTGGGTGCATTCAGAGCACCCAAAAGTTGGGAACATGTTAAGTAAGATCAAAGCCAACGTTATGAAATTGTTTAGTACTATACAATTTTGAAATCAAATTGGGGATGATTTCACTAATCATGATGCCAACAGTTGGCGGTCCTGAACGCACCCATTATCATTGCTCGATTTAGACGAAAACAACGCAAGCTGATTTAAATCTTGGTGGTATGGTCACTCAAGTGTGGTTATTGGAACAATCGATAAATTATTCGTGTGGCAGTGCCTTTAAATTTAAGAATGAAACAATGTGTTACACGGGTAAAAACAAATAAAAACGCCAGAATTATATTCACCACCCGAGCCATTATCAATTTTGGTATCAGGTGATAAATATCGTGTCTAAGACACATGCCAACGATCGATGTTGTAGATTCAATACGGGCATTAAAGGAGAAATTGTCGCAACATACACTGCCCTTGAATAAATACCAGCTTCTCTCACGAGAAGACAGGCAGCAATTGAACAAGTGGCGATCATTATAGTTGGTGAAGAATTTAACTCGCATGATACAATTCTTCATTGAAGTAATGGTGATGTACAGCGAGTCACAGAAACTCGTCACGTGTAAACGTTGAAAATCACATCTTTAAAGTTAACATACATTGTCGATGCCAAAATCGAAACCGAACGACTTTCCTATGTTCGTTTTAATCGAACCGAGTTATGTTCCTAAGAGTACATTCATTTACGAGATGCAGTTGTTAATGATGGCAATCTGAATTGGGAATCCAGTACTACCCGCCACATTTACGGGAAGTTCACGATACTTGCAACTGGGCGGCCCTGATTTGTTAGTTACAATCAGACGCATCACATGGAATGAAATAAACGATTTTTTATTAACTGGACAATCATCTCCGGATCGTAAATCTTTAATAGATTTCATTGTCACGCTTCACGATTTTGGAGAGACACGCTGCTGAATGGATTCCATTGAATGGCAAAAACGGGGATTGCCGCATGCACACATTTTGATTTGGTTGACCGAAAAAGCCAAACCAGATCAAATTCATTAAGTCATCTCAGCAGAAATACAAAACATTGATTCAGACTTATTTGAAGTTGGAAAATGCACGAATCGATAGCTAAGAGAGTCCCACTGACGGTGAATTAAAGATGGCATTGCTTTAAAAGTACGAAATGAAGATATCGTAAGTAAATATAAATCGATAATCGTTGCGTTGTATGGTATTCATCGAAACTCTCGAAAACGTACACTCACCAATTTCGAGTATTGCAATTCGGTGAAATCGCTCAAGTACATTTGCAAATATGCCAACAAAGGAAGCGATATGGCAGTTTTTTGAGTGGGAAATGAAACTGCATCGACGCTAAATTAGTAGCAATGAAGCAGAATGGCGTATTTTATCATTTGAAATCCATGAACGTCATCCAATAGTTGTTTATTTGAAAACGCTTCAACATCGCAAACAGGGTAAAACAGTTCAAGGACATCTCAATTTAAATTCGACCGATTCGTTGGGCACAGACACAATGCAGAATGCTTTTGTGTGTACCAATCATCGTAAAGCTTGCCTAGAATTAAATATTATCCTTGAAAAGGAGGCACATTGAGACACATCACTTGCTGATGTGAAAAACAGGCGCGTAATTTGCAGTCATATTGACAAAGTGCTTCCCAACCAGTTCAAAATATTTTTCGGATTTCACTTCTTAGGTGTGCCCGGAGGCACAGGCAAAGCTTTCCTCAATCGGCAATCGCATTCAGCACTGAAATTGTCGTTGAATATGCAATTCACTGAAACACCAACATTTAATACCAACAAAAATTCTGGAATGAGTAACGTACTCCAATCATGTCTACTCAGTATAAGGGCAGAGATATGCGTATTTTCATTATTAAAACTTATTTTAAGTATGGTGAAAGTTATTCAGAAGTTGGAAGAAAATTTCGTTCAAACTACGGTAGAGAAAATGCTCCAACAAACCGTGCTATTAAACTTATCATTGATAAATTTGAAAAAACTGGTTCAGTTCAGATCAGAGAAGCAGAATTTATCATCATAATGGTCGTTCAAGTGAAAATATTGTAACTGTTAGCACAAGTGTTGCTGAAGTCGCAATTCGTCGTCGTTCACAGCAATTAAACCTCAAAGCAACAACTTTGTTCAATATTTTACACAAAGAACTTCATCTAAATGCTTACAAAACACAGTTAACACAAGATGAGAGAAAGAATTTTTCCAAGCAAATTATCTTTATCGTTAAAGCTCATTCTGAAGTTGGCGGCTATGTCAACAAACAAACCTGTCACATTTGAGCTGAAGAAAGTCCTAGGGAATTGTTTAAAAAGAAAATGAAACCAAAAAAGTTACTGTATGGTTTGGATTTTGGTGTGGTGGCGTGGCGTAATTGGTCCAAATCTTTTCGAAAATCAAAACGGCAATGCAATTACTGTGAATAGAGCTCGATATCGAGAGATTATTAGAAACTTTTTGCGGGGTCAATTGGAAGATATTGATGTGCAGATTATGTGGTTTCAACAGAACGAGGCAACATGCCACACAGCAACGGAATCAATCGTCAATCAAATTGTCGTGAGTTGGACACCAAGATCATGCGATTTAACGCCATTGGACTTCTTCTTATAGGTGTTCTTGAAGAGTAAAGATTATGCGAACAATCCTCATACTGTTCAACACCACCATCCTCCACAAATTTTCAACACCTCAAAGACAACATCATCGAGCAAATATAACTAATTGAACCATCGTTATGCGATAAGGTTATTCAGAATTTTGGTCAGTCAGTAACTGGATTTTTTATCTACCGGTCATCCTACCTACTAGCCCACGGATAAGAAAGTACCTGATCTAATTGATTTCTGCGTTACCAAATGTATGTTGTAAGGCCACCGATTGCTATGATCTGTCGTCTGATCATTCACCGATAACAGTAACAACGAGTACTGTTGACTTAAAATCTGAAACACCGAAACGTCTGACAAACAAACGAACTGATAGGAATCAATATAGGAAAACACCCGCTAAAAACACCAGCAGATACTGATGTGGCTGCAGAAAAGCTAAAAGAGGCACTGGAAATATCAGCTGAAAAGGCTTCACCAATTCTGAAAAAATTAATAAATTATCACATAATATCCAGTCACTAATCCAGGAAAAGCGGAAAATTCAACGGCAATGGCAACAAACAAAATCATCATTGTTGAAATGCAAATTAAATCAAGCTATCAAAACCCTGAAATTTGCACTTCAGGAAGAAGAAAACCAATGTGTCCAGAATTATTTAAGCAACAGAGAAGACTGATTATTCTTTGTGGAAGGCAACAAACAACCTAAAATGGCCTACAAAGTCGAATCCACCGATTAGACTATACCAACTGGAAATTGGGCGAGAAGCGATGAAGAAAAAGCCAAACCTTTCGCTGCATATCTAAAGATGGTGTTTCCACCACACGAAAAAACTAATAATATCGTGCTGCCCCACCAGATAGATGATGGTTCATCCTTTAAACCTATAAAATTTGAATGGAAGAAAGTTAGCAACACAATCAAAACTTGTATTAGCCCGAAAAAGGCGCCAGGATATAACCTTATTACTGGAAATATTACAAAGGAATTACCAGACAAATGCATAAAATTAATAAACTAAGATAGCCTGGGAAAACCGAAACTCAAATCTCGTCTTATCGTTCAATAAGCATGTTTCCCACAATCTCAAAGCTGTTTGAAAAAATGTTAATAACAAAACTGAAACCAGTATTAGAAGAAAGGCAAATCATTCCAGACCATCAACTTGGGTTCCGAAACCAACATGGTACCATAAAGCAAGTGCAAAGAATTCTAAATGCAATCAGACAGACCTTTGAGGCAAAGCAATTCTGCTCTGCTGTCTACATTCATATAGCACAAGCATTTGACAAAGTTTGGCACGATGGACTAATATACAAACTTACAGCACTTCTGCCGAAGAATGTTAACTCAGTTCAGGAAAACTATCTCTTCCAAAGGCAATACATGGGCCAAAAAAATGGTGCAACAACTTCCCTAAATGATATAAGCGCAGGAGTACCACAAGGAAGCGTCATCTGAGCAAAATTGAGGATTGGCTCAAGATCTGGCGAATAAAAGTAATCGAAAAAAAACAATTCATGTCACATTCACGCTGAACAAACGCTCCTGCTCACCAGTACAATTAAACAGTGTATATAATCCTCAACAAACCAAGGTCAAATATCTAGGCTTACACCTGGATAGACGGCTAACGTGGAAAGAACATATTGAAGCAAAGCGCAACCGAATTGGTTTTCTCCGATGAGTCACCGTTCGTTATTGAGCAATATGTGAACAAGCAAAACGACCGGATTTACGTGCCCGGCTGTGCTACTGAAAATTTGAACCAACGGATTGCCACTCAAAACCAAGCGCCGCCGATGATGATGGTTTGGGCCACCGCAACGGTCGAAAGCCGTTCACCGCTCGTTTTTTTGGACCGTGGCATCAAGATAAATGCTCAAATTTATCGAGATCATGTGTTGGAGGGAGCGTTGAACCCTTGGGCACAAAAAAATTTCGGCCGCAGGAGTCTGGACATTTCAACAGCACTCGGTGCCGAGTCATAAAGCGCGCGTCAATCAAGATTGGCCGAGAAACAGCGTTCCGCGGTTCATTTCCACTGCCCAATGGCCACCAAATTCACCGGATACAAATCCGCTAGATTTCTCGGTTTGAGGTATTTTGAAGAGCAAGGTTGGGGCAAAAAGATACTAAAGTGTTGATCATCTCAAGCAATAAAATTCATCAAAAATTAAAAATTCTGTGGCGTTTTGTTTTGGTAACACTTCGTGTCAGCTAGGGTGGTATATACATATGTGTACGTCACAACCATTTAAAACGTGGTTTCGAATTTTTCAAATGTGAGAAAATAAGCCCAACTATACAAGTGTAGAATATTAATTATCTACGCGGTGTAGACAATACGGCATAACAATGATTATCGCATGAAATTTGATACCGCGCGAACGAAGTCGCGTCCAATACCTAGTAACGCACAAATATTAGAGATTGACAAACCCTAAACATTCAGAAAGTGCATACAAAGGTAGTATATTAAATGGCGATACTTATTTGACCTTGGCATGATCCATCAAGGTCAATGTATGAAAGTATAACGTATAAAAACATGTAGGTAACTCATATCTTGGAAGCAATATATTACAGAAGATCTCCTATTGGGGTTATTGAGGGCTTATTCAATTTTGAATTTCACCTTAAATTTGGTTTTCAAGGTCAAATAAATATCGTAATTTGTACAATTAGTTAATTTGGAAAATAAGAAATATTTGTAAATGTCTCCAAAGTGAATGAAATACGTTTTACTCGTACTACGTTATGGTTCATTCGATGAAAGGCCGTTCGATGTCTTTGTTGTAAATTTCAAAACCTTATAAATTTTCCAATTAACTAAACGCGTTAAATGTGAATATAATTTCAATGTTATTAAACACTTTAGTGTTTGTTTTTAATTGTACGGTCAAATCGAATTGACAATACAACTTCAATATGTATAGAGACAACAAGTAGCCTCACATAAATTTACTAGCATGTTCACCCAACCAATTTACATTACAACGTAAACCAAAAATAAGGTAAAACATTGTACATAATTGGCTAGTTCTGACAAGGTTTAATATGTATTTGTAAAGTACCTGTTCATGAATTAAATTACACATGGGATCGCCCTCATTCTTGACCCTCACCATTTTTGTACATGAACAATGTTTTCGATATGCTACATCAACTAAAGTGTTTCTTCCCTTGTGCATATCGTTAAACATGACGTATGCAGTAATTATATGTGGTGCGGTGTGCAGCATTATGTTTTAGAGTCACTCGGCCATGAAAAAGTCGCTAACATGTTACAGAAATTAAATGTGATTGCATTTGCATTTTTGTGTTACAATTTTTGTGTATACGCAATCAAACACGTAGGTATTTGGGATTTATTTTGTAATTTTAGTATTTACGATATGTATCAATGAGCTCAATGTAATTGGCTGTCACAATAAATATTACTAATAACGATTTTCCGGCTGTATAAACACAATTGCGTTAGCAACCGGTTGAGCTCATTACCATTTCGAATGAGATTTTAACTGTCCGCTGTCACCCTTTAGCTATAATTTTACCAAAGAAGGTTTAACCAATATAGTTGGCTTACGATGTTGTTATAAAATATTAGATTTAGGTTCGGTTTTGTCTATCTAAGAAAGCTCTGTTTAAAAGTGCTGAGATAGACCTACCTTTTTGGTTTATACAAATGAAAAGTATTGACCGAAGAGCCAACCCCCTTTTATTGGAATGACACATTCCAATTTAGGTGGATCCAAGGGTTTCCTTCATTATACTTATGGTTACGCACATCCCTCAAATTTCAGTTATTTCATAAGATCTGTAATAATTAAATGCACTGGCGCCTTGTAAAAAATTGTTTCTAGACCCCAGAATACCCACGTTTTTGATGAGCTTACAATATTTGAACGAAATTAAAGCTTCGGCAAAATTGAATTTCTACGAATGTTTGTTAGAAAAACTTTATAAGTCAATGTCTCGAGTTAGACCATTCATTTTTATTGAGTTAAATTTGATTGTTTGCGGTAATGTTTGCAACATATTTCAAATTTCATAAAACTCACATCCCTCTTCAATCTCAACACAAATTTTAAAAAATTTTCTTAAGGAAGGGTTAGCCACTCTAAACTACGAGGAAGTGAAATGAACCAACAACAAGGATGTTGGCTTCCTTGTAGGCTTCTAAACTGAGTCTTCAAAATGAACGCTACCACAATCTCCGAAAAAAGCGTATTCTGAAAATGCAATTTAGCAACAACGTAAATAAGGACCTCATACTTATACTGTTTGCATACTACAAGGTATAGCTTCTAATTCAGTCATTGAGGTATCTTAAAACCTGAGAGATGTCACGCCCACACGTTCATCACCTACACCTAGTTATCTCACAGACTTGACCATTTACATGTTTCGACCGTTTACAGATATTGTTGGAGCATCACTGTTTCTCTGCAGATCGTGACATTTTATTTGCTACACACCATTGGTTCGTACTATTTATTGTGATTTGACTCTAGTGCGGAAGTTCGAATCTCGAGTTTTCATGCACCAGAATGAATTTTCATCCGCAAATACAATTTCATCAAAGTCATTAATCATGCTTGTGTTAAACACAATATAGATTCTCCTAAAAACATTCCTAGTGTTTCTAGGGAGATTCAGATTATAGATCGATAAACTTGCGATGACGCTAGACCACTTAAGGTTATCAAATGCTTCGGCTATATCCAAGAATGCACATAACATATTTTGAACTTTGGGTTTTGACAGTGTTGGTTAGGCGGACTATCGCATCTTCAGTATACATGCTGTTGGTGGCAATCTCGCGCATTTCTGCTTGTAACCCAGTTTTGTCTGGCGTTTCGTCCGGTAGAAGTAAGTTAAGTAAGTCTAAGTGTGTGTCATGCCACGTGTCAGTGACGACTTCATTTGCCTCCCTAATGGCATTTAACCATTTGGGACATTGCGGCAACATATGTTGCCAAGGCCTACTCTCGTTTGTTTCAGCTGTTACATTTGCTCTTTTACACATTTTTTATCCTGCTGTCTCTTTCTTCAATATAACAATATATCGTTTGGTTGTCATTTGTGCCTCCAAGTGTACAATAAATTAGTATATTAGTGATTATAGTGTGACACGGACCGAAAAATCTGTACTGTTTCCAAATCGTAAGTTTTATTGGCTCTTTATGTTATTCTAATTTAGTTTTTATAAGACTAATGTATTTATTTGGTTTTGTTAACAGTTTTTAGTTATAAAATCGATAAAATTTAGAAATATTTTTCACTTGCTTTTGGATAAATTATGAAATTGTCATAACCACAAATGTTGCCAAATTGAGTGAAACGTAACAAGTAACATAAGAATGTAGGTAAAATGTCGCGATACAAAAACGTTTACTCATTGGAAGAAGCCAAGATATTTACGAAGTTCACGTACATAAAGATAGTGATGTTGTCGAAATATTAGAAGTAAATGAGAGATTTAAGATCGATGAGTGATCGATGATGTGGCACACACTCTCGTGTTTGTCACAAAGGGTGAAGACGGCGTTCGTATGATCAAATTGAAAACCCGCTATTTAACA
This sequence comes from Nephrotoma guestfalica, assembly GCA_963691935.1. Taxonomy (NCBI): domain Eukaryota; kingdom Metazoa; phylum Arthropoda; class Insecta; order Diptera; family Tipulidae; genus Nephrotoma; species Nephrotoma guestfalica. Next base: position 232,969,562 of record OY829915.1, on the reverse strand, counting down.
GAAATAATGAAATTGAGTTTGCAGATCAGCAAATTAATTATAAAATCACCGAAAAGGAAGATATTGCTTGGCGGCGACGCTCATTTGAACCAGCACCATTCACTTTTGAATTAATTGAGCCAACTCTAATTTACACTCTCGAAGGAATCCAGAATGCCTTTACTAATATTTGAAAAATATGTACCAAAGCAAATACTCGTATATGAAGAATTTGCACCTTATGATACACAAACATGTATGCTATACCAAAGGACCGCTCAGGTTTTAAACACACAACACCCAATGAAATATTGAAACTATTTGGAATACATTTGCTAATGAGTTGAGAGCTACAAATACATGCTGTATAAGATAGCGGAAATTTCTCAGCGGAAAATAAGAGATTTCGCTACTCGCCGCAAGTGGCAGCACAATCACAAAAGAGAATTTATTTTGTTATATAATTACCAGTGGAAATTTTTTATTCATTTTGTATCTCTTTTTCACTAAATAAAACATCCCAGCGGAATAAAATATTAAAAGTGATCCTTAAAATGACAAATTGATTGATCACCGAAGTAATGGTACTCGGTAAATTAACTCTTGAAATTTAACAATATTCTGTCTTTCCGCCATTCTAAAAGGATGACGATGAAATTTGGATAATAGTAATGATCAGGGGTCCAAAACTTAGGACAAAATTCTAGGATCTGTTCATTCTGGACTAAACTTGGCCATTTCATAACCTACTCGTATACTATTGAAAATTTAAATTTTTTTATTAGTTAATTTTCAGTTTTTCGCCGATATCTTAAAAACTTCCACTAGTAACCAATACTTTCGATTGTTTTTCTAATAGCTTAGGTCATACTGAGACTACATGCTTCATGTGATAAGTCATCTTAGATACACTGTTTTCTGACAATTTTTTCAACAGTTATCCATTATTTGAAATACTCTCGCAAAAGCAAACTAACGCAGCTGGCACAATTAGAATTAATAGGTTTAATAATCCAAATTTTAGAACAGACGCGGTATTGAAAAAAACAAGAACGGGGTAGTGTTGAAGAAATTGTTGATCGGGATGGTAATATTGTGTTGGTGAAGTGGCAAGATAACAAATAGATCAGTGTAGTCTGACCAGCTATACATAATAGGAAACGATTACATGAAGATTTACAATTCGATCGGGATTCGGTTCGCCGTTATCACGAAATAAGGCCAGTAGCCGAAATCCGTTTCGTTGACTTTAACCATCTGCCACAATTTGACGAATCACATTCCGCATATCGGTGCAATCGACTTGGCTGTTGTTATTGGCATGGCTTTTTATTTTATTTATTTTATTTTTAATTTGGTCGATTTGGCATCATATGTTGCCATGGTCTTGCTTTACCAGCGGCAAAGCGGTTCCGTGACGTACTTATTTCTTGTCCCTCTACATAGTAACAATTGTAACTCTTTTGCTTCATGGTTTCTTTCCGTGTGGTATGTTCTTCTACGCTTATGCACAGAACATCAAAGTTTCCTTAGATTAGAGTTCCACCAACTATTTCATTCCTTAGCTCGTTTCTTCCTAGGAATTGAGTTATTACTAACATTGGCTATCTGTGTTAGGATCAGTTCGAATCAGATCGAATTAATTTCTGAAAGAGCTTCTACGCCGTCCCAAGAGTCAACCAAGTGTCTGGCAAATAGACCCCAGTCAACTATCTTTCAAGCGGACTATTCTGTGGCGGATTTGATAACTCAAACATGATGACTCTATGGTCACTAGATGTCCAACTTTCTCTTACACACCACCCTACTATCGAGCGCAATAAGACTCCATTGAATATTATTAGGCCAATATTGGAATTCCCATTAGGCGAGAATGTTGTTGGGTTCCCCTGCAATTTCGTTATGAAAAGGTCACTCCTAGACACGAAGTCCTATAGTTTTCTTCCGTTTTCATCGGTTAAACGGACATTTTACTTCTAGCATTGAAGTCTTCAGTGTTCATTGACCCTATAAAGAGCCTAGGATCGTTTCGATTTTACACAGATGGTACTCGATCGGTTCACTGTATTGGGCATATATGGAAAATAAGTAGAATGAACCAACTTCCGATGAAATTTCAACACATGTGCAGTGGCTCTCATAAAACTGACTAAGCTTCACCATGTTCATGCCATCATTATGAATGCTAATTGCAGTTTTGGGATTCTCAGTTTGACCATTGACTGAGTGTGATTCTTGCATACATAAGATACCTATGTCGTATATCATATCTCTGATCCAACCATAATAGTGCCCTGCATGTTGAGATGGGCAATAAGTAGGTTGCCGTTACAATGTTTGAAATTTTGACTAATCAGTGGCACAGCACTTTTGTATGCATTACAGAAAACGCGACATACTTGGTGAACATGTGGTTTTTGCATTTCCTTGCAAAATTTCCTTGCGCGCCCTACAATTATTTGCAATATGACCGCATTGCTAGCACCTAAAGCACCTAGTCGGAGTCACAAACGCACTCACATAGGATTGTACCCGCAGTCCACGTGCAGTCTTCCAGACTTTAGCAACAAGTTTTTGGTTGCCGGTTCAACTTCTACCATCCAGTGAGACTGCTCTATTCCTCGCACCAAAAATATTTTCGATCAAGGCTATTTTGAATTATGAAGCAATTTGTGGCCATTTGTAACCATGTCCACCTCAACGCCAACAATTTTATAAACTCATCTACTATGCTGAGAAAGACGTAGGATATGCAGATGGTCTTAGCAGACTTCCAGTTCCAGGTACTTCGACCGCCGCAGAAGACCAAAAAAAAGTTCATATACCAGAGACATAGCCGCTTCTACAGTGAAAGACCCAATTCTTTCATACGTTTTTCAGCGGATTTTGATTTACCAGAATTTACACCCGAAGGATGTTAGCTTTGGGGATACCGAGTGATTATTGGACAATGTGACCGTTGTCAGATTTTGTACGCTGTACAAAAAAAACAGACGCTAACATCTAGAAGGCCGTGCGAATGTATACAAGGTGTCCAGCCATGCCGTCCGGAAGTGTCACAGGCTCCAGTGCACCCATGGGAAGGAATGACTAAGCCGTGGTCAAGAGTCCAATCCAATGTTGCTGAACCTCATTGTGCTAAGATCAATTTTATAATAATCCATTATGATCCCAAGTGATTAGACGTCATTTCCGAGACTATTATGGGTGATAAAAGCACAACATTCGATTCCATCGAATTCGTCTAGTGTACCTAGTATAGGGTTTTCCAATAAGAGGTTTCATTTTGAATAGCCTGCTATTTGGGCAGCTGTCATCTTTTGACATTTCACAAGTGAAAACTACGCCATCACTAAAAACGAAGTACGATACACGCTTCAACAACGCACTGAAATTGTTAAAGTTCACTACAAAAATGATGAAAATTGTGCAGTCACAGTTCGCAAAACTAAACCACTTTTGGGTCGTCGTGAAGTACCTTCTCGGCCGGCAATAGTGAAACAGGTGGAACAAATTGAGCTGCTGGGAGAAGTTAGTGATGTAAAAAATCGAAACCGTGTACATCACTCAAGAATAACTGAGAATATTGCTGCTGTAGCCCGTAGTGTTGACGAAAACCCAGATTTGTCGATTCTTCGTCGATCTTTGGAATTAGATATTCCACGAATATTACAGCGTATTTTGCACAAAGACTTAGGTTCATCTCCGCTGATTGGGTCCTTCAAATGCATCAAAATGATCCGGATTTTCATCGAAAAATCATATTCAGTAATAAGGCCCATTTTCACATCGGAGGCTACGTTAATAAGCAGAATTGTCGCATTTGGAGCTCAGAAAATCCACGAATGATTGTTGAAAAGTCTCTCCATCCTCAACGTGTCACTGTTTGGTGCAGTTTTTGAGATGGCGGTGTGATTCGACCTTACTTATTCGAAAATGAGGCTAGTGCAACTGCTACGGTGAATGGATTGCGCTACCGAGCTATGATTAATGATTTTTTATGGCCGGAATTGGAAGATATTGAAGTGAACGACGTTTATTTTCAGCAAGAGCGCTACGTGTCACACAATCAACGAAACAATCGCAATTTTGCAAGAAAAGTTTCCTGATCGTGTTATTTCTCGAAGAGGTGATCACAATTGGCCACCGATCTTGTGATTTAACACCTTTAGACTTTTTCCTTTGGGGCCACGTGAAAGATAAGGTCTATGCCAATGCTTCACAATCGATTGAAGACCTTAAAGATGGAATTCGTGAAGTTATCGAGGATATACAGCTGCAAATGTGTGAATTGGTCATGGAAAATTTCACGAAAAGGATATGGTGCTGCAAGCGTAGCCGTGGCGGCCATTTGGCTGATATCGTTTTCAAATGTTAATAGCATGATTTCTCTTAAAAAATACTCGTTTTTTTAATATAAAAATGAAACCTCATATTGGAAACCCCTTTACAATATCATCCGCGTTCGAATCGACAGGCAGAGAAAATAGTCAAAGCAACGAAGAACTTCCTTAAGAAAGGGAGTTCAAAAAATATTGCAAAAACTATACTCGAAGTTCCTTCATCATAATCACGAACTACCTTCGACAGCTATTGGTAGATTCACTAGCCGAACTACTTTTTAATCATCGTTTTTAGTTTATAAAACTTAGTTTATCTTTCGAGTTTATAAAACAAAACTTTTAGTCGAGCCACCACTAGGGCTGTCAGACGGCTCGTAATAGATTCCTGTATGTATCAAAAAAGAGTCCAACTAGCACTATCGGCTGTCGTTTAAATTAAATTGTCGTTAACATCCCACCTGAATATTATAAGTTGGAATTTTCAACGGGTCATAATGAAATCTGTGTGAGATTAAGCTTTTGAATGACGTACCAAGATTCAATTAGTTATGCGCAAAAAGTAATTTTGTTAAATGGCTCAATCTATTATTAGAAGTCTAATAAAAACACGATTATCTAACTACTTCGAATTACTTTGTTCATTTAATCACAACTAGTCACGATTCTTACATAATTAATATTCGCAACAAAATCATAAACATGTTATGAGAACTAAATCTAAAATTATTTGAAAGTGCTCAAGGTAAACCAGATAATACCACTGTTAGACGCTAGCGAAATTAATCAGCCCCAATAAAATTATGAACAATTTTTCATGTATCGGAAATGTTGCAATGATGCATTTGACTCAGTAAGGCACTTTTGAATGCAGTTTTACTTTTAGAAAGGTAAATTAATTCCCATAAATTATGTCTTAGTATTCAAATACTAGGAAGTTACATAAACCTAAAAAGGTAAAAATCCCCTCCCCAAGTATACCAGGTAAATAAAATAAATTTTAATAACTCTCGATGTGATAATGAAACGAATACAAAGCCAAGAAATTTATCGATCGAATAATAAATTGTAAGCCATAAATCGCGGCATTTATCAGTGACTATACGAATTCATCACTTTAAAACTTGCACTATCAATACTACAATTCGATAGAAGAGTCGCTAATGATTAGATAACCGGATCGAATCGTAAAACATAAATCATGTAACGTAAAATATTTAAATTGGTGAAATGCATACTGGATTTGGTAGGGCGCCGCATGTGCGTTCAATAAAATGAAATTTAAAGCAGATAAGCACACATCTATATGCAAAGTCGTCTACCTATGAATACAATTAATGCGTGCTACATTAATAAGAGAAATTTATTTGGACTCGTCTACTGAACCTTTTCGATGTTTTCATGCAAACTTCTGGTCGTCCAATTGCGTCGCATCACAAAAGGTGAAATTTTTTTATTACAATTCAACTCGAATCAAATTCTCAAATAGCCCCCCTCGATAAATTTTATCAGAACTAACTTGCCGTCTTCAAAAACGACAATTTATAGGTATACATCAATTCTAATCTATTTGATTGCAAATATTGGCGAAATATACTGCAGACACTTCACATATTGTAAAACGTGATTTTGATAAAATGTAAATGTGGAAAACCAAAATGGCGCGCAATCAAATATTTTGTATTTTTTATACTTTTGTGTAGGTTTCAGAGGTTGCTTACTGCACACTTAGGCCAATTTTTAGGCCCATTGTGATACCACTCATTCACTCCACATCATTAACCCACCTACTTCACCTACTCACACAACTACAGTATACCACCCGCACATTGCAAGCTCCATGTCAACCTGTACATTGACATGGAAGGTGGGTCGGCGCGTGACACGGAATTCTGCACTCCATCAGAGGGTCTTAGTTGTATTTATTAGCATCACCGATCGTAATCGATGATGAAAATTCGATTTGCATCTAGCTTCTGATGGGATTCGAACCCAGCACCTCCCGGTCCAAGTGCCGAAGCTTTAACCACTGCACCACTTTTGTGTAAATTATATGAATTGTTTTTTGGTTGGCTGACCTTGGCTTGAATTTTTTACTCGTCATGAACCATGGAGCAATTGTGTCCGGATCACATAGAATTGGTCGAAAAATTCAGTACTCCAGGATTTACGATTTACTATAATTTGGAATAAGTGGAGGACTTGCTTGGCCAAGAGTACCAAAGTTTCATAACGTGGGCCCATTACACAACATGTTGCAATTGGTTATGAGCCTAAATGAATAGCCGCTGATGCAAAAACTTGTAATAAACCAGAACTGAAAATTTTTCTCATTACATCAAAGATTTTCCTGTTTCACTAAGCGAATGAATTATCCAACCCAAATAGTCAAAGCTATAAATTTTGTTGGCCTAAGGAGTGCTTGTTGGCATGTCATTTAGACTAAGACGCCGCGACTAGCCAAGGTTAGCGAATTTCACTATGCGACGTGGTATTTTTGTTGGAGAAATCCAGGGCAACGCTCGACATCGGAGCTAAAGAAAAAGCTAGCGCGAATGAGGAAAAGGCGAACGCAAGTGACGAGAGCGCAGATGATGGAGTCGCAGACGATTTCATCATGCCAGAACAACGTGAACAGCGTGGCGCGATATGCGATCTTGATAACAGAAATGTTGTCAATCGACGATTGCGCGATCGGAGCACCATCACGACAGCGAAGTGTCTAACATTTTTTGCATCGACACAACACAGAGCCGAGGACATACGAGCAGACGATACAATCAAGTGATCGCAAACAGTGGGAGCGTGCAATGGACGAAGAGTACGATTCACTCATTAAAAATCGCACATGGAGTTTGGTTAAGGCACCAACTAACCAAAGAGTAATCGACAATCGGTGGGTGTACAAGATTAATAAGAATCCGGACGGAAGCATTGATCGCTTCACGCAAAAATATGGTATCGATTATCAAGAAACCTTCAGTCCAGTGGTAAAGTTTACATCGATCAGAGCGAGCCTGCGACATTAGCGCGAAGTGAATGAGGTTGAAGCAATTCGACGTCAAAACGGCATTTCTAAATGGAGATTTGATATGACGATGGAAGCGAAAATGTGTGCAAACTATCCAAAAGCTTTGTATCGGAACAAAAGATTCACTGTTTTTGTCAACAATTTTGGATTCAGAGCGAGTGAATCGGATCCGTGTGTTTTCGTCTGCGGTGGGAAAAATGGTATGTTAATCCTTGCAATTTATGCGATGACAGTTTGATTGTAGCGAAGAGGCAGGAAGACATTACGCTGGTCATCGAACATTTGAAAAAGGACTTCGAGATCAAGGTTATCGAGTTGAATTGTTTTCTGGGACTTGAAATTGATCGGCGATCGGACTGATCGATTCACGTAAATCAACAAGGCTAGGCAAGAAAAGTCATCGATCGTTTCAACATGACGGATTGCAATGTAGTGTCTACTCCATTAGACAATTCGCAAAATGTGGGAGATTTTGAGGCCAACGAGGAAGTGGATTTTGCATATCGAGAAGCAGTTTGAAGTCTGATATATTTGGCCATCAGCAGCAGGCCAGATATCAGCTTCGCAGTTGGAAGTGTCAGTCTATACATTATGACTGTACATTCGAGGCTCTATGGACATGGGAATTCGCTTCGAAGGCAAAAACGATCTGAATTTCTGCGAATACAGCGATGCGGAGGCGGCGCGCCGACGACAAACAAACGCGGCGATCGACGTCGGGCTACGTTTTTATGTTTGGAGGTAGCGTTATCAGCTGGGGATCGGAACACCAGAAATCATTTTCGAACTGAAGTATGCGTGCAAACAGATGAGAAGATAGCGGACATCATGACCAAAGGACCAAAATTTTTCTGTAAATTGATGAGTGTCATGCCAAAGAATTTACGTAGTTTATATTTTTCTAGTAAATGTTGGCATCGACTTGGAACAATAAGTGGAAATATTGAATTTAGTACTTCGCTTTTGCTTGAGTATTCTGTTCAAGTCGATACTCACACACATACACAGACCTTTTGGCTCGGCTGTGTGTTCCAACTGTCAGAGCCACTTCACAATTAAATTCATTCTAAGTAGGACATGCAAATTCGTTCTCAAAAATAGTTCGAGTGTTTTTATTTTTTTCACAGCGGAAATATATCTCAATAGAAAGCCGAAGAGTTGTAGACTCAGACTGCGAGCAAGTGGCTGGCGTTAATATCATAAAAAAGAAATTTGGAAATTGGCGCCCTAATAATGTGAATACGAAACAAAACGAAAATTCAACGATAAATAAAGATTGCTCGAAATGTGGAAATGTGGAAAAATGCATCAGATCGGGAAGTGTCCTGGCAAATTAGTTTGGATAAGAATAGCTCAGATTTATGTTGATGCGCACCTTTTGGCAGATATTAATTTAAACGGATATCTTTTGGGGTGTCAGTTGCACCGGAAGTGGTTCAAAAAACCGTTAGTAGAATTGTTGGAGTGTAAGACAATGTTGAGGTATATTTCGATGATTTCATAGCAGGTGATTCAATTGCGACATGCTTCAATACAAAACAAACAGCGTTCGGTTTATGAGACAGGTAATTTTTGAAGCAGGCATTATATCCGATCCCAACCATATTAGAGCAATTAAAGAAATTGAAACTCCAAAAGATAAAAAGCGAGTTGATAAGAAATTTGGGGATTTTCAAATTTTTGAGTAAATTTATGGAGAACTTACTAAAGACAACGTGCCTTTCATATGGGGTAATCAAAAAATTGAAATTTGTAGTGAACCGGTGTTAAAGTATTTTGCTTAATGGAAAATAACCATCTAATTGCATATGCTTCGCATGCATTAAGTTGCACGGAACAGAAATATGACCAGATAGAGAAGGAACTCTTAGCTGTTCTATTTGCAACGGACAAATTTTATCAATTTTTGTAAGGACATCGTTTCATAATTCAGTCGGATCACAAGCCTTTGGTTTCAATTTCAAAAAAGGATGTCAGTAACGTTTCTATGAGGTTGCAACAGATGTTACTTATAACGAAGATATTTGAGTTTGAAATTGTTTATGTTCGTGGAAAAGATATGCATGTTGTTGATGCACTATCACGATCGTTCATTAAGGATAACGTAGAAGACGATCCGGAGTTGCAGTTCGTGGTTCATTCTCTGTCGACAAGCATATCAATGACTCCTTTGATAAGGACGCAATCTAAGGAAGAAACCCAAAATGGAATCAGCAAGGTTCTGAATTAAACCAATATTTTAAGAATAGTTAATCGTGTTCTTAAACAAAAAATTAATTCTTTCAGAAGCGATGAAGATTGATATGCTTAAATGTGTACATTTAAGCACGTGTACACTTGGGAATGGAAAAACCTCGTGAGCTTATATATTGGTTTATATATAGGTTTTATTCAACAGAACAGAATTGCAAAGAACCATTGCACCCATATCAAATAGCGAAAAGACCGTGAGAAAAAGTTTGTTCTGACATATTTGAATTATAAAGGGTTTTCCAATAGGAATGATATGATTTTTAAGTGACGTTTCGGTCATTTGTAATATGTCATGATCTGTCATTTTTTATTTCATTGTATTCACTAATGTTTATAATTTCATCATGGTGAGATATACGCAAGAACAACGTTTACAAATTATTTAGTTTTATTATCAAAATAATCGTTCTCCAATTGCAACTTTTCGTGCACTTTTGCCATTTTATAGTCGTAACAGTCGTCCAAGTGTGCTCGCTATTCGTCGAATTGTTGAAAATTTTCAGCGTACATTTTCTTTACATAATGTTGAAGTGCCAATAAGACAAAGATTCGCTCGAAGTAATGCAAATATTGCTGCCGTTCAGGCAAGTGTTGCTGAAGACCGCAATTTGTCGATTCCAAGACGTTCTCAAGAATTGGGACTGTCTCGAACCACAACCCGGCGGGCTTTGAGAAAGGATTTGGGTTTGCATCCGTATACAATTGTTCTCACTCAAGAACTGAAGCCATTGGACCACCGTAAACGTCGTGAATTTGCTGATTTTGCCTTGGAACAACTTGAAAACGATAACGATTTTTTTAAGAAAATCATCTTCTCCGATGAGGCTCACTTTCAAGTAAGTTGTGCGGTAAATAAACAAAACTGTCGATTCTGGTGCGAAGAAACTCCACAAATTATTCATAAAAAACCATTACATTCACCTAAATTGACAGTTTGGTGTGGTTTCTGGTCTGGTGAAATCATCGGTCCGTATTTTTTTAGAAATGAAGCTGGTAACACGGTTACTGTCAATGGAGACCGGTATAGATCGATGATAACCAACTTTTAATGGCCGAAATTGGAAGAAGTTGATCTTGACAACATTTGCCAATTGGATTGAATTAGCTCAACTAAAAACGAAAACGGCTCTAGAAGTCATAAACGTTTTCAAGGTAGTTTTTTCTAGATTTGGAATTCCTGATAAAATTACGTTTGATAACAATCCTTTTAGCGGCTTCTTATTTAAGAATTTTTGCAAAGAATATGGGATTGAGTATAGTCCGCCGAGTCCACTTTATGCTAAAAGTAAGGCTGTTAGTATTTGCAAACAAATTCAAGAGATGAAATAACATTGGGTTTAATGGAGTATAGAAACACTCCATTGAAATTTTTAGAGTTCTCCCCGTCAAAATTGTTGATGTCACGTAAATTGAGGACAAAAATTCCATGTTTCACTGAAAAATTACAACCAAAAGTAATAAATTCAAATCTCATTCAGACTAAACTAAATTGTGGACAAAATCAACAGGTTAAATATTATAATAGAAACTCCAGGCCTCTGCCGGCATTGTTCGGCATCTTGTTAAGCAAAGGTCGAGTCTGGGTTCCAGCTAAGGTGATTAAAGGATGAAAAGGGAGGTACGTTCAGAAGAAACAGAATATTTTTAAGGAAGACATTGATAACATTCAATGAAAATGTAGAATTGATAGATCATTATGATTCTGTTGCTGAATATTTAATGAGAATGTGGAGATGGGCAAATTGATATAGTCAGTAATGTTGAAAATAGTTTAAGAAGTATTGGTACTACTATATAGATAATAACAATTGAAATGAAAATAATTAAGATTTAAATTTAAACGAAGTGCAGATTGAACAAGTCAATTTGAATGAAAACTAGGACTTAGATTTAAGTAACGAAAATAAAAAACTGATCCGCTTGAAATTAATAAAAAATTATGTATGTGAAGTTGGCCCAAATGTGAGCCCAAAAAAACGCGCTGGCAACACGAGAACTATAATTTCTGTCACGTATGAACTGTCAGCCCCAAAAAAGCGTATATCACACGACATTCTAATGATGGCAGTCCAAAAACAAGTTTGTTTTTCATTATAGATTTTTGAAGTATATGAAGTTGGCCCAAATTCTAACCCAAAAAAATCTATGGCAATACTAAAATATACAGAATTTGACTATAGGCAAGTGTCAGCCCAAAAATGTTTAAAAATACTCTATTTTATATATACCATCTGTCAACGAAAGAAAAAACCGCCATGTTTTAATGTCAGCGCAAAAAAAAGCTGTCGTGATACTATCATTAAAGAAAAATATTACTGTCAACCCAAAAAAGTAAAATAAAACGAAATATGTTGTAGTTGATTATAATTCTGTATCGGATTAATTCGAGTATGGCCGGCCCTTGAATATGGATAGTTTTTAAATTAAAGGATACATCAGTGCATTATACGGCATAAACATTTATTGGGGAATCGGAGGACTAACATATTTCGTTGGATGGTACTATCATCGGAATAATGACTATGGAGAGCCGTTGTCCCCGATTCTCTAATAAATGTTTATGTCGTATAATGCTCTGACACTTTAACATAAATTCTAATTATAGTCAAAAGTTAAGTCTCAAAATAAACTGATTCGGATCTAAAATGTATTATTTATGTCGTTAATCTTTCATTTTTGATTGGAGAGAAGTGTTTTATCTATCATGCGGGTTTATATATAGTTTTGCGACAGATTTATTTTTGGGCTGAGATTAAAATATGGCTCTTATATTTTATAGTACCTTAGTATGTAATAATATTTTTGGGGTTAGAATTTTTGGCCCAATACATAAGGAACCACAACAATTTTTTAAAAGATTTAATCTTTTTTTTAAATAGTGTAACATTATTGCAAGTTTGTATCTTAATATTTTCTATCACGATAGTTTCATTTTTTCACGACACTTGCAATAGTGTTGCCAGCTTTTAAAACCGTAATTTTTGGGCTAGAACTTTGGGCCAACTTCATATAGTAAAACACCATCTTATCTAAAAGATTACAAAATAGATTTAAGTAAAAAATAAAAGTAAAAATTTAAAAAAGGAAGCAACGTAATATAAACGAACACACTCATAAATATATAATTTAGTTCAAAGGTGATACACCCCTGTTGAAAGAGAGTAGATTTATAGCCACACTTAAGTAATAAGTACCACATGTAAAACTTACATTATGGAAAATAATTTACAAAAAATTGTTTTTTTCATGGTGCAGATAACACCTTGAATATGCTGTATAAGATAGCGGAAATTTCTCAGCGGAAAATAAGAGATTTCGCTACTCGCCGCAAGCGGCAGCACAATCACGAAAGAGAATTTATTTTGTTATATAATTACCAGTGGAAATTTTTTATTCATTTTGTATCTCTTTTTCACTAAATAAAACATCCCAGCGGAATAAAATATTAAAAGTGATCCTTAAAATGACAAATTGATTGATATCCGAAATAAAGGAACTCGGTAAATGAAACCTTGAAATTTAACAATATTCCGTCTTCTCGCCATTCTAAAAGAATGACGATGACATTTGGATAATAGTAATGATCAAGGGTCCAAAACTTAGGACAAAATTCTAGGATCTGTTCATTCTGGAATAAACTTGGCCATTTCATAACCTATACTATTGACTATTGGCCAATAGCTCAAAAACTTCTACTAGTAACCAATACTTTCGATTGTTTTTCTAATAGCTTAGGTCATACTGAGACTACGAGGAAAATTTGGGGAAAATTGATGGATTAGAATTTTCACTAAAACTTTTTGATTTTCTGTGGCCAAATAAGTTATTTTCAGTTTTTGGCCAATATCTCAAAAACTTCCACTAGTAACCAATACTATCGATTGTTTTTCTAATAGCTTAGGTCATACTGAGACTACGAGAAAAATTTGGGGAAAATTGATGGATTAGAATTTTCACTAAAACTTTTTGATTTTCTGCGGCCATATAAGTTATTTTCAGTTTTTGGCCAATATCTCAAAAACTTCCACTAGTAACCAATACTTTCGATTGTTTTTCTAATAGCTTAGGTCATACTGAGACTACGAGGAAAATTTGGGAAAAATTGATGGATTAGAATTTTCACTATAACTTTTTGATTTTCTGCGGCCAAACAAGTTATTTCTCCAAATTTTCCTCGTAGTCTCAGTATGACCTAAGCTATTAGAAAAACAATCGAAAGTATTGGTTACTAGTGGAAGTTTTTGAGATATTGGCCAATAGTCAATAGTATAGGTTATGGAATGGCCAAGTTTCGTCCAGAATGAACAGATCCTAGAATTTTGTCTTAAGTTTTGGACCCTTGATCATTACTATTATCCAAATTTCATGATTCTTTTAGAATGGCGTAAAGACGAAATATTGTTAAATTTCAAGATTTCATTTACCGAGTTCCTTTACTTCGGAGATGGACCAATTTTCATTTTAAGGATCACTTTTAATATTTTATTCTGCTGGGATGTTTTATTTAGTGAAAAAAAGATACAAAATGAATAAAAAATTTACGCACAAAATAAATTCTCTTTTGTGATTGTGCTGTCACTTGTGGCGAGTAGTGAAATCTTTTATTTTCCGCTGAGAAATGTCCGCTATCTTATACAGCATTCCTTGAATGGAGATGTAATTTTAGGCAGAGTAATTTTACACATTTGTCAGAAAAAATGTTAACTCAAACTATTAAAATTCTCACCTCACCTATGACTAACCCCACCAATTACTATGTAAATGTGAATAGGTTTGTTACTACACTATGGGTTGGTAGAGATTATTGCAATTAAATATTGTGATCAAAAAATATTTGTATAAAGGCAAACTGATTGAAAATTCTGACTAAACCCGAGATTACAAATAAACTAGCCATAAAAAAAACTTTGTTTTAATTCTTCTTAGCAGATTTGAACTGCATGGTAACGCAAGCTCTATTTGACATTTGCTGGGGTATTGATGCAACTAAAACCGGGTGTTTTATTTCCTCATAGTAAACCACCACTAGAAGCAAAATACCATTCATACGAATTTGAAACAACAACTATTGTTTATGTTTGAGACGTTGCAATATGCTTGGCATTTCCAAGTAGTCTCGACAAAATGTGTGTGTCGGCCACATAAATTGGTAATAGGTTGCGGCACATATTTTATTTAAAACGGAGGATAACCGTAAAATTTTGACCTGGGGATTTGCGGTATTGATGAATATTTGTATGTTGGAATAATCATTCGTTAGCATCCAACGTTAAAGGATTTCAAGATACTGAGTAATAAGCCTGATTGGCCGAAATGACCAAATATATTTAGAGAAAAAATATTTATGTAAGATTTCGTTATATTATAAACCTCTGTAGGCATGAGGTAGTTCTTAAAATCAAACGATACAATTTAAGTAAGGAATGTAAAAAATTCATTAACTGATCGCAGACTTAACGAATTTCACACTATTTTCGTTCCAAAATATATCTAATCACAGAAACAAACAGCCTTATATTAGGTATCAAGATTCAATCAAAGTTCATATAAATTGTCGCCGCGTATCACTTTATATTACAATAAATAGGTATATTTAGCTTTGTATTATATCTTATCGTAAAACACAATATTAACACGCATGGAGTAGATAATTTATAATTGGCTATAATTGAATATCACTCAAGAATTTAACGTCTTATATCAAATTTATTTTGTTTTGTTCTAGAGCGCCTCGCTATAACAAAAATACTTATTATTTAAGGTATTTTCCCACGTCACAACATTTTTATTTTTTTGGTATTTATTTTTAGTGTTTTTTTTTATTTTACTTCCAAGAAATGCACACACAACTCAAATTATAAATCACTTTTATAGAAATCACTACTGTACACTTTTATTTTTGGTTGGTTGACACATCACAACTTAAAAGCTATCTTATAGATTTTATAGGTAAAACAAAAAGGTATTTACCTCTTCCACGGGAAATTCATAACATTCCGCAATTTTTTGATAGAGCTCTCGTACACTGGAAAATCCTGTTATTAATCCGGTAGGACTTCCGTGTGCCAATTGACAATGGAATACCAATTGTGGTTTCGATACGTTCGATTGTGGTTTGGCCGGTTGATCCGTACCGTAATTCACATCGTCGTACGATGGGGCTGTTGGCGTTGTTGGCGTAACCGGTGGTTTCATGTTACTTTTTTGATTATTATTCTCATACTGAAGATTTGTATTTACTTTTTTCGGTCTAAACAACGGCATCTTGAATATTTTTTTATATTTCTTCTCTATTTCTTTTCTTAACAATTTCTTATTTTCTTTTACTTCTTTTACCACATAAAAAAAACTATTCAAATTATAGTAGAAACACAAAATAACTTTAAAAAATCACTACAAATATACAAAAACAACAACAAGATATAACTGATCCACTTTTCTTCTTATTTTTTTACAACCAATAATGTCTATATTGGGCTGGTGGTGCACTAAACATATTCTTAATACTCAAGACGAGCACTAAACATTTTTTTTTTAATTTACTGAAATCGCACAATTTTCTACCTATTTTCTTATCATTTCAATAAAGATAACAACAAGTACGAGATGATAAGAAACACAAAAAAAATTGTTTCTAAACAACTTTTTATTTCCTTTCATCAGCGCGATTAGATAAATACACACGATTCAATTTTAATTTCATAATTAAATATCGATATAATTTTTTAATGGTCTCATATACAAAAACTTCGAGAATTCATAGCCGCGGTAATTCAAAAAAAAAATTCACTTCACGCACACAGTACACTGTGTCAATTGTCCGTATTCAACTAATCGGGTTAAAATCATTCGCGTATTTTAACATTTTTCTCTTGAACGGTGCCGATAAAATTGTACGTATGCATACACTGCGCTACGCTACACTACATAAATCCGCACTCTCTGCGGTACATAGCAATTTAAATTCAACGATACACACAAACTGACGAACACACTCATAAATTGTACGTACGATACAGTTGAAGTACAACAACTGTTTATATCAGGGGGAAAATTTGTAGGTTTTGCAAGTACGCAAGTAATTCATTTCTGTATTACAAAATATAATATCCACCAATTTGTGTGGCTACATTACATTACACACATAAAATACAAAATTAGCCAAATCGTAACAAAAACGCTGCATTGTTGTTGTTGCCAATTTCAATGGAATGGTATAAAGGTGAACATTTCATAACATTATCGTGACCGTCCGCGTAATATGAGCAGACGATTCTTTTGTGTTTTGTGATTGATTGATTGGACTGTGTAGGGCCAAGTACTGGACAAGTGTCCCGGATAACGCCGGGCTAGGGATTGCAAATTTGGACGAAAATAAAAAAAACGGAATCCGAAATTCGCATTTAAGCATATTCGGAATTCGGTCGAATTTCGAAATATTTTTAAAATGTGGGCAAAAAATAGTAAGACTTTGTTCATAATTTAAAAATTCTTTATTTATTTCTCCAAATCTATTTCATCCCCCTCAAAGTATTCCCCCCCTCCCCCGGCCTCAATACACTTGTGCCAACGTTTTTTCCAATCCTCGAAACAGTTGTTAAAGTCAATTTCCGGAATAGCCTCCAATGCGCGTAGCGATTCACGTTTAATGTCTTCAATTGACTTAAAACGGTTCCCCTGGAGCGGTCGTTTGAGTCTGCTGAAAAGTCAGAAGTCACACGGAGCTAAATCAGGTGAATACGGTGGTTACGGAATGAAATGGGTGGAATTTTTGGCGAAAAAATCACGTAAAACCAATGCAGTATGAGAAGGTGCATTATCATGGTGCAAAAACCAAGAGTTGTCGACCCATAATTTTCGATTGATCGTCTATTTCCGGGTCGTAAGCCTAGATCCAAGACTCATCGCCAGTTATAATACGTTTCATGACATCCTGGTAGTCGGAAAGCATTGTTTCACAGACGTCAACGCGACGCTGTTTTTCCAAAAAATTTAGTGATTTTGATGCCAGTGAGGTCCCTGACTGTCAATCGTCGATTCTCGAGCACCAATTCCTTGATTTTATTAACGTGTTGATCATCAGTTTATTTTGATGGCCGTCCTAGACGTGGTTCGTCGTCAACACGTTCTCGAGCCTCTTTGAACAATTTGTACCAATCAAAAATACTTGCTCACATACAATTATCACCGAAGGCCTTTTGCAACATTCTGAACGTTTCGGCACCACAAAACTGATTCCGCACACAAAATTTAATGGAACTTCTTTGTTGACTAATTTCACTCATTGTAAAAATCGCCGAATGCACTTTTTGTACTTCAGAAAGACAAACGTATACTAAACACTAATGATTATTTTGATGTAATATTTGGCAAAGATGTCACTGACAGTCATACAAACTTAGAAAAAATATATTTCGACGAATGGTTTTCCGCGCGAAATTTAAATTAAAAAGTCTTACTACTTTTTGCGCACAGTAGTATAAAAAATATTAAATTATTGTTTTGTTTGACTAAAATATGCTTTGAGGAAACAGAGATCACTTAAAGCTATACATCACCTAGTCTCGATCGAACTTTTGTACAAAAGTTACCAGCAACTGAGAACGCTCGCTCGGACTCTACGCTCGTTGGTGGAATCGAAATCAAAAATGAGTATACGGACTCTAAAATATTTCCTCGCCCACCGTTCGCTTCAAATATGTTCGACGACAAATTCGAATGAATTTTGTTTCTGGGACTGCGCATTGTGATTCTTTTGTTCTTTCAAAATTACTTCGTCCAGATCGTCAGATTCTGACGAATTTTCCATATTTGTTTTGAGTATCAATCTTTGTGCAAAGCTTTCAATAACTTTGGCTATTATATTTTTCAATGGTCCGATGAAAGATGCATGAATCTCACTTATTCCACCATTGTGTAAATACTGAAGAGTACCAGATATATTTGTGTGTCTTTGGCTTATTCGTTCTTCTAAAGCGTGTTTCAATTTTAGTGAGAGTTCATCAGATCCAAAGTTCTCAAGCATAAAAGTCAGTGTCGCATCAGCAGAAAGAAGATTTGCACCCTCTCGACAGAGGGCGTCAACAGTAAGCTTCACTGGGAGAAGTGCAGAAATAATGTTATTAATCGACAAAATTTCAATATCTGTAATAACAATATCAGATGCGATGTCAATCAAAGCTTTTCTAACACAATTTTTTAGTTGGTTAAATCTTTCAAGCATTTGGACTAGGCTATTCCATCTAGTTCTAGTGTCCATAATAAGTTTCAATTCTTTTGCAAATTCTGGTTTCGCATACATTTTTCTCAAAAAACGGAATTTCTTTTCAATCAAACGAACTTTTCCGATGATCAAATTAAATCCAAATTCTTCAGTCTCCACAACATGCTCTAATTCAGCTTCATTATCAATTTGATCAATCAAGCCAATGCCCTCATCGGCTACGTATTCCTCCTACTCTGGTTCCCCGTTGTTACTCCCTGGTTCTTCTACACGAACATTTTCTGTATTTATATGCTCCAATTCAGTGGTATTCGGTGTATTACGGAGAATATTAATTACAGAATCGCGTGTGCGAAGCACAACTGCTGATTACATGGTAAAAGGCGTCCAACTTTTTGCATAACTACTGCTCCATCAGTTGTTATGGACGTAATATCTTTACCGAAATTTAGATTGTTGTTTTGCAATGTGGTTTCAACGCGAACTAGTCCTTTTTCCTTGGAATGTACATTTAAATTCAAATAGCATCGGTTTCTTGATGATGTCCATTCATCTAAAGTTAAGCAAAACCGTGTTCCATTTTCTTTTGCAATAATAAAATCCTGCAACATTTTAGAACGCATCTAAAAGTGTCGAGTTTTGTGATTTTGGTAACACATAATCTCGAGCGCCTCTAGCCAAAATGCAATTTCTCAAATCAATAGACGTACAAAAAACTTTGAATGGCATATTATAAAAGGCACATAATCTTGATACGATTGCAGAACGCGATTCATCTCTTTTGTTAACCAAATAATGTGCAATCGTCATTTCTGATGAGCTGCTTGTGTATTGTTCTTAAATACGTGTACTGAAGAGTTGTCTTCGACCCATTGGTTTTTACTATCTCATTACATATTTTACATTTTGCTGTTAGTTTTTTTGATCCTCTCAAAACATTAAACCAAACAGAACTTTGATTTTTACACTGCTTTATGTACTCAGAATAAATTTCGTTGTCTTCCTTTTTTGAAGACATTTTCGTTGGAACAAATACGCACCGCACTCGAAGAATCAAATCTCAATACTGTTTGTTTCAACAAATCGTAAAATACAAGGCACAAAGGCAAAAAAAAACTTTTTGTTAAACTGTATGCTACATTTATTACATAGTATTAGTATAACTGCTGAATAACTGTAAAAATAATAACGAAAACACATTAAGAACACCAAAAAATAAAAATTAATAATTCGGAATTCGCTATGAATATTTCGGAATTCGAAATTATATTTATAAGAAATTATAATTCTCGAATTCCGAAATTCGAAAATGCAATCCCTACGCCCGGCCTATTATCCTACAGCCTTTTTACATATACGAGGATGAAAGATTAAGAAAGGTGTTTTTATAGGATGGACCGACCCGGTTTTAGACACCTAGCGATTGTACGGCACAAGTCAACAAAATTCTAATCTGCTAGAAGAAAGAAGACAGTTTAAGAGTTACTGACGGTATTGATTTTCATTAATTGCTTCTTTAATCAGCAACTACTAGGTATACTACTATGTATAAACTACTAGGTATAAAACATAAATAAAAACAAAAAATTAAAAAAATTTAGTTCATATGAATCTGTAGATTTCCTGAGTTTTATGTAATTCTAAATTAATACTGTTACCATCTCGCCTATTCGGTTGATGGGCAATTAATTCGGCATTACGAGACATTTGTTGCGTTCCATTTTCGCTAGCAAAGTACTCACAAGTACTTCCCACTGCTTTCAACTGCTATCGCTCTTGTATATCGATAGCTTGCTGGTAGTAGTTACGCCAAAAATGTCCGCTAGGTTAATATGGTACTAAAACCGTTCAAGAGGTGGCTTCGTTAGTTTTGAGGTTATGTGAAATGTCAAAAGTTCTTAAAGTTTTTAATAAATATTGCAAGAAAACCAAAAATTAAATTAAAAATGCTGGAAAATATGCAAGTAAGTTGACAAAAACAATTGAATTTTATATAATACTCGTAACATTTAACTTATTAAAATTAATCTCTTAATAGATAATAAATGCATTATCATTTGATAGTAGCAGCAGTGATGGGATTTTATTAGTTTTTTCCGTCTTCCTCAGAACAAACGTACAGGACTACGAAGTAATTATTGGAAACTACACAGACGCCGAATTTCAGAAGCATTTTGGTTTGAAAAGAAGTATAGTCGCTGAAGTAATATGTAAATAATTAAACAAACAAATATGGCAATCTAAGGAAATTTATATCACTTTGTGGGATATGGCCTACACTAAAAGCTCAGTATTTCGTGTTTTGCATAGTACCCGATACATTAAATGACCAACAGAGCAAGGCACGCGAGCTAATAAACTCAAATTTTTAAGAATGAAAGGATTTCCACGGGTTGTAGGAGCCATAGACGGTTGGCCACATTCAGATTAATCATCTAAAGGAAAACAAAGAGGCATTATACATCCGAAAAAAATATTACAACATCTTGTTACAAGACATCGTCGATGCTGACAAAAAATGTATCGACATTCATTGCGGCGAGCCGGGGTCAATGCATGATGCTAGAATGTATCGGTGTTCACATTTGTTCCACACTAACTTTAATCGTAGTTTGATGGCGCATGACGGTATTCTGTTAGGTGATTCAGCTTACCCGGGCAGTGACTATTTAGTTACCCAATTTAAAGATTTTGAAAATCTGAGCGAGAAAAAAAATAAATTCAACTATTTGCATTCAGCCACTAGAATCGTAGTAGAAAATGCATTTGGTCTTTTAAAAAGCCGCTTTAGATGATTACGGTTTTTTGCAAACTTACTAAAACATTTAAAGTCTCTAAATCTGTTAAAATTGTTTCCCAAAACAATTTTGTTTTGCTACACTTCCACTACTTTCTATGACCAGTTTCTTATTGGTTTCCCATTTTCTCTATTCTATCTATTTTAATCTCTATCTCTATTCTAATTACAGTGTGCATTTAGAAAATAAAGTATTTAATAAAATTTGTTATAGCTTACCAATTTTATTGCGGATATATGTAATACTAAGGCTGCGTGCCAAATTTAAGATAAAAGTCAATTTTAAGTAAATTTTTCGGTGAATTCAATTATTTCAGGCAAACTGATCGAAAAATTTGTCCTAAAACCGGTTTTTACCGTAGTAAACGATTTACCTTAAGTTTGGCACGCAGCCTAAATTATAAAAAAATTGTTGGTTAAGTTTTGCTTTGACTTTTGTTTTTTGCGTTCCATTTATGACCTACTTTTTAGTACTTGTGAGTACTTTGCTAGCGAAAATGGAACGCAGCAATTTATATAGAACTTTACTAGTGACATCTGTGGTTTAGTAGTATCACTTAAGGAAATATATAACAGTGGTGTTGTACAGCGGATTACAGTAGCCTAGAACATAACCTTTAGAATAAATCTAGGCGAACCTAGAGTATTCGATCGGTGTATAAATACGAGTTTTTTTATTTTAAGGAATCCTTATTACTGAATAATATTACAGTTAATCTCATTGGATAATCAAAATGTTTTACTACTTTAGTAGTCTATTCTTGTGGAATGAAACCTAACGGTTCATCTCAGCTCTGCCAGTCCTTTGATTTCAGCGACTCAGGGAACCGCTAATTCTAAAGGTTTTATTCTCTTTAGGACGCTTCGGTCCGTTGGTGCGATCCAGTAGGTTCCGCAACTCCTCGTCGTCATGCTGCTGCAGTCGCAGTACATAACTCCTTGCAAATTTTTATATTTCATCACTGGTGTATTTCATGTTTAAGTCTCGATGAAAATTTTCATTTCTAATGTATTAAGAAGCATTCACAATGTGACGTAGTACTTTGTTTCAAAATGTTTGTATGATCTTAACTGTAGTTTCCTTTGCGCAGCCTCAAAGCTGAATACCATACGTCCAGATAGGTTTTAGGGTTTGTTTATATAACAGCAATTTGGTGTGCGTTGTCCGTTCGGAGTTTCTTCCAATAAGCCAGTGCATTTTTTCTGAATGACAGAATGATGATTAACATGTGCCTTCCACCTGAGCTTAGAGTCTAGCGTCATGCCGAGCTACTTAGCGTTATCAGAATATGGAATTTGTTGCGAATTCAGTCTAATAGGAATATATTCTAATTTTCTCTATGTAAAGTTGATATGTGTTGATTTCGATTTATTTAGAGATATTCTCCATTTTTTGTTTAGTTATTCACTATATTAATAGCATTTTGTAGTGATCATAACAGCTATGTCATCAACAAACGTTCCTATTCTAGCTTCTACTATGTTTGGTAAATCATTTGTACACAGGAGGTATAATACAGGAGCCAGAACACTTCCTTGTGGAATCCTAGGCAATATTTTCTTTAGTTTTGAGTATTCCCGTTCTTGTCTCACACAGAAGTAACGTTCATTAATGTAAGACTTTAGCAATTCAAAATATTGTTTTGATAATTCTCGTTGGAGTTTAAATTCCAGACGTTGGTACCAAACCTTATCAAATGCCTGGACTACGGCTAAGAATATTGCTGAACATACTTTTTGTTTTTCCAGCGCCTCTTTAATTGCATCCGTGATCCTATGTACCTGTTCTATCGTTGAGTGCCTTTCTCGGGCACCCAAAATGATGTGCTGGTATAAGGTTTCTGCTCTCTATATTTGGCTTTAGTTTCTTGAGAAACATTTTTTCGAAAATCTTTCGATACGATGGTTTGTCGTTTAGCGCTTTATTAGGCTTTCGAATCATTATGATTTCTACTACTTTCCACTGCCTCGGAACATAACTTAGTCTAAAGATAGCATTGATTATGTGCTGTAGTTTTCTTAGTGCTTTTTAGGGCTTTTATTATTTGCCCCGTTATCAAGTCGTATGCAGGGGCTTTTTTATCTTTGAGGTTTTTACTTCTTGTTTGATATCTTTCAGAGTAACTGGTAGCGCAGCGGTAACTGGTAGCGGTCATACCTCGTCTATTTTGCTTATAGGTGCTAAATATTCATTATCCGCTTGTCAAGTTGGTGGTTTGAAGAAATTTTCTAGGTGTTCGGCAAACAGATCAGCTTTTTGCTATTCGCTGCGGCCCCAGGTTGCATCAACCATTTTTATGGGTGGCACTGCATTTTAGGCATTTTTAAACCTTTGGTGGCTTTCCACAAGGAATATTCCGTGCCAGGTATACCTGTCAAGTTACATTTGAAGCTAGCCACTGAGTCATTCTTATTCTCCTTTATAAGTAGTTTAGGTTTGTTCCACAAGTTGTTAAGGATTGTTTTGTCTTCAGGAGCTTTAGTTCTCTGCCAAGTCTTACGAGCTCTTCTTTTTTCGTTAACCAGCTCTCTCACGTCAACTGGATTATATACTATCCAGTACTTCAGGAGTACTTTCCCAGGCCACTTTTTGTACACTTTCAATGACGCTTTCCAGTTCTTCTTCTATCTTGTAAGCGTTCGTGATCTGGATCTGTAGATTGATGCTTTTCGACTAGCTGCATTGATAGCAAAAGGCGTCAACGTGCCAATATGCCAAAACAACATTCCCACATCTACCACAACTTGACTTTGAAGGGACCTGTCAAGTTTAGAACTGAAGGTAAAGATGAAAAAGGTACAACTAGCCAATTAAGCGGCTCAAGTCTATGAGAAAACATAAGCCAATAAAAATCATTTAAGCGAACAAAAAGTTTCATCTTCACTTAAAATTTTCCAAATGGTCAACTAATACAAAAGAATTAGGCTCAGGTGATGAGACAGCTAGCGGAACTAAGGACCCACAACAGTCTCGTTACAAACAAAATTTCAATAAAGTCACTTCATCATGAATGAGGTAGCGGAGCATCTGAGGTAATTTAATCTAGAATAATAGAAATGTAAAGCCAAACAAGTTAACATACAAGTTCTTCCACAAGTTGATTCAAGTCAGGACTCCAATTTTCTTCGTCAGAATCATAATATTAAGTCAAGCGAAGAAAAGTCGACTTTTTAACAGGACCAAGCGAACAGACTATTGGACGGCCTACAGCACTTCTTTCACTAAATAGCATAGCGCGCTAAGAAGAAACGAAAGAAATAACTGGAAAGATTTTCAGTGAAAGCCTTAACATGAACCGATTGTTTATTCAATCAGAAGCCTGCAGGCGCTTAATTATCCTGGGGTCTGCATGATCAGCTAACGCTTGGAGTACGTTGCAAGAAGTTGGAGAGCCGTACGAGTAGTTTTCATGCATAAAGTGGTGAACCAACTCCTCGAGTATATCACATCATACGTAAATTATCAAAGAATCATTTCTCAGTAAAGTAATGTTGTTGAGCGCCTTTATTGAGATAAAAGGCGCTATTGAAAACTCCAACTTCGAAGTAATTCACTCATCTATCCCAGAGTATACTATTGATATGTTCAGCAACAAGAGGATTCTCACCTCATTCGGTGATAAAACCGCAATCGCAGCAAATAAATACTGTCCCCAAGAAGAAATCCGGCTACCTATTTTTTAGCTACTAGAAAAAGTTTAGTTACCCACCAGCAGGAAATTACCCTCATTTCGAGTATTAGCTGTGTTGATGACCTAGTCCTGGTAATTTAGAGCAATTTTGAGAGTATAAGCAGAGTAATAGCAGAGCGCATGCAACGTGCCCTTAGGTTAGAAAGGATTGGTGCCGGAAGGTTAAACTCAGTGCCGATCCAGAGAAATGGGTGTTATATCAGATCTTGTATAACACCATAGAGCTTCCTTCACCTGTCGGTGAATGTTTGGTCAAATGTCGAATATCAATCATCAAACAACATGAAGGCTATATGAACAAGTCCTATGATTTATACTTACATATCACAGGCATGGACAGTTCTAGGTCACCAAACTAAAAATATTAATTCAAATAAATGCAAACGGACCAAGACACAAAGACATTTCTCTGTCAACATTCTTAAAAGAAAACAACTTTAGAATATTAAATGTTTTTATTTCATGAACTGTAAATCGAGTATTCGAGTTCGTATTTTAAGCAAGATATATGGATGTGTCAAAAGAAGATACCTAAAATCCGAGATTTAGATAATCACGGAAATTAAAGCAAGATTGCTAGCCCTAACCGCTTTTCTATTCTTCTCTTCTAGCTGACTAAGTACGTAACACCAAATTATAAAATAGTAGCTAGCCAATCTCTGCGCGAGGAAGAACGCATTCAGCATATTTACAGACCCGAACCCAGCACCATCTATTACAAGTCTTGAATAGAAGAATAGAAACTTAAATAGGAGAATTATGGATTTAATAAAAAAATGCCGTCGAAACAGCTTGTGAAAGCAGGTAGAGATCCCTCGCATAAATTTCTCAAAGCCTTTACTATAAAAAAGTCCAACAACAATCCCCGTTATTTTCAAAGAATTAAATCTACTTTCGTGATACACCAAACGAGATCAACAACAGATTTATAAGCCAGAGTGCTCCGGATTCTTCTGCAAGTTCATCCTCAAAAAACCTCAAAGATGGAAACCCTTTTTGGGGTAAATATTATCCCTTGTATAATCTGAGCACATGTCCTAATAAGCGTAACAGTGAAGAAAATTTACTATACGACCGCGCACTTTGTTATACAATGCTCCCTCAATAATATAGAAATACTCATTGGACAAATATCAATAACCGCGTCAATTAAGAGTAACACACTTGTAGGTAGTTAAAGCATAATACGCGACATTGAGAATTATTTTTCTACTCCAGCAGAAATAAACTAAACGCAAACCCATAACGAAATAATCGACACAGTAGGGGATTTAGTGTAACTGGCTGTGTAATGAACATTAATTACATTCCCAAGTATTAATTACAGACTTTATACGACTTTTGATTTAAAATAAAGACATGTTACCGCATTAAATGTTCGACATATTATGTATGTAGGGTAATAAAATGCACCTGTTGGAATGAGACAAAAGGTATAACGCAATAACAACTAGAACACCGCATACAGTAGAACAGTGTTAACCCTAATATGCGATGAAGGCCTAGACAAATATTAGAATACGGTTAAACCGGAAGGACGCACTAATACAGTTTTAAACCAGAAGTATTAGACAAAGCAAAAATGTGGAAATGAAAATTCGCTTCCAAGATAAATCAACGGAAGTTAAAGTGACTGACACATGAATACCATACAGAGATAATTATTAGAAAGTAAAATCGAATATAGATACGCAACGCACACACATGGGAGTGTTCGATACGTTTACAGATGACTGAGAATATTTATTCGATTTCAATGATCGATAAAATACACGTTTTATAGTTTTTTTTTCTGTTTGCGTTTACCATTTACATGAATCATGCACAGCTGATTGATTTCGCGCGAGAAATGCAGCCGCTGGAATGGACCCCATTCCCAAAGTGAAATTTGTCTCATTAAAAATCGCCAAAATATTTTTATACATAGAAATTTTCTAATCACAATTCAAAACCAAATGGAAAAAGTTGCAAAATTATTGGTGTTGAAGTGAGCGGACTGCGGAGTCATTAGTCTCATAAAAGAAAAAAACGTTTGGTCGTAAAATATTTCAGCGGCAGTAGCAACGGTGATGGTAGCGCAACACGATATGTACCTAATGTGTCTTGTGAAAGTCTATAAATAGTTTTAGTTTTTCATTCGACTCTATCTCTGTGTTGAAAGTTTTCAAATCAAATTTTGATATGCGATACTATTAAGTGTACAACCAATTTAATCTTTACATCAAATTAAATTTATGTTGAACTAAAAATTTACATAATAGAGCGGTGCGTAGGTGGAATCGACCGCATGTCTCGTGAATGCATAAAGGTGAATGACCCGATTAATATTTTCGTTCTATTTATGCATGTGTATGGATAAATTTGAGGTGGGCTGAATGTGTCATTTGATATGTACACGAGAATAAATTTTTGTGAACCGCGCACAGTTAAAACAGTATATCAGAAAATGTAAATATTTTAGTGGCAGGTAATTGCTGAGTAAATAGATTTTTATTTTATTGTGGCGTAATTACACAAAAAGGTGCGAATTCGAATGCAAAACGTTGCTCAAGCAATTTAGCGTGCTTGTGAAATACAAAATAATTAAAGATAGCAAAGTAGGGTGTAGAGTGGGATTCACATATTTATTAAAAAAGTAGTTACTGAGGGTTATAAAATACGGCACCGGTTCATTTTTAATACATATTGAGATATACATCGCTGTTGAACTAAACGCCCCATCCCCCCGAATCTTGAAAAATTGGAGAAACAATAAACTATGAGCTAATTAATAAGGTACATATCCGCAAACAAAAACTGTTGGGCTCACCCAGTTTGGCAGGAATTTAAATAATTACAGTGCGGAGTCTGAGTTAGCTTTAATTCAGCCCCTCAATCGCTGAAACCAAGTATTAAGAATCAATTTTTATTGAAGAATTAGGAGCAATTTATAAGCTTTCAAGTTAAGTTAACTTCGTTTTTGAGCTCACCGTTAAAACCATAAGCAATCCCTTAATTGGTCCTAAATTCTTTTACATTTGCAATATTTGAATATTTCAATGTTGGATATGATGTACCAATTCACGAAACACGAGCAGTTTGATTTTTGAGCTGCACTCCTAAACACAAATACCACCTCCTATTTCTCAAGTAGAAACGACAAATTC
This sequence comes from Nephrotoma guestfalica, assembly GCA_963691935.1. NCBI lineage: Eukaryota > Metazoa > Arthropoda > Insecta > Diptera > Tipulidae > Nephrotoma > Nephrotoma guestfalica. The sequence goes on along the minus strand of OY829915.1, from coordinate 232,941,101 downwards.
TTTTAAAATTGCAAAAATAAAAATTTCAATGTTGGATGGGACGTACCGATTTATGAGCTCGCGAAATACGTCCAGGTCGCCGATATGGTCGATTCTAGGTATGGACTTTATGAGAACGAATGACTTCGTGTTGCACGTTTGACGAGGGGTCCTGAGCTATGGTAGTGTGGAGATGCAACTTCAACTCAGCGGTTCAAATGTAACAACCGCCAGACGAGTAATAATTGACCACCAAAAAAAATTATAACCAAATACAGAAACAATTATTTGAGGAAGATGGGAGGGAGGTTCTGGATCACTCAAAATGTGGGGTGTAAAAGTTAATAAACCGGAACAACGAATTAGAGAAGTAATGACCGGGAAAGCGATAGTAATACCAAATCACGACAATAGAGGTCCAATTAGAGCTCTAAATCTCTCGAAGAAGTCAAAAACAATCAAGAAAGGGACAATCATCTAAACAGAAGAGATAGAAGATTTAAAATAAAAATATTGAATGGACCACTACTGTAAAACACAGAATTGACACCGGAACAGAAACACCATTCGCCAAGCATTTAGAAGATTACCTTTGGCAAAACAAGAAGAAGTGTGTTGGTCGAAAAGAAGGGCGGCAGCATGAGGTTTTGTGTAGATTATCGAAAACTTAATAATGGGACGAGATAGGATAGCTATCCATTACCACGAATCGATGACACCTCACACATTATCGGGTGCTAAAATGTTCTCCATATTGGTTCTTCAAAGTGACAATGGGCAGGTATAGAAGTTCAAAAGGAAGATCGTAAGAAAACGACGTTTAGTGTAGGCAACGGCCGGTAATGGCAATTTAATGTGACTTTTGAACGATTAATGGAGCGCGTACTAAAAGGAGTACATTGGAGAACGTGTCATGTATTTGGAAGAACTTTCGAAGAGCACGTGAGAAACCTAACTGAAGTCTTCGAACGAATCCAATGCGCCGGGTTAAAATTAACTCCTAAACGATGTTCAGTCTTCAGATCAGAGGTAGTAGTATTTGAGTAAGTATTTGAGTCACAAAACAACCGCCAATAGAGTTCATACAGACGAAGTAAAAATATCAACGGTAAAGGAATGGCCAGGACCTACGAAGCTTCTTTAGATTGCGGACCAACTATAGACAATTCATGCCAGGATTCGCCAATGCGCAAACAATTTACACGAATTAACGAAGCAGAACAAGTCGTTTGAAGCGAAGGAAGAACAAGAGGAATCATTTGTTGAACTACGGAAATGGCTATGCACAGCACCAATACTTGCGTACCCTATCCCCAACGTGAAATTTATTTTGGATCCCGATGCAAGCAATGATGTATAGGGAAGTGTTGTCACAAGGCATCGATGGTCACGAGCGAGTCCGGACCGTAACTATTCCATTTTCATAAATACCGCTATGGACAAAAATTCCTTTTACGAAGAGACGATGGGGCTTTACGATGGTTACTACAATTTAAGAATCCTGGGGACAGGTGACACGCTGGATCGAACGTTTGCAAAGCTATGACTTTGACATTGAACATCGAAAAGGAAGCACACGTCATGTTGAGCATGTCAAGTTGAAGGGGTATGTAATCGATGTACGGCTTATGAAAATGCTATTCGATGAGAATTGGACGAATGAATCAATTCGAAAGGAGCAATTACTAGCCGCAGATCTATCAATAATATTTATAAGGCAGAGAATCGTCGACCAACTTGGAGTGAAATGCCAAGCCACTCTAGGTTAAAGTGGCTGCTGTTGCACACTTTGGCCAATAGTAGCCCATTATGATACCACAGGATGCTATCTTCCCTTTACTGCCGTTGAAATCAGCCAAAGCTACTTATGTAGCGTAAAATATCTCGCACTCCAAAGTCCACGAGTTCCAAAATGCTGTCCATACCGTACACACCTAAGCACTTATGTCTTCTGTCTGATAGTGCCGGACACGAGCATAGGAAGTGATCTAAAGTCTCTTCCTTCTCTTCGTCCATACAACTTCATCAAAAGTGATTCGTCTGTGGACACAGCCTTCTCGCATGTTCCCGAAAAAGGCCGTGTCCTGTCAGTATCTCTACGACCAATCCTACCTCTCGTTTTCCCAGAGATACTAGTGCCTTGGAGCGCCGCAAGTCCAGTTCTTGGAAAAGAGAGGGGTCCAGGGTCTTGCAGACTCTTCTGTTGTAGAGCGGAGGAGGTCTCTGAGACTTCTCACCATAGGAAAATTCTATCTACTAACCCAGCCAGTCATAGTTATTTAATTAGACCGCGCATGGAACACATTTTCCGGGAAGCTTTGATGACACGATGGAGCCTAGAGCTCATCGAGGAATACCTTTTATAGATATGGAGGGCATCATGGACAAGGAACGAATCCTGTGGGTATACTGAACTGATTTTAAACTTAAAAAATCGGATTGGATTATACCAGCAAAGATCCAAAGGAACTCGACAGTCATCCTTCCCTGGCTAGAGCTTATCTTCGGGGGATGTCTGAAACTGGTTTATATTCCTAAGAAACGGAAGGAGGTCAGAGTAGTCCTTATCCCGAAATCGGGAAAGAGCTCACATGCTTGTCCAAAGGACCTGAGGCTCCTGGTCATCCTTTCTGTTGAAAATCTTGAAAAGGCTGGTAGATGTAATTATGCGAACTAAAATTGAGCCAAGAAATTGGGCAATGTCGCAGCATGCGTACTGTAAGGGAAAGTCAGTGGATATTTTTGAATGTGGACTACCCTATAAGTAGGGCAATCCCTATGGATTGCTGTTAGAACTGAAGAGAGAGGTGACTGAGGTGGTAGCTTATGCAGATGATGTAGCGATAGCTGTCTCAGGCAAATATCTGGATACGATTAGGGATGTTATGCGTTTGCACTCCTGATCGTTACGAAATGGACCAGCAAATGTGGATTAAGGACCAACCCTTCCAAGACGGAGCTGGTACTACAATATTTACTAAGAAATACAAAATTCCGGTAGTTAGCCCTCCTACCATGAACGGCATTAGACTGGCTTTTGCTGATAGAGCGATATTTTTGGCCATAATCTTGGACCGTCAGCTCAGTTGGATGCTTAACATTACGGAAAGGGTGAATAAGGCTATTGTAGACATTTCCTCGTGTAGGAACGACATGGGTAAGAGTTGGAGTTTGAAACCAGAGCTGGTACACTGGCTCTATAACGCAGTGGTAACACCTGTGCTGATGTACGGGTGGGTGTATGGTGGCCAGCTCTGAATAAGGTAACATATCTAGGGATGATGGAAAAGGGCACAGAACGGCCAGCATGCTTATAAGCGGGACACTTAGGACAACATCTACACGCGCTTTAGAGGTTATGCTCTACCTTATTCCAATCGAATTTTTTGGTAAGCAGATGGCAGCCAATGTGGCTACGAGACTCTCGGCTGTCTCTCAGTGGAAGTGACTTCAGGCGGCGCACTCGACGATAGTTAGAAGACACCCTTAGTGAAGGCCTATTGGGCACGGTGGGACAGTCTTCTTTTAGACAATGGCCGTTTAAAAAAAATATGAGAGAGCTCGAATGGCAAAGCTAAAGAATTTTTAAAACTAGTGCCAAAAAGTAGAATTAGTCAAATCTTTGAGGATTGACAAGGAAATGTAAGTGGAGGCCATCTCGGAATTAATAAAACACTCACAAATATCCGCCAACGATTTTATTGGACCGGTTGTAAACAGTCGATAGTAGAATGGTGTGAAAGTACCTACACGAAAAAGTCGATGATCATGGACTTGACAGAACCCTTCCCTATTACGGAAAGCGGTAATAGGTATGTATTAGTGATAATGGAGTATTTCAGCAAATGGCTGGAGATGTAACCGATATCCAATCAGGAAACAACAACTATCGTTGATGTCATAATTAGCAACTGGATTAGCCACTATGGAGTTCCGATGGAAATTCTCTCAGACCAAAAAATAAGATATAGGAACAATGCCCTTTGCATCCTCAATCAGATGGTATGGTGTAAAGATTTAATAGTACATTGAAGAAATAGTTCGCAAAGGTTGTGAATAAAAATCACTGCAACTGGGATCGACATATACAATTGTTCCTGATCGATAACAGCAATACACGACACCAGCCAAAATAATTTTCTAGAATAATCTACGATTACCAGTAGATATTAAGTGTGATGTTGTTCCATCATCAGCGTTAAATGATCAAGATTACGTCGATGACATACGTGTAAATAATAAAACTTTCGAAGGACAATTGGTTTGGCTCTACAATCCGCAACGAAGAAGAGGGTTCTAACCGAAACTCCAACCGAGATGAGAGGGGCTTTATACTGTCATCACAAAGATAAACGACGTAGTTTACAGAATAAAGGGCAGCGAGGGAAATACAAGGTAGTGCATTTGGCTCGATTGGCACTATCCAGAGATAGAAGTTTGGAATCTTTTCGGGACAAACAGACACGTTTATTTTACAAAAAATGGTTAATTAGGGTTTAGAACTGATCTATTATCTTTTATGCGAGTTTGGGGTCATCTGGGGTTTAGTAGTAGTACTAAAGAATTTTATATCAGTTTGTGGTATATCAGATTATAAAAGTCTGAAACAAAACATCTAAGCGAATCTAGAATATTCGATCGATGTATAAATACGAATGCAACAGTCATTTGGGAGATTCGGTACGCGAAATCTAAAGCTAAAGTGAACAGTGCGAAACTAGATAATGAGCCAACCTACAGAGATTTCTATGCTGTCCAATCGAACGTGAGGAAATGAAGATAGTAACGGCACATTTCGTGGTAATTTATACATGGCATATTAATCGCCATCAACCAGGTCAATGGGGAAAACTAAGTAACATGCTTTAGCTGCTCGGCGAATCATTTATCTAACGAAAATCCCATATCACTGATAATTCAAAAAATGTCTGGACTTTCACCCTAACTTACGATCGTACCAACAATAAAAACCAGATAAGTAAATGTCAAACCCATGGAAGAACGAATTAAATTTAATTAGTGCACTAAACTAGTTTATCCACATATAAGCAAAATACTAATAAAGTATATGCCGCCCAGTATATGAGACACAATATAAAAATGCTAATGCAGGAGACCTTTAATCAGATCGGCATATCAATCTATAGTTAAAAATAAACCAACAAAGAACATTGGAATGCGGTTCAGATATACAGCATCTTGGTCGAAATTATATAAATCTACATAAAATTTAGTTCACCGTGTCAGTAGTATTTTGTGCGTTTCAGTGATCACTTTGCACTTTTGATCACTTTGATTCAAAAATAAAATCATAATGCGTTATGCCATTATATTCTTATTATTATCAGTGATAACAATCAGTTATGCGGCGACTTACGGTGTAGAACCGTTTGGAAGTGGACCAGTTCGAGTTAAACGTAATCTCTTTGGAGGATTTTTAGGAGGATTTGGCAGTGAGGGATACGGATATCCAGCCAGCTATGGTTATATACCAGGATATGGTTACGGAGGTTATGGAGGAAATGGCGGATACGGTGGATATGGCGGTAGTTTGAAGATTTACGGATCCGCGTATTAATTGCAATATTGTAATTATTGTTTATATTTTGTTACAGGGTATGGCCAGTATTATCAACACCAGTATGGATAAAAGTGTTATTAATCAGACCATTGTACGATCACATTAATCAGTAAATTATTATAAATTATATTCAATTTTAAAAGGTATTCTCATTGTTTTGAAATTTTAATTGTATAGTGTGCAGCGCTGGATGAAAAAGGCCTTTCACTCTAACGTTCAAAACTTCTTCACCTATTCCAATTGTGTACTGGTTTTGGAATGCTAATGGGCAAATTGACAATGTACTGATCCACATTTTTATTCAATAGTGGCGGGGAGCTTCGTAACTAAGCTTTGGATATTATTATTGCAAATTTAGAATTCCAGAAAGTAATTGGTGATTACTCACCAACAGATTTCTTCTTGCACGCCCGAGATGTCACAACTACTTCATAATTTCTGATTTGAAACTACCATCGGCAGGACAGTAGTCACTACAGTCTAGCATTCGTGATACTATATTTTCTGGTGTCAGCCATTGCCCGATTCTATTTGCGAGTGCTCGTCTTACTTCTTCATCTGAAAATTACATGTTCCGCATTTTCCGGTACATAAGGGCGAGCTCGGGCAATCGAGTGTATCATCGTACCCGAACATGTGCAAGTCGGCAAGAAAACGTCCGGGTCCCGTTAACAGCTGTGTTAAATAAAAATCGACTTCAGCATGTCGCCGATTAAACCACACATCTATTAAAGGTATTTATACGAGATATTTATCTTACCCTCTCTGATGCACCCCATTATTGTTGCCACTCCGCCATTACCTCAGATTTTATAAAATCGTAATCCTCTCTAGCCGTTGTCGCAAACTTTTGGGCCTGTGGTATATTTTTGGTCGCTATTCTGCCAGAAGATAAATTGGAAGCATTTCCGCTTGTGCAACATCAACCGATATAGTGCAAAACCCACAAATTACTTGAAGCGCCATATACTGAATTCATGCGTCGTACATAGGTTTCTGTTTTAGTGATTCTGCTCAAATCGGACCATCATATACCTGAATATTTGATACAAAGTTTGGAGCCAATCTCCGAGTTGCTCACCTGGATGGGCATTGTTTCTCGCTCTTTTCTGGTGATGATTAGTATGGCCTCTGTTGTATGCTCGGCTAGGCGCAGTTTTACATATGATAACCACCCCTGAATAACGGCTATGCCCTCATTACACATGACACTTGTCTCGTCCTTAAATTTGGTCAATATTGCAACGTAGTCAGCGAAGCCCACCACTTTTACTCTGTCAGGCATCCGTTGCCGAAAACCCCAATCGTACATAATGTTCCACGGCATTGTACCCATAACCGAGATTTGTGGAACTCTCTTGGAATATTTACAACTTCCAACTTCTCTACAAACTTTCTTCAACTCCTCTGTCGTAATTACTGAAATCATTTTAGCGGTACGAGGCCGTCCATTCTCGGTACATAATCCAATTGCACTGGATACAAAGCTTTGCTTAGCTTTGAGCATCGGTATTATTGCCCTATACGGTCTACCCCATGAGTCTAAGTCAACCTCTTTACACATGTCTTTCAGCTCAGATCGAAACCTATTAAATATGGCAAATGTTTCACTGCCTCTAGCGCGTTGTAATAACCTTCTCGCACGATAGCATTTACTGCACAGCTTGGCTATCTCCTTCATTCCACCAGTAGCAAGGTGCATGACGATTATCTACCACTCTTCTAGGCATTGCTGAGTCACTAGTCCTAGCCACACACTACATAAGTTTTTAGTACCATGAAGGGCCCTTCATACGGTGGCGGCACAGATGGCCTGATTGCATCTGTGCGAACGAAGACGTCGCTACAGATATGTGTAGCTCCTTACTTATAACGGGTGTTTTTTTAGGAGGTTTGTTTTTCCGATAGATGTCGTTTTATTTTATGACAGTTGTTTTGACAGCTCAAAGTGGCATTTCTACTCAGTATTGTTTGGCAAATCATTATGAATAGGTTAACTCCAGAACAACGTTTTCAAATCGTGGAAATTTATTTTCAAAATCAGTGTTCAATTAAAAATGTTTATAGAGCACTTCGTGAATTTTATGGTGCACATAATCGTCCGTCAGAGACCACCATAAAGAACGTAATTACCAAATTTCGGTCTACATTCACTCTTTTGGATGCCAAGCCACCGACAAGAATGAGAAGAGTTCGTACAGAAGAAAATATTGCTGTCGTTGAGGCCAGTGTCGAAGAAAACGACAATTTATCGATTCGTCGTCGTGCTCAGCAAATTGGACTTTGTCCATCGACTTTATGGAAAATTTTACGTAAAGATTTGGGTTTGGTGCCATACAAAATTCAATTGGTGCAAGAATTAAAGCCACACGACCATCGTTTGCGCCGTGAATTCAGTGATTGGTCGTTAAATCAATTGAACGAAGATCCATTTTTTTACCGTAAAATTCTCTTCAGTGATGAGGCGCATTTTTGGTTAAATGGATACGTCAACAAACAAAATTGTCGCATTTGGAGCAAAGATAATCCACACGCCGTTCTAGAATTACCAATGCATCCTGATAAATGTACTGTTTGGTGCGGTCTATGGGCTGGTGGGATCATCGGTCCATATTTCTTTAAAAATGAGGAAGGACGACGCGTTACCGTGAATGGAAATCGATACAGAACCATGTTAAATGAGTTTTTGTTGTCAAATCTTGAAGATATGGATATGAATGAAATGTGGTTTCAACAAGATGGTGCCACTTGCCATACAGCACGTGAAACAATCGACTTATTGAAAGAAACTTTCAACGACAACATTATTTCGAGAAATGGTCCGGTGAATTGGCCTCCGCGTTCGTGCGATTTGACGCCACTCGATTACTTTTTGTGGGGATACGTGAAGTCATTGGTTTATGTGGATAAACCTCAATCGATTGACGCTTTGGAAACCAATATTCAACGTGTCATTGCTGACATACGCCCTCAAATGCTTGAAAAAGTGCTGGAAAATTGGACCTCCAGAATGACATTTGTGAAAAATAGTCGTGGTAGCCATATGCCAGAAATTGTGTTTAAATGTTAAATGCCAAAAAATTATCTACCAAATAAAAAAAAATTTTGGTCATTTCATAATTTTATATGTGTTTTATTCAAAAAAAAAATCGGCAACCTCTTAAAAAAACACCCTTTATAAGAAGTCGGTTTGATGTTGAATGATGTATTGCTGACTTAGATTTGCCATTGATTTGCGTCAGTTATCTAATACTTCTTTTAGATTCCCACCTGATTGTATTGTCGTACCATAGACTAGTTCAGCTGGCGTTGTAAACAGGTGTTCCTTAAACGATACTCGTAAATCCACCATTATGATTAGAAATTTGCTAACCCCGGCATCATGTCCCAATGCTATGATTGATGATTTGAATCTATGCCACCTTCCTATTAGCCCCTTTGATTGTGGATGATAAGGCTTCGTTCGAATCGGATCAGCTCCAATGATGTTATAAAGCTCTCGCTTCAGAAAGTATTCGAAATGTCTACCCAGGTTGGTTGTGGTATACGCTGGGCATCCAAACCGTGCGATCCAACAGTCCAAAAGTCCACGTGCGACTGATTCTGCTAACATATCATTTATTGTGGAATCGCTTCTGGCCAGCGCTTAAAACGGTTGATTACGTTAAACAATACCGATATCCATGTTGTAATGGTAATGGTCCAATGAAATTAATGTTGATGTGCCTAAATCGTCGTTCTAGTGGTTTGTATTTGTTAATCGATGTTTTCGTAAGACGATGTACCTTAGGGTGGTGTTGGTTTTGTACACAACTTCGCACAAAATTTGTAACATCTTTTCGAATGTTTGGCCACAGATATTCGGTTAGAAGTCCAATAGTAGTTTTCCGTGTTAAATACGGTCGAATTTTCAGAGTCGATGTATCGCACCACATCAATCCTTTAAAATCTGGGATAGAATTTGTTTTTAAAATTAGAGAAGTTGAATAACCTTGACAGATTTCGGTGAATTCATCGTCCACTTCTTGTTTCATGGATAATTTATCGTAATCAAATGTCTCGATTTGTTGGATCCTAGCTAGAAGGTCCGCTATTATATTCTGTTTCCCGTTGATATGGCGAATATCGGTTGTAAATTGGCTCACAACGTCCACAAGACGGATTTGTCTAACGGTTCAAAATTTTCATTGACATTTTGATGCAATGCTGCTCCTACAGTAATGTTCGGTGCACCTACATGTAATGCGAGTTCTGCATTCTTTCTCGGAAAAGCAAGTAATGTGGCTGATGCAAGTTGATTTTTGCATTTTTCGAAGGCATCGTTTGCTTTATCGGTCCAGGTCAATATTGTTTGTCGTGTTGATCATCGAATGACGTGTGATTTGAGCATCTAATGCATTCGGTACAAATTTCCGAAAAACAGGTTTAGAAATTTATTTAATGGCATCTTCCTTATTGGAAAGTGGTAAAATACCATTTTTGGAAATGTTATGTTCCAAAAATTGTAGTTATTCTACGGCTGTTAACACTTAGCCACATTGATAGCTAGTTTATATTTCCTCAGGCGCTCGATGCTAATCGAAGATGTCTCTTGTGCCGGGCGGTGTTTTCGGATGCGATTAAAATATCATCCAAATATACGGACAAACAAATTTAAGGCCTTTTAACCATATCGCAATTGGAACCTAATTTAATGCGTTTTGTAAGTTTATTTAGCTGAATATTGTTTTCCGACTAAGAATTCTTATGCAATTGTGCATATAAAGTATTGGGTACCTATCAGGTACCGTTTGAGCATTTAAAGCCGCCTCTGCAGAGACGCCATGTTCCATCGTATTATCTTACTATGTGGAAAGGACTTGCCCAGTTACTGTTCGACGGACGGCAAATACCGATTCTCATTAAATATTCAAACTCGCCTCTTGCAGCGGCTATTTTTTCTGAGTCTAATCTTCGAGGTCGAGCACACGATGTCTGAATTTTCAATTGTCGATGGAAAAAACATTTTTGTGATATCTGCGAATTCGTTTAATAGTGCAACGTGATTGTGGCTTGAAGGTTTTAATTTCCGCTATTTGGAAACAATGCAAACCACAAGTTGTCGATAATTTAGTTATACTATCTACCAAACGACCCCCGTTTAAATCAATCAACAGGTCGGAATTGCGTATAAATTCAGTGTACTAAATCTAGTTAATTTCGTTTTTTGCCAGAAACATTTATCATCGTTCTATTTGCTACAAAGAGCTTATACACGATTGAACTATTTTCTTCGCTTGGCGTTGGCGGTACTACGGATACATCTCCACCCGTATCGATGAGGAACTTAGTAGCCGAGTTTTTCTCCTCTATGAACAGACGGTATAAGTTGACACGATAATTTGAAGTTTCGGCTAAACTCGTGTCAACAGTCGACTCGGTTCATTCAGACTGATTACTTCATATCGTAGCCTATTTCTGATAACAAATTGGGCTACAACATTTAAATGATAGATGTAACATCTTCGGCTGCAAGGTTGTTCCGTTCTGGGCTATAATTTCTCAAATTTCTCGATAATTGACCTACTTAGAGTTGTAATTCCTGAAGACTTGTCGGTTGTTTCAATTCTTGCTTCGTTTCGATATCGGGCTCGATTGAATTGACAGTACGCATTTGCATAACCTCGAAAATAGAATCGGCTAACTAAGTAAATCCTTCTACTGTTCGGATGAAGCAGGTACGGCGGCTCGTACATTATCGGGTGAACGTTGAGCCTATAATCCTTTAAGGACTGGGTCACTGATTGAATTTCCGGCTACTCGGCGCATTTCGTGAAAAAGTTGACTAGGTTTGTGTCACCCAATGACATTTCGGATAATAACCGGTTGAGTCGTCGCTGCTGACTTTTAGCAAAATATCCAATTAATTTCTCTTTGTTATATTCGTAATTATATAAACCAAGAGCAGCTAAAACCGTATTATGTTCTTGGTAGTCGCCTACGACGCCAAATGCTGAAAGCCAAAAATCCAGCGATAAAAACCAATTTTTTACATTGTTGCTATTGATGCGTTGTAACGGTAATTTCGGAAATAACGTTGAAATTCCATTCTCGTATAGTTCTCCCTATAGTAGTTAAGCTATGAGAGTTCCAACTCAAAAACACGGGTTTTTTTAAATTGAGGTCCCAATAAGTAAAATAGGCCATCTAGGGTTTCATATGCAATAGAAAGTAATGTGTTCTCGTGACACGAAACTACATTAGCAGTACTATACCATGCTTTAGTTAGCGTCTTTGATAAGTATAGTACACTATTGATAGGAAGTACTGCGCGCACTAGTGGTGCGAAGTGGTATTTTATACACGCACCCAATTTACTTTTCGAATCCTAATTAGTATGTTCATGTTGTGTGTGCGTGTAACCTTGCAAAGAAAATTTCAAATTTCGCCTTAAAGACTATAAAAAACCCGAATTGTAGAAAAAAATCATCAACACTTGGAAAAATTGTCATGATGTATTGTTCTCAACCGATAGTGCACATTTATAAAATCGGGTCAACATTTTGGCGAAACTTCATGAGAATTTGACACACAAAGATAAAAAATGACAGCACACATATTTATTAAAAGTGAATATTATACACCGTACTCGCATACAAATTCTCATGAGAATTTTGTGAGAAAACCGTACAAAATCTCTGGCCTGGTGAGAAAATGCTTGCTGAAGATAGTAACGCCGAATTTTGTGGTAATTTCAAGATATATTAACCGTCATGAACCAGTAATCTACCAAAAATCCCATATCACTGAGAGTCACACGACGCAAGCAAATATTAATAATTCAAAAAATTTCTGGATTTGCACTCCAACTTACAATCATAATAACAATAAAAACCAGATAAGTAAATGTCAAACGCATGGAAGAACGAACTAAATTAAATTAGTGCACCAAACTAGTTTATCCACATATAAGCAAAATACTAATAAAGTATATGCCGCCCAGTATATGAGACACACTATAAAAATGCTAATGCAGGAGACCTTTAACCAGATCGGCATATCAATAGTAATATTATAGTTACAATTAAACCAACAAAGAGCATTGGAATGCGGTTCAGATATACAGCATCTTGGTCGAAATTATATAAATCTACATAAAATTTAGTTCACCGTGTCAGTAGTAGTTTGTGTGTTTCAGTGATCACTTTGCACTTTACAGAGATTCAAAAAAAATCATAATGCGTTATGCCATTATTTTCTTATTGTTATCAGTGATAACAATCAGTTATGCGGCGACTTACGGTGTAGAACCGTTTGGAAGTGGACCAGTTCGAGTTAAACGTAATGCCTTTGGAGGATTTTTAGGAGGATTTGGCAGTGAGGGATACGGATTTCCAGCCAGCTATGGTTATATACCAGGATATGGTTACGGAGGTTATGGAGGAAATGGCGGATACGGTGGATATGGCGGTACTTTGAAGATTTACGGATCCGCGTATTAATAGCAATCTTCTAATTATTGTTTATATTTTGTTACAGGATATGGCCAGTATTATCAACACCAGTATGGATAAAAGTGTTATTAATCAGACCATTGTACGATCACATTAATCAGTAAATTATTATAAATTATATTCAATTTTAAAAGGTATTCTCATTGTTTTGAAATTTTAATTGTATAGTGTGCAGCGCTGGATGAAAAAGGCCTTTCACTCTAACGTTCAAAACTTCTTCACCTATTCCAATTGTGTACTGGTTTTGGAATGCTAATGGGCAAATTGACAATGTACTGATCCACATTTTTATTCAATAGTGGCGGGGAGCTTCGTAACTAAGCTTTGGATATTATTATTGCAAATTTGGAATTCCAGAAAGTAATTGGTGATTATTCACCAACAGATTTCTTCTTGCACGCCCGAGATGTCACAACTACTTCATAATTTCTGATTTGAAACTACCAACGACAGGACAGAAGTCTCTAGAGTCTAGCATTCGTGATACCATATTTTTCGGTGAGCGATTTTGCAAACAATCGGGTGCATCGGCGTGTCCGAACATGTGCAAGTATCCAAGGAAACGTCCGAGTCCCGTCAACAGCTGTGTTAAATAAAAATCGACTTCAGCATGTCGCCGATTAAACCACACATCTATTAAAGGTAGTTATACGAGATATTCATCTTACCCTCTGTGATGCATCGCTCTCCGATTCCGCCATTACCTCAGATTTTATGAGACCGCAATCCTCCCTAGCCGTTGTCACAATCTTTTGGGTTTATTGTATATTTTTGGTCGCGCCTCTGCCAGAAGAGAAATTGGAAGCATTTCCACTATTACATAAGCAGCATCATCCGATATAAAACGAAATCCACAGATTACTCAAAGCGCACACCGTCTATATACTAAATTCATGCTTCACATAGGTTTCTATCTATTCTTCTATTTAGTGATTCTGCTTAAATCGGACCATCATATACCTGAATATTTGATACAAAGTTTGAAGACAATCTCCGAGTTGCTCTGGTGGTAGTTAGTATTGCCTCTGTTGTATATTTGGGTAGCTGCAATTTTACATTAGATAACCAGCCCTGAATAACAGCTATGCCCTCATTACACATGTACTTTACCCCGTCCGTAAATTTGGTCACAAATGTTTCCGCCGAACACGTTCGGCACATATTTTTGTAAATGTGGATTCACCTTTAGAGTGTTGGCATTGTACACAACTTTGCACGAAATTTGTAACATCTTTTCGTACGTTCGGCCACAGATATTCGGTTAGAAGTCCAATAGTAGTTTTCCGTGCTACTTACGGCCGAATTTTCGGAGTCGATGTATCGCACCACATCATCTCATTAGAACCTGGGATAGCATTTTTTTTTTTTTTAAATTAGAGAAGTTGAATTACCTTGACGGATTTCGGTGAATTCATCGTCCACTTCTTGTTCCATGGATAATTTATCGTAATCAAATGTCTCGATTTGTTCGATCCTAGATAGAAAGTCCGCTGTTATATTCTGTTTCCCGTTGATATGGCGAATATCGGTTGTAAATTGGCTCACATCGTCCACAAGACGAATTTGTCTAGGCGTAGCATTGCCAAACGTTCTCGAATCAACTTCTTCGAAAAATAACCTAACCGTTCAAAATTTCCATTGACGTTTTGATGCAATGCTGCTCCTACAGAAATGTTCGGTTAATCTACATGTAGTTCTGCATTCGTTCTCAAAAAAGCAAGTAATGTGGCTGAAAAGCAGTTTTTTCTATAAATCGTATTTTATTTGTATGGTCTTTAAGGCGAAATTTGAAATTTTCTTTTTCCGTTTCCTCGGCTCCTGGACTAGCACTAATTTTCTCCCATGAGCACTAATTAGCACAAATTAGGCTTAATCGGTATATTTTAATTTTGAAATTTAAAAATTTCACCGCTGCTGTTTCCCTCACCCATGTCGTGGGGCACATTGCGTATTCGCGGTAGGTCGTTCAATGGTTGTCATTTTTGCGATGAACGGTGCACACTGATTTGGATTAAGAATACTTTATTGAACGATGTTAAATGTACGCCGTGTTAATATAAAATATACAACTCAAATTTTTAGGTTACACAATTGTTTTCCGAAACATACTGTACGTACGTGTCAATAAAATTTTGAAGTTGATTTTTTACACTCGAATTAACAACCCGAAAAATTATTTGTATACTTCCAATTAAATTTATAGACGTATTTATAAATTATTAATTATTAATTAATATGACATAACTTTGCTGACGGATTTTATCCTCTCGAGTTCTCAACTAAATCTCACGTGCATATATTTCAGAGTATCAGTCGACGTATAAATGCAGCTAGTTACACGATCTCAAACTAAACTATTACTTCTTACTCGGAAAATCGAACTTAGCAATCCAGTTTAGATAAATAAAACACAACAATTTTAAGAGGAGCATCGCTATTGAATTCCAGCTAGCTTTTATATATTTTTTTTTTGTTTTTTTTTTAATGTTTTGTTTTTTTGTTTATTGTTTTATTGATTTAACAGATTTTAATTTTTATCTATATAACCAATTAATTGAATATCGTTTCCTTTAATATATTTTCTCCACCCCAGATCCATATCAATCAATCATATCACGCATCTCTCCCATATTCGTTTATGTAGTTGCGATCGAGATCCAAACAAAAATTAACTAAAATTACTAATAACAAACCATGTGAACACTTTTCGCGCACATCATATTCCTAATCAACATTATCATTATCAATCACATATGTTTATGAAAATTTTAAAATGTTTTTGTTTTACAAATTTTCTCACCATTTCCACCTTTTTTTGTTAAACGGGTATAGTTTTTTTTTTACAATTACAAATAAACATAATAGTTTTTTTTTTATATATGGTCACATTTATACAATTGGTACAGTGGTATACATTCGGATAAATCTTCCAAATTATTGCGTATTGCTGCTTATCCGATTTATTATAAATTAAATATTATTTCGTTTTTAATTATTGGTTGATCCAAATTTTAACTTAACTCAAAATGAAATCAAAATAAAAGCGTGCGACTGACTCTATTACAGGTAGACATATTTACGCGATTTTTTTACATATTTTGTTTTGTTTGTTTGTAATTTGTTTTTGTTAATTAATAATAATTAAAAAATACACATTTTCTTAATGCAAAAGGCTTCTTTGTTTGTTTTTTTTTTAATTTCTTAATAATATCACGATAAATGCGTTTTTTAAATATATTTTCCTCATTTTTTTTTATTTTCTTTTAATTATATATTTTTTTTGTTTTTTTATTTTTTTTTCAATTAAGTTTAAATTTAAATTTAAAAAATAATAAATATATATCTATTGTATTATAATATAATATAATTTTCTTGTAATAATGCAACAAATTTACAATGTTTCTTGATTTTTAATTTTCATTTTTTTTTACTTATATAATGTTTTTTGTATGTATGTATGTGTACTATATAAATTTTTTCAATTTTCATTTTCTGTAAAACATCGAGAATTTTTATAAACTTTTTTTTTACTTATATTTGGTAAATTTATATAAATAGAAAAAGACAATCGATGTGAAGTGAGTAACTAAATTATGCTGCTATAAACGTACTGACATTTAGGGGGAATTTTACTTGTATATACGAGTACGACTCTACTCTACCAGATATCTTCACAAATCATATAATTACCCGATATAAGGGGTTCAACAAAGCGCAAATTTCGTTTCAAAACCATTAAACGGACGAAAATCATAACCTACCCGAGGTAACTCTGAAGGCGAAGACAGTGCTGATACATCAGTATCGCGAGCTCCTATAAACATCTATAACGTTCGTAATCCACCGCATCTCGAACGATCAAGACAGTTTCGGCGTGCTACCACAAACAATGATATCGCTGCCAGTAACGTATTTAACTGGCCAAGAAGACATAAATTCGTCAAACCGAAACCCACTTTATGGTTTTAAAGCTCTAATACTTTTTTTATTACTTGAGCTTTCGGAATCCTTTCGATAACATTTTTAAAAGTATAATGAATAAATCTACAAAATAATTGATTTCCAAAAAAATTATAATCAAATCTAAACCTTCTAAGTTTTAGCTATTTCTCAATAGAGAGCGGCACTATGTGAACAGGATTTCTTTTAGCTGGGTTGCATTTCCCAAGTAAAATTTTTTCTCTTAAAAGATTAATTTTATAAATAAATTCTGCTCAGAAAATTGGTATTAATGGATCGTATATTCACGTGTGATCCGTGCAACAAAATTTTGAGCTCCTTTTGGAAATGTTGTGAATCAAATCCAGTACCAGTTCGATCAATAGTTAGTGATTATGCTTATATTGGTTACTTTGGTTACCATTAAGCTATACTATGTAAACGTACTGAACGCTGAATGCAGCACCCACGTAAAAGAAGATTATAAAAACCAAAAGGAGACACGTTCGAATTTAATACAGACGTGCTCTCTTCTATAGAGCGATTGGAATTATGGTCAGAGATTGTCGTTTACACGTCATCTACTAATTTCTACGTGATTGAGTAGACAGCTAGTCGACAACGTAAACTTCTCGTAAACAACATTGACTACTCAATGTCGTCAACCTATAATTTCACCAGTAATGATTGAATGATCTGCATATTTTAACTTCTATTAATACAAAATATATTTCCAAGTAACTTATACTGTGTACCATTTGTTGGTCTAATACTGTGTGCCGTATGTCGATTTTTTGTCTAAATTGCCAACTAACTAAATTGACGGTTAGTTCCTAACAGTTACATGTAGATGTCTCTATTGTTTTAAACCAGAATATGCATAATATTTACATCAAAACTGCAAACTTAATTTAGATTTGTCAATAGTAGATTAAAAATGTAAATTTTAATTAAATGAACGACTAATATAAACAAACCATTAATTTTGTATGGTGGAAATTTAGAAAAAATATACACCGTCTAAATGACCGACTAAACTAAATTGTCGTTAGTTTGTACCGTTATTACATAAAACGTACCGGATCTAACATTTAGTCCAAAATTGCGTACTAAATTGTTAATTATCCACCATCGATCATAAATACTTCAACAATTGATAAAATTCAAATTAAATTACAGAATTAGAATAAAATTTCAGTGCATTATGTTTTACGCCATCTATAACTTGTACGAACTAACCTAAAATTAATTAAGTCAGTAATTTAATGCTGTGTCCCTGATATCGATTTTTTGACTAAATTTCTATTTCTATTCAGACTAACTTAATTTGTGATTAGTTCATACTAGTCATTGAAAGATGTCTCTAATATTCATAATTCAAAATTTGTTTGATATTCAGTGCTAAGCTGAACTTATGTAACAAATTTTATTTAAAAATGAAGTGCGGTTTTTAAATGAACTATACTATCTATATACGACTGATATGCACAAACCATCAATTTAATTAGTCGAAAACATAATTAAGAATTCACAGTATCCTCTACAAAAATTGTAAAAAATGCTAACCATTTATATTTTGCAGACATCTACTGTCATTTGGCCAAACTAAAATGGAGTTGAATTGAATTGCAAATGTTTTGTTCACTGAACTGGCAAATATTTCTTTCATCTTTAAGGCTGTGACTGCTAATCTGTAACGCCTTTTTATATATCTAAATACTTTGTGCACTGATTCAGAAGCACTCCATCGAATTAGAACCACACGAAAATGAGCGACCGAGTTACGTTCTTCGAAGTTCACGATTGCACATCAACTGAACAAACTCGATAAGAGAAGCAAACGGGACGAAATTAGTAGTATAATAATCGAAGAGTCGGTTTCCAATGGCTAAGCCTTCGAGAGATCTGAAAACAAGCGCCTCAAAAACATTCACACAAAGAAAAGTTATTGTGTGGTGAATGACGTCCGGTGTGGCTTATTGGAATCTACTAAATGGAGGTATAACAGTTAATTCTGGCGCCTAGGCCACGAAACTGGGCCACGCGCTTGTACAAAGTTGGCTTTGTGGCATAATTTAACTCGAATTTACTTCCAGTAAAACAATGCAAGACTTACCATTTTACGGAAGACATCATCTGTATTCCCCCTCCACCAAAGGTCGTCCCCCAATGCCAAGAAACCTTTGAGTTGGATCGTAACTATTTTGGAGGAGGATAGTTCCATTTTGTTGCTATTGGACCAATTAACCATTCTGTCTAAGACATTCTGTGCTTTCTCAATCTAGAATTGCCGACAAAAAGGATTGTCATACTACTGTGCAAAATTAAATTCCAAGGGTGCGAGAATATAGGAATCCGAGAAGAAACTGTTAATGATCGAATAAATATTAAACGGACAGTCCATTCTTCTCAACTTTTTCATTATAGTAGGCCACCACGGATTATCAAAAGCTCCAGGTATCCAGAAATACTAAGACATACTTTTGCTCTAACTGACTTTACCATATTGTGTATTTTCACTATAGCGTCCTCCGTGGATCTATTTTCTCTGAACCCGAACTGGTTATCGCTATATCTTCCGCTACTTTAGAATATGTTCAACAATCTGCAGGTAGTTAATTTCTCAAGAAATTTACCTAAGACCGGCAGCCAATCATGCTGGCCTGTATGCTTTGGGATCGGAGTTGGCTCTATCACTGGCCTTTTTGATGATTATTACTTTGACGTTTTTCCAGAATTTTGGAAAAAATCATTTATCCAGACAAGCATTCAGGAAGCTTGCAATACTTGGTACAATTATTGATCAAGATTCATAGACAAGATGGCAATCGTGGCTTCTTCACTGTTAAAATGTGCCACCGGGTTCATGTTTGGTGCTATGTAACGTTTAACACGGCATATCGCTAGTTCGCTTGTGTTTTCTCGCCGGAAGAGAGTGCTTAGTAGAAATTTAGAGAAATCGCTTGACCACCATGGCTGTTTAGATGTTCTAGCACGTTTTCAAGGCAAGCATTTGTTGCAGATACCAGATTATTGTTTGGATCCCAACCCGCTCTATTCTGTCTATATTATCATCAAATGATTCGTATAATTGGTTGGCGATCCTGCAACTGCGGTACTTATCCCAAATATCCCCTGTGTATATGATGAGGTAGTCGCCTCAACAGTTCAAATAGTTCCGTGATCACTTCTGGTTCAGTTTTCTTTCTTTGACCAGTTGGTTAGTCTCCTCAGCAGTCCGTCCGTTACTATTGTAAGGTCAATATTCAACACCCCATATGTACTTGGCTGCCCAGCTTAGTTCACAATGAAGAGGTTATTTCGTGCAATAAATTCTTCAATGATGGTTTCTTTATCATTGGTGTGACTATTGTGTCATAATCGTGGCCTTGCATTAAAATCACCCGTGATTATGATCGTATGGCTTTTAGGCCACTCAAAATATTTTGTAGTTTGTTTACATAAATCATTGGATCGTCTGAATATTGGTAGTGGATGCTTACTAGAGGTCACCAAAATATCACAGCACTGCGAGTCGCCATAGAGAATGCCAATTGCTGCTTGCCATTGCCTTATCTCGTGTCCGACCACTTTTACATTTTGCTTATTTAGCTGTATAATTCTGAATTTGCAGATGCTTGATGAGTTAGTTGACATAAATTGTCTTTCTAATCATTAGGTCCAATGCCATTTTATATGCGGTACACGCTTTATTCCGTCATGAGTGACATTTGAAGCACCTTAACCCTAATAAAAGTTTGCACTATGCATGAGGACCAACCAGTATATACTCTGCGGATTTAAATTAAGATATTTCGTGCGGCCGGTGTCACTTCAATGACCCAATTGACCATCGCCACATCTTTTAGTCCTGTTTTGAAACCGTGTTCCAAATCCTGTTTTTTTATTGTTCCACTGTTCAGATTGACAATCGCCGCCCTAAAGTCGCCGATTGAAACATCTTTATCTACGTCGTAGTTGATCGATCATACCAGGCAACTTCTTAGATGGTAGCGTTGCACGCAAACAAAATTTCTAACAACCCACTTCCCTGGAATGATCTAAATGTACAATTGCCATACGTCTTCACATTGCGTGTGTAAATTTACCAAGGGAGTATTTTTAGACAAAAACTTTGGATGGCTCAATTTTATATCGGCCTGTCCGAATTAAAAAACTCGAACTGATTAGTTGATCTGTTTTGAAATTTATCAATCTTCTAAACGAAAAATTTTTCATAGCGGTGTCGGATTACGATTGCCGATTAGGAACTTTAAGACATTTAAAGTTTTACATATTTCGTTTTATTGAAAAAGCGCACAGCTTCGGTAGCAGACTTGGTAGCGTGCTTGCTGCATAATTCAGGGGTCTCGGGTTCGATTACTGTCTTAAGTTATATGTAGGTTATCGGCTTTCTCCCTAAATATTTAAAACAATCATGAAGAACACCTATAAGGCTTACCTTTCGAATGTAAATAGAATTGGACTGATTCGTTTCGAACAAAATGCGGTTCACAAGTACGCTTGTACGTACGTATCAAACGGGCTAAAACTTTACTGCAAATTTTCTAAACAAAATTCTAAAAGCGGCCTTCGATATCTCATATGAATTAAAGATATACAGCTTTTAATCCAAAGGTATGCTTCCCGAGAAACAACCTAGCTGAACCATCCGATCCACATATAGCACTAGCAAAAAATAAAAGGTCAGTTTTATCTTTCAAATGTACAAATGGTATTCCCCTTGTTGCACTGGGTGGCCGTTTCATGATTCGGCTCAAATAGTTCAACATTGAGGGTCTTTCGGTAATGGTTAAAACTGCATAAAAGTCTTACGCGGCTTCAAAATCTGTCAAGATGGAGTCTGGTGTGGTAAATTTGCCATAATTTGACATTTAGAAATTATTACGCGTTCGATATCCAAAACATCGAACGTCCTCGAACGACCAAGAAATTTGATGATGCCGCCATATTGAAATTGAGGAAACGTCAAAATAGCGCATACTATCTAGTTATACGGACACAGCATGTATACAGATATTATGCGAGTCCCCACTTGCAATTAGATTGTAAATTAATGGTATAAATAGCTGGTAGTAGCAAGCAGACAAACAGTACAGGAGTTGAATCTTCGGCACTTGAACAGCTAGGTACTCTGTTCGAATTCCACAGGTAAAATGCAAAAGCACGTTTGCTTCATCTCGTAACGATTGGTGATGCTAATTATCACAACATTATCATAATATTTCAGAATCCCACGAACCATTCTACCAAAGAATAACAGACTCAAAGAAAGTTTTTACAAAGTAATAATAAATTAATCACCTTCGCGTATATTAATCGATTCCAGAATGCTAAAATTTTAAAGCACCATAATTATGTTAACTATTTCACATTCATACGATATATGTATATATGTAGATATATATATGTATATATATAATTACAGACAGAGACAGATAGAGAGAAGAACAATAAAACTAAAATACAAATTATAAAATAAAAAATTAAATATTTATAATTTATATAATAATTAATTAATTTTAATAATTGTACCCGTAATAAAATGGGAATTTTTGTATGTAATTAAGAAAATTAGTTTTTTTATTAATTTTTTTTTTGTTTTTTTTTATAATTTAAGAATTTTTAACAATACAAGAAATATATTTTATTATAATATTATATTACTTTAATATTTACAAAGACGTTTTTAATATTAAATTAATTAATTTTTTTTGTTGTTGTTTATTTTATTCTAACAAACCATTTTTATAATTTTTTTTATTTTAAATTATTATTTTATATTAAATATAATTTTAAATATTCTAAATCAGCTAATTAATTTATATATATATATATATATTTGTATTTATATAATTTGTTTTTTTTAAATTAAAATTAAAAATAATCACTATTTATAAATTTATTAATTTAATTTAAATGATCATGTGTTTTTTTTTAATTTTTTTGTTTTGCTTTTTTAATAAAAAAAATTCTACGATTTAAATAATTAAATTTATAATTTGTTTTTGTTGTTATATATACTTTAATGTTTTTTGTTTTAATTAATTTAATTTAATAAATGCTTCTTAATTAAATGTTCTATAAATATATATAATCATCATGACTAGAATTTTATGTATATATTTATATATGTAATGTATATAAGAAGAAAATATTAAAACGTTAACTTTTTTTTTTTTAATTAATTAATAATAATTTAATTATTTAATAATAATTTATGGTAATGATTTTAAATGTTTTTATAATAAAAATTATAAATGCATAATGGTTTTCACAAGTGTTTCTGTTGGATCGGTGGAAAATGAAAATTTTGATTTGGTGATGCACCGGGGGACAGGAAGCCAAAAAACCGCTCCCTTTTCTAATCCATGTTACTAGTGGCTGTAATTCAGTGTTTCATTGCATTGTACGATGGTAGGTGACTAATTATGATAGCTATATACCGCTTTAGCTTAAATATTTAGCCTACAATGCTATATTATAGATTTGTGTGTATACTCGTATAATCGTAACGATATGGCTTCGGTAAAGTGCAAAGTATTTAAGTAATTGAGCATATTAAATTGCCAGACATTGCCAGCAAACATAAAAATTGGTATGTGTAACCCAAAGGACTAATTACTTAGTTATATAATACATGACTAGATGACACTAGCACACATTTTTAACCCTTTGAAGATCGGCTTCGTCTCTTAGAAAAAATTAGTTGAGTAATGCACCATAATTGCGCGCTTATCTTAAACGGGTTAGAAGCCAGTTGCATCCGATCATGGCATCCGAGGAGCCCAACCCAAAACACACGAATGTTATTTATTCATCGGAACTATTGTACTACTGTGGATAATCATGCTAGGTAGTATCTATTCCACTAGTGTTACGTCACCAAAAATACAGCTGCAAACTGTTCTGAAGTTAGAATTATTTGAACGATCGTTATTTTTCAACACAATGATCTAATGCTCGATCATGATGTTACACAGCACTAGGTTGAATAACTGTTTTGGCAAGTATTCTTTGTTAAATTACTGATTACAAATATTATGCGGTTTTGATGAATTTGCTTGCATGATTAAAACGGCGAAAGAAAAACACTTTCACTTTACCTAGAGAAGACGGCTGATCTGCACTTGATGGTTCTAATGATTTGAGAATTTGAGGCTTGTTTTCGGTGATAATTTGGATAACAGGGTCAAAACAAGACTACTCTTAAGGAAATTACAAGTATTCAATTATGATAAATACGTAAGAAACGTGCCACCCAGAAATATACAAGATCTCTCGTTCAATGAAATTTTCTCAAAATTGAAAGTTTATTGCGGTCCAAAAAATCTCTTTTCCATTTGAGATTCGGTATTTTCGGCACCAACAACAGCAAAACTGTCCGATGATTCTGTAGCATTGTGAAAATGTACACCTTTCATGTCTAACAAGCATCAAGATATGAATACGACGAGACAAAAAACGTCTCAAAGGGTTCAAAAACGAAAAAAGAAAGTGAATAAAATTAGGGCCAAATCGAGCTCTAACTAGCATAGAGATAGTGCGGAGCGTTCAAGTTCTGAATCTGTTTTTCGACCTAAACGTAAGGTCAGCCACCGTAACAAAAAGGATAATCCCTCCAGCGCGTACTGTACAGTGCGCTCCAAAATATGGAGTCACGTGGCGCGAATGTGTCGAACGCAAGTGCAAAACCGGTCAGTTTCATAGACGAGAAATTTTAATGAGAGTTAGACTGCAGCTGTTAATAAAATCAGCCAGGAAACTTATTGAGAAGGCATTTTACAGAAATATGAGGATCATAAGGCAAGATAAAAGTGTTGAAAACGAGTTCGTCAGATCGATAGAGTTTAAGAATCGGACTAACTGAAGTAAATGGGACAGCCTTAATTGGATGCAGAACAGCGATAAATTTAAAAAATATCTTTTGATATTAATTCAATTTTAAGATACAGGTATCTAGGGATAACTGAGAAAGACTCAAAAATATGGAAAATTAAAAAATTGTCAGGTGAAAATACATATCGACGAAACTGGAATTCCTGTTCCTGAGATATTCTAGAAGGTGGTGGAAGACCTAGTTGTTGGAATTGTGGAAGTGACCATACGCATATAGATGACATTTAAATTTGTACAGCAACTATGTTTACCTAAGCCGACCAAATTTCGAAACAGATGCTGAATAGATTAGAGTCAAACGGTGTATCGGACAGATGAGATAATTTACAAGTCGTATTTTGACGAGTTCGGGTATTAAAGAGGTTAGAAATTGTTTGGAGTTACTCAACTCCATAGGGCAGTTTAACCTAAAATTACCAACAGTAAGTGAGCCGTAAAAATAATTAGAAAGAGACGGAGTCAGATTTACCTGAACGCAACAGGATGAGGCTTATTTCAAAAGTTGAAGCAAATTATAGTGAACGATATTATCATCCAAATACAAAGCAGTGATCATAGCAAACGCCGGCCTCTACGGGCTCGGAGAGGTCCTAAAAAATAGGGTTGCGCGAAAAATTTCGTTTGCATAGAAGGGATTGATAGACATTAAGCGGAGGAATCTCGGGATCGGGACCACCGAGAGGTCTAAGATGTTTGCGTTGGAAAAGAGATTCGACTTGATTACAGACCATAAGGGATTGGAGATCCAGTTCAAACCATCATCCAAACCGTGCCCACTTATAGGGTGATGGCTTCTAGAAAGAGTATACATATAAGCCAAGAAAGACCAACAATATTGATTGCTTGTTTAGGCTCTATCTAATAAATATCAGATTTTTGATCGTAAAGGAGACATGCATATATATAAATCGGATCTTGTAAGTGCGATACCAAAGCCGTTCTAACAGGATTGAAATTCTGCTTAAGGTATGAAAGTTTGACAGCCGGATTTCTGTATTCAAGAAATATAATGATTCCTCGCTGAGAGCAATGGACCGGCGGTTGAGAACAAAAATATGGTGGTATAATCTAGCAGGCCCTGTAGTGAAGTTTATAAAGAGTTGTAATCATGCCAGACGGTGATGAAACATTGCAGTAAAGAACCGTTGTATATTACTGAGTTACCAGCACGTGAATAGATTATATATTAGTAATAACAGATGACACAGTTGATATGTGATAGTCAAAGTTATGGAACGATTACAAACGGAAAACTTATCCCTCGTCCTCAAAACTAACAGCTAAAACAGATTAAAAGTCTAACAGCTGATTATGGTGCCAAGTTCATTAGCCAACAACTGGAAGATTACTGTGACACACTAAAGATTAAGATGATACATACAATTCTGCTTTTAGCACAATCGAAAGAGGAAGTCGAGCGACTAAATGATCGATGGTAAAGAAACCGAAAATAGCTCAGTTGAAAAATGAACTACCGAGATATCCTGATTGACTACTTACTGATGAACAGTATTACTCCATGTACCAATCAACAGCAGTGAGTGTGAAGTTAATTATTAACAGAGCCTTTAAAGTGAAAATACCAGCTATATCAGAGGACTAAATTGTGTTTTTACGATAAAGTAGATAATGTGGACATTCTACACAGTTGGATATATCTAGGGATGTCAAACCAAGCCATCTAGCACAGATAAACAGTAATTGTGAACGATTTGATACCAGGCGCGCAGCGCAGATCACCTTATAAGGTTAATCCGCAATAACCCCGAGATATGCCAACCAAGTAAAAAAGTAAGTTACAATGGATATGAAGTAACGAATTCTGATATCAGTAAATACGATTCCGAGCAACATTCGAGATGTGATACCATCTAGGCCATGCAGAGGCGATATACAATAACATTAATGAATACAACCGTGCAAAAAAGCATACTCGATCAGAATGACGAAATATTGGATGGGGCTACAAAACAAGATAGGCTTAATGGACGTTTGCACGAAAAGGAGTTTAACTCGAGAGAAAAACCAACAAATTTGTAACCTTGTTCTGTTTAAAGAAAACTGGTTTTAGGTCATCTCTGGGCATTAGAATTTTGGAATTTTGGCTTTATTAATTACTTGAGTTAGGCCATTAATGAAGTTTATGAAAATCCATAGACCGACTTGAGAGCCTTATGTGCACTGGAGTTGGCTTGTATTGCTATCGAAACCAGGCAACGTATTCCATAAGTATGATGTTCTAATCGTAAATAATAGAAATATTTTTAAAAAGGTATGTACAGTTATTGCTTAGCTTCTCGGTCAACTCAGTCTTAATCAACTCTTCAAAGAGCAAGCCTAGTGGTGGCGGCACAATGATATCAAACCACTACTCAATGTCTAGTTAAGCACAGAAAAATTACACCCATCTCGCAACGTATATCACATATGCATAAGTATATTCTATAACGATATCCTAGCCTGGGTGTCAACCAACAGTATCCGTGAGTCCACAAAGGTCTTCGGGCATCCCGGTATCGTGATATCAGTTTAGCCTATTTGGGAGCTCGACATAGTCTTCCGAACATTGAAATTTTTAAGCACCAGGTTGACTGTGGTACGCATATACAGATTGAGTATGTTTTAGTTATATAACATTAATGCTTTAAGTATTTCAGTGGGAACATTCTCAAATGTACCAATATTACACGACAACGCTGAGCGTTAACTAAAATATGTGCAATGCATATCAATTATAATTGAAATGTTGTATTTTTGTGACAGGATACTCCTGCAACGCTTGTACTATCCAAATTATAATACACTTTAGAGGATTTCGCCAGTCTAGGAGACGGAAAAATTGAACTTCACTGTATTAACTGATATCTATTGGGCAAGACATCACACAATACATCATCAGTTAATTGTGGAGGTGCTCCTCCTTATAACAGATCTTGATGATTAATAGAAGAGAACTATCATCAGTTGTAATGAAGCTGAGATATGACCTGCATGAAGATCATCGCTTATAACACCTAAGTCCTTATCTATTTTATTAAGAGATGTCACAACCCTGCATAATAAATATTATTGAATACAACAGCAGTACCGATATAAAATGCACATGGCTCGTTCTAATCCTTTTAATGAAATTTAAATGTAATGATGAAACTTCAAAATACTTATTTTTTGATACCGTTTCAGAAATTGTGACTAAACTATCTGATATGTTAGCACATAGAATCACGTTCACCTACTTTTAACTTGAACCGATGAGTTCGGAGCTTATCACATCATCGAAATAAATTTCCCCAAAAAATCGAATAAATTCCTACGAAACAAATTCCAATGAAAAAATTCCAGTACGGAAAAGTTTCATAATAGAGCCCAGGACAAACATGCCTTTGCGAGATTCACACAACTCTGAACTGTAGTGAAAATGGTCGAGCCAGAGTGGACTTCAATATACCTTCAAGTCAAATACAATGGGAAAAACCAAATCGTGTGGGGCTACATGAGTGCCTTGAATCGATCAACTGGAAGAAACTTTTAATTCTATCGATATAATCGAAAATGTCGATAAATTTAATGATGTCATGGTGGAAAGCTTCGAATTTTATGTACCAATATTCTGTAAACCTTGAGATGTTCCCCGTCATTAGTTTAGCAGACGCGTAAACCTAAAAAATCAGAAGTATGCCAAATAAGGGTTAGAAGCGGATAACACTTCGTTTTATAGTGCAGGCCCGAATTTAAAATTTATATCAAATCAAAATATAGGTTCTATCTAGATTAAACAACAAAATATATGACCGCATACATTACGGATTAGCCAACAAATGTATTTGAAGGAATCGTTGGTATAAAGGTACATGAAGGTTTCCCCGAAAGCAATATGGCAATAATTATAGTCAGGAGCTAAATTTAAATTAAAATAAGAGGAGCCTATACTCATAAAATTTTGGACCTTGGTGAGCCAAAAACAGGCGACTTCCCAAATATTTTCAACAACTTAAGATCAGTGGCTCGTGTACCTAACCTCATTACCATATGAGTTGAAAAGACTATTCAATCTATTATATAACGAATGATATGCAACAATAACGATTCAATAAAGTACATCTCAATCATTATAGCTTAGAGATACTTTAGGCATAAATGCGAAATTGATACCTTGCCAATTAGAAAATATAGCCCGTATATCACTAAAACAACCCAGCAATAACAACATATCACTCTTCCTGTTGTTTTTGATGGAAATATTTTATCGGTTTTTGGGAAATCCTAATCACTTTATTAAACTTTACTTGTGAAAAAGGTTTGTCATAATTCGACTATAATTGGAACATTTCGACTATAATTGGATTTCTTCGCCTAAAATCCTAAGGCTCGAGAACCTACTTTTTCGTTATCAGCGCCCCAAAGTACATACACCATTTGCTTCAATTTTCATCGAATTATGACAACAAAAATGTTTCATGTTAAGTGAGTGACTCTTTTCCAAAAAGTAGAAACAACAAATTTCGAAACCCCATAGAATAGAGAACATCTTAAACATACAATAAAATTTCAATGGTTTTCGTGTATCGCGCTTAAAATCTGTATAGGCTGGGAATGTCATAAGTAAGATAAAAATGCCATAATTATTCAAACAAATCCTTTTCATGATAAGTAAGCGTACACAACTTTACCTTCTTTTCATGATTAAACCTACATATTTAGCATTTTTTCAGTTTTTCTCAAATAAGAACGCGAGACCGATTTTGTTGTAAAGAGCGCCCCAAAGTATGGATAGTGCGAAATGAGTAAGCTCACTTGATATAAATATCATAATTTGACTGGACTGGATCACCATTTCATTAAATTGCTCTCAGTTAGCGTGAAATCGATAATTACTCTGCTTATCAAACTAAGAGGACACAGAAAACTACGTTTCCTGAATTTCACAAATATTCGGATGTCTAACTCTTGGAGAACATCAAGCCATTACATGATTTTAAAGGTATTATAAAAATTACATAACACAGATATACATACTCCTATGCATTGAATGAAGGTCACATTGATAGTTAAGACCGATGCATCCAGTTAAATTAAATTAGTTTAAATTGTAAATAACTAAACATTTTTTATTTGCACATCACATTATCCAAAACCGCCATCTTGATTTACTTTGTTTAAAAATATGTACACACAAATCAAATGAACGCGCGTCTAAAGTTGACGAATAAAAAATTGTCACATCACATTATTATGAACCTACATTACCGACATTAAAAACGATGGATGCGTTCCATTCGCTACAATTGCATAAGCAAAATAATTAGGAATACAATTAAGTAGTTTTTTCAATTTAAGCACACGAATCGTAGCATCTGTCATTATTATTACTAAATTAATTAAACTCAGTACCACATAATTATTACATGACTTGCTTAATATCGGATTTATGCTGTTTTCCACAAAATACTAAATTTTCATTTATCCACCACCAAATAAAATACAAAATTTCAAAATAAAATGAAAAGAATAAAACCGGAAATTCCATTTTATTCAATTTAGGAACAAAAATAATAACAATAATAATAAATGGTGTGATTTATATAAAAAAAATATATACAAAACAAATGAATAAATAAAATTTAGGGGCAAAACAAAAGAAAAGTGTTTTATTTATAAATATTTTTTTGTTTGTTTGTTTGTTATTTATATATACAATTTGATGTTATTGTTGTTTAAATAAAATATTATATTAGATTTTTTTTTTATACAAACCACACCGTGCCCGATCCTGGTTATATAATTTTCATTTTTTTATTTCTCATTCATTTATTTTATACTTTTTTTTTAAATAATTGCTTTGGGTTTTAAGGCGATGATGAAATGAGCATTTTATAAATTTCTTTATTATACAGCAACATAAAAAATATATTTATGTTTGTTAAATAAAAACAGTAAATTTATATATTTATTGAAAAACAAAAACAAAACATAAAATAAAATTGATTTTATTTCGATATTATACTTCTGTTGTTAATAGTATTATTTATATATAGATGTTTGTGTGTTGCCATATTGAAATTTTTAAGATGTTCATCATCTTGTTTTTTACTTTTAATTTTTAATTAAATATATATAATTATTTATTATTTCACCTTTATATAAATTTCCACGAATTTTCATAAATCTTACAATAACTAAAAATAAATAAAAAAAAATGTTTATTAATATAAATTAAAAATGATATTATATATTTATAATTAATTAAATATATATTTAATAATAATAAAAAGATAAATATTGGCTGTTTTTATTTTTTTAAAGATTTTTTATTTATTTTATATTTTGTTAAATATTTTTTTATCACACAATTTATATGAACGAAATTTTTTATTTAATTTAATTTTTTTTAATTAATTAATAATATTCTCGAAATATTTTTTTTTTGTTTTCATATATATAAAAATTTAAATTATACAAAAACAAAAAATGATAAGTATCAAAATTAACTATTATATAGTACAATAAATAAAAAAAAAATATTGCTAAAACGCAGTTTGATTATAATTTTATTTTATTTATAATCCAAAATGTTATTTATTAAATTTTTTTAAATCAATTTTTTGTTCTAAATAAAATATATTTATTAAACTATATTAATTTATATAAATAAACGAACAAAAAAATTATTTATAACAAATTTAATACTTACAGTAGTAATAATATTAATAATAAAATGAACAAATATTAACTTTTTGTTGTTTTTAAATATAATAATTAATTTTAATTTTTTAATAATAAAAACTAGCAAATAACTTACAATCAAAAATATATATATAATTTATGTATATATAGCGTTTATATTTTTTCCATTTTTTTAATTTTTATTTATTAATTAAGAAAAATAATAAATCTAATTTAATTTATATAATTAATAATAATTGCTACTTAAAAATTGTTACGTTTTTTTTAAATTTTTTTATATTTTTTTTTTCTCTCTTGAAAGTACAGTACGACGTTATATATAGTTTTTGTTTGTAATTATTTTTTTTGTTTTTTTTATTTAATTATAAGCGAATAAATTTTTGTTTTGTCTTTTTTTCATTTCATTTTATTTTTATTTTATTTAATTTTATATTATATTAAATCACTATGTAAATTTTTGATGAAAAAATGTATTAATTTTTTTATAATAATAAAATAGAATATTATTATAAAAATCGGATTTATTATTAATTAATTATACAGAAAAATATAATAAAAAATTATAAAAAAAATACAAAATGTTGCACAAAATTTTTTGTTTGCTTTCCGAATGATTTTAATTTTTATTTATTTATTTACGTTGTTGATTATTTATAATAATATTCTGATGTACAGCATCTGAAAATGGAATTGATAATTGGCATTAGTGATGAAAATAGTTAATAATTTGGAGCAAGTAAATAAAAAAAATATTAATTTAATTATTGAATACACAACACACTCAAAATATGTTCGTAAATCGTTTGCGCTCAATTAATAATAAATTCGGAGCTATTCGACTAGAGATTGCTATCAATAAAACAGAATTTCATCGTACTACCCAACTATTCAATTTAGACTGACAAGAACGATGAAATCGATGAATATTATAAGCGATAAATATAATAATAATTTAGAAGAGTTTGGCTCCAGCCCAGTATAAATGAAAAACAGTCGTATTAAGTCAAGGAGGAAAATTCTTTCTGTACATAAAAAAACTGTAGTGGAGAATATTCGACTACTGTATATCGTTGATAAACATATATTTCCGAACTATCCCCAAAAATTTGTAGAAAACTTATGGTGTTATGAACTGGCTTTTTTCCGACTTTATCAGCCGCTGAAAAGTGTCATAAAATGCTGTAAAACTAGTCAAGAAAGAAACAGGAAACCGCAGTAGACCACTACATTTTTGTGTCCAAATTATATCGGAATAATATCTTGCGAAATAGTTTTCAAATTGCCTTCTAATATCAAGTGCTTGCTTTAGTGGAGCACCAACTACTCCGCCATGATTTGTTAAAACAAAATTATTTGAATTTATTGAAGCTACTTCCTTTGCTGGTATAAAATGAGGCGAATTATTATTTTTTAAATTATTTGTTCTTAAATAATTATGTAAGCATATACAAGAGCCATCTTGATTGCCTCGTTCGGCTCTCGAAATATTGGTGCAAACAATACCTGGAATCGGTTTGCCAAAATGCCGACGCATCTACGACTCGCCGATTTCGTGACAAAATATAATTGAATCAAATTTGATTTACAGAAAGGTGTTTATTAGAAAATGGCTTCTTATGTAATCCGTCAATAGGAAAGCATCATCAGTTACAAATCCAAATCGCGAGACTACTTCAGTCCTGGCAAGCGGTACGGCGGTGGTATAGGTGCAACTTTTCGCTCTATATTTCTTTTTAAATCGGATCTCAGTCAAATCCCCGCGTCTCCAATACGTCCGTTGATTCCAACATCTACTCGTACATAAAAATAAATCTGTAATGTGCATCCACAATTGCCATCACAATAGGCCGCTATTTGTAATAATTCGATGTTGGCCTCTATTGCCACCAGTTACTCTGCATTGGGCATTGACATATTTTTCACTATTGATTTTATGTTTATTATTTTAACTATTAATAAAGCTATACCACAAAATAATTCGCGTTTTAATATCTATACAATTTAGTCAATACGTCATAAAAAGTACAAAATTGAATTCTTCTTACTCGATTAACTGCTAGAAAATATTGAGCTACAATTTTTTTCTGACGTTTAATTTTTTTGTTATGGCTAGTGTAGTTTTGTTATGGCAAAGTGAGTGTACTTTCATTAAAATTATGTATACGTATTACTTTTTGAGCCATCTGTTGATGCCTTGGCCACCAAGAAACCCGGATTAACACCACTTGATTATTTTTATAGGGTTATTTGAAAGGTAAGGTGTATGCTAATCATCCACAAACAATTTAATAACTTAAAAACAGCATTCGAGCTGAAATTTAGGTCACTGATCCACCGTTCGGATGCGATGTGCACTTCAAACTGTCCAATGTTAAGCTTTCATAGATTTAAACATCATTGCTATTCTTACAATACTACGTACCACACCACGCATTGAGGCGTTTCCGTGAACACACCCCAAAATTATAGCTGTCACAATACTATCATGGCCTCTCATGATACTATCATGAAACACGAAATTTTACTCTCAGCGAAAAAATAGTTTAAATTTTAAGTTAAAAATCATGTTCACATCGGATCGGAGGTACACAACTTCTCTGAAACTATTGTACCGATCATGAACTCTTCAACAAAAGATTTGGCCTCTAACTATCAAGAGCCTTTACATTAACGAATACATCAAACATTAGGCAAGACAAAACTATTTGAAGAAGTCGTTGGTATAAAGGTTCATGAAGCAATTGTTCCGGTAATAAGATCCTCAATTGTGCTTAGAATAATTACCAAAACGAAAACAATTAAATTAGGGTTTCTGGTATGATATGAGTTCTCCTTAATGTTGATAACGTTCGCTCCATGATACTCAGTTTTGCACAAAATTTGAGGTAAACTGATACTCAAATTGATCTACTGTGGAGTATTTAATTGATAATTTAGTGCTTTCCGAGTTGTATGCACAACTAGGATTATTCAACGAAATTGATAATTGATTTTAATTCCTTATCAGAAAACATTGCGTATGAACCCTCATTTCAGACATTTTTTTTTTAAATTGAAGACAGAGGTTCCCCAAAAGCCAGTTTTGCAATAATTGTATTGAAATGTGTGATGTAATTCTGATGCATTCACTAATATGAATGGCCTACATTAAGAGGGGTCAGGAGCTAAACTCAAATTAAAATAGAAGGAGCTATACTCATAAAATGTTGGGCCTTAGTGAACCGAAAAACGGCGACTTCTCAAAGATTTTCAACAACTTAGGACAGTGGTACGAGTGCACACCAGAAATATATTTTACGAGCAACTTGCCCATTATATGCTAATCAAATGCTATACGTTATCCCCAGCTTAACCTATTTTAGATAATTCTTGCATATTTTGTAAATTGTATTACAAAATACGTTATTGTACGTATTTCGAACCTGAAACATAACCCAATTTAATGTTTACGTCATCAATTAGCTATACAGATCTTAATAGAAACGCGTACCACGCCGCAGCACAACGTAATCCTCGTTTAGAATTAGTTGCATGCACGTGTTGTTAGATCTTATCTTAACGTCAAATTTTTACTTTATTCGACGACAGTGCCATCTATACCACAATTGAATTTATATTTTATGCACTACCAATAGATGTCCCTAATAGGCATTATAATATATCGGTGGATAATATTATTTTCGCATCTGTGGTTTAAAAAATTTACTTTAATCGGTTAGGAAACATGCTTTTCGGGCTGCCTCTAAACTAGACAACTTAGACCAAAAATGTATCGGGCTTTTTACACCAACAATAAACATCAATAATCTCAATCAATATAGAGTGATCTTCAACAACGTCAGATCGGAGGCGATCACTCAGGCACTCTCATGCCTAGGTGTCAACGAGTTATTTAGAGGCTGGTTCGGTCGCTCTCTGTAAACAGATTTATGAGTAGAGGCGTAACTCAATGTGGTGTTGCCCGTTCTCTGAAACGTTATACAGACCATCGAAGTCGTTGGTAAATAAACTAGCACAGCTAGTAGCGTACGACCGGGTAATTTTCGTATGCTTTTTTTAAAAATCAAAGTCATCAAAGGGCAAGAGAACCTTGGTCCGTTTATTTAGTGGTTATTCAGTCAGTTGTGCCAATATCGTCCTAGAAGCGCTCTTCGGATAAAACTGTTAAGCGCTAACTTGTTAAAAATATAATTTTCATTTTATTTTTAAACACGATTATTGGATCATTGAAATTAGTAAAAAATAATATATGTAGTGTCAAAATCAATTAAGGAATTAATTGATGACGAAAAGATAAACTGACCCATGTGCAATGTTTTTCTATTTTGCTGAGCACGCATAGTTTATTGGTTCAAATCAATTCGGAGACAAGTAGACGAATGCTCCATAATAAAATGGCACACAAAAATACAGCTACCCAAGCAGATCTGATTCTCTATATACCCTTGGACATTTTTGGTCAACAAAAAGCCATGAGCACAGCCATACGGCTCAACCTCATCTCCAAAAATCCGGACTAAGCTATTTCGTCACAATAGTTTGAGGATAGATTTGGGACAGATATTCCCACCAGGGAGGTTGGAGTTGGAGTGTTGTGTGATAAATTAAACGTTAAAATTACAGATATTACTTTTAAGATTACAGAGTTTATTAAGCTGAATTAATTGTGATTGAAAACGCCGTAGTCCGGTTAAGGTGTAATGTAATTAATATAAGAAAGAGATGTTTACATTTTTACGGACTTGGCTGTTTCCGTAATTCGATAAAATCCAAATCTCTCATCTCTTAACGAGGCGGCTCAGTTCAACATCCACTCAATGTAAATGCCAGGGTATTTCGAGAATATAAAAATAAATGAGCGGCCACTATTCCATTTCACATAGCAGAGGAAATGTTAAAATGCCAATGCTAATAATGCCTCATTTGTAGAGAGAATTGGCCAAAATTAGATCTGCTTCGATCCAGTAGATTATTTATGATATTACTGCGGAGACGTCATGTAAGTGGCAAACACGCGAGCAGATTTGATGCTCCTCACGTGATTACTGGCTTAGCTACGAGAATGAAGAGGAGGAAGAAACAGTTTTGCTCCTTCCTAGCGCTAAGCAAAATTAAATTTTTGGGACCTCGCTCTGTGATTGAATTAAACCGAAATGCGATGTATGATTCTGAACTGCTGAAATCAATCAAATTTCTAAATATCCCATTGTCACTCTTCATCCACTATTGACACTACAAAATATTTTTTAATCCGTTAAAAATTTCCGATGGTTTTTAATGATTCGCCCCTGAATAAATAACATCGTTTTGCCAGTTATATCAATTGTATTATATAGATACCCATAGAGAGTACCCAAGTAAGGGTCGACCTTCCAGGATAAAACTTTATGAGGATGCGAGGATAGAATTAATTAATCTCCAATTTTCAGGTGGAAACATAGAACTGGGAAGATTTTTGTTCGTAAACTTTCCAACATTAAATCACATGAAAGGAGCCAACACAAATTATCCAAAACGTCATCCATCGTCAAAGTCAATTAATTAAATTAATTGATATCACTTGAGGTTTATAAACTGACTCTAAACTTACTTGCAGTAGTTTAGAATAACAAAAGGCAAATAAAATTCCATATTTCATTCTACAATCAGTTTAAAGCTTTAAAGTTGGTTCAAGCTAATGAAAGGCAGAATAATATTGACTTCCATGTACTCGATATAATGAATGAAGCAACTCCGCATTGTACAGAGTACGCCATAAGTCACTGAACATTGTATTTTTCATATAATTTTTTTATTTTGTATTTTTGCTCTTTTTATTTTTCAGTATTAGAAACGTTTGGGAGATTCAGTAGCCATGTATACGACTGAGGAACGAGCACAAATTGTTGAGTTTTATTTTGCTAGTCAAAATTCAGTGATTCAACACCAAAGAAAATTTCGAAATTTCTTTAACGCCAGAAATGCATCATCACGAAATCAGGTACGCAATCTAATCGCTCGTTTTTAGTCATCGGGATCTGTTAGTAACTTAGCTCGGAGTGGAAGACCGCTTGAAGCACGAATCCAAGATAATATCGAGTTCGGGAGAGCGTAAATGAGAACCCTGAAACATCTACTCATAAACGTGCCACTCAGCTTCAAATGTCTAGAACTTCACTGCGTAGAATGAAAAAAAAAATGAAAAAAAAGTTTATTGCTGTTTCTGCACAAAAATGGTACCGCTTAAGATTTTGTGCTAAATTGACCGAACTATTAACAAGTGATCCTGATTTTGAAGCGCATTTTCATTTCAGTGGTTATGTTAATAAGCAAAATTTTAGAATCTGGGGCACTGAAAACCCAAGAGTGATTCAATAGCGTCTGTTGCATCCACTTAGAGTCACAT
Organism: Nephrotoma guestfalica; assembly: GCA_963691935.1. NCBI lineage: Eukaryota > Metazoa > Arthropoda > Insecta > Diptera > Tipulidae > Nephrotoma > Nephrotoma guestfalica. Next base: position 232,903,120 of record OY829915.1, on the reverse strand, counting down.
TTTGGTGCGGAATATCAGCAGACAAGATCTATGGCCCGTACTTCTTCCAAGACGAAGATGGTAATGCGTTGACTGTAAAAGGTGAGCGTTACAGGGCTATGTTAGAAAATTTTTTGTTTCCTGAACTTGATAATTCTCAAGAAATGTGATTTCAACAAGTCGGAGCTACTGCAAGGGAAACAATGAATTTGCTGCGAACGGTTTTTGGTGACCGTATCGTTTCACGATTTGGAGTTGTTAATTGGTCATCACGATCACCCGATTTAACACCACCAAATTTCTTTTTGTGGGGATATTTGGAAGATCATGTATATGCAAATAAACCGCAAGGACTGCAACAACTAAAAGACAACATAAAAAATGAAATTATTGCGATTGATGAACCAGTTTTGGCTTCAGTTATGGACCACTGGTCCATAGCTGGTAATACTCCGTTCGCAAGAAGAAACACCGACCTCAAACTAGAATAAAAACGAGAGATAGTCACAAAGATAAAACAACGACGAAGTGTCGACAAAATTGAAGAGAGAAGATAATGATCACTCTCATCTCTAATGAAGTTATGTCTGCCCTCTCGACACATGATGTAGATAGAAGAAAAATATTATTCAGAATAACCCCTGCTGGTTTGACACACTCCATCGATGATGACGGACAACGAAAACATAAACATTGTCAAGAAATCTTAGTAGATAAAATTTAGCTTTTCTACCGAGACTATACTGCTTGGACGCAGGTACTAAGGCAAATAACTTAACAAGTATTCTGCAGCAATCAAACCGCCGACGCGGAAGAAACCTTTTGCACTCTCCTTCTGTATTTTAGTTTCGCGCAAACGATTTACAAAACATATCACAAGCAAAAAAAAACTACATATCCTGGATTTATTGTGATTTAGGCAAATTTTTCAAAATATTTTAAAATGGAAAACTTTTAAAATATTTTTATTGTTATTCAAAATATAAAAATTACACAAACACGAAAGCGTTTGGTTGTTTTTTTTTGTTAGACAATTCGAACAAATGTGAACTTTTCGTATGTGCATTCAAAAAAGTGACAAACTTTTTTTTAGTTTTTTGGTTGAATTACATTTATAAAATATTGATTTAGTTCTAAATATATAATATTATAACACTACCGGCGCTACTTGGGTATATTACGGGGATGGAGTTTATATATAAATCGTTTAGTATCGAGACTAAAAATAATTTGGTATCTAAACTGTTTTAAAAGCCTAATGGTGTGCGAGGTATTTCACATATTTATTTAACCCTACAACAAGCAATCATATTACAGGACCTTAACAATAAGGAATTTGTCACTTTATTATTTATTTATTTTTGTATATGGATTTTTATTTTAAGTTGTTAGCTACACACAGTTTTTGTGCGAAAATACAATACCAGAGTGTGATGGATAAAAGTGGCTCTATACTTATTACGATAAATTATTAAACGACTCACAATATTTTTAAAGAATATCAATTTTAAATTATTTAATCGAAAGACCTAAAAACAAAATGTTCTCAAATTTTTATTAAAAGCCGAAATATCCGGCAATTGTTGATGCAATCACGATCAACAGGATGCTGAGACAAACTAATATAATGATCTTCTTCTGTTAAAATACAATAAAAAAAATAAATTTTTTGTTTTTAAAAGAAAATTATTAAATTTTGAAATCAATATAATTAAATATTATTTTTAAATCACATTCAACAAAGCTCTTTCACACACAAAATAATAATAAAAATAAAATAAAAATTCTAGCGATACCTTTCCAGGGAAATGAGTTAACAACACATTTTCATTTTATTACTTAGTGTAGTATAGTGTTTTTGGTTTTTTGATTTTCAGTTTTTCTCTATACATATAAATACAACACACTTCCTCCATGTATCTTCACCTTAGGTTTTATACTCTTAACAGTTTTTCTTGTAATGAATCTTGAAATGCTTTCTTATACTGTGGTGGTTGTGTATAGTAGGACTTTTCTTGTGATTTTTTTAAATTATTTTGATTAATTGTTTTTAATTAAGATTTTGTTTTTATTTATTTAATTTAACTTTTTTGTTTTTGTTTAATTTGTATTATTTTATACTGACGCGATTTGTTTGTTTAATTTGCTTACATAAAGTAGCTACTGACGTATGAAGCCACAATCAGACCCAGTACAGTGAGACATATCAGAATCATAATCTTCTTCTGCGGGGGTGCAAAATATGTGCATAATAAATAGGATTAATATTTTTAATTTAATATAATTTATATAATGTAATAATAATAATAAATGTAATATAATGGAAGAATATAATTTATAAAAAAAATAATCATGCAATAGTTTTTGGGTACTAAAGGCTTATAGTAAAGGCATGCAATAATTATTATGGATTTTTAATTTATATTTAACATTAATAAATAGCGTCCCTGTTGTACCGATCAAATTTTATGTCATATCTCATTTTAGTATTTCAATTCTAGTTAGTTGCCTCGGTTATTTGATTATTTTTGTATATTTGTCGCTTAAGCATTAGACTCACCAGCCGCACACTGCATTTGAAAAATTATTACATATATTGATGCGCAGGAGTAATACGCAACAAATCATGGCATACAACTTGAACATTAACAGAAAGGTTTAAAAGAAAACTCGGCCTAAAAATCAGAAGCCAGGGGCATTAAATTAAGGACGAGCCACATATATTTTTTCCTCTTTATTTATCATACAAATTTTTTCAAATGAATTTTCCACACAAAAAAACTTACAAGACCGGGAAGAAACGAATCTTATGTGTAAAAAAGCAAAGAAACAATAAAAACAACAGTAAAATTATTAAATATTGTTCTTCTTTTTCCGTTGTCTACTACCGAAAACGATAGCTGCCGACGATTGTGGTTATCAACACGATCCCCATTCCAACAAAAGTTGAACCTAATGCCAATTGTAGTTTTTGAGCTTTTATACGCCTAAATGTTGATAATGGAATACATATCCCACAGTCGAAACAAATAGTTTGCCTGCGATATATACAGAAAAAATATTGTTTTGAGCTATACAAACAAATGTCGCCAACTGTACTAAATATCTTGTTTCGCAACTATACAATACATTTGTATTTTTTTATTAATTAAATAAAATTCAATATTTTTATGACATACATACAAAACAATTTTATTTATAATGCGATTTTATGTCAATATTCGAGTTCCGCCATCGAATTTGCTAGTTTATTTTAAAAATAAAATACACTTTAGTTACAGCGGCGAATTCATCTCGAATAATTTACAGTTTGTGAATATCATTTTATAGGCCCCTGTATCTTTTTCTATGTAAGCAATTCCTATAAACTTACAGCTATATAATTATTACATTTTAAGAATCAGGCCATTATTCCTGAATGGAACTAGGGCTTAACCAACCATTAAGAAATTTGGTTTATAGGGTGAAATTGGGATACTAAAACGTATTTTGGCAGAAGCGATATTTCACAATCGAACAAAATGAAAATCGGTTTGTGATGGAATTAGGATTCGAAAACAAATTTTGGTAAAGTTCTACAATATGTGTATTCTCCCTGATGGAACTAGGCCATTCTTAACCGACCTTGAAATAATTTGGATTGTGAGTAGAATAAGGCTATATATTAACGATTATGATGAATTTGGAATTTTTCGTTAATGGCCATCAGCTACACAAATTGAAAAAAAATATAAACAATTTTATTTATAAGTTAAAATGTTATGTTTGTTATCAATTACAAAAATATACTAAACAAAATAAAAAAAGGAAGGATTTGAAGTAAAAGTTAATTGCAAAAGCTAAATCCAACATGATGATGAGACCAGATTTGAGCGTGCTTCATCGAGACGCCATTATAACGGGTGTTTTTTTAGGAGGTTTGTTTTTCCGATAGATGTCGTTTTATTTTATGACAGTTGTTTTGACAGCTCAAAGTGGCATTTCTACTCAGTATTGTTTGGCAAATCATTATGAATAGGTTAACTCCAGAACAACGTTTTCAAATCGTGGAAATTTATTTTCAAAATCAGTGTTCAATTAAAAATGTTTATAGAGCACTTCGTGAATTTTATGGTGCACATAATCGTCCGTCAGAGACCACCATAAAGAACGTAATTACCAAATTTCGGTCTACATTCACTCTTTTGGATGCCAAGCCACCGACAAGAATGAGAAGAGTTCGTACAGAAGAAAATATTGCTGTCGTTGAGGCCAGTGTCGAAGAAAACGACAATTTATCGATTCGTCGTCGTGCTCAGCAAATTGGACTTTGTCCATCGACTTTATGGAAAATTTTACGTAAAGATTTGGGTTTGGTGCCATACAAAATTCAATTGGTGCAAGAATTAAAGCCACACGACCATCGTTTGCGCCGTGAATTCAGTGATTGGTCGTTAAATCAATTGAACGAAGATCCATTTTTTTACCGTAAAATTCTCTTCAGTGATGAGGCGCATTTTTGGTTAAATGGATACGTCAACAAACAAAATTGTCGCATTTGGAGCAAAGATAATCCACACGCCGTTCTAGAATTACCAATGCATCCTGATAAATGTACTGTTTGGTGCGGTCTATGGGCTGGTGGGATCATCGGTCCATATTTCTTTAAAAATGAGGAAGGACGACGCGTTACCGTGAATGGAAATCGATACAGAACCATGTTAAATGAGTTTTTGTTGTCAAATCTTGAAGATATGGATATGAATGAAATGTGGTTTCAACAAGATGGTGCCACTTGCCATACAGCACGTGAAACAATCGACTTATTGAAAGAAACTTTCAACGACAACATTATTTCGAGAAATGGTCCGGTGAATTGGCCTCCGCGTTCGTGCGATTTGACGCCACTCGATTACTTTTTGTGGGGATACGTGAAGTCATTGGTTTATGTGGATAAACCTCAATCGATTGACGCTTTGGAAACCAATATTCAACGTGTCATTGCTGACATACGCCCTCAAATGCTTGAAAAAGTGCTGGAAAATTGGACCTCCAGAATGACATTTGTGAAAAATAGTCGTGGTAGCCATATGCCAGAAATTGTGTTTAAATGTTAAATGCCAAAAAATTATCTACCAAATAAAAAAAAATTTTGGTCATTTCATAATTTTATATGTGTTTTATTCAAAAAAAAAATCGGCAACCTCTTAAAAAAACACCCTTTATATGAAAAGAGAAGGCATAGACCAATCCGAATTGATGAATGTCATTACCGTAAAAAGAGCTAGGCTAATCTGGCGCAATTTGAAAGTTGTTAAAAAAGACACAACGAATCGAATTACATACCAGGTAATTTCCAAATATATAAAAAATTCAGAGGTTTCTGGACTTAGAGGTCTATGCAAATTAGCACATCATAAAACAAAAAGGGCGGGTCATCTCTGGCAAAGGTAGAAACCAGAAGTTTCATATTAAATAATTTTTATGCTAATTTAAAAATAAAATCTACTTAAGGAAGAATTTTTTTAATGCATCTATCAGACATTTTACAAATTTCTTGTGCCGCTCCCATAAATGATTTATGGCTTACTGTACTATTAAGTGAGTTCCGACAAATAACCATCCAACTACCATTTTATTATCACAGGGATTATTGGTAGAAATTAATAGCATATTATTCTGCCACATGCAAATATTGGCCGATTTTATACTCGGTTAATTTGAAATTTTGTTGCACCAATCTCAGACATACTGGTAAAAATAATTTATTGAATCGTTCTACCACTTGCACATTTAGAATTATTACGAATTTTGGTAATTTTGGAATCTTCCAGCGCCAATCCCACAGATTTCTTCTGCTAAATGTATAGTGGTGTCAGGCTCCTGAAACACTGAGAAATTAGATAACAAAATCTCAATATGATATGATGGGGATTACTAGTAGAAATGCGTTACTGAATCATTCTATTCGCTGATCGCAGAGATGTCTTCGTCAATTAGCAGTGAAACCAATTAGCAGTGGTTTGAAAGAAAATTAGATAACTAAATCTTAATACATTGTGACGGGAATTACTGGTAGAAATAATTTATTGAACCATTCTACCACTTGCGCATATTATGAATTATTATGAATTTTTGTAATTTTGGAATTGTCCAGCGACGAGCTCAGAGATGCCTACTCCAAATGAGTAGTGGTTTCAGGCTCCTGAAACACTAGGAAATTAGACAGCAAAATCTAAGCGAATTGGCGTAAACAACTCTGAGGTCGACGCTGAAAAATTACAAATACAGACTTTTGTAAAAATTTATAATACGCAAGAGACATATTGATTCATTTATTTGTTGATAAATTGTTTCTATTTTTACAGTTATAATTGAATTTTTAAAAAATGTAATTAATCGCTATTCGGAAAGATTGCCTAAGATTTTTATAAAATAAATTCGAGCTGAACGAATATTAGGTTTTCTACTTTAATGATAAATATTTTCTCGCGCTGGGAAAAGAAATTTCGGGGTGAAACTTACGTGATCCTCATTTTTTCGGGCTCAGAATGAAATTTATCATGAAAACACACCACATAAAAAAAATCTTTTCGGGATGGTTTTCGGGTCAAATAAGCTGACATCTCTAACTAAATCATTAAACTTGTCATACTTTTGCTCGTATCATAAAACTCTCAGTATTTATTACACATACGAGTAGATGCTATAGTATATATCGGAAGTGGAGTTCTAGGCCTATCTAAATTTGTACATGTCATTACCCTAAAATTCGAAAGTTATTAAGAAACTCATAACGAATCGATTATTATCAGATAATTTTAAATTCATAAAAATTGCAAAGTTTACTCCACATAAACGCGTACGAAGGTACCTAGGCCTATCTAAATTGACATGTCATGTTAAAATAAAAAGGATTGGTAGCATCTCTGACAAAGTTCGAAACTTGCTTAAACTTGCTCATTTAGCTTGTCTCACTATTGCTCATGTTACAAAACTTAAGACAAGCAAATGTGTCTCCAATTTTTCAGAAAGTTTATCCAAATTATCCCATCAAGGATTTGGCTTTTGTAATCAGTTGTTAGTTTAATTGTTAGTATATTTTTCTTATAAATTCAATTTAAACTTTTTCAGTTTGGTCAAAAACTTCACACCGGTACGGCCATCTGAATTAAACCAGTTCTTAACCTGTTAAGATAAAATTCTATAGGATAGCTTGGTTGATGTTCTGGAATATGCCCGCCCTGAATAAAATTTGGTTATTTTTCAACACATTATGAAGAAATTCGGATTGCAGGAAGGAATTGGGAATATACAGACAACTTATCAGATTATGATGATATTCGGTTTTAATAAAAAATAAAATAATAAAAATTTAAAATCTTATTGGCGAATACGGCGAAATTCGATGGTTACTGGATATGGTTTCTGGATTTATTAAATAAACTGGACGTTTAATTATTGAAAAATGACATTATTTTAGACACATTTCCATTGGTTCCTCTAACGATTTACTCTAGTTTCAGTTGTTGCTTGTGCCCGTGCTATGCAAGCATTTAATTCGCAAGGAGACGAACCAAAAAAATCTAAAATGTTATGTAAGGTTTTTGATTCAAGCAGAATTGTCGCATTTGGGGCTCAGAAAATCCACACGTAACCGTGGAAACACCGATGCTTCCAACAAGGAGTGACTGTTAGGTGTAGATTTTGGACCGGTGGCATCATTGGTCGATTTTTATCGAAAATGAGCAAGGAGCCGTCTTTACAATCAATGGGGAGCGTTACCGAGCCATAATAAACGAGTTTTGTCACCCAGCATTCAAGAGGACACACGCGATATTTGGTTTCAACAGGACAACTTGCACAACTTGCTACACAGCAAACGCCACAATAGGTCTTTTGCACATTGTCGTTTGGGATCGAATAATCAGCCGGATACGTCAATTGGCCACCACGTAGCTGCGATTTGACTCCGTTGAACTTTTTTTTTTGTAAGGAAGCCTAGCCCCGAGGCTATACAAGACTTGAAAGATCAAATCGAAGTTGCCATTGATGAGATAGGAGCCCATACAATCGAAAATGTTCTGAAAAATTGAGTTAACAGAATGGGGTACTGTAAAGCCAGCCGTGGAAGTCATTTGAATGAAATTGTGTTCCATACTTAATGGCAATGTATACTCTTTCTAATAAAATAAACCGCTTTGTAAAATATTTTAGTAGTATTTCAATTAGAGCCAAATTAAATTGCAAACGATAGATATCCACCCTTTAAATAGTTGTGTCTGGCGGTGCAGACTAAATGTATGTGTCCTACAACCCAAACGGTTTATCTGACAGTGATGAAATTTCATACTTAAGGTTTTTTATAAATTTGGTGATCCCAATGATTTTTCGTCGAAATCGGTACACCGCAAGTGGCATCTTCCATAAAAGGTTTTTCATTGTTTTCAAATATTTTGAAAAATACATCATTTACGAGAAAAACGATTAAGAACTAACAGATTCTAAATTAAATTCATTTTTGACAAACCGTTTTTCGACAAAAATTATACCCTCTGTAGACCATAATTTGGAAGATGCCAGTGTTTTTTGGCCGATATCGATTCACAGGAAGAGGCAGCTTTTACGAAAAAACCATTAAATCCAAAAAATTTGTAAATTAAATTTTAAACAAAAGTTATTCTGTTCATTTTACTTTCATAAAGTATGATCATGAAAATTTCCTCGAGATGACTTCGAGATTTTTGCAAATTTACCTTTCGCTATATCGCCGACCTCTCTTTAGTATAGACTAAATGCTTGTGTCGTCTCTAAAGCTCAGACAAGTCTGATCGTGGTGAAACTTCATACTTGAGATTTTTCCATAAATTGGGAGAACCCAATGATTTTTGGCCGAAATCGGTTCACTCGAAATGGCTCTTTCATTCGAACTTTTTCGTTTTTAGTAAATACTTCGCAAAAGTATACCATAAAAACAATTCAAAACTAAAATTAAATTTGCAACAATACCGGTCCAGATCATTTTTCTAAAATTCAAGCGAAGGAGTCATGAAAATGGCTATTTTTGACAAAAAAAACTGCTTAGGTGGATTGTTTGATTGAAATATAATTTCATACTTAAGCTTTTTTCGCAAACTGGGAGATTCCGGTGATTTTTCGTCGAAAAATCCACCGGAAGTGGCAGCTTTCATAGGAGCTTTTTCGTTTTTTGCAAATATTTTGAAAATCTTGAAGCATTTACAATAAAACCTAAACCAAAGCCTATATCAAAAAACCTAAACGAAATTTCAAACAAAATTTGTTCAATCATTTTTAAATTTTAATGGAAATGGATAAAAAAAACTTTGGTTCACTAAAATCCCAGGCGGATTGACAGTTCGGAAAAAATCTTCATACCTAAACAGTTTTCATTAATTGGGAGATCCTTGCGAAATTTGATGGAAATCTGTGTACCGGAAGTGGCAACTTTAATGGGAACCTTTTAAATTTTTGCAATGATGCATGAAAAGTTGGCCATTTACAAAAAACGACAAATAATTAAAAGATTTAAATAAATTTAAATATTAATTTTTAACCAACAAGGGATGGCCTTGTTGCTTTTCTGAAATTTAAGCAGTGATAATTTTGGCTTCATAAATCAAGAGTGGTATATTCAAAATCTATGTATACATTCGAGGTAAAAGAAAGACGGGGGTTGGCGTTTAACTTATAAGAAAATTTGACGAACTATTGATGAATTTTGCTAACGGTAATTTTGAAATTTATAACAAAAAGTAAAAATTGTAAGAGTTGCATAAATCTAGTTCCAATTAAATCGAATGAAACTAGGCGAAAATTAAAATAATAAAAACCTGCATAAACCGGAAGAAATTGTCAGCTCAACGTGGTCAACACATTGTAGCATAAAAATGTTAGAAATGCCCAATAGTTTTGATTTTTTGATTAAAACACGCAGAATTACCTCAGCTTTGTCATGCAAACCTCGATCCATCATTTTAATTTAGTTGAATTCAACTTAACGTTGACCAGAAACATGTAGTTAAAATCACGGATTCAACCGGTTTCGGTAAGAAAATGTTTCTCTTAATAAATTCCTGAATTTGTATACGAATATTAGTATTGATAAATCCTTGTTGGGCAATGACGTCTAACACATTTTCACGTTTCCTCATATTCTTCGTAGGCGTTCGAAAATTGCTCACATAATCTATTGATTTCAACATATTTGTATCAACTAGACACACAGTGATAATGTTTAAAATAACATTTCTATACCAACTTGGTAGGTTTCGGATTAACCAAATAATCTCTCTCACGCTTCGGCAATAAACAATGATTGGCAAAAAATGTATATAAAATTCTGAATACAAAATTTATATAATAATTCACCATCACTAAAATCCAAAAAAAAAAAAATATAAAAATCCATAATAAAATGGCATTATTAGTATTAAAAATTACACCTACAGCGTAACAAAAATATAAAAAAGGAAATATACCATCTAGATACCTTCTATACACAATCTACACCTCATACCAATCATTTCAGACAAAATAAAATTCATGCAATTAATAATAAATACTTTTTTGGGTCAGGACACAAATAAATAAATAAACAAGTCAAAATCATAATAAAACTATGCATAACTAAAAATATATAGATTTTTATTTTATTTTCGATTTTGTAAATTTTAGACAATTTTTAAAATATATTTTATATCTTATTTTTAAATTTAAAAACTATTAAAAAATATATATTAAAATTAAATATATATAATAAAATATTTTGTATTATACACATTTTACAACTCATATTTAATTTAGTAAAATAAAACTGAAAATAAAATATTATTTTAGGATTACAATAAAAATAATAATAATAAATTTGATATTATTTTTTAAGGCAACAAATTTTATAAATTGTATAGTTAATACAAAAAAAATCTATAAAGTCTTTAGTTTTTTGTTCTTATGTATATAAGTTATATAATATTTTCTTTTTTATTAAGTTATAATAATTTAAAATAAATTTTCCGATCGATATTTCATTTTTACGTATTGTATCTACGTACTTCTGCATAAAATAACTATTTTATTATATTATTACATAATAAATATTATTTTTTTGAGGTAAGTTTATTAAAAATTTAATTACAAGTTGTTTACGTAAGTTTTATGTATGTACTCGTACGTAATATTTAATAATTTAATCAGGCAAATTTGTAGTTTATTTTTAAAATATTTACTACTAAATAGTTTCCTGCGTCTTTGCTAATTGCAGTATAACATATTTAAAGCAGCACACAATGAAATTTTTGAAGTAAGTAGTATTTGTGCAAGCTTTCCCAGGAAAAATGGTTAAACGAATAAAGATCCTTAAGAGTGTTCTTTACTAAAATAAGGATGAGTTGTGCAGGTTCGATAAGCATCTGTGAGAATATTTTCTTCCAAGGTTTTTATGATATTCAATAGTTATTATGGAAAGCTCGTGCTTAGATTTTTATTTTTATCGAAATCTACTTTTAATATTTTGTTATTAGCTCTCAAACTTGGAGAAGTTGTGCAAATAATAAAGTTAAATCGATCTAGGCCCGAGACTGCCTAGTTTTCTTCGTAACAGATTACTCATAATTTCCAAACAAACAAAAAATGAAAACTTATTCAGAAACTTGCCGATAGAGGGCCGAGGATTGTTTGGTATGCAAACACGGATTTTTTCTACTAGGTAGGTTCGAAAGAAAAAATGTATAAATAGCACAATCAAATTTAATTTTTAGGTTAGATTCAACAACAAATTTAATTTAGTAAAGAACGCTCTAACATATGGATTTGAACCAAATTAGAATTACCAGTTTTGTAACACATTATATTACAGTGTCTCTTCACTTAGCAGATCAAATTATATAGCCCTCACGTTTAAACGATATAAAATGAGCGATACACTTGAAATTCTTCTCATAACTGAACACAAATAGTTTTCTTTGTCAAATCAATCCCATTATCGAGCAAACGATTTAAATGTGTATGTGTGGACAATTTGTAATTCGTATAATCGCCTGGCCCGTTCCACACTTGTATTCCTCAATATTTTTTTGCGAGACTTTCGTTTTTGTTTCTTACCTTTTTTCTAAATGTATGTGAAAAATAGAAAATATATTTGTCGATATTTGATGGTATGTTGACTAAATGACTAATGTATGACTATTTAGACGACTAGTGTCAGACATGTCATATACATTTCTTATTTCATGACAATGTCCTAAATGAAACATGTATGACAAGTTTCTCATTCTGTCACGTACCTTTTTAATGTGTGTCTGTTTGTGTTAGATAAAAGATATGAAAAAATTTTCGTTCCATGTTCTCTCGTTGTGACGACATCGATATTATTTTTATTTTTTGGATTGCAGTAAGTTTATTTAACGTTTTGTAATTTCGGAAAATTTTGATATAACCAAATTTTTTTATTTTTTATGTTCAACACAAAGGTAATGTTACTAAAATTGGAATAGTAACATGTGGTTGGAGAAATGATTTTAATATACACGAAAACTAAACTAACAAACAGTAACTAAAAATTCTAAATTACTAGAACAACATTTCCCATCAACATCACAACTCATGGTTGTCATCACCCTATCTATTGTTCAGTCCCAGTTTTTGACGTAGTTTTTTAAATATCAAGAAGTAGTTTAAGTAGAACTAAGCCATTTATTTTCTACCGATTAATATCGAGCTTTTAAAAAACAATAATTTTCAATTGGAGATTCCAATTTAGTTAAGATAATTGGTAAGTTTGAATACAATTTCTCAGGTAACTTGGATAAAACTCGGTTAATAAGATGGAAGTAGACTATTATATGAGAATACCTATCAGAAATACGAGTAAATGGCCTTATGGAAATTTAAAACTGATATACAGGATGTCCTACTGGCCGACACGAATAGTACCGAGGGCTTCCTTGATCAAAGCGAAAGTGTCTTTTCATGTACCATAGTGGTACACTGGACACTTTCGCACGTAAATGGCACCCTGTTAAACATGCTAAGGCGTTCCATCGAAATATCCTGTGTTGAAACAACTGATATATTGTTCAAACCAGTGATTAGCACCATGGCAAATAGTAATTACAACCATAGCAAATTATAGCTTTTCTAAAAGTACATATTGGGGGTACAAATAAATTTTGAGGGATTTACAAAAGATGGCGTAACTAGTATTAAATCGCATCGAGCCATCTTGTAACTATATTCATGTTAAAGGGTCATCATTTCAGAGTACACGAAGAGGGACTAATGAACCAAGATTCATGCCAAACTCAAGAGAAGCTCGCTGAAACTTAGGAAGTGACTCAACAAGAGATTCAAAACCGAAATTCGGCTCCGTATAAATTCAATCCAAGAGACGTCGAACATCCTTTTTTCACGTACGGACAACTGTTCCAAAGACAAAATCGGAAGCTTTTGAGGCGCTTTAATGAAATATCCTACCACACCCGTCGTATTCACCGGACATGTTTGGCCGAGCAGCACTTCCCTGCTTACGAAACCATAACTTCGATCGCCTTAAAATACGAGGAATTTTTTCGACGCGGAATTCGTATGCTGCCTAAAAGATGGGAAAAAGTCGTAGCTAACGATGGACAATATTTTGAATAAAATACATTGTACCAATTTCTCTGAATAAAGTTCCGAAGTTATAAAAAAAATCTCAAAACTTATGTGTACCCCCAATAAATAGGATTTGGGTATGACTCGGGTCAGTCAGTTGCGGAACATCCTGTATATACCGAATATATCTTTCGAGCTTAGCTCGTATCGTGTTTTAATTTTTTCGTAGCCATTTTATTTGATAAACAGATTTTCCTTTCATATTTCATTTATGAGGGAATAAAATTCGAATTAAAACATGTTGATGCAAATGTTGATCCACGGACCGATTCACAAAATAAAATGGTTGGTACTATGTGATTGTTTTGTAATTTAGTCAGCTAACTCCATTTGAAACTGCGGTAAATTTTTCCGAGCAATTTAAAAAAGCGCTTAATACAAATTCGGCTTTACTGGAGCATAACAACTGTCTAGGTTTCGTTTTGTTGTCGTCATATTCGAAGCTTTATTGATTTTTTATTCTTCCGACTTTTTGAAAACGATAGACTCCGTGTAGTTAGGCGCCGGACCATTTTCTTTCTCTTTACCGGTTTGGTTGGGTAGTTTGCTTTCACTGAACTAAATTTTGAACTAATTTAGAGGTCGTATTTGTGGTACAAATTACCTTCCAATTATAGGTTATAGGTCTAATAAACAAAGATGGGTTTTCTAAGAAGGCAAGTGGCAACTTTAAAACTGTTTATAAGTTCTGAGGAATATTTACTTTACCTTTCTTTAAAAAATACATTGACGAGCACAACGTCATCTGCAAAAACTTTAAATTCACTTAGAATTTGAAGTATGGCTCAAAAGATGCGTAGACTTCCAATTTTTTAGAAATCCAATAAGGCAGGAGTATAGCAAAATATAAAATAAAATTTTTGCGGTTAAAAATCGATGAACTTGTGAAACGCAAAATTCAAAACTTGGCCGATAATGTTTGTATGAATCTTTGAACTCACGATTTTGGAACTGGGTTTAGTTATTGCATATATTTGACTCGTTAATGGCGATAAAGTATGAGTCAACCGAAAAACTGGACGCAATTAGAGGCTGCTTTAACCCCATTATTTAGAAGAGCAAGACTGGACGCGAAAACTGTATTCTACCAAACTGTGATTTTTGTTTCTTTATTTCAAATTCTAATTTGTTTTGGTCTGAGTCGGCGCGAAGAAAGTCAGCGAATGAAATTCAGGCGAAAATTGTGCAGCGCAGGGAGAGCGGTAGAGCAAGAATGGTTTTGCTTCACACAAACATTACATCTTAACACGACTAGCACTGATAGCTCTCTTAAGATCTGCATAGTAAGTCTATGATTGTGGTGTTTAGAAAGTGCCATTTTATGAAATTTTTGGACCATAGGCTAGGAATAAACAAGGGGCCCATTACCATACTATTTTAGTATAAAAGGATTAATTTTTCATTCTGACCGTGGAAACATTCCAAGATAATTTCTTTCATTACAATTAAATGTAAGATGGGAGCAGAAATAAAAGCATCCTGCAGGTTACCATAACAATGCCCACGTAAACAGCAGAAACAAACTCCTATGTGATCGTATCGTACATTTTTTCCTAGTTGCATTACTACTTGATAAACTATAATTTTAAATACCATTGAGCCTGGATTGGAACCCATTTTAAATTTAGTCCTAGGCCCTCGGCTCTTTGGGCTATAGGCCAAAACAACCTCGTCTTTGAACCGTATTGGGTGGGATATATTCAATTGGCTAGCAATCAAGCAATTTGTTAGCCGAATTCATGACTACTCTATCCTTTTTACCAAGGAAATTTGAATTATATTTTGCATAAAATTTTGATTTATTTTTGGGATTGCTCAGTAAAATTTGGGACTATGCATCGCAAAAATAAAACAAAATTTTTAAATTTTGAAATTCAAATTTCTTTCGTAAAAGTCCTTGAGTAGTCAGGATTTCGACTAATAAGTTGCTTGCTCACTAGTCGGCCGAATATCTATCTACCCAAATATTTAACTAACAAAATTCCTTCAGCGTACCAAAAAATTGTTACTATAATCTTATTTTTCCACTACAATGATACATCCCTGATCGTGTTGGTATATATTTTGTATTCCTTTCTCCTAACGAATCTCGACTACCTTGAATAAGTTTTGCCATTTGATTCCAAAAAGTTGAGATATGTACAGTATGAATGTAACCCAATCGCAGATGACCGTCATTACGGTTACGTGTAACACGAACTGTGTACCGTCGCAACTGATTTTCCTCGTCGTATTCTTCTTCGTCTATGAACTCTTCCTCGCCTTCTGTTGCTTGAATGGTATTTAGCCCGGAATCGTTTTCTTGTTTGATATGTTGATATCTTCCTTTGTTTGGAAATTTTTCTCGAATTTTACTTGTTTACTGAAGCATTTTGATGTGCTTGGCATGTTTGCATGGTCTGTATTCGTGGAGCCCAATTATTTTCTTTTGGAAAAAATTGAGTTCTTTGGGCCGGTTGGGTTATTGTTTCAAATTGTGGGTTCTGCTGGTTGATGTTTCTGAACCTGTATTGATTTTGTGTTGTATGACCATTAAATTTGTAAGGAATCTGTTGTTGAGAAGTTCGTTGCGCTAATTTTATATAGTACATATTATCATCTACTCTGCGATCTCGAAAGCAAGAGCCAATGTTTGAGGGTCCCGTGCTCGTATATTTGAACCAAGTGGTTCCTTCAGAATACTGAGTAATTGTGCTAGGCACATTTCTTTGTAAATGCTCTCTTTTGCTTGGTCTCATTTGATTAGAATCTCATTTGATTCTCCTTTTACTTTAGTTTAATGGCTTTGCGGAAACTTAACGGTAATTCGCCCGGTCGTTGGTCGTCTACATTCTCGATAAATTGTGGGAGTGCGGATTTGTCTTTTTCATTACCATGGAACTCTTGGAGTTCTATAATTGTGTGTGGAATACATAGCGCGATGAACATATTTACGAATTTTTTAATATCTTGTTCTTCTATTTGGGCACTGTTAACTGTTTTTGTAGTGTCAAGTGAGTCATTATCGTTTCTTTCCGTTAATTACTATGCGATTCCCGTAACTTTCTTCCTTCACTACTTGCTGAATTTAGATTAATTAGGACTTTCTCGCGCTTTGTTTTCATTTTTAGTTATCTTATCGTTTCATCGAGTATTGCACAACTACTACTTCTCGCGTCATTTAGGAGATCTATGTAAACCGCATTATGAACAATAAAAGCAGTTTTACAGTACTTAGGCAAAATTGATCATTTTGTAGTTATGGACTAGACAATGAAAAGGTTCTACTCATTTAATTAAATTGGCAATTGGGATGTTTCATGAATTTCACCCGAAGTTTTAAAAAAAGATCAATCTTCAACAACCTAAAACAGTGTTAAATTGTAATTCAGGAATGACTCATAATCATGTTTACAACTTACTCGAACGTTTTTATAAAAAAATTAATATTTCATGCATACCTTGAAGGTTGGCAAAACTAATTAATGAGTGGAAAAATGTATATTCTTGTGGACAAAATTGATTTACTTAAATTTATATTTAAAGTTGCTTTGCGAATATTGTATAAATTTAGCTTTGAGAGATGAGACAAACAAAGACGGGGTATAATTTGTTCATTTAAATCTGCATTTTCCAAAAGCTTCTTCGAAAATTGTAATATTTAATGCCGAGCTTTAGTGATTTGATCGAAAAAACTAAAATAGTTGACAAAAGAAATTGTGGGCAAAACTGTTTTCTATCCCAATTCGTTCTTAAATTAGCTTTATCGCATAGGTAGCATATAAATTTGATATGTTGTGATGTTGATCACTATCGATCATGTTAATAAAATACTGAAAAACAATATTTCGTTTTTCAGTATTGTCGATGGTCATAAATTTTAAATTTGAATATCTGAACGTTTTAATTGACGTACGAGTACAATAAATTGTTAAGTATAGTTTTGGGTAAAAAATACGTCACAAAATGATTTCAAATAATAAAAAATAAAATAAAAACGTTAATGACTAGTGAGATAAGTAGAATATACCATGATAATTTAATGTGTATGATAACGACTCGAAATAATATTTATTATAATGTATATTACGTAAATGAATCCAGTTTGTGATGTTTCTCAAAATATATTTTTTCCACCAAAACTATACGTGTCTAATAATTATTAATGTGTATAATTAAAAATTCCTCCAGGACCTATTTATTATTATCTATTGTATAGCGGAACGGGTTAAAAATAAATGCTAAAATAATTAATTATTTAAGTAATCGAAAAAATACACAAGAAATGTAAATTTTTGTTGAACAAACTAAAAACAAGTACTAACAAAGGAACTATTTAAATAATAGTAATAATTTTTAATTATAAAATTTTCCAAAAAAAATAGTAATATACACATATTGAGTATTTTCCTATTTTCCCTCTCTTTATACATAAATTACATATAATTGTGACCAATCATAAATATATAAATCAATAATAATTTTAATAATTTTTGTATTTAAACAAAAATAAAATAATTATTTTTCTTTATTTGTATTATCCCAAATGAAAATTATTTAATTGTTTTAAATCGTTAATAAAATTATTATTATATTTTATTGTTTTTGTAATTTATTTTACGTTAAATTACAAAATAAAAATTGTTGATAAATAATAATAATAAAAGTAATGGTAATTGTTGTTATTTAATTGGAGTATTGTAAAATGTTACTAGTTCATTTTTACTTTTGATTAACTTTTTTTATGTATCGTACTGAATATTTAATTTTGTCATTGTGGTAAAATCAATACAGAATGTGGTGATGTGTGCAAAAAGAGCTGATTATTTTTTTTTTTGATAATTTCTGCTGAGCATATAATCATTGAATTATCGAACCGTTGGATATTATGGCAAAGCTGGCAGTGTATAACACAACAGCTCAATATCAAAAACAATACTCCAATTAAATTCCAACGCTGAAAATAATTAAATAACAAATAAAATAAATAACAAAGCTTATAACAAAAACAAAATTATTAAACTTAAAAAATTATATAAACAAATCAAATTCCTAAATTTTTTTTTATTAAATATTTATGTTTTTCTAAACTAGGACGATGATGACCCAGAAGGAATATATATCGCTAAAATAACTATCAAAACGATTAAAGTGATCAACAGGCAAATACCAATCATTATTTTTTTCTGCAAAATAAATTTAAAAAATAATTAGATAAAATAATTACTAAAGTACAAAAAAAAATGAATATGAACAAAATCCAGTAATAAATTATGATATATATAAAGCATGAAATAAAAAGCACACTAAAAAATAATTTTCAACTTACAGCAGTAATAAAGAGGAAGATATTAGAAACGTAACAGAAATAAATAAATAAAAAGCTTTATTATTACAAAACAAGTGCGATTTAAGCTAGAGCACATTGCAAATTTATATAAAAATAGCAGATCAGCACACAACACTAAACAATTTTTCTTATATCACAAAAATCTTCAAGCCAATATTCTTTTTATTGTTCAGGAGTTTTTTTATTATTTTATTTACAAACTTTTTTTTATCACACGGAAATTTTTTTTGTATTTTTTGCTTATTATAAAATATAAAATTTTTGTTTTATTAATATTTACTTTTGAAGGATATATAGAGCGCTCCATAATATTAAATTTCTTTTTATTTTATATTTATTTGCACCCCAATATAAGGATCAGCGTATGTGTATGCGTCTCCAAGTTTTTCGAAAAAAAAAAAAAAAACGTTTCGTACTACTTGTTGTGTGGGTTACGAAGTTATGTTTCAATTTGAGCACACAATCTGATATCAAACTTTTATTATTTGCTTGTCTGGTATGTTGGAAAATGAATTTTATATTGCATGAATCTGTTAAATTTTTTATGGCTATAAAGTTATCAATCCAATATTATATTGTGTAATAGTTCGGATCAATTAAATTTCAGTAAAGAAGTAGGATCGCTAGTAAACTAGCAAGCAAATATTAAGCAGCCAATGATGATTAATAAAATAGAATAAAACAATAAGAAATTTGTCCATGAATGACACAAGTCCTAAAATGTTCTAAAACGAAATCAAAATTTGTAAAAAATTTGTTTTATTCTTTCTTCATAATACGCAATGGGACGAAAAATTAAAACTGTTCTGGCTTAAAAAATGTGGAAACGAAAAAAAACGTTTCTGTTACCAGCGCGTTTTGAATACTGAATTACATCAGCTAAGTATAGGATATTCTACAAGACCTTTTGAACAAAACGCATATTTCTGTAATACACGAATAATTTGCCAACAACAGAAAGACGGTAGGCTGATAGCAAAATTGATGCTTCCTAGACCTTTCATACGTTACGTCACATGATATGGAAATAATTTACATTTATTTGCTACCAGCGCCTCAACGGTAGACTTCAATATTTAGGTGGATCAGTAATTTGAATTGGTGGCATACTTTAAAACTTTTCCACTGGTATGCGACACGTATATATATTCTATCCCAATTAAGGCTGACCCAAGACCTTTCAAACGGTATATAACACGCCATATCGTGGTATTCTATGGTTTCTAGAGGTCATTGCATCCGGTAGGTATCCGACTTCCTTCAAGTATAATAGGACCCAAAAGCTTTTCGATTCTCCGAACTAAAAGTAAAACAGATTGGCCAAAACAAAATTGAAATCCTACAAGCCATTTGCGAGATAACGTCGGTACCAACAGACATACAAACGGACGGACATTATTTTGCTTACGACATTATTTTACTTACTCAGACTTTTTGTTACATAGTTTTACAATAACTTGATACTATGAACGAAAGTTAATTGCAAATACCCCTAAATGATTCAATTGACAAAACCCTGAATGTTGACTATTATCGTTATTATCATTTCTATAAATTCATACAAACCAGGAAGCATCTGCTTTCTATTGGATTGTTATCCGGTCAGCGTTCGTTTCCATGTCAAGGGCGGAACTCAGAATTAAAATATGCGATGGAGTCAACCATCCACGGTAGAGTGGTATTCGAAATCCTAGTACCGGCTATTTTCATTTCCAGTCTAAATGCCCTACCGTCAATACTGTCCATGGTCTATAAAGGGAAAAACTAACAATCACTACGAAATAAAAAGAACAGGTGTATAAGCCTATATAGGTTGTAGGCTACCAGAATAGCAGTTCTGGTAGCCTACAACCTAGCCAACGCAAGGTGTGAATATTATGATGCAAACTGAAACCATAGTACAGAACGAGCCGGTACAACTTGGACCAGAAAAGTTGAACCAAAAAAAAGGATCTATCAGTAAACTTAGAAAAAATAAGACTATGAAAACCCGTTGAACTGATGATTAAAATCGCGAATCCAACTTCGCAGAGATTTTGAAAGACATAAAAACAGATCCTCAGTGTCCATTAAATTTAGAAGTAATATTTACTGCTGAAAATGCAGAGGTCAATAAGCAGCAGATACACTAGCAGTTTCAGCTCTTGCCAATCCCGATAGAAGTCACATGTGGGATATTGAAGACGTTGCTTGAATAGGGAAAAAATTAACAAGAATAATGTGACAAGTTTTAGATTTATGCACGGAGGTCCACAGATCACAGTTGTTAAAAGTACCAATGGTCATAGCGCGCAACCCTATAGGCTGGGTTAGATGCCGTATTCGAGAAATGGTACTACTTTGACCAATCGGCTCATCGGAAGCCTGATCATCGACCAGGCTGCGGATTAAATGGCCATTTTCGTATGGTAGCATAGTGTTCTCACACGAGAAGAAATCTAACATAAATATCCCCGATGGTTATAAGTTGTACTACCATGGTTTGAGGAAGGACGAATTCATTTTGACGCGTCATCATAGCAGTTGGGGTCTGTGACATTGTATTAGGTATCATATTATACTTGTACTTGTTTTATTGAGCGACATAAGAATTTTGGTAGAGGAAATGCGCATATTAGAAGCATTATAAATGAATAACAACAACAAAAATACTTCCATTAGGCAAAAAAAAACACAGATTTTTTCATAAACCAAATCCACTCCATGCTCTCACGGAGCACCAAACTGCGGCCCATCTTATCGAGATACCGCAGAAGGCTGAAATCGCGTACCTGATATTGATCGTGCATGCTAGTTCAGACTCCTCCCCTTCAAAGTAATATCAACCGGTTTTTCTGAAGGGGAGGTGGTTTTAGTGCGTAGTAGGCTCAGACTGTTGTTGCCTTACTTACATACACCCAAATTTCCAAGGGGATCGGAGTAAACTACATTTTTCGCTACGCTTTTCAATGAAACCCTAGGCTCCTGTAAATAAAAACGAAGGATTACGCCTATAGCGTAAAGGAAGGTACGGAGGGTTCATAGGAATTACGCAAATAAACCGAATAAAGATCTTTACTAAAAAAAGGTACGAAATGTACTAATGATCCTACTGGGAACAGTAAAATTACTTTGGGTGGTCTTACACGAATTACACAAACTATAAAATCAAAATATACTACTACAGTAGACGTAATGAGTTTGAAACAATGGAACTAATTTGATATCCGGAACCATCTTGATCGACTGGCAAACATCTTGACTTATTTATTCAAAAAAGCTCTAAAACTGCATTCCTAGTGAAAAACGTTCCTTTTCAGGCACGCTCAACTAATTCAAATACTTTTCCTGCAAAATTCCTGAAAATGCTTTATCCACCTAGAACGCTCTTGCATAAAAAAAATTGTGTAAAAATTAAATCGTTAGCTTATGGGTTACTAATTTATTTAGTACATGCTCCAAACATGCTCGGAATCTGTTCAACAGCGGATTGATTAAAAATAAAAACATTTGGTTTCATTTTACTTAAATGACGAGCGCCGAAATTAAAACATCGGTTGAGGCTTGAATAATTAGACTAAAAGCACCAATTGATTTAGTGAATTTTCGAACAATCAAACGAGACAAGTCGAAATTATCTTTCTAAATTTATTCTAAATCAATTGGAATAAATTTGTAGGAACCCTGAAAACACAAATTGGTGTTTACGCTTGAATCAAAAACAAATTTTCTATGAATGACAATTAGTTGCTAACAAAGGGATGATCAACAGATTACGATGGAGTTCAGTCATGTTCTTTCTTACAGTACAAAACACCAGCGAAAATTGAGAGACCAGAGACGGTTTATAGTTTTTCTGGTAGCCTAAAAATCCGATGTACGATGTCAATAAATTGATTATAAGGGTGCATGTTCCTCTTTTGTATTCTCACCAAGCCCAAATAAGGTAAGAAACACTTATAATCATATGGTTCAAGCCGGAACTAAATTTATCGAACGAATTCATTCTGCGTCTGGACCACCAGATCAATTCGAGGATCACGTACTATTTCTGGCAATAGAACTTTCAAATTAAAGGTTCAACTATAAAAGTGGTTGCATTTCTCTACCTTGTCGCTACGTTTACTTTTAAGTATTGGAGTGGCTAAAGAAAAATTTCGTTAAAAGATTTAACTAATCATAAGATTGGCCGACCTTTGGTAAATAAAGAATGCAAATTGTAACTTTTAAAATCTCTTCAATATTGCACAGTTTTCCAACATTTAATTCTAAAACTATGCGAGACTTGCCTGTTTTGGCAGTGCCTTGAAAAACCTAATCTATATCAGTATTACTGAATAAATATTTGTACCACTATGATTAACGAAAGTTCCGAAACAGTATTTTAAAATTGCAAATTTAATTTGCTGTGAATTATTACTTAAGAAACGTGAAGATTTAGTATATTAACAATTCCTTTCGATTTTGTTCCACAGATTTTACAATTATATTAGACAATGGACGAGCACATAGATATGAAAGAAGAAAAATGTCGAATTTGACGTAACAACATTTGGTCATTAATCAAGAAAAAGATGACATCGTTTACACAAATTTGCCTACATTTTTCATGTGACGTGCATTTCTTCCCGCTTCAGAAAAACGTGATCTAGAAAATAAAAAATCTGATCAATAAATATTTAAAACAGAAAATTGATAACGAATTTCACTATTGTTAGTATTAGTACTATAGGCTAAGGTAAGAAGGCAAATTTGGACATGAATAATATTACATCACGCACATTTAAAGAATAAAACATTTGACCAATTCACCAAATTATACAAATCGCTTTCAGCCAATTTGCAGCAGTTTGCAAAATACGCGCAGGGCATTATATATTATTACTAAATTAAGCAGATTAGTAGTTTGATGCGGAAAGAAAATATTACACGAATTTATTGGGTCGGGGAAAATACAGGAAATATATAATTTTATAGTATCGATTTTCATTTTAAAACGTAAACCGATAATTTAATTTTGCTGTATATAATTATCCACTTCAATGTGGGCTAAACACAGTTTTTCACAAAACCAAACGACAAAAAAACACTCGATGATAAATGATTGATTTGATAATTTCATGTTTCGTGAATGTCATTTTTGTGTTGTTAACACACAAAAAACTCATAAATTATGTAGTGAAATTTAACGCACACCGACCCATAGGGACGGCAGCATAAATCGTCCTGGGGAAAATAAATATTTTTAATCACCATCACCTGTTTTGATACGCATGCATACTATTAAATATTTACTATTGGTGTCCAAACTAGGTTGTATGCAATTCTGTTGTGGCTTTGCCGCACATTCGATTTATTAGTGTTGCGAGGTTACGAGTATTGCATTTTCCGCTTCTCCTCGATCTATATTTACATTTTATATTATGGTTTTATTTGTTAAATCGGCAACACAAACTACTGTAGAGTATTTGTTTACTTGGTGTTAGTTTACATTTGACTATTTACGTACGTTATCCGTAATTGTTGTTCGTGACTCTGATGTATGGCGTGTGAGTGGGTATCGAATTACCACGATAATGGATTATAATGAATTCTGATGTGCTTATCGATTGCAAGGTTTTTGGTTAGAAAATTAAAGCCTATTAACATTGTTGACATTACTCGTGATAAACTCTTAACGATCTCAAAACATTTGTGGGAATGTTTTAAAATTGGCATCCAGTCCCACCAACTTTCAATAAATTGAAAATTGACTAGAAGAACTCAAGGCTATTTTGAACAGCTATCATTATTTTAAACAATGAGCTAGCTGTGCTGACGAGACCCAAGGACATGGCAGGGAAGAGAATTGGCCACCTCAAAAGTATTTTCCCAAGATCCTACTTTCGTCGGTAGTAAAACTCAGTCTAGATGATTTTATGAATCTGATAATATCAATTTTGCCAAGATCACAGCCAAAAATAGCTGAGATAGATATTTTGTTATTCCCAAGAAGAGTGAGTAGAAGGAACCGGGTACGTGAATTTAAAGGGTCACCGTCAAAATCCTAGATTAACCGGAAACCAAAATCCCGAAATCAAAATCCCAAAAATTAAAAGCCCGAAAATCAATATCCCGAAAATCAAAACCACGAAAATCAAGATCCTGGATTTCAAAATATCAATTAAAAAAGATTCGGCTGGCTTTCAAATTTCCAGTTAGACAAAATACAATTTCAATGAGGGATTCTAACAAGAATTTTTTTCATGTTCTGAAATTTTGTGATGTTCAGTAAAATTGGTAATAAAATTTTGAAATATGACTACGAAGAAAGGAGCTTGAACCATATCTGGTACATATGTTGTATAACATAGCAGCCCTGAGTGGAGTTTAACCATTTATTAACCAATAATTTAGTATTTAGGACAGGATTGATAACATGAATGTTGAAACTCGGTCATTTCTTAATTGTCTGTCATACTTTTAGAATTTTTGACAATATTTTGCAATTTTGCTATGCGTAGGATACCATTTAGGATTATTTCTGATTTCCGACGAAGTTACAAATATTAAGTCTACTGAAATTCAGAAGGCGTAACAAACGCAGAATGACCCAATATTTTCAAAAAATAGTTTTAAATTTGATTTTAGAAATTTTAAACTATAAGGTTTTATAAACCAATAAAATTCAAAATATTAATTAAAAATGAATGGCTAAATTTAAAAAGAGTAAAATTGAAAGGGATTCAGGTGGTTAAATTTAAAGAAAGAATCTCTCTAAGACGTTAAATCTCGGAGCACCATACATTTCATCACATTATAGGTTCCAAGGCTTCCTTACTTAATACATTACAAATTTTATTTTGATCAGCCTTGTTATGTTCTCCTAACAATAGCTCCTAGTGCTTTTGGGGAAACTTCTGATGTTGGGATCAAGCTCTCCAAACATTCATATTAGGTTGCGGGCCATAATAGATTTCCTACATAATAGTTAGCTATTTGTTGGCATTCGCCTATGCAGATTATAATTCTATGATTCCTGAAGGTATCTCGGGAAAAGGATGGATATCGAGATTAATAAATATTTTCATGGTTAGAGAAGCTCCAATTTTACATAGTCAGACTATCTTGATGTTTGTGTTGGCCCATATTGGGTCCCCAGTCTTGGCTAATCCGATCGAGCTGCAGAAAAAGAATTTATGAAGTAGCTTTGGTGCAATACAGGCTAAATTGAATTAATCGAGGTATGTTTTCCACCAACCATCGCCCCTGACTATTATATTAGTGACTGAGATGGTGATTAGTGGTAAAATTTAAGAGTCGAGTATGCCTAAAGTACTACCATCCAGTGTTATCACCTTGAGCAACTGGTAGTAACCGACTCTA
The DNA here is from genome assembly GCA_963691935.1 of Nephrotoma guestfalica. Classification (NCBI taxonomy): domain Eukaryota; kingdom Metazoa; phylum Arthropoda; class Insecta; order Diptera; family Tipulidae; genus Nephrotoma; species Nephrotoma guestfalica. The sequence goes on along the minus strand of OY829915.1, from coordinate 232,876,818 downwards.
GGCCTCAAAGACAGTGGAATTCTCGGATCTACAATGCATTTTCGAAGGAAGTCTGAGAGTTTGAACTTGGACCACCAATCAAATAATTAAACGGAGATAAACACTGTGGGAATTTGATAGTTTCAAAGAATATACGACGAGTAAAGTGGATGACATTACTTCTACTAGGATTCAACAAATATGGGTATCATTATGGACAGCAAATTAAGCTGGAAATTTAACGTATTAGAAAGGGTCAAGACATTCAGTAAAACGCTATAATTTACTTCTATACCGTTACCTATTCCAATATGTTTTGAGTCATTCTAGTTCCAATTTTTGGAAATATAATGCATATGAACTCGGTCACTTGCTTTATCTCGCCAAGAAGAGCCGTTGATGAAATACCACTTTCTAAATAATCCTTCAAGAAGAAGCTATGAGATCAACGAACAGCTGATGGTCTTACAATCTCCTGTGTACTAACCAGGAAGAACTCAATATCCAGGTTGTATGTGTTATTACAGATCACTACCTCGTAGATAAATGAGGCGTTTCTAACATTATTACTGACGAACCTATGAAGTTTAAGAAGTTCATGTCTAGCGCTAAGCAAAAATGCATGGAAGCATTCCTCCCGGACTAATATCGCGATTAATAGAATATGTGAGGCAAGGTATGAGATTTCGGAATGGTTTCTATGAATAGTAGGAGTAATTCATAAAGAAGTGAATACAATACTAAAATTGTTTACTAATTCAAATCTCACATAAAACAATATTTTCTAATAAGGACAACTTCAAAAATTTAAACAAAAATTTAAATATTATATTGGGCAGAAATTTGTTCAAATATTGAAATCAAAGCATTATTTAAACCGCAGGTCAGGTTCTGTAATTACAGAATGTCCGGGTATAATAGAATGCATTGAACAAGGCGACCTAACAATACAAGTACCTAGGAGAATTGATGTGTATTAATTTAAAACCAAGAGCAAAACTAAAGGAAAAAAAAGTTGTTGGGACCGTGACCCAGTCAAATTTAGCAACGGGCTGGAGATCTAATCAAATTTGCATAAAGAATACATTAATCAAACAGCATAATTCAAACATAATCTCAGTTAATACGAGGCACCAGCAATCCAACCATTATAACCTCGCAGCCGTGAAGAGGAAGGTAACACTAATAAGCGAACGAGTTTGGCTTTTCGATTTGTGAGCCAATCGTCATACATTGCGTGCAACCTAACCCTATCCGAAGCAATTAATTTTACTTTCGTATAGAACTTCGTTTAATGAATTAGTACCTCAACTTATGGTCAGCAATACGGAATGTTATTGCTTGAAATTTCATCAATTTGAGTTAAATTATATATGGCCACTCAATTCGAGATCGTATCATGAAGATCGGCATTCATTGCGGAAATGCAATGACATAGGTTTAATATCCTAGCACAGCACAAAATTAGACCGCTAATGATCACTACTTACAAGACTCAGAGCTCAGAAGAAGTATATCTCCCTAAACAAACACGTTGATGACTACGTGTTAGGCATGCGAACATACGAAGAATGCAATCACAAGCTGAGGGCAAAAAAGAAAATTGTTGTTTGCGTTTTCGACTTAGGACAGCATGACCAAGGGCGTCGAAATTTTCTTAGAGAAGTAAATCAGATTTTAAAAACAATTAGATCTAAGTAACATTTACCAAATACTTTTAGTTCCACCAATAACAGATAATAAATTACAATTTTGAATAGGTTGAACATTTCAAATGGCCGCGTTCATGAGAGAATAAAACGTTTGATGTAAAACTAGGTACAGAAAAAATTTTAGAAACTGTCTTTCGACTAGCAACATTTTTCTTTGTATATTTTAGTTCCTCTAAAGTTAAAACGAAACCAAAATTATGCTTAACGAGTCAAGTACATCGAAGGAATAGAAAGAACGGCACACGATATATTTTGAATGGGTTTACAAATTCTACAATTTCTGCATTTCTTCTGGATTTTGCTTAAATTTGTCGTTTCTCAGACATGTTCTTGAACTGGAAATAGCTTTTACCGCGCGTTTGAACTTGTTTTAATGTTTTAATTTGCAGAGAAAATCTCAGAAGAATGGAAAATAGCCCTTATCGACCCGCTTGCCTAGAAAACATAACGGCTATCGCGAGGAGATATACGAGAAACACGAGAATATTGTTTAACAGAATGCGCTCTATTCCATGGATGGGCGAGTTCGAACAGTGTCTACAATCACATATTAATCGTGCCTCAATTCGTGTGATGTAGGACCAGCGAAGAAAAGTTACATCATTAAATTATAAATTAATAGAAATAAATTACGATAGTTTATGACTAAATATTTAAATTTACAAAGTCTATTTTTGCCCGAATTGTATACGGGAAGATTTAAAATTTTCTCACTTTCCAATTTCATTTTTCATAAATTGGGATTACAAAACATGTTATGGAATTTAATTTAATAGAGCTTCGATATTCGATCGAGATTAGAAGGCTTATATTCAAACATAATTTGAAAAGGTTTATATTTTGTATTTATTTAACGAGAAAACCTATAAGTGAAATCATATATAGTAAATTTTCAGAATTATAATCCACTCCCACACTACATCCTCAAATCGTTTTCGAAACAACATACAACCCATAGTAGTAAACAGTCACGATACGTACGTAAAAAAATAGGAAACCACAAAAAATTGTTATTACTGTACAGTTTTATTATAAATATTTACGAAAACTAGTAGAAAATAGTTTTATTTTTATATTTTTATTTCAGGAAGGGACATGCGATTATTTCTAATAATAATGTTAGTGTGTAGCACAAAATTTAACAAATTAATTTTATGAATAAATATTAAGTATATTTTGTTCACTAGAATTTTGAAAATTATTGCATGATTTATCGATTTTTTTTTTGTTTGGTTGGTAAACAAAAAGTGTTTGTGTTTTTTTGTAGAGAAAATTTGTTGTTTTTACCTTTCTGGCTTTTGCTTGATATTTTTGAGCGGAGTCCAATTCTCCACGTGCCGATATAAGGTAGTTCCCGCTTGAAGCAACGTGGTGTTCAATACTGTCAACCAACTCACCCTTTTTATTAAACGATTGTCATGCGGTTTTATATTCGGATTAGGTGATGACGACGATGGTGACGATTCATTTTGTACCTTATTGGAATTGGGTTTAATTGGTTGTGGAATTGTGGTAGTATTGGTAGTAGTAGTAGTAGTAGTAGTAGATAAATTAGTAGAAATAGAATTTGATTGATTAGAAGAGGAGGAATTGGTTTGATCCTCATTTATATTCAAGTTGTTGGATTGTGTGTCAGAAGTAGTTTTAGACGAATTTGATTCATCAGCAACCCATATATATAAGAAAAAGAAATTTTATGAAAATATTTTCATTTTTTATAACATTTAAAAATACATTGTATCCATACAACAGGCGCATAAATATTTTATATTTTATAAAAGCAAAATCATGCCAAGTATGAATAAATTAAATAATTAATCAAAATAATAAAGCACATGCACCATTACATATATAATATTTATATATAAAAAAACAGACACAATTTCCAACCATTAAAATAAAATAAAAATATTTTTTCATTAGAATCCCACGGAAAAACCAAATAGGTGTATGTTAAATTATTATATAGGATAAAGGAGTATCGTGGATGGTTTGTTCGGAACATCGGGGATTTATAAAAAAAAAACAAAAAAAAAACAATGTTAGTAATTTCTGTAAATAAACTTACCCGGCGAGCTTTGCTTTGATATTTAAGGGCTTTTTTAGTATCCTGCGTTGCCGTTTGGACATAGTCCATGGCATGTTCAACATGGTATTCAATACGATCAATCATCTCACCCTATTTTATTCCGTATATTATTATAATTATATTTATATTGAATATCAACAATAAATTAATTTTATAATAAAAAGTCAACTAAATATCAATATTTTACAATATAAAATAGAATACATTACCTGACTTTCGACAAGCATTGCCATATCCATAAACATATCATGTAACTCTCTGATTGAATTTTCTAATTTTATGATATCTGCATGTCGTGCTTCAATATCGGCGAGTGTTTGTTTAGCTTGTTGCGTTTCCATAATAATCTGTGTAATAGATATTTTGTAATAATTGATTTATGTGTTTTAATAGGACGAATAAACATACGCCTTGTGTGAATACAGCTGAATTGCCTTGTTCCAGCATTTCCTCGAGTTCTTCATTTGTTGTTGTTCTACCGGCTATAGTAATTTAAAAAAAAATTCTAGTTAAAATTTAAATTTACAATTTAGACACAATTAATGCACAATTGATGTAATTGGATTAACAATCTCAAAATACTTCCTCCGAGTTGGACTCTACAGAGCTAGGATATTGAAACGATTGCTTCGCGTTTTCGGTGTAAAATAGAATTTTAAAAAAAGAAAATGAAAGAGAGAAACAAAATACAGTCTATAAAACACGAAGAAATTCAACCCGGCAAACAGTTGCCTTACCATACAATGAGAAATTTTCAGGACGAGTAATATTTTGTCAACTGCATAAGTATGTATATTGGAATTGATTGTTTTTACACAGGTTCTCCCGAATGTCACCGGATCCACCGTACATTGTTTTTGCGGTATTGTTAATTTGCAGTATTTATCATACCAACCTAATTTGAAAACCCATTTCCGCCATCACGTAGATATTCGTGTCTATTAACAAAATGAGTGATATTCCAGGAGCTGTGAAAACCGGAAATTAATATTTTAAATTTCGCCGGCTTATCTGAGAAAATTTATGCATTTCACATAAATACGAGTATAGTGTTCATAAATTAATATTCATAAATTGAAGAAAAACCAGTAAACCTCTAAACGGTTTATCTAATTGTTTTGACTGTCAAAGGTCGGTTTGAGTGATGGAAATTGGATTCTAAAATGATTTTTGGTAAGTTTCTGGAATATGGCCAACTGGGACTAAATTAGACTATCTCTTAACTGATCATGATGAGTAAATTGGGTATGTAGGATATAAAATAGATTCTAAAATAATTTTTGGAAGAAGTTTTTTAATAGGGCCAAGAGGGACAGACCTATGGCATTTCTTACTCGAAATTAGGCTTGTAGAATGAAAATGGGATTCTAAAGTATTTTTTGATAGAATTGCTGAAAAATGACCAATCGAGACGGGATGGCTACTTAGTGTCCTAGAGAAGCTGAAAACTGTTCTGCCATAATCAATATTTTCTACTTGTCCTCGCTCTGCCTCTTGTTTGTAGCCCAGTCACACAGATCATATATACTTAAACGCATTGCATTTATAAAATTCTCATTTTAGACATTGAAAAATTCCGGGCAACGAGCATCTGGTTTCCAATTTATCAATAGCCTGTTCCCAACTTTGTCACAGTATTGTGAGTGAAATATATCATTCGGTAAAGTAGTACCAATTTTTAGGGACTCGTAGAATTTATATAGCAAACTATAAACTCTCTCGCTTGATCGAGTCCTAGCTTAGCGGAGGCCAACCTGGGCGCAAATTCCGGTTTAATGATAAATGACATTGAGTAATAATTTAATTATTTATTGGTAATTTCTGCCTTAGTTTTAAATAATTATGGGTTTTGCATCTACCTTATAGGACCGGAAATATAAATATTTTAAAAATTCAAACTAAATGAATGACAAAAATACAAAGTCGACTGGTCGACTCAATTGAATAAACCCAGTTAGCCCTATTCTAGAACTTTTCCAAATAACACATAAGAATTTCATTTCTATACTGCATACCCAATTTAATCATGATCGGGTAAGAATAGGTCTGGTTCTGTCCCATGTACACAAACAGAGAACCCCTTCCTTTCTGAAATTTTTATCAAAGTCTTTCAACAGAAACATGAAATAAAATACAAACAAGAGTAACTACTCATTTAACATAATTTCGATAAATAATCGTTTCGGTGAACTACCGTTTTCGGAGAATTGTCGTTTTCGGTGAATTGTCATTTTCGTACAATAATTAATCGAAAACGACCATTCAGCGAAAACGACAGTTCACCGAAAACGAATTTTCCGAAAACGAGAATTCATCAGAAACGACAGTACACTGAAAATACCAATTCACCGAGTCACCAATTGTATATTCCAAATTTTGAGGATATGCAATAATATACTCGAACAGAACAAATATTTTATTACGTTTGAAGTGCTTTCGATGAATCGCCCCTTTTATGTAAATGGTTTTTCAGTGAATTTAGAGGTTTGACGTGGATGATTTTCGGTGAATTGTCGCTTTTGGTGATTGTTTTTTAAATTAATTGTCGTGGATTTCGAAATACTTTTATTATTCGAAATATTTGTTTCGGCTTATACGAGTTTAAACGAAAATAAACTGGGATGAATGGAACAAAAAGTATTATCGGCTTATACTGATGAGAGCTTGTGCTATAGGTCTATCTGTGTATCGCTAAGTGTATTTGAGACATTTTTGAAAAATGGTTCCAGGAACGACGATCTCCGGAAACTTGTTCAGTTTATTTGACTTTCTTTAATGGTTGCTGCTCATCATGAAATTCTCAAATCGACGCTAATACAACCGAGGTATATGTATGCCCCAGTGTAATTAACGCAGTTTTTATTAACGGTTCCTGTAACCTGAAATTTCGAAAACCGAAACAATTTGAAGATCCCTGTGATGTAACCTCGATCATCTTCTATATTTAATTCCGATAATTAAAAAGCTTTTGGGATCCTTCTGCAAAATCAGTTTAAACCTGCTTTAGAAAGTCATTCAAAAGGAACAATCCAACACCGGCGAATTATCGCAGTAGAACATTTTTCCTATCAACTTGTATCAGTTCGATTACTTTTGTGAACGGAAAGATTCAAAATTTAAAAATTCCATAATATGCCCGCTGATTTACGGAAAATTCATTCAATTTTCAATCGTCAAGAAGTTACAACTAAATTCAAATTCGTAATTGGCAACACGCGAGCCTGTCAAGTGGCTACTACCAAGTAAAAAGGCACTACTAGTAATAATTTCAAGTTAATCGTACTATTCTGATTGTCGCTACAGGCCCACGTATGATTGGCCCGATATATCATGAACTGTTTTACTTCATTGTTCGCAGAAACTGCTAGCTCCGAAGACGAAATCTGGTAGTAATCACATCATGTCCGTTACTAACCATAAAAATTTCAAAAGTGAAATGAATTTGCTCCTGAAAACAAAGAGTTCTGGAAACACGCAGTTAAAAATGTCAAGTCAATCATACCGTTCTGATTGGCGCAACAGGCTCAGATGTGTTTGGCCTCATAAATGACTAGAGGTCTAAAATCCTGGTCTGAGATGAAATAACTTTACTGTTGCTTGATGCAATTATAAATTTTTTTCTTTCAAGTCGTTCCGATTCGTATGTTGAGATTAATAGGTCAAAAATTTTAAAATAGTAGATTTGTGACCCTCTTCCTGGTTTAAAGGGCTATTGCATTTGCTACGCACGGTTAAGTTGTTTTGAAACAGCAGATTTAAAATTACTTTAATTGAATGATTTATTGGAACTGATTACAGGGGCACCTATTTTTCTTAAACTTAAAGTGTACATTTCTATCGAACTTTAAGAATTGCCAGCAAGCGAAAATAGAATTGACGATTAAAGACTCAGTTTTAATATTTAAATCTTTTTATTATAAAGTCTTGATCTTAAATTTTGATACTCCTAATCCCACTGCATCTATATATTCGAGCACTTTTAATCGAGCAAATCGAATTTCTGTTTGAATAATGTAAAATATTATAATCCTCTTACTCCTTTTTAATCAAACCACAGCCTCTATTATCTCTAAGTTATACTATATCTCATATACATAGGCATTAGTATTTAATACCCACCATATATCTGTTCCATGTTCCTGAATAGTACACAGTAAGTATAATAAAAATAAAATTTTATTGTAATAAACATAGATAAAATGGATTTCTTCATCATCCCGTTGTATATCGCAGTACATATATCGCGCGCGCGTTTTATATACCCATCTTTCGAGTGTACCCATAAACGAAATGGAAGTAAAATCATATAATTTCTCATTTAAATTCACTTGATATTGTTTGTACCGAGAGCTTGCAAGCTTTATTGTTTCACACATCAAAACAATAATTTAGTAGTACTCTTACATATTTTACAATAGATTCGGAAAATTGTTTGTCGACTGTACATCCCATATAAAGAGTTCTAGTAAAAAGGTTCGAAAGATAAAATATGATGTGAGAATTAATTGATTGCAATTATAAGTTATACGAAGCGAATCGATGCCCACATAATAAATATTATTCCAATTACGTCAATAGGTGAACAATATTATAAATTACAATTTTTGTATATGTGTGTGTGTGTCTGTAGTTTCAAGTACTTACTAATTTCCAACTGTCGCTGTATTCTTCCTTTACACCGTTCTCTATAGTCAGTTTGAGTTCGATTATATTCCGTCATAACTTCAACAAACTTCCGTGACAGCGTCGAATGTTGTGTTTTACGTATTCTCAAATCTGCACTTGATTTATTTCCTTGCTCCTCCTGTTCGATATTCTGTTCGATTGCTTTGAGTTTGCCACGCACTCTGTTAGCAGTCTTTTTAATATCTGCCATTAAATCTTCCAATTCTTGTTTTGTTTCTGTAAAAATTTATAATATTGGTTGCATTACATGTCATTTATCGTAAATTAGTTTAATTTTACTTACTTTCATCTGATTGTGGTGCAGATAGAATGGCACTATGCTTTTTCTTAACCTCCTCTACATTAGCCTGAATTTTATCTATCATCTCTCGAATTTCTTCCACTTCCGTGAAAAATTCATCCATAAAACCATCCCGCCCATCCACATTAACCGCAATATCATCCGGCCCGACATCATCCTCGTCACTCTGGGCCTAAAATAAATATAAAAATAAATCTTTTAATAAACTTAAATCAAATTAGACTTTTTAGTGTGCTTGTACCAGAAATAGGTACATAATTCCTAATTTATTAGTTATTCAATTAAAGTTTCAATTTGATTTGTGTATCATACCATTTCATTGCTGTACAAATAAACTACAAGTTAGTATCTAGCTAGTTTACTAATTTAGATCAGAACATCCGAATCCCTCAAGTGTTGTGTTAATCAAATTGATGTGATTATTAAATTTGATTTGCTGTTGTTGTTGTTTATAAATAATAATCGGTTGTACAACAATTTGTGTTAATAAAAATAAACTAACGAGAATAAGATTAAGTAATCTAATAATATTAAGACAATAAAAAAATGTAGAAAGAACAGCCGACGGATTAAATTATAATATGAATGTTGTCATTTCATTTGCATTTGTTAATTTAAATTAATTTCTGGACGCAAATTTCGAATTAGTTAGCATGGAAGGAGAATTTTAGAAAGGTTTTTTTAGTTAAAAATTGATTTTTGTCTATCTCAACAAAAAACGAACAAAAATGACTTACAATCAGGAACACCGGCTAGCTACCTCAGAAGACCATATTTCGCTTCAGGATCAAAGGCCATGGTTGTTATAGACTTGACTACGATTAGTCAAAAAACGTGGTATCCTTAAAAGTATCAGTGAGACAACAATTCTAGAACCACTATCTCACCCATACGCTTTCAAAATCATGAACAACCATAACGCCGGAAACCTAGATTCCGGAAATTCAAATCTCGGAAATCAAAATTGCAGATCTTCAAATTTCGAATTATTACAAAATCCGAGAACGAATTCTGGTAACAAACTGATCGCATGAAATTTGGCTGCGGTTTTCGAAATATGGCCGTGCCCTTTGAACTTGACTTCTTAACTATCTTTAGCTAAATTCGATGAGATTTTACAACAAAAATTTTGGACGAACTTCTCAGGTTTGCCCTTGTCGAGTGAAAGGCAACTATTTCTATCAAACTCTGGAAAAGCGCTGTTCTGATGTAACTTGGCGTTTCTTAACTGATTTTGATTTTACTTACATTAATTTTGGACGAAATTCTGAAATTTGGTGAAAGAAGTGGATAAGGTATCAGTGGGAATTGATTCACATCAATAAAATCAGTGGCAATCGGTTATTGTACGAAAGAACATAACTTTTTCCGAAGAGTATATTTCCAAGTCTCATGTGGCTCTCTTGCAGGCCACTTCGATATCAAGACTGGAACTTAACGTAGCGCTACTTTAAGGTTTCTGTATATTCCAATATACGCCCTTAAAAACTTGCGTTTGCCAATCGTGTGACTATGATTTAAGAATTGAGAGACATAGCAAAAATATTGCGGCAAACGTGTTATTGAGAGGAATTATGCCTACGGATCTTGGAAAGTGCCAGTCCATGACGGACCACAGTCCACTATTTTTGACTCAAGTAGAATCATTACAGCCTAACAAATTTTTGGATAATGTTAGATTTGCCAGAATTGAAACCAAATACCAAAATACAAAAATCTACAGTCCAGATGTTCGTTCAACTTGCCAGCGCTTAATTCCGTCTTTGGGAAGAAATCTGGAGCAGAATACTAAAATTATTTTTTCTCAAATATTTATATGGCAAAATAAAAAATATTTCGAAAAATAATCAAAGTTAGCTTAAATATTTTATAATGTCAAATTCTTTAACAAACAAAATTTTGCACACAGATCAAAAAAATAAATTTACTCATTCACTACAACTATCATCCCCCTTCCACTAGGTTAAATTTTAACAGTTTTTTCGAGTAAGTTTGAAAATATTTTTCAATTGACAACATTTCCGGTCGTCGTTTATAATTCCGCCCTTGGTTCAAATCTTCGTTCATCGTGTTAAAAACACTTTCATTTTCCTCTTACACCGCCTTACGATAGCAGAGCTAGTATACCAGGTTCGATATAACAGGTTATTCGGTGGTACGTTCCTATCTCAGTATACGTGTACGCTCATACCAAGCAAATTTGTTACTGCCAACCTCTAAAGCGACCACAATTAAGTCATTATCGTTATGTTGTAGACGAAGGAAAATATACAATAGACTAGGTAGATTTGGTCGGTTTCCAAGAAGCTCTCCGTTGCCGTTATTATAAGCTAGTAATTCAATTTTTCGCTTACTATATATGGAAGCAATTCCTTCCTGTGAATACAATAAATCTGGGTCATCGGACTCAAGATAAAGAAGGCAAACGACCAAGGTCCAATATTGGAAAGTTAAAACAATAAACAAAGTTTTATTATAATCGGTGGAGAATTGGCTTAGCTCTATTAGAATAGGCCATTTCCTTGAAACATATTTGGAATTCCATTTTCATAACTCATCCCTATGCATAAAAAATGGGTAGACTCGAACCTCATATTGAAATCCCGGCTCATATTTGTTCACCCTTATAATTTTTTTAAAATCGGCATCTGAAACTCATATTATAATCACATTTGAATAGTACAAACGTCGGTTCAGCCCAATAGGTTGAGAACGTGCTTTAGTTCTCTTCAAAACGAAAATTTTCAGAACACCGTTCGGAATTTTATTGAAATTCTATTTTAATAAACGAAACCGATTTTTAACCCAATCGGTTTAAAACAGATCTATATGAACTTAAATTTGCAATGTTTATGACAAACCCAAGTTTCAGCTCCAATTGAGCTTTACAGCTTGTTTTATTTCAGTTAAATTGTTCAATTTAATTTGAAAATTTTGATTGACTTTATTAATTGGGCATTTTTCAGAACCATGGCTAGTGACACCAAACCTATCAAATGCAAGAAAATGTCTTACGAGACAAGGCTTGAAAAAATACAAATGTAAACAGTCCTCTTAAGATAATTATCTGGAACCACGTTCGAAACTCAAATTGGAATTCAATTTTCGACATCTAATCGAGTAGCATAAAAATCGGTTCAAATATAGCTAAGTAGAATCTCCAATCCAATTTTGATCACGGAAACTGAGTTTTACCTAATCAATTTAGTAACTTCTAAATTGTATTCAAACGGGGAACGACATTCGGAACTCCTATAAGAATCACAATTATATCATACAAACCAAGTGTCATCCAAATTGTTCGGTAAATTGGTTTAATTTAAATTGGCCTTTATATCATCCGAAACGATCGAAATAGCTTTCTTCTATTAAAGTGTTAGATTTTCTTTATTCTAGCCGATATTTGAAATCAATATTTTAAAATCCAGGGATTTATCAGTATCCGGAATTTTTAACACTCGAAATTTTTAAATTCGTAATTGGATTTGGTACCCCATAAATAAATTTCCAAAATCAGAATTCCATTTGGAATTTTTCTAATCCTAATTTTGTATTTGGAATGCATGTTTACCGTACCTTTTGGAATTGTTCATTAGATGATAAAATTTGCCTACACAATCCAAACAATTATTTTGGAGGCAAAAATAACCCGACGCCATAAACCATATGTTAGCTTGCAATTTCCACTTAAATGTTTAAGTTAAAGTTAAGAATGTTAGTAAAACACTATTAATTGTCAACTTAATTTAGTTATATTTTAGAATTGGGCACGTATCGATGATCTTTGCCGATGAAATGTACGAAAATGTATACTTAAATTTCTGAGTTAAATTGTGTGATTGTTGTATGTAAATCACTAAACATTTATATTTTTAAAATTATCATTAAGAAATTTTACCAATAAAATAATTAGTTTTGCCCACCTACATATATAAATCTATGTTCGAAATTTTAATATTTAGTACACCGCTTTAGTGCGGTGGGCAAAAAAAAATGTTTCGGTGGACAAAATTCATAATCATGAAAACATAACCCGTTTACTTTAATAACTACTTAATAGTGCTTTGGGAGAAGTTAATATTTTAACTCAAAAAGTTTAATTGGATATCTATATATTCCTTAGTTAGCTTTATGAAGTTGGGCACAATTCAGTGTCACGTAAATAATTAATTCTAAAACAAAGCTTCACTACCTTTCATACATATATATGTAATTTAACAAATAAGTTTGTTTAATAATTTTAATATTCCGGACATAGAATATTTGGGGTGGACAAAACTAATTAGTGGGTGAATAAAATTATTTTAACTCAAAATTTTAAGTGGAAATTTAAATATTCCGTATACAAGTTTATTAGGGATGGCAAAACTAATATTAGATGGGCAAATCATCAGGTGGACAATTATAAAATCTAACACATTCATTTAAATTGATAATTAAAAGTGCTTTATGAACTTTATTATACTTTAATTTAAAAGTTTACGCAGAATTTTATTATTCCGTACATTGGGTGACCAAAAGCAATAGTTGGATGGACAAAATTCATGAGAATGTCAGTGTGTTCATCACATTCCTAAATTATCTTTTGCGAGTTCTGGCTCAAATCTCACTAATTTATTCAGCGCTTTTGGGAGATGGGAAATTTTTAAACGAATCATCTAGGACTAAATTGCACTCAGTATGGTGATATTTTATTTTAAATTAGAAACAATTGATACAAACCAGTGTATTTTCGACTAAGTTGAATGGTTGATGGTTTTTCTCAAATATTTTAAATTCCTATGTATCAATTTATTTAATTAAAAATTAGTCACGTAATTTTGGTTCCCTCCTGTTGAACCAAATTCGTTTAAACCCTTAAAATAACATATTTTGCGCTAGCCGTTACCCAAATTAGTTTATACGGTACACGAAACTTGACATATAATCCTATTCAATAGAAAAAATTAAATTAAATTCTAATCGATCTAACCTATACGCTTTGCAGATGATAATTGAATTCATTGTGTGCCACTTTCAATTGTATATATAAATATCTGCCCTGCCATATGTAAGCCGTATTTATATTAAGTATACCCATTTACATATCTGCTGTTATTGCGGCTAATTATGTTTATGCTCGTACTAATGCAATTAGACGCGAGAATTAGGTTTGTTTTGTTTTCCACAGTTGTTGTTATTGTTTTTTGATGGAAATTGTGATACGCGGTATATAACTGGATGAAAGCATTGTAATGCTTTTAATGTTCGTATTATAAAAATTTGTATAAATGCTTTTTGGCATCGTAATGATAAGAGAGTTGAGATTACTGTTAATTTTTATATTTTCATGAGTACATCACAAACTCACGGCAAAAATGGATTAACACCATTTTATTGCAGGAGTGGATATGTACTTAAGTGCATAAACATAATTACCTTAATATATCAAATTTTTAAACTTTTTATCCAACCTGATTTTTATAGCTGAGTATACAATTGACTTGACAAACATACCCTGTGCTTTAATTTGTTCGAGGCAACCGCTTATCTTATACTCGTATACGTTATTTGTATAACCCCTCAACCCCAATATTCAGTTTCTCCTTATCGTTCATCGTTTCGTGTTTTTTTTTTCTAAAAACTGAAATTAAACTACTTGGTAATTGAATTTAAAATACGTCTAAGTTTTTACTACGTTAAAAAACTAAAATTCAATTGAAATTTGATCTACGACGAGTTGTCTGGAAATAATTTTCATAGCAGAATACCAATAACAAACGTATGAAAATATTCATAGTAAAATCAATCAACTGCAATTGATGGAGTAATTTAGTTTTATAGTGGGATAGGAATTGAATTAATTTAAATTTACTTTTATAGAATAAAGTGGAAAATAATTTTCTTTATAAATAAACAATTTAAAATTAATGTATGTATGGAACTTTTGTAATTTAATGTATTTTGTATTTGTATAAAATTGTTAAATCGAAAATTGATTTATATCGCTTAAATGGTCGTTTAATTTCAAATTTGGAATGGCTGCAGGTACCGAAGTCGCTGGGTGCCATAAATAATAATTGGCAGAAAATGTTAAGGAATCGAAATGGAAATAAAACTTATGGCGGAATATTTTGAGGATGACCATTCCACATTTATGTGGCTGTGATCCAGACTAGGCTGGCCTAACATTCAGATTTTTAAACGAAAACCATATTCTATTGCTATTTTTTGGATCTTTCGAGTTAGGAAAAATACTGGGAACCTTAGTGTCTTGATCAAGTTCTGCGATATTTGACTTCATGGCGATAATAGGCCAGACCCAGAATACCACGAAAATTATAATGAAACCGATGACCAATAAATTTAAATTTACTATTAAAAAGAACTTGTATTGAATCGAACTTAAAATTATTAACGCGCACTCGCAAGCCATAAAATCGAGACTGAACATAACCTCTGGAATCATCATTCCGGTTCAAACCGGTAGTTTGCCGAAACTAGACCTTCTTTCGATTACCTCAAGTAGTTAATAAATTACACTGCACTTGGTGCACCTAAGCTTAATTCTATTCAAAATGGCCAATTTGTTCCAATCAAATGACACATTTTCATAACAGCGGCCTGATGTAACTCACACGAGAAATAGTTTCCAATTTACCCATTTTCCATTGAGGTCGATTTTTAATCCATTTTACAATTCCATTTTTAATACCCAAACAGAATTTACCCAAATCGTTTAAGAATTGGTAATATTCTATGGACAAATCGAGAATGTGTATTAAATTCGTAGTTTAACCATATAATCTAAATTCTATCCCAATCGATTCAGAAGTGACGTAATGTTTATGTGAAACATGACGGTCTTACCGGAGAAGCCATAAGCGAATTTAGAAAAGTATGCATATCGAGTGTGGTCTACAACTAGTTAAAACGAAAGACTTCAATAATAATTTAATATTCTCTATCTTTATATAAAAAGCGACGAACCTGATATACATAATTGAAAAACAATTTATTCAAAATGGCGTACAATATGCTCACAGCATGCTATAAATGATTAAATAGTGTATTGTCATCGAGCTGAGCAGTAAGCCATTCTGTAAATTTGAGTGATATAACAAGTCAAGAAGTTGGTCAAAATTCAATTGCAAATACCGCAGAACGACCATACATGCAGCATGTCACCGTAAATAAACCAAAACGTGATATAATATGATACAGAAGTACGAAACATGATACAACTTAACGCAAAACACCCGACGCAACATGGTGCAATATCCGGTAACATCGTGCAACTTATCGAAAACAACAGTCACACTAAGCAACATCATGCAACATTGTGAAGTATCCTGCAACGTGAAACAGCATCATGACCCACGGGACAATATGACGAAACACAGCTCTTTAAGGATTCCTGACCAAGTTTCCCGAAATCAGAACCCAACATGATACTCGTACAATTCATCAACATAGGATTTGATTCATTGCGTAATGCAATCGAAATCCCGTTCTCACCAATTTTTAATAACGTCTTTGAAACAGAAAATACATAAAAAAGAAACCACCGGAACAACTTATTCTATTGCGAACCATGACGGCCTACCGGGCGACCCATAAACGAATTTCCCGAAACATGCACTCAATCAAGAAGTTGGTGAAAATTAAATTGGAAAATACCGCGAAAGCGAGCTAAGTAAAACATGGTAAGATGGTAAACACGATCCAGTCCTCTCAGAGAACCCCTAAACCCTTTGAACCAAAGAAACCTATAATCAAACTAAAGCCTTATCGAAGGACCCCCTAAACGATTTTTCTCGAAATTAGCCACACATCGTAATCGATTCTTGGCACTGAAAAACCCCCTAACCCAAATTTTATCAAAACAATGCGTGTTGAATTAAAAAGCGGAACTCGGATTAACTGGAAGACCTCTAAACAAATTTTTATGAAATCTGGGCTCATCGCATTTGATTTCTGATACTCGAAAGCAAAGTAATTTAAAAAAAAAAAATTGAACCCGAAGGACTCCGTAAACGAATTTTCCTGAAACCAAGGCCCATCACATGCACATTGGCATTTTAATTTTAAATGAAAGGATTTCAGAACTCATGGCTGGCATGGAGCTATGCAATGTGCAGACAGTTCTAAGAAAATCGGACCGATAGCCGTACGACGTCGAACTAGCTGGCAAACGGCGAAAAAGTAGGACGGGAAAAGCGAACCACAAAACAGTTGAGAGTGCCTAGGCCCCATAAGAGATTAAAGATAAATAAATAAAAATAAAAAAAAAATTTAAAAAAAAATAAAAAAAAAATTAAAAAAAAAATAAAATAAAATTTTGGGATGATTACCAAATTAAAAAGTTATTTTATTTGCTACGATATATCAGAACGAGAGCCAAATATCGCTTTTAATGAATTCCTGGGCTAGGTTTACTTCACACAAAAGCAATTTATTGGTTAGTGTTGCACGTTGAAAATTGGTTATTTTCTTAGATAGAATGTAATATCAACCTGTTGATATTATCAGCAACTCAAACGCAAAAGTTTTACTAGGCGAGAGATATAAAATATAGCGATAGGGGTAGCATCACACAGAGCATTACTTTGCCGAACTCGTGAGATGACGTCAGAAATTCACAATAGCTCATGTTCACGACTTTGGATACAGTTTTGTGACTGCGATAGTAAACCAGTTTTCTAAGCCTATCCAAGAAACTGAAGTGATATAGATCGCACTTTCACGATACCTTTAATATATGGTTAACAGAAAGTTAACAGTATTTTTGCAACACCTTTCCGGATACTATTCTAATATTGTAATTTTTGATCATCATTTATCAGACATTTGCAGAGGAATTGATTTATTCGTGCTCCTGCATTCTTGCAACTATTGTAACATTAATCTTTCAGGTTGGCCAACGTTTAGAAAAAAAATGACGACCAGGGACCATGAACGCGGTTTTATCTCGGGACAATCAGCTCTGCCAAAACCTTCTAGCCTATCCTTCCTGCGTCTAAGCACATTCGGACGACGAAACTACTGTCACATGGGAACTCGCAGACTACTCGCATTGTAGTTGTCCAATATCCAGTAAGCCAAGATATGCAAAAGGAAAACCCTCACTATCTGATTTGACATTTCTTACAAATTAGTTAATTATTTTGAAAACTTTAATTTTTTAAACATTTTAGAAAATTAGGCGTAATCGGTAATTTTTCATAACCATTAAACAAATTTACGCCACCACTGCGTTATCTCCATCCAGTCTTATAAAACAAAAAATCAAATTATATTGTCATGTATATTATATAAATTAATTAAAATTAATTTATTTTCGTTTAATTAAATAACAAGTGCGATAAAACAATAAATTTAATTATTTTATTGATTTTGGATAATATCCAAGAAACAAAAAATAAAATTATTGATTGAACTCGACTGATAATAAAAAAAATAGAAAAAAAACGAAATTGTAAGAAAATTATTTTTATTGTTAAGATAATCAATTATTTAATTGGCTACAAGCAACAACAAAAATGATTATTATTAAAAAGTGATTTGTTGATCGAAATATTCTTTATTTTAATTTAATCTCCGTTTATTAACTTGCCGGCAACGAGAAGATTGAGAAATCGAATATTATTTTTTTGCGAGATGAAAATTTATTGTTGATTTAGACTGGTTTGGAAATTATACAAAGATTGTTGGCGATACTGAAAACGATTAAATTTTAATTTGAATAGGAAATTGGATGTATCCAGAATAAAAATAATAATAATAAGTAATAAGAAACTGCAATCTCGCTTTGTAAGATGTTATATCAGCCTATAACTAATTACAACGAATTTCAATTCAAAGACGGTTTGCTTTGTACTTAGCTTGCCACTCCTCACACGAGTGAATAACATAATATACTCGCACGATTGGTAAACGATACATAAAAAACTACAAGCTACTCAGAACAAATGCATCACATTGAACGAGAACCTAAGGCAGCACTCGTCAACAAAAAGTGAGGAGTGTGTTTGCGCGTTAAAACGTTCTCACCGAAATATCAGGTATTTTGGATGCGTAGCTATTTAACAATTAAGTAAAGAGTAAGTAAAGAGTAAGTTGATCTGAGTGTTTTTTTGAAAACGCAAATCAAAGACGAGTTGGACGCTGTGTACGGGGACTCTTTACCATCATTTACCACCGTGAAATTGTCGGCAGCAGAATTTAAACGTGGCCGTACCAGCTTGGATGACGATGAACGTTCGGGACGTCCAAAAGCTGCAACCACTAACGATAACATTACTTCTGTTCACCAAATGGTGCTAGACAACCGTCGAATTAAAGTTAGAGAGGTAGGAGAGGCTATGAATATGTCCAAAGAATATGTTTGTCACATATTGAATCCAGATTTAGGCATGATACAGCTGTTCCGGCATTTATTGCCGTGTTTGCTTACTTTGGACCAGAAACGTTCAAAATTTAATCATCTATTACGATCGGTAATATTAATAAGCATAACTAAGACTCTCTGTTGAAGTGCAGAATTCTGCGCCAACCCACCGGCCACGCCAGTGTACAGGTTGACATGAAGCTTGCAATGTGCAAGTGGTATACTGTAATTGTGTGAGTGGATGGTGTGTGCATGAATGATTAATTGGGGGTATTAATCGACCTTCAAAGGACAGTATATCTACCGGACAATTAATACATTCCTTTTAGAAAAAAAAAGAAATAAAAAAACGTGTTCGGTTGAACATTTTCAACGCTCTGTTGGCGCAGTTTAGGCGCAATAAATTAGAGTTTTGGTGCCGGCTAATTATTGTTCATAAAACTTGGATACAAAAATACAGTAAAAACAGTAGACTATATGCCAAAGGGGAATCGGCTCTAAAAAGGCAAAGACTGTTCCTTCATACAGCAAATCGTGGAAAAATAGTCACATTTGCAGAAAAAAAATCGTGATCGACGAAGAGAATGCGCCGTCTCACACCTCAAGAGTTGTCGTGGCGAAAATCCACGAATTACAGTTTTGAACTGGTTTAGCACCCTCCTTACCCACCAGATCTAGCCCCAAGCGATTTTTTCTGTTCCATAAGCTAAAAACTGCACTCGGAGGACTGAGATTTTCGTCGAATGAGGAGACAATCACCATAATAAACAACTATTTTGCAGAGAACAGGTTGAAGAGATGGGAGTAGTGTATAAACTTACAAGGAGACTATGTAGGGAATTAAAAAAAAAATTGAAGAAAAAATGTCAGACAACCCTCGTGAAACGGTAAACAGGACCTCGCAAAAAATACTACCATAAATTTGAAGTCATAGACTCGTCTTCTCGCTTTCGATACATCGTCACCAATATTTTATTTCAGCGCTGCCTAACTGGCAACCCGCGGGCCCAAGTATTTTGAAATTTTGCAGCAAGTTTCTGGTGTTTAAATCAGAGTCAACAAGTTTTGACTGTAAATTTCTTAAAAATTTCTAATGTTTCGGCGTTTCAAAAGATTTTGCATGTTTTTTGCAATTCTATACTAGATTGGTGGAATACATTTGGTTCACCATTCTTGCAACATCCTTTAAACTTATCATCCATGATCGTCTGTCGTATTCGTACTAGACTAAACATTAATCCACAACCGGAATGACAAAATATTTGGTATTATAACCAGCAGTAGATTTTTACCCAAGAATGGATTTAGGATTCCTATTGAACTTTTCCTAGATTTCTCAGAAATTCTGGAAATATTTTAATCCTGTTAAATAATGCGGAATTAAAACCTTATAATTTTGGTTTCTGCGTGAGATAATTCTTCAGTATTAAATTACCTTATCATTTCTGATTTGTTGTGCAGACTGTTTCATTTATCGCTAATGTTTTGTTGAAAGATGTTATTCTTGTGATTGCTTAAATGCCGATCCTTTTCAATTTCTTAAATTAACTGTATTTGTTACTAAATCCTGTAGTACTGTGACCGATTATATTCTACTGCCCCGATTTTCGTTCAACTTCTGTTTCATAGTGTGGGTTTTGTTATTTCGTCTACTGATACTTCCCTTCAAGTGGCCCCTCGATAATGACACTGACTCTGTTAGTCACTAAAGTATTTCATATTACTGGGTGTGATGAGGACAAATCCAATATAATATTCCCAACAGTACAAATACTTATACGACTGCTTCTTATGTCTGTCCAATATCCCTTATTGGTTCAGATCAGTTTGGTTAGTAAATCTGCACCCAATAACTCTGATGACACCCTGGTTTAGCCTGCAATGAGGCTAATTTAGTTATTTAGTTTAGCTGAAAAGTCACGAAGTTCAACTTCATCAATAAATTGCATCTTGGGAACAAATAATTCCTCAACTAATTATAGCTCATTGCATAATTCGGTCCATCTACTGTATACGTCTTTTTGCAGCTGTTCCTCCAATTCTAAATCTATAAACCACAAACCCTAACCTGGTTTTTAGTTAGTTAGTTCCTTTTAATACTTAATTATGCGTTAAAAAATAATCGTCTTTATGATGGTATTCGCTGTATATGCTGCCATATGTACTGCTGCT
The DNA here is from genome assembly GCA_963691935.1 of Nephrotoma guestfalica. Taxonomy (NCBI): domain Eukaryota; kingdom Metazoa; phylum Arthropoda; class Insecta; order Diptera; family Tipulidae; genus Nephrotoma; species Nephrotoma guestfalica. Next base: position 232,855,510 of record OY829915.1, on the reverse strand, counting down.
TGAATTCAAGATTTTTTCTGAATTTGTTTGCTGCATCTTAAGAAACGGTTCGACAACAACTTAATTGGTAGTCAGAAATTGTATATTTTTACTCAGCGGCAAATTGCCCACCAATACTACTTCGTAGTATTTTTCCTGTTCTGAACACTTATTGATTAATGACATCCCTTCAAGTTCCCAAAATCAATGAAGCATGTTTCAAGGAGTTTAACGTTTCTAGTTCCGCAAACTTATTTTGGAAGCTGGTTGTAAATTCAGCCTGTGCATTGAACAAAATCGCTTGACAATTCAAGCACCACTGATCACCATCCAGTCCCTATCGGCTTTATTGCTGAAGATTCTTGTCGTTTGTTCTAGCTTAAGCTTTATTCTAATATGAAGCTTAAGTCGTCGAAGCGGTGTAGAATTCTGCTGAGGCTGTTTGGTATTCAATGCTGAATCATTAAAATTTGTATGGCTTGGTCTCTACTTTTGTGATTCTAAAACCGTATTTAAAATGAACACTTGTCTTGAAATTATATTTTTTAACTTTAAACCGTCACCATTCGAAACTTAAGTTCATCAATGTAGATTTCGCCAAATTAGGCGTCATTTGCAATAAAAAAAATCCATCCATCCAATCTCCATTCTCGGTAAACTGCCCTTTATACTAGAAAGGTTTTTTTGCTAATAAATCGGCAATTTCTAATTAAATCGTTGTATAGCTTGTTGGGTTTATGTAATTTCACTATAGTCGGCATCACTTCACTGAATTAATAAAGGATAGTTCACTACACCAAACAACAAAACTTTGAAATTAATTCTTCGTAAGCAATATAGCTTATTCCTGTAAAAGCACAAGTACTTTACTTATAGAGTGGTTTAGCTCTTAACTCGTTGACGACAGTGTGGCTTTCATAAAGTCGTATGTAAGGTTTGGATGTAGTGGCTTGATGCAATTTACTTGACTATTTAGGATGTGCCCGGATCTGACTCGTGAGACCACACAGATCATATAGAAAATGAATTCGTTCAACACGATTGGGATTTCTTGTGTGGAATACGATGAAATAACTCATAACCACTTTTACTCTATTTTAACTTCGGTTTAATGGGCCAAGTTATTCAAATCCTGATAAATTGATCACACAAACCTTTTGGAACCTATACGTGAAGGGTACCTGTCACAGGAAATCATCCTAAAACCACCCAACGCCACAATATGGATTTAAGTTCTCTTTTGTAATTCCTATACACTCTTGTAGCATATCATTTAAAAGATTTTGCACCAGCTCACAATTTTAAAAACCCCACCTTAGTCCATAAGTCCACCGACCTGGTGCGGCTGGCAATTATTAGTTTCTTGTGAAACGCGTACTTGGCACATATCGTTCAAAAAAGTTAAGAATACCACAAAGTAGGTATTGCTACACAATACTTCCAAGATAATGCCGATATTACGACAACAATTTCACCATCAATGTCACGCAACCGTTGCTTGGGTCAGTGCAAATTTCGGTGACCCCGTAGGAACAGCATAAATGTAAATGAAAAATGAGAGGAAAAAAAACAAGATGCCTCATCCAGCAGCAATATGCCCTTTCAAGCAGCTCTGGGAATCTGGATTAGGATCCAATGAAAAAATATGACTATGTGTCATATCGTTTGAACGGTTTGGCAAAACGAGTCTCATAGTTCACAAATCCACTGTCTCGGCGCTGGTAGTTTAATCATTTATTTAATTATTACGTATTATTAAAAAGGTTTTGATGAACGTCACAAATTTAGCTAAACCAGCTCAGTATTAAAAACTACCGCTGTGGCGCTAGTGACAATAACGATTTTTATCAGTCCCATGTAATCATGTGGCATATCGTTTAAAATATTGTATAGTGAACCAAGCAACAATTTTGTTATCTTCAATTTGATTCACAAATTCACTGACTTGGTGCTGGTGGCAAATTATCCGTTTGGTACAGAATATATACGTATCGCATATCATTAAAAAGGTCTTGAAAAATGACACAAATTTTATCGAAGCACCATAGTCCTCAAAACTACCGTTATGGCGCTGGAACATTTTCTCTCATTCCCACATAATCTTGTGGCATATCGTACAAAGGTCTTGGAAAAAGCAACACTTTAGTTCGCAAAACCACCGCGGCTGGCGAGCTAACTATTCATTACTATAGAATATAAATGTTTAGTTGTTACAAAATACCCGAAACGATGGTGGCACTGTAAGTAATTGGGTTTTTTCTCATTCTAATAAATATAATGATGTGGGATATTGTTGAAAAGGACTTGGATTAGCTCTTTAGTTCACATATCCATTGTTTTGGTGCTGTTTTGCTAATTATGCTATAATAAATTATAAGATGGTTAGTATATTTTCCAGAGTCGTTTTGTCGCACTTTTTGTAAATTTTTCAGATTGTGAGAGCTATATCCAACGTTTAATAGACATATTTACTACGAAAATATATGGTTCTTCGAGTCGAATACGAGCACATCCCCCAAAATCTCCTCATCTCGGCTTGTACCATATCATACTTGAAAATTTAATAATTCGTTTGTAGAGCCCACAAATTTGAGCAACTATTAATGTAAATCACAAACGGCAAACAATGTTCGACAGAATACCAAATTAAGGGTCACTTAAGTAAGCCATGTACGAGTACAAAAAACTAAACTATTCCACATCCATTATAAAACCAAAAAACATGTATACGAGTCTCACCATCCCACCCATACATGGTTGTGGTCTTCATATAAAAATAAGCATAGCACAAATTTTAAATCCATCTTTGTCATATACAACAATAATTCTACATCCAAAAACCTACATAACTCTAACATCCTACATTTTATTCTCTTCTCGTCTATATCGGGCTAAAAATAAATTTGCAAACTATCATTTTGTGCAGTGTGCATAGTTTCGAAATAACTGCTGTCGAGAAATTAATTTTGTAAATACAAGAATTACAAATATTTAAGCGTACAAAGCATCGAACGACATACTCGTACTCGTATAATATACCTCCTTTCACCCTTACTCGTCGTCTCGATACATAAAAAATGGGAACAAACCATTAAAATAAAAAGAGGTGAAAGCACTTAGTCGACGAATATTTACAATACAAAAAATACCTGTGGCATCTCCTATCCTATATGCTGTAAGTTAATATATCACTGTCACTAATTTTTTAACATGCCAATATCCGTTTACTTTTTGCAATTTTTATGTATACAAGTGAACTACTGTATATAATAAAGTGTTTATAGTTATATAGTGTATCGATCGCGTAGTGTGGTTGATTTTTTTTTATCAATCAAAATGTGGAAAGTTACATCACAATTTTTTGATGAGTAACATGACCATATACAAAGTCGGATTTATGTATATGGATGAGTATATGGCTAGCCGTGACGACTTTAATCGACCTACACCACTTTTTATTAGTCTTACGTACACATTCTATTCTGTTAAACGAATTAAAATTTCAGCCAAATGAATATTTATGCAAAACTGCAAAGAGTTTCTACATTTTATCGAGTATGAATTTAAAAATTCGACATCCTCCAGACCAGAATTCCGAAAATTTCTATACTGATTCATTTATATACTGATTCAAAATTCAGATGATGAGATGTGAACAGCTATGGTAGGTCCTCTTTTTGTATTTTTTTTGTCCTTAGTACTGTAGAAATAACCCGACGACATTGAACGTGGGATTTTCACCTATGATGCTAAACGCTCTCGTCGAACGAATTCGGAATTACAGAACAAAATCGTTTTAAAAGGCCGTAAAGTGAAGTTGCGTGAGGTAGCTGACACCTTAAGGATATCAAAAGGCAGTGTATACAATATTTTGCATGAACACTTTACAATGGGAAAGCTCTGCTCAAAGTGGGTGCCCACCTGCTCAGCATATGTTGAGAAAGAAAAGACCATCAACAGTGAATATTACATGGCGTTATTGATGCGTTTGAAGGAAGAAATTGGGAAAAACGGGCGAAATACAAAAAATTAAAGTGCATTTTGTTCAAAACAAAACACCACGACGTCACGAGCCGTTGGCTACGATGGCAACAATAATATTTTCCCCGTCCACCTTATTATCCGTATCTGGCTCCCGCGATTGCTACCTGTTCACAGACCTCAAAAAATGCTCCAGAGAAAGAGATTTGCATCAAATGCTGATCATTCGACAGAAACTCTTGAAGGAAACAATGTTGATGAATAAAATCAAAAATTGCTAAAAAAAATTTTTTAGTACTTAGCCTCGAAACTTATTGAGACGGATGTAATTAAAAGAAGCGCTCAGCAGACACTGAAGGAGTTAAGGAGTTAATGGTACCGATCACGCGAGTAGCCCAGTATCTCAAACAGTGTTTGAATTTGGATACTTGGCGCTCTCCCAATGAAGTAGCCATATCTGCATAATGCGGAAGGATATATTGTGGATCTAAATCAGACAAAAACAAACGTAGAGTTCGACATTCTAACAAATTCGGGAGCTACGGGCACTCCCAGGCACAAAAAACATTCTTGCAAATTAGCACCTTTGTCAGGCAAAAGACAGTCTGCAGAAAGAACCTTGGGCCAATGGCAACTCGGAGTTAGGATTCCAAACTAGGAGGCTAAAATAACAAAAAAAATTCTGTTACAAAAATACAGTAACGTTGATGTAGCAACGGCTAACATTGAGATAAATCGTGAAAATCTCTGGCAAAACCTCTATTACCATCCACGCAAGGGGGAGATAACTCACCTGAAATTGTAGGAAGCTTTTTAACGGTGGGTCATAAAAGAAAAATTGTATTCATTCTACAATCTGGCGAAATAGGTTAAGGATGAAGTTGAGTTAGTCCATGATTCCATTCTTTGTATCAAACTATGTATATGCAATATTGGCATGGAAGCCAACTTTTATAACCAGCAATTAGTAATGTACTGTTACATTTGTCTCTGATTTTATAAAACACTGCCCATAGAACAAGAAAATTTCCTACGATCCTTCCTTTTCTGATTCTCGGCAATAACTATATTTTTACGAACAGCAGACAAGGTATCTGAAACTATTGTACGCGCATGTCCTCTTAGTAGTTCTTTAAGTAAAACTCGATCACCTTGGTGGTCGAAAGCTGAGTACTGGGACTCCTCTAAATCTTTTGAACGTACAAATACGAATCAAAAAGTACCAGGAGCAACGTATTTGGCTTGAAGCTATATTCAAAACTAGCCTGGAACTTTCTTACATCCCAAGAAGTAAAGGTCATATTTATACTTAAAGCGGGGAAATCCTTGTATTGCAATGCAAAAATCCTTGACTAATAAGTTTATCCTCTTTTCGTTTAAATTTTTTGGAATGCCGAAGAGACACAATTTCAACATACGTAAGGGGTAATCTATGGAATCTGCCCTCCACTCTCTTTACTTACCTTATTGGTAAGTCTATATAAGTCTCGCATAAGTTAAGAGTTTAACCTCATTCGTGTTGTACTGAAGCTACGGAATGACATTCTTTATAATCTTCAGGGCCGTTTTCGAATGAGGCTCATCGATTTCATCCAAAAAACATACGGGACGAGCATACGGGTCTGTAGTACCTTACTCTAATCGTGAATAGAAAAATTTAAATGATCCTGTGTAAATTTTAGCATTTTTAACTTATTTATATTTCGAAAAGGAGGTTTCTTAACGGCATTATATTCTTTATAATCGACAATCTGCAAAAGTCGCCGCAGGTTCGCCTATCTGAGTGGCTTTCATTAAAGAGCTTATTTTAATAATAGATCTGCTTTCACCAGTGAAGGTGAATTTTGGGCGCCTTATGCCGAAATACGCAGCTTTAGTCTTGTGAAGTATCTTTCGATAAGCGGTAATATCGGAAAGATTTTTACGGACTAGACATTGTTCGATTAACATGCTTGAATCAATTTTCCTTACGTCGAAAGATGCCAGTGTTGTCTCTCATTACAGATGAGGTCAGTCAGGAGAAACTCGTAAGACTATAACCAACAACAGATGGATTAAAAGTGCCCCATGCGCAAAACTAGGCAGATCTGAAAAGATTCGAACTGCCAAGAACCGGATAACTGATATCTCTGCAGAAGCATCAAATCAGCATAGTTTGGGTACTATTAAAGGATGACTCATAGAAAAACACACTTAAAAACGAAATTATTTCTTACCAAACTGGCTAAACTGAAATAATTTCACGAATTAGTACCAACTTCTTGAAAATTATCGAAGAGATAAGAATTTAATGGAATTTTACAGAGATGAATTACTGGAACTAGTCGCTCAATGATTTTCTCCAAATTACCCTGAAATTACCTGTATTTATTAGTACACAAGATGGGATAAACGTTTACAGATTTGTTACGAGTCCTTAAACAGATACCTACGATCAATTTTTTTATTAAATCATTAATAATAAAATTAATCAAAAAAATCACAACAAATGTTCCAAAATAATTTCAACAGTCTCAATATATATCGGCGATTGCTTTCGAAAATTGAACTGGTCGAGGACTCTTCGAATGTATTATCATCCAGGCACAAAAAGTTGTAGCATATTTCTGAGATCTTCTGCTCCAAGAATGACTACACTAGTTCTCCGTCGGATTAAGATTAGGAGAGTTTAATGGCCAAACGTTTGCTTAAAAAACCGGAAAACAACTATTCATAGACGAAGTTGGTGGTTAAGGTGGTGGACTCAGTCTTGCAGAATCTTGTCTACGGTTCCTGTCCATAGATTCCGGTTCGACCAGATGCAATGAAACGGAATGAAATCATTTATTGTTTCTCACTGAATAATTCCGTTCCACTAATTTGAAGTCTTGTTCGGTTTACGTTTATTTCTTTAGTTTAATGAAATTTTATTTGCATTAAAACGAATTAAATAGCGAATTAATGTTTGAATAAATTAAAATGATTGGGGATCATAATTCAACTTCAATGATTTTTGTATTTCTCTTCAAACCAAATGATTTTTATTGAGATTCAAGCTTCCAAGTTTTTAAGTATGGCCACGTTCTATCTTATTGATTTAAGATAGTTTAGGTTGACGATTTAGAATACTGCATAAGTTAAAATAATCAAAACTAATATACGAGACCCAAGCAGGCCTTGCACTCAATTCCACACTGGACCCCAAGACAATCCGCGAATTCGATCGGCTGCTCTGGCAAACTACTTAAGGTTGAATTAGAGTAGGGAAGACCACTAACCTACATTCAAAGATCTACATACAGTCCTATTCAAGACAGTCGTCGCACAAGGAATCTTGAATAAGCCCCATTCGTTGTAACTAGAGCAAGCAAGCCAATTACGCTAAGCCTAGTAATGACTGTAGTTCTTAATAGCTTCCTTACCATTATTAAGGGTTAAAGGAGCAGCCGGTTTAATGCTTTATGAAAAGCAGAAGAAAGAGTATAATAGGATGAAATCCCTTGGGGTCGGAATAATCCGGCATTCCAGCTATCGGGATGAATACAACTTCTGTTTTAATATTGTGAAACAGTTCCAAACGCAATGCATGCTTGAAAGGGTAGAAGTAAGTGATCTCGAGTGAGAGAAAACCCATGCTGTAATTTAGCAGGAAAAACTTCAACCACAGCACCTGATTTATAAGGTAATAATCTTCCACAGCATATAAAAAATTAAGATGATTATGAAAAGTTTAAGAATTCCATCAACTGATCTAAATTAAAAACAATAATTTTATAAATTTTTATTCTATTTCAAAAAATACCTATAGGGTGTCCATCCGAAAGGTTTACTAGATAATAGATTTAATGTTTACAGATTGTTTATTTAATGTTTGAAATCATGCATGAAAGACAATGTCTGCCAAACGCCCGCCTCTACTGGCTTACACATGCGGATTCTTTTGAATACATTTTTCATCATTTTTTCACACATTTCACTCTGTATCATGTTAATGTTTCTTTAGAAGTTGTTCAATAGTATCTGGGTTATTTGCATAAACCCAACTTTTAAGATACCCCATAAAAAGAAGTCGGGAGAAGTTAAATCGGGCGACCGTGGAGGCCAATCCACATCATCAGACTTCGAAATTAACTGTGGTGGAAACATTTCTCGTAACAATTCTGTGGTTTCTCTAGCACTGTGGCATATGGCACCACCCTGTAGGAACGACGTGCTCACCAAACACAATCACTTCTCCAGCCCAAATTGCACACCATACCGTCATTTTCAAGGGACGTAATGGTGATTGATGAATTATTTGTGGATTCTCTACTGCCTAGAACCGGCAGTTTTGTTTATTTACGTGTCCACGTTAGTGCAAATGAGCTTTGTCAATCATAATTAATTTTTCAAAAAATCCGGATTGACTTTCATTGTCAAACACGTATGTACTTCACGACTGTCAAATATGAACTGTCAATACTAATATTCGCCTAAATGGCGGGAAAAACTTTCGGATGGACAACCTGTATTATTTATAAATTAATGGCCAACACATTCTTATACCAACTATTAGTCCATTGAATGTATCATGACATGAAATAAAAATTTATTAAATGTTATAAATATTTTTAGGTAATATTTATAGTTAAAAAAAAGGAAAATAAAGTAAATAAATAATAATAAAAATGGTAGGAAGGAGAATAAGCTCCAACGCAAAATGTCGCGAGTGACAAGCCTACAGACTAAAGGCGGTTTTATGGTTGGTGTTCTTTTCTTCGTTCGTTCGTTTCGACAATTTTTCCGACCAATCATATTGCTCCAAAATGACGATTTTTCTCTCCTACATTTTTTCACAAGAGAATATTGGTCGAAAAAAATTGTCAGAACGAACGAACGAAAAAAAGTACACACAACCATAAAAGCGGTTTAAGTCTCAATCGGGTGGATTCAAAATCAAAATTGATAACGTCGCAAGGGGGAAAATGAACAAACAGAAAGCAGTAATTTGAGAATTTTCTTTTTGGAGAGGTTAGTCTACCATCAGAAAGTCGCAGTACGTCAAGTCTACAGGAATCATTTTTAACCTAAATCAAACCTAATAAGTCTGGCGATTCCAGATATACTATAAATTTCTTCGGAGAAGCTAATTCATTAAAATATAAATAAGTTTCACCTCCAAATTCTGTGATGCGATATTTTGACATTTAATTCCGCATAAGTGAAAATATTTTTTCCATTTAACTGAATCGGAATTTGAAAATCCCGATTAGCGCAAAAATCAACCCACTACAAAATTCCATCAAACCGGAATGCATGTGTTGTAAGTCTGATTTAGAGATAAAGCCACGAAAAATCCTGGAACTATTATTGCACCCTGTATACCATACCTATAACTCTATATCGTACATAGACTACAGCGCTTGGAACGTTTATTGATATTCGTGAAGTAAGAAATGCCTTACTGGTAGTAGGATTTTGGGAGTTTCTAAAATATATTTTTTTCTTTGGTAGTTTGAAATATTGTTACATTCTGCCAGAATATTGTGTTTGTGTCATTTTGCTTCTAAGTGATTAGATGTTTGAATATTTCGATTAAAGTTTCGGTCGTTTAGACAAATTATGGTAATAAAACTCAAAATATGGTAAATATTTTTAGCGTATGTCTAAAATGGGTGTGTAACGAAACCCCGGTTTTCCAAATCCCGGCTTGTCAAAATCCCAGTTTTGTATAAAAAAATTCCGATTCGTAGGAAATTCCGGTTTGAATTTTTAAAATTTGACGTGTGGGAAAATGGGACACTTAAATGATTTTTTTGTCAAAATTCAAAAATGAGTTTGCGATAATGTTCTAGAAAATGGCTAATAGGGATGGAATTTGGCCATTTCTTAACAGATTCTGTATTTCAAAATATTGCTTTTTTATTAATCTTGCAACTACAAAATGTTGCAAGTACAAAATCTTGCATAACAAAATGGTGCAATTATTTTTCTTTTTAGTAGGTGTCATTAATGGATTCTATATAATCTGCTCCTACGTGCGGCACGCAGTGCGACATGTTTGGTGATCCCGGCTCCTACGTCCCCCAAAAGTTCAAATCTAAAGCCCCTCGGCTTAGCGGGAGGGGAGCGCAGCGACGCGCGTGTCCGCGAACACTATGCGCCGTAGGTACTTGGCGAAACACATTAAACACTTAATAAACACATTATTCCACTCGTTTAATTATTTCGCAAAAAATTCGCATTTTTTATTTTTGCGAAATAATTAAACGAGTGGAATAATGTGTTTATTAAGTGTCAATACTTTAGGACTAAAAGAAAAGAAAACCGGAATTTAGAAACCGGGATTTTGAAACCGAGATTGTGAAATCGCAATTTTGAAAACCGAGATTTCGTAGTACACCCGTCTAAAGTACGTCACATTATTTGACGCATATATATTGATTACACTAACGTAAATAATTAACTAATCGTTAGTCTGCGCATCGCACGAAAAAATCTAGAATCTGCTGAAAAATCAGTGATTAATTAGTATAATTGGTGTGGAAAGGAATCGAATTACGGAAATTGAGAGACGAGACCACAAGTTAGTGTATATGTACGTACAAGAAGTATAATACACAAGTTGTCATTTGTTATACAAGTATGTGTGTTGTTTTTTGTTATCACAGACATCAAAATTTATCGAACCGGGTGGAATCGCTTCAAATTGTTGTGCTTCCACCCCTGTTATATGACATTTTCCCATGTTATTGAGATGAGAAATTTGATTTTTCAGTTTAAATATAAACATTTCAGTGTTTCGGGCTCATCCATCGTTAAAGCAAACTGCTAAGTTTTGAAAAAAGTGAATTTATTTTGTACGTGACGTTTTATTTAACACGTAAACGGTGTTTTTATGAAATCAAAACATTGCGAATGGTGCGGCGCACATGCGCACTAAGTAGACGTATTTGTTATTTGTTACTAATACAAACACATTTATTCACCACTATTGCGTTCCGGGAATTTTTCTCTCATGTCATTCATTTTGGACCAAAATAGGCGTACTGTTGAGCTAGCAGCTCTACTTTTATTAATTGACTCCACTGTTATGTTGAAACTGTACTTACGCTTTCCTGTTAACATATTTAGGTTACTTTCGTATGCTACCGGGAACTTACCTAAAAATAGAAAATGAAATAAAATTAAAATACGAATCATTATTGATAATTATATTTAATTTATTCCCTAAATATGTATGAATGAACAAAGTTGCATCGATCGTAGCGTGGGAATACTGGGATCATTTTTATTCTTAGAATGTGTGCTTGCAAGAGTTACTGTTGATACCGAGTGTGGGATAGAAAGTACGGAGAAACTGATCTTTTTCTGAATCAACAAATTCGAGCTGGTGATATAGACTTGCCAAAAACGACGGATTTAGAGTATTAGTCGGCAAATGGTTTCGCTCATTTGCTGCAACAATGCCACTAAAAATGACTCAATTTGCGAGAGAAATTAACGTTTTAAGATATTGGAAACGATTCCAAGAAAATTTGCAACATATTAAAAAACTATATAAATTAAGATCCGATTTAGGACATAGGACTTGAAAAAAATTTATTTTACTCGTGATAATCAGAATGTATTTTTATTTAATTTTGAAAAACTTCGTTTTTACAAACAATTTTGAGTAATATTTTTAAATCGCTCTAGTGAAAAATTAAAAATTTTGGATTGCGTCACTCCTCCAGCAAATGAATGATTTGGTTTAGATATTCACTTAATAACACTTTTAAGATAAATCAAGCGAATCGATCTGGTTTATCTAGGTGTATCAAAGGCATGTGCGGAATTGACTGTTACTCGATACTGGGTTTCAGAATAATCTGTCAGTGGACTCCGAAGAACATAGAAACCAAGTCCAATGTATTTAGTTATTTTAGAAAATCGATATGACCTTGACTTAAACCATCACATCTTCCTTCATAACAGGCAAATTGTTTTGATTTGTTTGAACCAATGTCAAACACTGAACAATCCGTCCACTACCTTGATAAACCAAACCGATCAGGCCGTATCTCGTTCTTTATTATAGAACCTCTAACGTGTGTTTATCAACGACACCAACTTCAACCCATGCTGATAAGCATAGACAAACCAGGTCGGCGTAGTTTTCCTTTGTTTATTAAAGGAATTGGAAACTTACTAATTTAAATGCTCACAGCATTCAAACTGTTTGATATTGATGTAATAGCTAGTCAATGACGCAGAGTTGAAGCTATTTGCTGACCTCAACGAGCGGCACACTCTGTTAAGCTAGGTAGCATGACAATTTCTCAAAGCAATTCACTGTAAAAAACAAATTATTGTCGCAATAAGCAACAATTCACCGAAAACTGCAGTTCACAGAAAATGACCATTTATCAAAAAAGATATTTCAGAAAAATAATTCACGATTAACCCCAAACCATGATTCATCGGGAAAAGCAGTTCACCGAAAATAAAAACTCACTAAACACGAAAGTTCATCAAATTCGATATAATCGGATGTGTGTATTTCCAGGATATTTATGTTTGAACAATTTTGCTAAGGATCGAGCACCAAGAGTACTAATTTTGAGGAGGAACTAAGTTTGAATTAAAAAATAAGCAACAAATCTCTTTCTCAAACGATTGTGTTAAAACTCGGATGAAAATGAATAAAAAAATGGAATTAAATGAATCTCTTTTCACTGGTTAAAATAAGTTACCAATATTATTTTTCTGGAAAATGGCCAATTTGCATCAAACGGTGGAGTTTCCGTATATTGTTCTGAATAATGTACAAACCGAATGAGACTAGGCCATTGGAGTATGGATGCTGGAAAAAGTTTAATTTGAATTGAATCAAGTCTACAGATTTTGACGAATTTCAGTTTCAATGTTGAAAATGGGTTTTCCTATTCTGGATGGGATTTCTGGATATGTTACAGAATAATGGCCAATTTTAATGAGACTTAGCCATTTCTCGATTAATTTAAATAAAAACGGTTTGTCAACTAAAAATGGTGTAACATATGACTCGGAGGTGTTAATGGAAAATAATCAATTTAACCATTTCTCCGCATATCGTTCAATAGAGAAATGTCAATTTGACCGGAACAAAGTAAAGATTAAACGGGAACACCAAAACGATTTACAGATGTTGTTATGTCTCATCCGATTCGTATGATGAAAATAAAATTCCATATAATTTCCTGATGATTTTAAAAAACACCAATTTGAATGAAACTTAGACATTTCTCAAGCGATTATAGTGAAACTCGGCATTGATTAAATTAGGATTCCAAAATGAGTTCCAAATGTATTTCTGAAGGATTGCTTATTTGTTTGGGATAAAACTCAATTTGTTTGAAGAACAGTCAGTGGGCCAGCATTTTCGTAAAAAATGCCTTTTCGTAAAAACTATAAAAGCTGAAAATAATGTGTTGTATGCTAAGCGTAATTACAAATGATAATTGTAAAAATTACTGAAACATTTTCTAAAAAACCTCTGGCTCGAATATAATGCCTTGCGCTGTATGTGAATTTTTGCGTTTCCTTCAATTTTAATGCCTATGCATTAGATGTCTCTAATGTGCAAATACCAAAATGGATCTGATATTTAGTTCTAAATTGGAAACATAGTACAGATATATCAATTGCTGATTAGAAATATATTATGGACATTATTAAATATTAATACAGTTTGTTATATGCCATCTATGAACGACTAGCATAAACTAACCATCCAATTTGGTTAGACGGAAATTTAGACAAAAAAAATCGGTGTCAAGCACACAGTATTAATATTTGATTCCGGATTTCATCAACAACCCGAATTTAATCGCAATCGATACAAAAATGGCTTAGGTTCATTCAAATTGGTCAATTAAGTACCACTTCCAGCATATAAACGACTTTCCATCTCAAACGGTATAGTGATAAAGCTTAGTTCAAGTCAAATAAAATAAGTAATTTTTTTTTGATAATTACTGGACCTCAGAACGTACACATTTTCATCGATCAAATACTCTTGAATCATAATCGGTAGGACTAATGATTTGATCATTATATGTAGAAATTGATCTTATTCCGGAATGTACTCTGTTTGCGGGAACCGGAGGCTGCCATCTATTGGCTAGTAGTTTAATTAGAAATAAGCGAAAATATTTCGACAATTCTAATTTGTGTCTAGGATAGAATAGTCTAAACTTCTCTCTATGCAAAGTGAAAATTAAGCTTTAAAAAGAATACTTATAGTCGAAATAGTTAGAATTAATAAATGTGAGAGGAGTTGTGTGTTAATTCCTACTAATTTTGATATCGTTCATTTATTTGTTAAAACCAACAGCAGCGAAAACAACTCAGACTCAAAGTTCTTGTCAAAAATATTTAAAACTAAATAAATATGCGGCGCATTATTTGAATACATTTAGGTTATCAATGCATAAGAGTACAATAAAAACAAACATTTCTACCGTTGTCAAAATAATAGTTATTTCTGCCAAATTTTGGCGTTTTGCCAATAGTAAAATATCTATAGTATATCAAACTAAATGATAATTATACCAGACTACTTTTTGTTATTTTTTATCAATTTAATGGTTTTTTATCAATAAAATAAATGTAGGTCGCACAATTATAATTGAGCGACGACTATATGTTTATAGTTTTTGGAGGAAGACAGTGTGTCGATTGAAATTTCCAAATCATTAATTAAGGATAATTACTTCGTAATTTTAATTAGTTGTCTGACTTCGTGTGGTATTGTTAAACAAAAAAAAACGCTCTCTGGATGATGTCTGTGTCGTATATCCGAGAAATGATGAAATTATCGAATTAACTTTTTTTTTAGAATTCGCTTGTTTTTATTGAGTTTCAACGAAATTGAATTTTAGCCAATAAAATGTTGGGTTTTGTGTTTGGGTTTGTTGCAGAAAAATTTAATTTTATATAAACTTTGTCGTTTTATTGCGACGCGCTGTTGTTTTGGAAATGGGTAAGGGAAATTATACAGATGTGGTGTTAACACGATTACATTGTAGCTGTGTTTATGTGGTTTGTGGAGCTTTAAATTGCTAATATCAAAAATGGTGCTAAATATTGAATGATACACGTTCAATACTTCTCATTTATATCACATCATAAATCATTTCGCCCGCATATAATAACCAACCTCCATATGTAACTAATCATCTTTCATATTTAGCGTGTGTCTATTTTGTATGTTATGTATGTACAGAACATATTTTTACACCAACAAATACATGATTTCTAAATTGATTTTAACTGTGTTGAATATATTGTATCTACAATTTTGATGTTGAAAAATGATGTAAAAATTAGATAAAGAATATAATTGGTTTGGATATAATACACAAATATACAATATTGTTTTGGATATATAAAGAAGACCCTACCTCTAAATAACGCGTATGATGATAATTCGAGTGGAAATTATGTATTACAACGCCGCCAAATACTCTTGTTGTATATATGTGTGTACACGATAATTTCTATTTTCTTGACATATCTCGCTGAAAATTGACGATGACATCCAAATACATTATGTGAATAAATTTGAATTTCAAATTAGAATTTTATATGTGCGCGGGGAAAAACTATGTACATTTATATATAAAAAAAAACAGAAAATATTGTATATAATTTTCAACATTTCCGTTTATTTTCTTTATTTCGGTTATTTTTTCGTTTGCCTTTAGTTTATAAATATCAATATTTGCATTTAGAATAAGTTAAAATCGTGTCTGCGATTTCCTTCCCCTGATTTACACAAACACCAAGGGAGACTGACATGTATGATTTAAATGTGTAAATGATTTTCCCAATGAAACCGCAGTAATTGATTGTATACAGTGATTCCGTTTACATATTAAACATCCACACCTTAACCTTATCTATTTATTTATATTACGTTAAAACTTCTTAATTGTTTAAGAAAATAAATCGAATCATGTACATGCATACTTTAAACCCAATCCTAACACAATACTTGCTATTCATTCATTAGACGTTAGCTTTAAATAGATATTCTATATTGAAACACTATCACCGAATGGTATTTTTATATGCCATAAATTGATATAAAAATATAATGTGAAGATACGCAGGTTTTTTGTTTGAGGCGTGTAAGTGTTTCGTGTATGAATAAATGAATTATTTGTTACATTCCTGACAAACATCAATATTGATTGTGTGCCTCGATTTTTATTAGGACGACGTTATAAATCAAAATATTTTACAAAACAATGCAACATCGCATTATGAGTGATTAAACAGATTACCGACTCATAGATTGAAACCACCATACGTACTCGAACTTAATTGAAATAATTTAATTCAAAAGCTGCTTCTTCCAACGAAAATCATTATTTAGGGCTTGCTTACGATTATTTCATAATTCCACTCAAAAATACGTACGATAAAAATTATATTCAAGATTTGGGTAAAACTACTTAATACGTGCACAAAACTTATCAACTTGTGGACAACCATAAAGAATTACTCATTTATCGAAATTGAAAGTTAGTACTGGTTTACGAAATTAAGAGAACCCGATTTGCAATGTATTTTTTAAAAAGTGGTGAACATAATTAATTAATTGGTGACCAAAATTGATGAAGATGTGGACAACCAACCTTACAAATATAATTTTACAAATTAGCTTAAAAATATATAGGAAAACCTCAAGATTGCTTGAAATTTGAACAAACTTAATTAATAAGTGGACAAAATTTTAGACGTGACACAGTTAAGATTTATCTAAAATTCATTACAACTATTTGCAATGTAAAGCTTAAAAGAGATGAATAAAACCAATTAATGGGTGAGCAAAACAGAACAATTTATGAACATTCATAAGGCCAAAGTATTACGCTTAAATTGACATTTGCAGGTTCTTTATTCACATTTTGATGGACACAAATGGTTAAAGGCAAAATTCCTTTGATTAAATTTGTATTTGGAAGTGATTTTGAAACATATCGTAATCAACCTCAAATAAATATTAGTTTTGAAGAGATTAGAAAAACAAATAAATGAGTGCACAAAATTGATTAGCATATTAACAATGATAAGACAAAACTCATTTAATTAAATCGTGTTAAGTGGCAATTTAATTTCATAACAGGACTTTAACATTTTTATGAAAAGCCCAATTTGTAATTTATAGTTTAAAGGACGTGGACACAACTAAATTGGTGAGCATGATTGGCATGTAGGGCTTACTTACGGCAACTGCACTATTCCAAAGAAATGGATGTGGACAATGATAAGGCAAAACGTATTTGATTAAATTGGCATTTACAAATGATTTGCGAACATTTCATAACGTAACTCAAAAATATTAGCTTTAAGGAGATGGAGTTAGTGACCATTTACGAACATTTCATAATTTAACATAAAACTCTTTATGATAATAAGCTCAATTAGCAAATAATTTAAAAAAGGTGGGCAAAACTAATTAAATGGCGAACAAAATTGATAAACACGTGTACAATCATACGTGAAAATTATTTTAAATAAATTATCATTTAGGGTTTGATTCACGCATATTGACAAAATAGAAAAGGCAAAACTCAATTAATTATATGGGCACTTAGTGATGATTTACGAAGATTTCATAATTTAACTCAAAATTATTTTCTTAGCTTAGAAGTAGGGAGCAAACATATAAACGGATGGGCCAAATTGATCATCATGTTGACAATCATAAAGCAAAATATTTTAATGAAATTGACATTTAGAAGTTGTTTACATTTTTAACTCAGTTTTTACGAAAATTTGTTATTTCATACTTGCCTTTTATGGAGGTGATGAACAAAATTAAATAACATGTGGAGATAAGGCAAATAAACATAAAGCAAATCTCATTTCTTTGCTATTTAAATGTGATTTGCGAACATTTTATAAATTAATTAAACATTTTAGAATCGGAGAGCAAAATTTATCAACAGCTGGACAATAATTGGTAAAACTCATTTAATTAAATTGGCATTTAATGGTTCACTCACTTCAAAATTTACTCCACAACTATTACCGGGAAGCATAATTTTCAAGCATAGCTTTTCGAAATGCTGACTTTGTTGAGTTGGAGAAAATTAATTAATGGGTGGACAAAATTGATTATCTAGTCATTGACAATCCTTACACATAACTTATTTATTAATATTTGCATTTGCAGTTGCTTTACAAATAGTTTTATAATTTATCGTTCATTTAATGGATGAGCCATCCAGTCTCTAATTTTTTGAAAGGATACTAATATTATACTATTAACAGCAATTTGAAAAAACTACAATTTTAATGATGGGTAAAATAGGAAAAATAGCTCAAGAATGGACAATCAACTTTTCCAATCTGTAGTTAGGCATCAAACTCCCTCGACAAGCTACTCAAAGCTTTAATAATTTTAGAAAATATAAAGACCTCGAAGTTGTGACGCAAATTTCACTCATTGTCTCCAAAATTTGTATTTTGGATCAAAACCCATTTATTATTAATCCATTAACCACCCATTAACATTAATAATAATAATTAATTTATTTTCAGTTTCAGTTCAAATTAATCTCATGTATTAAAAATACATAAATTGAAGTTAACTTCACTGACGCCGATATTACAAAAAATCAAAAAATATTTGTGTGAAATTTCAATTGGTCATCTGACCTGCAATCGATCAAACTAAATAGTTCGACGAAGACATTTTAAATACAGTAGTTTAAATTAGAGTTCAACTCCGTTTACAATTTTTTCGAGTTCCCTAGAAAAAAGGAAGTTTCTATTTGAGTGAAATTTCATTGCAAAATTTTGGTTTCAGGAATTGCATAAATAGAGCTAAAAATTATTCAAAATAAACATAACTTATGATCATATATTGAGTAACATTCTTAATCATTAGGTTTCACTCAAAGCGTTATCTGAATTTTCTTCTTTCTTTCTTTCTAGATAAGTTTTATTTAATGAATAAATATCTTAAATTGTAAGATTTAAGATATTTATTCATTAAATAAAACTTATCTAGAAAGAAATTGTATCTTAAATTGATTTCCAAATGCCTATTTATCAGGACCGTTGCTGCAAAAGTGCGATCGAATCGAATTTAATAAAGAGGTTGTACCTGAATTTGGTTTTTCTGAACTTACCATTTCAAAAGAATTTTTGTAATTCTAAAAAATGAACCTCTTATATGAGTGAAATTTAATATTAACTTGGCTAAGGAAATCAAATAAACCGCCGAAATTTTAAAAATTAATTTAAGTGAAATTTAATTAATTATCAAACCAATTATCAAACATAAAAAGTTTGACGAAAAAACCTTCAATAAAAGAGTTTAAAGTTAAGTTCGAGTTGGAATTGACTCGTAACTTAAAGGCGAGTTACTCATAATATAGTAAAATTGTAGTTGCGCAACTATTGAATAGAGGGTTCAAAACAGATTAAAGTCAATTTATTGTTTGAGTTAAATTTAACATTACCTTGGCTGTAAAAATCAATTAAACCTGACTAATAACTAAAATTTGTTCCTGAATTTTTAAAAAATTATTTGAGTGAGATTCAAAATATGTAATCTGTAATCGATCAAACCTAAAAAGCTCGACGAATGCGCCTTTAATATAGTCATTCAAAGTTAAATTCGTGTTAGGTTTAAGTTTGGCTCATAATTTAAAGATGAATTACTCAAAAAAATGGTAAAATTTTGAGTAACATGAAAGCGCAAAATTTTAGTTGCGATAATTATATGTATAAAAATGGCCAAAAACGGATTGAAGACAACATAACTAAAAATTTCTAGAAATGAAACAATTTTTGAGTTTGGCGTAACTTAAAACTTTATAAAGTTTTATTTGGGTAAAACTTTAAAAGTCAAGTGGTTGTGAAAAATACAAAGTGTCAGCTAAAAAGAGGTTAATCTCAACATAATTGGGAATTTAAAATTGCTAATTATTTGAGTGAACCAAAATTCATTATTTTATGTGTAAAAATGTTGCAGTTAAACCACACTTAACGGTTTTAGATCTATTTATGTTCTTAAGTTGCTGCTAAAGTGTCTATTCTTTGGGATCATTGCTTTAAAAGTGAGCCTGAATCACTAACTATAATGATATGAGTGAAAAAAAATCATACTTTTAGGTTTTAAAACTTGTCACTCAGAATTCTAAATCGGATTTCAAGCTTATTTTTTGGATTTTATTTTCAATTTCAGATGAAATTGCAAATAAAACAAAATATTTGATACGTTAAGATAAGTTTAAATTCTTCAATTGAGTGAAACTTAAATCCACTCAAAATTATAGGTCACGAGAAAAAGTGAGCTTAATTTAAAAAAAGTGCAATAACTTCTAAGTGAAAATTATTTTAATAAATTTAATTGTATCAGTCAAGTTTAAATGTACCGAAAAGTCCTACCCCCATTAACTCAATTAATTTGTGCCGTTCTTATACGGTCACCCAAATTTGTATTAACTCAAGCTAAGTGTGTAGGGGGGCAGTTTAGAATCCTTAATAGGATTTCAAGAAAATATATAAAATGAGTGGAATTTAAAATAAGGTTAAACTTTAACAAACAATAACATTTGATTTTGAAACATATGTTACGTCTTGGAATAAAGCCAATGAACATACTCAATGGTTGAGTGAAAATTATAGAAAATAAGATAAAATCGAACGGTGGAAAATGGGTACCTAACTGAAACTTGATAACATCAACCTAAAATATGTTACAAATTTAGCACAACTTCAGTTTTATCATTGCATAAAAAACAAGTGGGTGGATGACTGATTTCGATTTATGTTTCACTCAAAATTGAATATATGGGAAAATGAGTGGAATTAAAAATTTAACTTATAAGTGAAAACTATTGTAATAAAACTTGATTTTATCATCTTAAATTAATCCTCAAGCACTACCCCTTGGTATATACGAGCTAAACTTATTTTTATTAGTAACATTCAAAATGATGCGTTAGGGACGTGTTTTACTAAAAAATTATATATTGAGCTTATACACAATGAGTGGATAAATAAATGAAATTAAAAAACAAGTGTAAACGTGTAACTGTACATTGCGTGCAAGCATGACATTGGAGTTATCAGAAGTTGTTTACTCAACTCATTTTTATCTCTCGATTCAACTTCTGAGTGTGCTTCTTAGGATTCAACTTCTTAGTGACTTTAAATGCGTTAGACACGTGTTTTACTTAAAATATTGTACAGTACTCGTATATTGATCTTATACACAATGAGTTAGATAAATAAATGAAACTAAAACAAGTGTAAAACAAACTTTTTAATGAATCTAAAAAATCCATAGAATCAGTTGATTTTAAGCTGAGGCCGACTTGAGTTTCACTCAACCTTATGTCGAGCTTATATAAAGCATGTGAGTAAGTGAGTGAAATTTGAAAAAGGATAAAAGATGGGGATGGTGATGATTTGGTTATATCAATTATGTTGAAGTGTATAATAAAACCCACTCGTTCAGATTGAGATATATTTTGTTTAAATCAGAATTTAAATACTTTAAATGCTTAAAGTATTAATAAACCCAGGGATCTTAAACCAACACAATTAACAAATTAATTGAGCTAAACTTGTTCATAAAGCTCTAAATTATGTACGCCACTTGATCAATTTTTCTAGTATTTCGAATTAGTTTTAGACAGAAATTTATATATATTTCACTCAAAACTATACTTTGACCTTATCTTATACATACCGAATGAATAAATGAATAGAATTTTAAAAATCGCAAGAAGTAAACTTTCAACTGATTTAACTGACCCAGATTGAAAAAATCTCAAAAGAGGTGTTTAAGTGAATTGAAATGCAATTAAAAGAAGGATCAACTGTTCAACGATTTGTCAGAGCTCTTACACCAACACGGTTTTAAGAGGTCACTTTTATAAAGAATCACTTTTTTAGAAAAACGAATGGATTTTAAATAGAGTTCATCATTTGTTTCACTCAAAATTGTATTATATCGAGGTTATACACAACGAGGAGATTGAGTGTGCAAAATTAAACTTTTAAGTGAAATATATTTTAAAAAGCTCGACCGCATCATTTATATTAATCTCTCCAGTTACGCATTAATTTTTGCGTCGAGCTTATTAATCGATTAGATAAATACATAGTAAGTGCAATTGAAAAAGTGCAAAAGGCTTTATTATTCTAGCTTAATTGTACAATAAACCCAGGTCAGAATGGATTGTATTTTGTTTAAATCAGAATTCAAAATTTAAACATACTATTATTCTTACCATTCAATGTTTGATTTAAAACTTGAAAAATTAATTGAGTGAAATTTATTCATAAAGCTATCAAATTATGAATCACTAGAAATAATTGATTTATCAGGAAGTACGAGTTGATATTAATGAGTGGTCGACTTCGGTTTAACTCAAAATTATCCGTCGAACTTATAAAACGCGAGTAGATAAATGAGTGAAATTTGAAAAATACACAAGTTAAACTTTTACATAACAAAAAATGTGATTATATCAGTCAAATTTAAATATACAATAAACCCAACTTTTTATTGAATTCAGGGTTTAAACGAGTGAAACATAATATTATTGGAATCGTTCAATATTTGAGTGAAATCAACTATATAAATATCTTTTAAATTTGAGTGCAACTGGCCGTACCAACTTAATTAAATAAATTAAATTAACAGAATGAAAGGTTATTCATAAGGCTCCAAATTATGAAATCATTAGAAATAATCGATTTATCTAGAATTACGAGTTGGTATTAACAAGAGTTCGTGTGTTTCACTCAAAATTGTATGTAAAGCTCAGAACTCTGAAAGAGCTGATTTATAAGCGAATAGATAAATGAGTAGAATTTACAAAAAGTGCAAAAATTAAACTTTCAAATAAATTTTATTTAAAAAAACTTGATAGTAACCTTCCAGTTTAAATGTACTATAAACTCACCCAATTCAGATTGTGTTCTATTTCGTTTAATTTAGAATTTAAAATGTAAACTAGCTAAACATAACATTATTGCTACTATCAAATACTTGAGGGAATCAAATTAAATCTACTAAAAACTTTTAAATTTGAATACAATTTGAATACAAAATTTCATCTTACCAGAAACTATAAAACGCCCGTGGGTAAAAGTCATAGATAAAGACAAACTAGTAAATTAACTTAGAAACAAATTGCTATTAGTCCAACTGACTAGATTGTAATTATAATGTATTGAACATAGAAAAACTGGTTCGCTAAATTGGAACATGCTCCAAAATATTAAAGAAAACCCGCTCTGAACACATTGAAAAATTAGTGGTTTCTTATAAAAATTGTAAAGTCTATGTTGTTTGATACATCGGCATATTCTTGGTATCATCGCCCATTGTGTTTTCAACTCTTACATTCTGGGGATACTTAGTCCTTCATTTAAAAAGTTCAATTTGTTCTTGACTCTTGGAAAAAGGATTTTCGATGAAAAACAAATAAAAAAAATCCAAAACATAATCGAATAACGCAACCCCAATAACAATTTTTGAAAAGGGTATATCGCCTTATCTTGCAACCATGTCCTTCACCCGAATTTCGTTATCACCGCCCTATCCTTGATACTGTTATTTAGTGCAATATTCCCGCAAAAAATATTCTAAGATATTTTTTTTCCAATTTTCCTCCTCCACCAAACTATGGGCATTAATTTCGTATTTAAATCTCTTAAAATTTCCATAAAGTTGATTTTCCGATTTTTATTTTACGTATGTATGTATTATGCTAGATCAATACTTACATAACTTTCGTTGATTGAAAGAGGCAAAAAAAAACGAAAAATATAATAATAAACCAAAAATAAAATAAAATGGAAAATTAGATAAGAATTTTTTTTTATGATCTAGAGTTTTTCTTTTGGCTTGGCTCTATTTTGTTTACCAATTCCGGAAAAATAAATTTTCTTCAAGTATTGTCCTATTGTTATATATTATGTATGTGTATTGATTTTATGTAAGAGGTTTAAGGTTTTTCTTTATTTTTTGCCTTGTTTTTCCTTTTACAGCATTATAGAGAAATGTATTCGATGTGTGTTGAATTTTCTAGAAAAACATCGGAATAAAAGTGATATAAATTATTTTGGATTAGATAATATGTTCAAAACATCATTTCTAAGTATATTTAGTATGTGTTTAGCGAGGATTAGATTATATGGTTGGATATTTAAGTGCATGGTATAGTTTTTCCGACGAAATGGAAATCCTGTAAAGCAGGGCAATTAGGATAAAATAATTGGGACATACATTTGCTACTTAAATATTCAGTTTTAATTTTTCCGGTAACGGAACGAGACAAAAACTTTGGTAGATTAAAACTACTATAGGCACTGTTTATAATCTATTGTTATGATAATACTTGAAATTCGGGAAAAGGAGTGCGGTAACCCCAACGTGATTTACGGTCGACTCATTAAGTTAAAGTAGCTTAAAAATTAGCCTATAAATTTTCCTGGAAAATCTGCAATTATCCTCTTTAGACATCATCCCCCACCATCTCTATAAATATAATTTAATATTCAATCTATTTAATTTCCTAGCTTCAAGACATACACAAATACAAAAAAAACCTTTTCCTTTTATTATATCGAATCAATTCATAACGGAAAAGCTCCTATTTTCTTTTCGCACACAAAGTATAATTACAATGATGAATCATAGTATTAGGCAAATGAAGTAGAGAAAAGAAAAAATACTCGTTAATATTAAACAACAACAAAAAGAAAAAATCGATGTAAATTACCTTTTCTTATTGCCGCGATTCCATTTATTATCGTCATCATCATCGCATAAGTCGGAATTTGCATGGCGGTTAGGCGAGGTTACAACCGCAATAAAACACAAATAACAAATAATTTTCAAAATTCAATTTTCGTATCTTGAAAATTTATATTTACCCTCCAAGGAATTTTGTTGAACTAAACAGCGATTTATACACGATGTAAATTGAGTATATTGATCCGCGCGCAATTGACTCCAAATATTTATGTTAGACGCGCGACTCCATCTACGGCGGGCTAGGTATAACCGCGGGTGTGTAATAAAATATTTCATTGTTTTGGAAAATTATTATTATTACTTGTACGCCTTTCGCACTGTATATTGTGTAACCGTCATTAGCGGCACACAATATACACCTTGTAATATTAACAGAAAATTACTATAAAATGTGAAAATTGCACGAAGGATGTATTTATGTCTAATTAATAATTTTAGGGGGAAAACTTTTTAATGCGATCATAAAAACAGAAGAAAAAAAATTTGTAATTATTGTATTTTATCACGTTGTAAATGTTGGACAAGGTTAGGGATAGTTAATAAACGAAAAATTAGGTTCGTAGTGTATTTAGAAGCAACATTTTTTTAGTATTCTTCTTACTATCCATTGATAGTGATTTCACGGTCTAACTCGTCGGTCAATAAGTCCCGAAAACTACTAAAAAAAACAATTTTTTTGCAAAATTCGACTTTATTCATTCAAGAGGAATACATCCATTCCAACGCTTCATTAACATTTCGATGCCTTTTTTGAAGAACGATTTATCTTTAGCCTCAACGTATTCGTGTGTTTCGGTAAAATTTGTTTTCCTGCACCAGTTTTTGAGATCAGTGAACAAATAATAGTCGCCGGTAGCCAGATCCGGAGAATACGGTGGATGGGGAAGCAATTCGAAGTTCAATTGACACAGTTCATTGTCTTGGTGAAAGAGCACTTTTTTTCATTTGGGACAACTTCTATCTTCTTCAATTTTTGCAACTTCTTCCTTCAAACGCACAACAAATGCGCATACCAAAATACGGAAGTCAACAGCTTACTGGCCGACATTTGCGTTTTTGGTCACCTTAGACGCCTTTCGCCGGTTGCTATCTACTCAGCTGGTTGACGGCTTGATTCCGGAGTGTAGTGGTTGATCCATGTTTCATCTGGAACTTATTGACCAACGGATTATAAGTTGGCTTCACAGTCGGGCAAAAATTTAAATGACTAAATATTTAATTTTTGGTTAAGATTACTTTATCTTAGACAATTGATGCAGGCACCGTTAGCGTATTTTTCAAAATTAATAATTATAATGTCTGTATGATATCTAGCGTTATCAGTTAACGGATGCGGACATTTTAAGAAATATTAATTAAGTATGGTTTGTGCTTCTTCATTTTAGATTTTTCTTTATATCCTCAGTTTACAACAAAATTTAGATATGAATTAGAAGTCAAA
The DNA here is from genome assembly GCA_963691935.1 of Nephrotoma guestfalica. Classification (NCBI taxonomy): domain Eukaryota; kingdom Metazoa; phylum Arthropoda; class Insecta; order Diptera; family Tipulidae; genus Nephrotoma; species Nephrotoma guestfalica. The sequence continues at coordinate 232,829,327 of OY829915.1, read as the reverse complement.
ACGGTCGAAAAATCGATTGAGGTTCTCACAGATGTTAGAACACCGGAAAAACATCGGCTATTTGTATTTTGTCTATTTAATTAAACTGTTTTGCACAACAGCATAAATTATAGGCAACAACAGCATAGGTAAAAAAAAATAAAGCGGAAAATAAATAGCTTAAAAATATAAGCGCGTAGTGCTCGCTCTGATTTAAACCCATCAATGATAATTTAAATAATCAGTATTTAACAAAATCAGACCAGAGCCCTGATTTTTCATACATCCATCGAGCCGGATCACAAGCTAGTTGGTCCCTATCCGTAGTAAGCCAATTAAGCTTATGATCCCAGCACCGGCCGTTACACCTCTGCCACAAACCGACGCAACTGACATACAACAACCGTTCGATCTGCAAGCAGTCCATGGTGGCAACAAAGGCAATTTAAAGAAAAGAACAATTATTCATTGAGAATGATAACGTTCCAGATGAAAGAAATCTCACGGAGGAGGAAACAAAAATTGAAGAGTTGTATCAAGAAAATTTGGGGCACAATCCTAATGGAAGATACACGCCAGATTGTTACAGTCCGAAAGGAAGTTTATAAAAGATGCGTTATTCGGGCAGATTTGTTACCAGTTTATTCAGAAATACATCAACCTGAAGCACAATCCAATAGTGTTGGATCCCAATGCAACCGTGCCAGACAACAATCTTAATGACATACAGTCGGAGGAATTAAAAGAAAACTCGAATGCAATTTGATTGGCGTAAAGAAAGTCAACTTATTTTTACAAATATTTCAGAAACATTTAAGTTTGAATAAACTAAAACTGATCGTCGTATATTGTAAGCGATCTATCTACCATAAAACGTTTTAAGTCAACGAGCCAGGAGGCCCGTCGAATAAAGAAGTTCCAAGTGCATAAACTACCATTTTCGAAATCATCCAGGAATAAGGTTTCTTCTAGACACAGCAAATAGCAGCCTCATATATCTTTGAATTCAGTCTGAAATAACAATAGAATACTGAGAGTGAATGTTCGACTACAAATTCAAATCATGCCCCTGCCAGCCAAAATCCAATAATTTTGAACAAAGGTAACATAATAAAGGTGCGAATTATCGAACCACCATCATAACATGTTGCACAGTGGCATTCTTAGTGTATTTAAGGAATAAATACAGGATTATTGATGGGATTGGGAACATTACCAGCTGCCACAGATCTTTCATTACTGCCTACAAACGATTCGTTTTCAGGCGAGGATTGTGTAACGATATATGCTCCGATAATGAAACTTACATTGTCGGAGAAATTCCAGCTCCGAGACAACAACCACATAGACAAGTCAAAATTGTAGGGAACTATCCGGTTCTAAATGCCATGTCATTATACAGCAAGTTCTATGGCAATACAATTATTTAATAGATGTAACAAGCTATTATTCGAAAGCTATAAGAATCGTAAACGAGCGGAACGAGCGTTTCGAGACTCAGTGGGTCTTGTGTTACGGTACATGCTCCCCGAAGTTTCCATCCAACGAGAGACTAAAAAATATGAGTCCCAGTAAGAAAAAATTAAAAATGATAAAAATCATCTTTGGCTCTCATCAAAAATCAAACAACTACTCGTATAATAACATCATAAATTTAGTAAAACATACTAAAAACCTTACCACGATATCGATAAAGTTCAAAATAGTTTGCAAAAGGAAATTTTACAATGAAAATAATCTAAACAGAGTAATCAGTGCTAAGTTGGAATGACCCTAGTACTAATGAGCCATTAGAATACGCAACAAGGCTTATTCGACTAGTAGTATCATGCTCATCAAGACATCCTACATCAATCCATACTCACACCAAGTTAGCTGGAAGAAGACTTACAATTTATTCGACAATACGTGCTTGTAAACATTACTCGTTACATTACTTGTTTAACTCTACCTGTGGGCCTATTCTGGTTTTCCCCGGGAATTGGGAAATAGTGACGTTTTTTTAGCAGTTGGGAATTTTTTATTCCCCAAAGTGTATTCTGGCGTTTGGGAATTTTTTTATTGGAAAAAATAATTCCATTTTATAGCAGTTTTAACAAATTGCGGGGAATTGCGATTCGCACATTTTTGAATTTTTAAACATCATTTTTTCTAATAAATATATATTTAAAAATAAATTAAACTTGTAATAACGTCGCAATACGTGTTTTAGTTTATAAATATCTACATAAAAAAAATTCACCCAAAAAGTATTCCCTGTCTGCCAGAATAGACATTTGGAAACAGGAAATAAATATTTGGGAATTAGTACAATTTGTAATTACAGCAAAATATTTTCCCCATTCCCCGGGAAAACCAGAATAGGGCAATTGGGCACAATATTTACTGCCGTCAAAACATGAATAGTCCCACTGATTGCATAGCAATGACCAATCGGTGTGAACACTTTGCATTATTAACGATAGGGGATGCGAAACGATGTCAAGTATTACAGCCTGACCGATGTGAAATTTCTAACGTTAATTAAAAGTGAACGAAAGTGTAACGGAAAAAAAAATATTCTATATTTAACAAATAAATTATTAATAAAAAAAATCAACGTAAACTAACATTCAATTAAAAAAATTTAATTAGAAACAAATTAAAAAAAAACATACACTGCGGTTCACTTGATTACAAGCACTTGAAATTTTACTTTTAAATGTAAATTTTACTGTAATTTGTCGCGGAACCAAGAATATATTTTTATTGAGAAGAGAGAGAAATTAGTACTCAGTAAAATAGTTTTTTATTTTATAGATCGATTTTTAAATTTAACGAAAATGGAGATTTGGGACACTGAGAAAAGAATTTTGATTGTCCGCCGCTATCACGCACTGGAGTCCGCAGTTTCGGTACAAAGAGAATATAGGCACACATGTAGCGGCACTTCTGCTAGCAGATGGACTACGATGAGGCTCGTAAACAATGTTGCTGAGCATGGGTCAATCGCAAGAAATCCTTATCATTGAAACCCTTCAGTTCGGACGCAGGAAACTATCGCTGCTGTTGCTGCTGCCATACAAGCCAATCCCAGAGCTTCAACAAGGAGCTTATCTGCTCAAATGGGTATCAGCAGACAGTCACTGCAGGCAATTATGCACAGATTTGAAATGATACCCTTATAAAATTCAAATACCAAACAAACTCAACGCAGCAGACTTGCCGATTCGCTTGGAATTTTGCCAGAAGATCCTTCAAATGGTGGAAGAGGACGAAAACGTCTTAAACTGTCTTTTTATGTCTGACGAGGCTCATTTTGATCTACAGGTCAATGTTAATTAACAAAATTGTCGAATATGGAGTGATTCTAACCCACAGATACTCTATGAGGCGGAATTACATCCACTTCGTGTAACAGTGTGGTGTGCAGTTTCATCAAAGTGCATTGTCAAGCCTTATTTTGTCGAAGAGAACGGTGTTACTGTTATGGTCACTGTAGACCGTTACTTAAAAATGTTGAAAGTTTTTTATCCAGAACTACGCCGAAAGAGAATCACTTTCAACTCTGTGTGGTTTCAACTAGATGGTGCAATCCTCACATAGCCCGGCCAGTTATGACAGAATTGCAGGAAAAATTCCCCAATAAGCTGATTTCAAGAAACTCCTCATTCCGTTGGCCCCCCAGATCTCCTGACTTTACTGCGCCTGATTTTTTCTGGCGGGGTTATTGCAAACAAGAAGTTTACAAAACAAAACCAACAAATTTGAATGATTTAAAGCAATCCATTCGAACGATAATTGAGGCAGTTCCCGCTGCAATTCTTCAGGCAGTATTCCGTCCACGTGCATGGTGGCCATTTAAATTCCATTATTTTTAAAACCAATTAAGAACACTTAATAAAAATGAATTATCTTTCAAATGAACCACGAAAAAATAAATTACGTGAATTAATCAAAAAGTTATTTGAGTTTCTTAATGTAGTTAGCAATTCATCAGCCATCCTGTATGAAACATGACATGCAGAATTCAGCACATTGTCTCTATTTCTAATTTGACTGTGTATTCGTCGGTGTTGACAGCATGAAAAAAATACAAATAAAATTCTTCGCCAACTTCATGCTACATTGTTGGTTATTTTTCACTTTTGACACTAAATTTTGTCACTAAAATAAAACCAATTTTTATACGACAAAAGAAGTTTCAATTATAAAAATGTTTATCTGCGTGACGTAAAGTTAATGAGTTAGCACAAGAGTTGTTAGCTTGTTTTAACTTTAAATAGTAAATGCCGCACACAAGTGTCAAAAATGATGCTCATGTGTTTTACGTCTACATCTGTATGCGGCGCTGCATGCGGAAAATCTGTACATTTGTTTTCAGCATTATTCCGCTAGTCGAATTGTTTGTCGTTTCAAGTGACTACAGAAATCGATTGTTCGTACGAAAAATTAGCCAGTTTTCATGCCAATAAGTCACTTGAGGCGAAAAAAAACAATTAAAAACTGTTAGAATAAAATTTTCAGGTGACTAGAAAAGGCACAGTATACGCCGTTTGTCGTTTGAAGTGACTACGATAATATACAAATTCGAGGGCAGCCGCTTTGGTTTCATAGTAAATGGATCACTTGAAACGATAAATGAGTCGACTAGCGGAATAAGGCTGATAGTTTATATTTTAAACATTTATAAACATTTTTTCAAAATTTTGCATCTGATCAAGAAATAAAATGGGTAAAAAAAATATTTTAAATTCGGCAGAAAGGGCAAGACAGAGCATTATATGGTGCAACTACCAAAGAAGATGACAGTTCTGACGCCGCAATATGCCAGAAAAATTCATAGGCTAGCGTCCAATTCAGCCCTTTCCACCAACAAAATCAGAACGGCAGTTTAATGCCAGCAAATCACCAGTTCGTAGAGTAATTTTAAGCGCTTCATTTTTAAAACTTAAAAAATTAAAAGAAAACCAAACAACAAAGATTACAATTCGTGGAACAGCACATGACTTGAAATGTGCATCCGCAAATAATGAATAATAATTGGAAAAAGTTATTTTTCCGGGAGAAAAAAATTTAACTTAGATAGACCAGATGGCTATAAATATTATTTTCATGACATTCGTAAAGAAGAACAATTTTTGAATCGCCATCGTGCCAGAAAAGGAGGAGTATAGCAATGGTATGACTGGAAATTCATATAAGGATATGCTGGAATCAGCAGGATCAGCTGGAACCAGAAATTTATTTTCAGTGGATTTTCCACCAGGATAATGCGCCCATACATAATGCCCTTAAAGACGTGGATTGGTAGTCAAAACATTGAGTCATTACCATGGCCACCTTATTCCCCTGATTGCTCACTTGCAATGTCTATGAAGGGGGCAAACACTACGAATCCAACGAAGAGATGATTGCAGCAATTGAAGCTGCCTGGGCAGAGATTTCGTTCGTCTACATAAAATCTTTATATGATTCTCTCACGGACAAGACCTTTGAAGTAATTTTAAAGAATGGGGGTAGTACACATGTTAAAAATAGCTAGAAAGAATAAAGAATTTCTTAATAAAAAAATATTAAAATCAAAATATAAATGACTGTGTTTACATTATATTTCTAAGTTGCGTCTAATCAACTGAACCGAAAAAATACATTAAATTTGAACTTATTTAAAAAAAAATGAAAGGCAAGTTAATTTGCTTTTTCAGAATAATTATCGATTATGGATTTATTGAGTAGGGTTTTCTCTCTCTCTTCTCAATAAAAATATTTTCCTGGCTCCGCGAGAAATTACAGCAAAATTTGCATTTAAAAGTAAAATTGCAAGTGTGTCTAATCAAGTGAAACGCAGTGTATGTAAATATTTATGTTTTTCAAATCTTATAAATATATACAATTAACAATTGAGGTTGCACACCTAATTAACAGTTTTTCATAGAGTTTCCATAACATAGCCACTGCTACCATCGAATAGTTTACTCGAGCCTATTCAAATTAAAATAGTCCGTATATATATAAAAAGGGTTGGGGCCCCTGACAAAATTTTAAACTTTAACAAAAATAGTACGTGAACACCGAACATAGAAATAACCGGCCATCGTTAGTTGTAGTCTATTCGATGGTAATAATGGCTATATTGCGGAAATTTTAGGATGGACTGTTAATTGGGAGTGTATATGATTGACTCTCATGTAATATTTTTGTCAACATTTCAAATTTTGCCAGGGCTCCAATCCTTCTTATATGTACGGGCTATACTCATTTGAAGACACTCGTTTCTACTATTCGATGCTAGTAATAGCTACTGTTAATTGCGTACGATCGGCGTACTAATTTAAATAGGCTGTAGCAAAGCCATCTTTACTACTAGCCAATTAGCTAAAACGATGACATAACGCTAACTCGACGGTTGTTAGTCTCTCAATCGATCGAAGTATGGGTATGCTCATTTTCATTGTAATTTGGTTAGAGTGGATTTTACTTTTCTCTTCTATTTTAACGTGTTCAATTTTCAACGAATAAAATCGAGTAGTTGTTTGTGTTGTTGTAATAAAAACAATAGTAAAAGAGAAGAAATGGACATAAAGTTACTCATTATTAAAAAATTAATGGTGTCACTGGAAAATAGTAAAGATGACTTTGGCCCTAGTGTCTACTATTTCATGATAATAGTGATAATATTGCGGAAACTCTAGGATAAACTATTAATAGGGTGTGTATGATCAGCTGTAACCTAATAGTTTATTGTTAACATTAATTAGGGGAGGGGCTTTAGGCGGCCAGCACGTAGCCTAAACTATTTTGTATCGGGGAGGACGCCGCAACTAATTTAAGTTACGTAAATTTTTATCTTTTGTAATTGCTTTTTAAAAATGATTTTTCTTAAATAAATAATTCTGTAAATTGATGTCAATATATACATTTTAAAATAAGTCAGTGATTTTAAAATAAGTCAGTGGTTTTAAAATAAAATAATATCAATAAAAATAAAAATAATTGTAATTAATGATGTAATTAATAATAAGTGTAACCTCCATTTTTATTACTCGTAATTACTTTAAAAATTCTGCTCGACATGGAATGAACCAATCCTTGCAATTTCATTTCGGCAATTTGCTTCCATGCCTGTACAACGGCTTTTTGCAACTCAACTAAGTTGTTGCACTGCTTCCCATTGTCAGACCTTTCGTGCCACATTGCCCCATAAATTTTCTATAGGATTTAAATCGGAAGAACGTTCGCTCTCTAAACCAGTCGATCGTTTCCTTCGATTTGTGAATGGGAGCATCCTGCTGGAAAATTCAATTCGAGGTTGGAAATCTATCTATCTAATCTTTGGACTTCATTCGAGTCGAAAGTATACACATAGGGATTTTCCCAAAATATGAAAATGCGGTCCAATATTAACCTTTTGATCGATTTAACAAATTTGTTGCAGACAGCGGATTGGTACTGGCAGATCAAGCTCCAACACAATTTTGTAGTCGTTGTTTCCCCTTTAATCACAATTCTTAGGATTAGTGTTGTCTGATCAAATATAGATCTAGCAGTTCAAACTCTAAGCCTCACATCAAAAAAATTAAGAGTGGGTTTAATTGAATTTCGCGGAGTGTATGTTGGCAACATCACATTTATACCTATATTTCAATCATTGTAAATTTTCTAACGATATTTTATTACGATAGTCAAGGTTATCGCATATTAAGTGGTTCAACCACGTTGTTGAATTGGGAAATCGAAGCAGTCTAGAACGTCTGTGCCGTGTGGCATACTTTGTCTCGTGATGTTAATATGTTTTACCGTTTGATGACCTTGCAATCAAAACAAATTCATGAATGTTTATTATTTCTTTTGCACATTTCCTTTCCCTTCCATATACAAAGTTTGATTTTGATTAACATTTACGAGATTTCCTTTTGTTGGGAATTCTTTCTGTTCATTTTATTTTTTTTTATGTAATTTTAATAATAAAATGAATTAATAAACCTACAAGTCGGTATAGTGGAGATCAGATTTCTCTTCGGGTCAGTGTACCATTTCGCTATAGGCTGTCGACCGTGTTCGGTGGGGCACACCCAGTTTATCATTTCGTTTTTTTATTCTCTAATGTTGTTTGATTGAGCGCTCGCGAGTATGTTAAATACGAGTATGTTAAATATATCATTTGAACTTGGAGAGACTTCATTATTTTTAAATCATAAAATATGAATTATTGCAATGCACAATAAAAAAAATGTAAACCATTATGTTTGATTAACGAAGCACGGGAACAAACAAAATAAATGGTTTTTCAAATGGCTGTGCGGCTGAAACTTCTATATACAAACTCAAACCACTCTACTGATTATATTTATTCTGCATTCACCGAACAACAGATATATTCGGATATGAGTTTTATTTTTTAAGAACGGGGAAAAAGTTATATTGTGATAAATTAACGCGTTTCGGAAATTCCAGAATATAAATTGTAACTGGAATATACTCGTACACAAACCGATATACTCGTATATATATACGCAAACGGAAAATGGTTTCGATAAAAGTTGACTACACAAAAAAAAATATTTTCTAAAATGCTGTTGCTCATCCGCCCTCTGTTGTTGCGCCATTGTCGAGAATCATATTTTCTCGCCATTGTTGTTGCTATCGCAATCATTGTAACGCTGATGTTATTCGAAGGCACGTACTTCTGTATATTTATTAATGGAAAAATACGTGATAATAGTATCATATTGTCTGTGTATTATGTATGTATGTGGGAATTTTAAGGATGCCTGTGTATATATATATTCTAATTTTCTTGGTTTTCCGATATTATTTATTTACTTTAAAATTGTTGTGTCATATACGTTTTCTTCATCTTGTTTCCAAACGAACGACACAAAGTGGAAACAGGCAACAAAAAGCGAAAAAACCATTTTCATTTAGATATTTTAAATATTTTCTAATTAGATTTTCCCGAAAATTGAATTTCAGTCATCAACAACAACAACAACAACAACAGGGGTAGCGTACTATACATACACAAAAAAAAAGAATTTCCATCAATATTTTGATAACATAATCTGATTAGAAAATTCTTTTGATTATATTCTTTGTTCGCCTCGCCTGCCTCCCGCTCGCTGCGTATATTAAATTTTCTTGATCAAATGGGTTTTAATTTTAACACCACTTGTATATACCGGTGGAGTATATAAGTAATTGAAAGAAAATTCGGACGGATTCGGTTGCCTTGGTAATTTTTTAATTTTTTTCTGTGTTCGGTGGTCCCGTAAGTCGAAATCTTCTGGAACGATCTCGTTTATATCATCATACAATAAGTATTAAAAAATGTCATCCATGTGCCACCCGGCAATATCAAATTTATCTCTAATCCAAGATCAACACAAAATTATGAAAAAAATTTAATTTGATTTTCAGTCCATTGTTGTTGTAGTCTTAATTAGATTTGTTGTTCTTATCGCACTAGCAGATAATGAATTGTTTCGCTTTGTAATTTTATTTTATACATTAATTAAAGTGCAATATTAAAACACGAAACATAAAATTAATTTTTGCTTTCAAGGCTGAACATTTTAAATGGAAAATTTCGTTTGTCACACATTTTGTTTAATTTATGGTAAAAATTTGTACATATAAATGCAATACATAGTTGTAATACAATTATAGAGGATATCGAATATCGAACTGCTATTACCATGAAATTGGCGACAAAAATAAACAAACAAAACAATTTGTGGTATTTGTGGTAGCTGGATAATCCTCGTGTATTAATGACATTCGACCTATGGAAGTATATAATAGAATTTGGAAAAAGTTTTGTATGCACGACATACAATTTAATTTGTGTTTGGGGACGTATTTCTAAATACAGCTAATCCTGAAAAAATCCCTAACCACAGGATAGTGGTCAGCTCCCTTTCATAAACGTTAGGCTCCATTTATGTTTGTTAAAACAATAGGTTGGAATAGGAACATATTTTGAATGCGCCTTTTAGACTCGAATATTATTTGATGGTTTGATGAGTATTGAGATCGAACATACGAATAATTTAACTCAGTAGTAAATGTGTTAGTTAACACGCTTATCTTTTTTGCGAAAAGTGTGTATGTTAACTAAAAGACTATTTTCTGAAAAGTCACGTTAGTTTCTTAAAAGACACGTCCTATGATTTTCCATGATCGAAGACTAACAAGGCAAATGTTTAAATAATTCTTGTTTTATGCCAATGTCCTAAACGAAACACGTATTTCAAGAAATACGTAATATCTCAGTTGAAAATTTATCAACATGCACGTGAATAAATTTTTACGAAAGACATATTTTTCTATTTCATGTTTTAGGTTGACTAAATGACTAATTTATAACAAGTTACATTAGTTTCTCAAAAGACTTGCCCAATCACCATTAGATGACATGTTAGAGACATGTCATATACCGTTCTTCTTTAATGACAATGTCTTTAGCGAACCATGTATGACATGTCTTCGACGTTTCTCATTATAACAAATACTTTTTAAAATGGCGTAGATAAACATTAGAAAGTGATAAAAAATTACTTTTAATTTTATGTTCACTCCTCCCAAATAAATTGCATTATTATTTTTGTACACGGTTATTAAATTTTGTTTATCGAATAGGTGACAGAGGCTTAAAATAGAAAATTTGTTCCGTTTACCTTACAAGTTTGTTTTAAAATAAAACTTGTGAAATTTTTTTTATGTTTTTATATTAAAGAAAAGTTAACAAACTCTAAACTTTTTACGTTAAGAACAAACATTTAAAATGTTAAAATCAAATTTATCAGTTTAATATATCTTAAAATTAATTAAAACACAATTTTAAAAATGTCACTAGGATGACTTCAATTTTAATTTTCCTTATTTTCCAACCCAGTTGGAAATTTGTCAACATGGATTGTTGTCAATAATTTTTTACGAAAGCATAAGTTTCTATTCCTTTCCTATTTTCCAAATGACTGTGGAAAAAATTGTTTTTTGTCAATTTTGTTGGTATGTTGAGATGTCATTGAATTTCTTCTTTCATGGCAATGTCTTAAGCGAAATATGTATGCCTTAAAGTTTATTATCCTGTCACGTATTTTATAAAATATCGTGGATAAACAATCGAGAGAAATGAAAAAAGTTTCATTTCATTTGATGTTCTTCCGTCAAGACTACGCTATCGTATTATTTTTATTTATTGTATACGGTGTTAAAACGTTATTTGTCGAATTGGTAAGTAAACATTTTAAAATTGCTTTATTCGGAAAATTTCGGAAAATAATTTGTCCATATATATACATAGGTAAATAAATTTTATCCCAGACATATCATATACGATTAGTCCACGGCGTCTCTTATATAACTCATCTTAGAGATGCCATAACGATTCATCTCAGACTTGTCACAAATGAAAATTAGTCCAAGTTGCTGATGTATATATACGTGTAATGCTTGATAGTCACTGATGTGTTGTTAGTGGGTCGTTAATGACTTTCCTGCTGGGAAAATTCAGCCATCCGAAACACCAACACATGTGCCAAAGATTATTGGAATATAAATTATTATTTATTCTAATAAATTAGGATTATTATTGATTTATTATTAAATTTTTTCATTGGGTATGTTATAGGCACATGTACGACATATACTACAACATGTCTGAGAAAAATGTTTGTTTGTATATGAATATATACATACATACATAAAATTATCTCAGACACATCATTGGCCATTCATCTAAGATATATCAAGAACAATTCTTCTCAGACATATCACTTAAGACTCGTCTATGACTTCTCCCATATGATTCATATCACCAATGGCATAAACGATTCATCTCAGAAATGCCACAAAACAAAATTACTTCCATTTGCTGATAAATTTCTATATACGTCATGCTTGACTATCGCTGATGAGTCATTAGTCGTCAATACCTTTCCTACTGGGATTATTTTCTAGAGCAGCGCGTGAATAGAGAAACAAACAATATGTCAACAACAACATCAATAAACCATTGCATTGGTTAGTACAAATTTGGGTATCCGGATAGATACTGTCCAAACATGTAGTGATATAAAAATATAATCCCTGGCACGCAGTTCTAAGGCCGATTCTATGGTCTACAAATTCTAGTCAACAAATAATTAAATTTTAGTTTTTCATTGTTAATATTTTTTTTAAACAAGTTAAAATTATATTTAATAATAAAGTCAAGAAATACAAATGTTTACTTTAAAAAACTTATTAGTTAATTTCATTTGTAATTTGTTATTATGTAAAAGCAACATAACATCTAATACATATGACCAGTCACAGACTATTCGTATCACGTCTTGTACGATTCATCTCGGACATGTCATATATGATTCATCTCATACATTTCACATAAGAATATTAGCCACATTTTGGCTATCGCTGATGACTACTTAGTATGTCGTCATCGACTTTCCTACAACCAACATCATCTATCTCATCCGGGAGGATACCCCGATCATTTTCCCACCGTCATTCTCCCCGATTATTAACCCCTACCCCCAAAAATTACGAATAATTTCGGTGAATTGTATCTTATCATAATCCGCTTTCACCCATTTTTCGGATCTAAACGGGATTTTATACGGAAATTGTTCGATTAGTCGGGGGCCCCGGGGAGTAGTTTTAGAATGTCGGCATTAGGCTCTACTAACGTGTCCGCAAAAGTTATTCAGCTTCAAGAATAAATTTTACAAAAATACATTCTACAAATGCTCAGCCCCCCGCGCCTTTATTCACTCCGGTTATTACCCGTATCATTCCCGCTATATATATAGGCGTTCGGAAATCGGCATCCTGATTTCGGAAAAACTCGTTCAAAAGATCATCCAAAGGCTCGCACAATTTTGATAAAAAAAATTAACGCGCAATATTAATTGCCAAGAATGGATTTCGATGGTTCTGCTTTCTCAAAAGATGGTTTATGGGGTCCTAGGTTGGGGTCCGGGTCCCTTCCTTGATTTTTGTTTCGGTTCCTACTGGCTTTTACAAAAGTCTGTGAGAAGAATTTCGAGTACTAGGAGTCGATTACGATGTGTGCTAATTTCAAGAATCCCGGTGGTGCGACACGCGTCCGTCTCTTCAATTGTTTATCGGCGCGTACAATGTTGATAAAAAAAAATTGCTGAAACAGCATTTTCAAGTACCAGAAACCAATTATGATAGGTCCTGATTCTGGAAAATTAATTTAGGGAATCATCCGGTGGATTGGTGGTTGGGCTCCAGTAATTTTTTTTGGTACACACGATTTTTATAAATATTAGTAAAGTGAAGATTTCAAATGCCAGAAATCGATTTCGATGGGTTCTAATTTCAGACAAATACATTTTGGAAGTCCGTTTTTCAGACTCGAGTTTATTTTTGAATTGTTTTCAACTCGATCGATTTTGAGAAATATTGCGTTGATTAAGGGGTTTCTAATACCAGAATTGAATTGTAATGGTGCTCTTTTAAAAATGGTGGGTGGTATGACCAACAATATTCATTTATAGCATTCACTATCTTATTAATGTTTTGACCTTTGTCCTTTTTCCGCATTTTCTTATACCTTCCGCGATTTTGATCTCGTCTGATAGGCCTCGAGTCGCTTTATTTTAATTTTTTTGGGCTCGTAGGATACAAATTTGCTCAAAAATGTGTTTTCGAGTACCAGAAACCGATTGCAATGGGTCCTGATTTTTATAAAAGTAATTTAGGGACTTATCCGGTGGTCGCCGGATTGCATTTTTAAATTTTTTTCGGTTAATACGATTTCGATAAACAATGGTCACAAAAATTTTCATCGGTGCTAATTTCGGGAAAATCCCTTTTGATACAAGTTGTGATAAAAGTTTTCTAATGCCAGTGTAATGGATTGCGATGAGCCCTAATTTAGAATCCTAATGAATCGTAATCCATTTGGGGGTTTTCAGGATTTTTATAAAACTGGGTGAGAGAGGTTTTCGGGTACTAAGAATCGATTGTGATGAATTCTAAATTCTGGAATAATTGGATCCCTATTTTTAAAAAAATCGGCTCCGACGAAACAATTTGAGGATGAATATTTTCGAGTGTCAAGAAATGACTGCAATAGATCATGATTTTTGGAAATTTGTTAAGAGTTTTTCCGGTTTAGTCTTTATGTTGCGTCTTGTTCCACAATAAAACTATGTCGTTTATCAATGGAAGGGGCAGATATCTTTGTATGTTAAACATTGGTTAAGATCCCAAAATGAGTTCCGGATGTGATTTTGAAAAATAGTATGGAACTCGGTTGATTGAAAATTTTTAATTTTTCTGGCGATTCGAAACATTGGCTTCTATTTCCAGTATCACTGGAATATTCAGTGTAGTATCACTGGAATATTTTAAAAATTGTTTGTTCAATCAAAATATTTTCGCTTCTTGCAAATCGGACCTTGGTCATTAGTATATAATATCCGAGAACGGCGGGTCGTTTTGAAAATATTAAAATTGAAGTGACGTTACCATGACGTTTGGCAGTTTGGTTTCAAACTAATGAAACATTGAATTCTTTAAATTAAACAATTCGTCTTCTAATCTGCATATCACCCAGAAATCGCATGTACGGTTTAAATACAATAAAATGCGAGAATAAGAACGGGTTAACAAATGCGTAGTTAAATATAATAATTCACTAAGCCATTGTTAAGGCAATATTTTCCATATTTTTATAGTTTGGTCACTGCAATCTGATGAGACGATCGGATATTTTAGTTTATGAATTCAATGTTGATAGTAGATGATTTTAGCTAGCGCCTTTTATGACGCGTGGAAGCAATATTTAGCAGATGGGCGCTTCTACAGCTGTTTTATAGTGTTAACGTCCAGCCATAATAAGCAGCACTGTAAACTATTATGCACTAAAATTCACAACCTTGAATATAATATATTTACAACATAAACATGTAAGCGATTCTATTTCAAACACAATGTGCTAATGAAAAATGTATGAACGTGATAAATGTTTTGGAAATTAGAACATTTGGTTATTCCTATTAAATTCGTTTAATTTAAGTACATAAAACGCGCGGATCTATAAACTTCTATGTTATTGCTTAAAAGTACATAAATTGTATATGACCTACAGCCGTAGTACTTAAAGAATTTAATTTCAATCTAAACAATATATAGGAATAGAATGAAAAAATAAAATTTTATTTTCAACCTATCACAAGACATCTTGTATTAGATAACTTATTTGCGACATACATTATTGGGCCAATGATTTATCGACATAGTCATAAATAACATTTTCGTTCGTTGAATGTTCAAAAATATATAAATCTTTAAAAAAAAAATATATCTAATTTTGTCTAAGCAGAATAAAAGCCAACAACAAAAAAATCGAGATAACATAATGACATAACTTATCTTAAATAAATATTTCAGATAATTTTTTTTCTTTTTTGGATTTTATTTAGAAAATTTTACCAAAATATTTGTCAAGATAATCCAAATTAAGCTGCTGAAGCACATAACAACATGAGCTTAAAATTTTATTTTATTTTATTTTAAAGTTAATAGTTTTAAGGGTATATATGCTGAGTGGGCGGTATCGAGATTCGAGAGATAGATAGGCTAGTTATGTATGTGATATACACTTGAAATGGTGGAGAAGTGTATACAGTATCAATGATGTTAATGTAAGCAAATATAATTATTTCAAATTGGAAAAAATATTTATTGATCGAAAGTTCGGGTTTTGGTCAGTAAGGGTTGACTATTAATTTAAAGCGTTTGAAATAAACCGTTTGAGATATACTAAAAGGAACAAAGATATTAAGATGTATTAATATTGTTGTGAATCTGTCCCGTGTCTCTAATAAAAGTAATAACCTCAGAAAAATTCTAAATGATTCACTCAAATACAACATCAATAATTATCAAAAAAAAATATTAATCTGTTCTAGACTACTGCACGAACTAGCGTCGTATTTATTCGGAAAGCCCGATGTTAATGTTACCCTCATCTAACTATGTTCTAGCTTGTCCCATATTTTTCGGAAAGTCCAATCTAAACATTGCCTAATAACCAACCACGTTCTACCCGGATATAACTGCAACTTCTCCCAAAACCTGACCCTTAATGCATTTAACTATTGACCGTCATTCATACGAGGGAAGTTTTCGGCAAACCGGTTTTACAGATAATTTACAATTTTAAAATTAAACTACCGGTATTTTTTAGTTTTTTTGTTTATCAAATTTAAAATTCTCGGTTCAAATGAATGAAGGCAGGGAAGCTAATCGACACCATCTGAGTATTCCTGGGAAATCTCAAACGAATAATCCGAGAAATTCGTGGTTTTATTATTTAAATTGTTTTCCAGTATTTTCCGGTAAATTACCGGAGACTAGTAATAAAACAAAATAATTTAAAAAAGCGGTAAATAAAATTTTCAATAAATTTGGATTTCATAATTCACACTCATCTTCCCACATTTCGCACACATGCTACTGCTATCTGTGCAAGATTCCAGCAGTCCTGCGAGATTAGACCTTCATCACTATTCCACCTCATCGCGACCCAACCCTTTCGAAATTTCGCACTATAGGGTCTAGTCTGCTTGATATGCACCATCTAATCTATGTTGATCTTTCCGGCCGATCACTCTTCTCACCATTTTCCCGTTTCCCGTTCAGACAGGAGCCCGCCTTACAAAATTCAATGAAAATTTACATTTTGGTTGGCCAGAAATGATCAACTTCGACGGAGCACAAAGCTGTTTAGAGACGAGGAGCACAATTGGAGGAGTATGTGTACGTTTGACCTGGATAATCTAAAAAACCGTTGGTACAATTTAAACAGGCATTTTTTAATGACAATAATCCGTAAAAGTAGATATTTTCTTACCTTTTTCTGAGCCTTATTGAGGCTGAAGGGAACACAGCTCTTGATTAAACAACTGTCGTAAAATTTGGTTTGTATAGAATAAAATTGAAATGTTTAACAAGCATTTTGAACGGAACTCTGAAGCTCAAACACAAAGTTGGACAAAGTTCTGCTATCTAGGATATCCTTTAGTTTAGAACTGATCAAGTTATGGCTTATAATTTTCTTTGAATGTACCAAATCCGTTACAATATCTCATGGTACTCTAACTCAGCCTTGATACGTATGGAAAGAGTTAGGCTACTGAGTGAAGGGCCCTCATACACATTTTCGCCAAAAATTTAGGGGTTTCAGTATCTTGCATTAAAGGTCGAAATTAAGTGGCAATTTAAAAAAAGAATTTTAAAAATGGGAGTGTGTTTGCGTTGGAAGGCACTCACCGAAATATCAGACATTTTGGAAGCGCAGTTGTTTAACAATCGTTTCAGTGGCAAAAATCCGGTATCGAGCTGTACGATCATTACGCATCATTACTTGACAAACGGCGGAAACAAAAATATTGATCCACCAAGGCAATGCGCCGTTTGCCCCAGCGGTTGCCATAGCGAAAATTCATGAATTACGATTTACATGCTGGACCACCCTCGTTACTCACAAGAGAGCAGAGATTTTCGTTGAATGAGGAAGCCATCACTTTCGTTTGGATGGTTTGAAGAGATGAGAGCATCGCTGGGAGTAGCGCATAGACTTATAAGGGGCTATGTAGAGAAATAAAAATAAATTTGAAGAAAAAATGTCTTGTACCTTTGTTAGGTCGGAAACTTTTCAGGCAACCCCCTGATATGCGCCGTTATACAAAATAAAATAAAAAAAATTTGGTAGATTCATGGAATTCTTACTTAGAGTGTAGTTTGAAATGTTTGTACTAAACATAATGGGTGGAAAGTGATGGGTGGAAAGTTACTTCATGAACGTTTTAGAGGGCAGTCGACCCTCCAGGGTTATAATAAATTATTTTATTGTGAAAATCGTCGAAACTGGTTCCAGATCGCCGCCAGATATTGGGACCTTGTAAGAGACAAGTAGATGGCGGACAGACCATACCCAGGTGTATAATAAATATTACCTAAGGTCTGTAAATCAAAACCATCAAAACAAACTGACAGCGTTTGAAGGTATTTCGGTACAGGCAAAAGGCAATCCAACCATTGCTGCCAAATTGCGAGAACAAACGAACAGTCAAGAAGGATCAAAAATATTTCCAATATTGATCGGGTCGATGTGTTCGATTTGCGAGTCCGACTATTTCAGTCAGAAAATTTAGATGTCAAACAATCGAGGATGAAAATACTATTTCAGTTGTCTCGGATGCAAAATTGTTAAATAAATTGTTAAAGAGGCGTCCGGTTCCATTTTCAAAAATGGTAACTGTAAAAAAATCGAGCACTTGTCGGTCCGACTTTGTGTTGATTTAAATCCAATTAATCGGGCTGATTCACCATCACTAAAATGGCGTTTGCACAAATTGATTGGCAAAGGCGTTTCTTTAAATCCTGGTTGATGACGCATCCAAGAAGTGTTTGATAATAAAAACAAAAGTTCATGACTCAATTTTTGATTGGTCTACGTTGGTCAATTTAACGATTGGACGAACTCATAAAGACCAAATCCTATTGACAATTAGCACCTGGAAAAGCAAGCAACTACCACAAGCTTTTGAGAAATGTTTCGAGATTTTTCGCCCGATTTCATATGGAATGAGACAAGATAACGTTTGTTACTCTATAACTAACCATATTTTCGGTAATATAGAGAGCAGCCTACAAATTGAAAAGCAGTATCATCGAAAACATAAACCGTGAGATCAAAATTGATCATCAGTGAAGTAGTGTGGTTTAACTCATTAAAGACGGATGACCTTTAGTTCTTTCACAGGACTGAGATTGTTTCGCTTCTTATCATGTGAGAAGAAGTTCTCGTTTTCTAAACCCTTACTATGATGTTATCTTAGTACCTACAGAATGACTCTTGCTGAGTCTCTGATGAAGAAGAGAAGATCTATATCCAACACATTTTATTATTTATTATGTTCTACTAAAACATAGTGTTGTGAGGTGACTAAATTGAGATTTAAAGCTTATTGCCATTGTTTCTGTAGAAATCTTTAGTGTATTGCTTGTGAATGCTTACAATACCTTTGTTACGACACCGGTACCGTTATAACAAGATTTTGATTCGATATGAATAAAGTTTAAATTTTCGAGTTGATTTGTAAATCATTTTTTTGGAGTACAGTGTGTGTATGATTAGATATTTTCCAAATTGGTACTTCAATGAAATGAGACCGACCAAACGGCACAGTGGTTAAAACTTTGGTGTTTCGATCGGTGGCCAACTTATCTTCCATGCCAGTATTATAAGCTGGCATGGAGCAATGCAATGTGCAGATGGTTCTACGTAAATCGGACCTATAGCCGTACATCCTTGATTTGGATACTGCGTAAAGCAGGACGTTGAAAGCGAACCGCGAAAGAGTTGCAGATTGCATAGTAGAAAAAAAAGTAAAAAGGAACTGAGGAGCACCAAAATATGGGGTTTGTGTCCATGATGCAATATGAATATTTTGTTTACGACGATGCCTCTAACGACATTAGCGATAAAACAATAAATGGATAACAGAGAGTGACAAGTATGTAGTTGTATATGCAAGCGAGATCAGATGAGCGTAAAGATTTTTCATGGTACAGGAAAAGGAAAAGAAGAGACGGGTTGAAAATAATTTCAGTTTTACGTTTGGCATTTAAGTTAGTTGGGAGTCGAGTTTTGATTTTGTGGTTGAACATGAGTTCGATTTTGTCAAAACAAAAGTTTTTCCTGTTTGAGTATTAAAAGTTGTTTTGACATTTAGAATTCTTTTAATTCCAGTAGAATTTTTTTTATGTACTCGTACTTAAATTGATAACAAAGTAAATAAAATTTTAATAGTAATTTATCAAATTGAAGCGGAAATTCGAACGGTGTTTATAAAGGGTGTCCCAAATTTACGCAAGGTTTGTAAGCATGTAGCACTACACGAAAGAACAACGCATTTTCAGTGTTAAGCAACATTTCAAAAATAATGAAAGTTTGAATGCTGATTTTTCGAGCCAAATCGTTCTAAGCGATGAAGCTCATTTTCACCTTAATGTTCTCGTAAATCGTCCAAATTGCTGCATTTCGGGTTCAGAAATATCATTGTCGAAAAACAAATACATCCATAAAGTGTCATGTCCGTACCAAAACGGATTTTGGGCTGGAAGTGTCATTGAACCTTACTTTTCTCAAAATAAGGTCAAGCAGTTACTATTACTGGTTCTCGATATCGCGACATGAAAACCGACTTCTATCTGCCTAAACTAGATTATATTGATGTAGACGACTTGTGATTTTAACAAGACGATGCGACATGCCATACAGCCTGTGAAACAATTCAATTACTGCATGAGACATTTCCTGGTCGAGTATTCTCTCGTTTCAGTGATCAAAATTGGCTCCTTAGATCATGTGATTTAACACCATTGAATTTCTTTCTACATGGTTATTTGAAGTCAAAGGTCTATGTCAACAAGCCCATATTCACCCGTGCATTGAAAGAGGAGATTCAATGCTGCATCAACGAAATTCAGCCACATTTATGCATAATGGCCATGGAAAATTTCGATAAAAGAATGCCAGCAAAACCACGGAGGTCATTTACTCGATGTATATATTGATTACGAGTGGGTGAGTGCGATCAATTCAAGGCCAATTTGTGCGGGTGATGATGATATAATTTAATGATCGAAATAAAAGCATTGAAGCGAAATAGTCGTATTGGAATTGAAAAATTGTTGTTGGTGGGTGTTTTGTGTGGTACCTCCATAAAACAAAAAAAAAATTTATATCGGTGAGGACGCCACTGGTGCTGAGAACGCCACAACAAACCCAAACATTTAATGGTCGCCTGACGTGGCATATTCATTTACCTACGGTTACCAAGGACGCAGCACAAATATGGACGGCCGACATGCGGCTCTCCAATTTATCACGGTTTACCGATTGGAAGACACCATAACATTTACGGATTGGCCAGCAACATTGGTGTACTAACGCGAGGTCGCCACGTCTCATTTATGTTAGGGCTACCTGATGTGGCCTAATTAATTTTCGGTCAGGACTCCGCAACTCCGTTTATTTTAATGGCTGCCTTTAATATCAGACACATGGCCTAAAAGTGAAAGCGATAGTGTCGAACAGCCTGAACGGCAGCGCAATTCCATATCGGCGGGAACACACCCGCATAAATTCCGAACAGTCAGAGAAGGACGCCGCAACCATAAAGCCTAACGAGGCCGTTACAATTAATTTAATTTTTTTTTCTTTTATTAAATTCAAACTAAAAAAATTTAAAATTGAACTTTCGTTAAATAATTAAATTGTAATTAAGCGTCCAATTACGGGTTTCGAGTGCTGTTATATATTATTGTCACGTCCCTTTTGTTGCTTTAATTTTTTTTGCGTTGCGGGATTCATCTGTGATCCTAATTATTTTATTTGATATTTATTCAATTTTTGTTCGATAAATTTTATGGACAGCTTTTAAAAATTTATTCAAGCAATGATGCCGTGTGTCTATTAATGAAAAACTCTCCATGTTCCGTTACAATCGCGACCAAGCAAGTGTTTTTGTTTGTATTACCCACTGTTTCGTTATACTTCTCTAGACGTAAACGACATTATGCAGATAGAGGCTATGCTAGAAAACACAACAAGATTTATTCAAACTGCAAAGCTTTCGGAGCTATTTTCTAAATCAAGCGTTTGATATCAACAACCTGGATATTACATCAGGGCTTGCTCAAGCTTCATTTGAGATAAAAAAAATAGTCAGACGTAAAAATGTAGATGTTAGGTACAAATTGGGGACCGTTGAAAGCCACAAACAAGGGAACTCTATGAGAGATTGTTGATAAAGAGATAAAGTATTTTACATAGTTAAATAATACATAGTTAAATAACTAACACCATTTTAGATCCTACATTAAAGATATTTCGTTAATGTCTTTTCTGAGTGAAATTCGCCATAAATTCAGAATTTTATACTAAATCAAATAAGATAAATCTCCATCACCTAGCAAACAAAACAAAAACTATTCATCCTCATTCATAAAATAAAATTCATCAAACTTTAATATTCATTTAAAAAAAAAATATATTTATAAAAATAAAATTCTTTGTGACGTATTCTACACCTCCACCGGTATCGCCACCCCCGCACATCACACAAGATTACCAGATGAATCAAAATGATGATGTTTGGTTTAGTATATAGAATCATTCCTTTTCGTGTTTGTATTTTCATATACATTTTCTCTGTAGAGTATTCGGGTGGAAAAAATTTATTTCATTTTTTTTAAATATCACAGAGCTTTTAACCTACACACAAAAAAAACGTCTGCACAAAATAAAAAACAAGCAAGCACACGGGAGAATAGAATGGGAAGTGCTTTCAGTACGAATTGTATATACAAAAAAGGTGTTTTCTTTTCATTTAAATTTCAAATACAAAAAACTACTAGTAAATTCATTTTATAAAACACTGAATTAATTTTCAGAAAAGAGCACAAAATAAAATTTTCATCCATCTTTGAAAAGCATTTCCATATTTTTTTTTTGAAAATGTAAACTAAAATAATGTTATATAAATAATTAGAAGCAATCCCATCTCGTTGAAAATAATTTTCAAATATGAAATATGTATGTTATGTACATAATAATGCTGGGCGGAAAATTGGGAAATGACCTACTAAAAAATCATATATAGAGATGTGGGGATAATCTCTACACACACACACACACACATACATACATAATACATGGTTTATGAATGTAAGTTGGTGATTTTATATAATGCAAAGCTGAGTACGTGACGCACTTAGGTACATGCAGTATTTTATGGAAGAGATTAAATCTAATACTTTAATTAGAATTTATCGCAATCAAACAAATACAAAAAAAACTTTAATAATAGTAAGATATCGAAAGCTCTTATTGGTGATTATTACAACAAAAAACTGCAGTTATTGGAAAAAATGCATATAAAATTTTCAATATGGTTTTTCAGTTTTAATAAAAAAAATATCGAGAATCGTTAAAAATGAAATAGTGAAGCATAATGTTGAGATGTTTTTCTTATCGTTGGAAAAATATGTATAAGTTTCTTTTTTTTATGCTGCTGAGAATGAATAGGAAATCCAGAATGGTTCATTATCCGATTAAACGATTTTCAAAACGGCAACAATTTTTTTAATATATTCATATAATCCACCATGTTTCGTCAGACAGACATAATACGTTGTAGTCATGTATAATGTATTTATGTAAAAGAGTTATGATATACTTCTTGTTACACCTCAATAAGTCACCATTATATTCAATTTGTACATAGAACATGTATTATGTTTTATTAATTGGATTTAATATACAAACCACTTCCCATTATTTATAAGTAACAGCTGTACTTCATAATGCATCATTACATTTATGTAACTGCATTTGAAAGATTTGTGGAACTTATGTTTAATAGTTGATTGATTCAGCATAATTTACACAATATGCACTTTAATAAAAATTGTTATTTATTGAGGGAATATTAAACAAAATATAAATACGCCGTATGGAACTTGTGTGTGGGACTTATTTCGAGTGATACAAATTCCGATGATGGCATGCTTGAATAATACTTGCAATTTTTAAGAATAATTCAGTTTATGTTCTTAATGAAGGAAAGTAAGTAACGGTGTGGGACTTATGTTTAATAATTGCCTAATCCAATTGAATTTACAACAAGCGTAGTCATAATTTTCAAATTAGCATGAAAAAATTTGTGGAACTTAAAATTAAAAGTTGGTGAATTAATCTAACTTGTAAAGTGCGAAATGTGTATTTACCGAAGTAATATAAATCTAGTAATAAAAAACTACGTGGAATTTATTTTGAGTGGCTAAATTTTCAAACATAGTGTGCTAGTACGGAACAGAATTAAATAAATACTTACGTAAATTATTGAAAGGAGTAACTGCTCTTTAATGTAAATACATTTTTGAATACAAAGGTCGTTACTTATAGATGTTTTTATTTTTTAAGCCACACAGTTTATTCCACAAATCAGAATTAGGTAGAATACTACACTTCAAGAATACTACAGCTTGTGGAACATAAAAGGGTATGATATACGAATACTTCTTGTTGCGCTTCAATAAGTTACAATTATATAGAATTTGAAACAAACAACTCCCGAAATTTGCATTATTATTTTTATTATTAGATTTATTATATCTTTTTTGGAAGATATATGTGGAACTTATGTTTAATAATTAGTTAATTCAGTTGATTTTGTTAAGGGCGTGCGAATCGTTATTTAAAGAATAAAACTATTGAAACTTACGTGTGGGACTTATTTTGAGTGATTAAATCGTATTGATCAAATTAACTGGCCGCTGCTTGAAGAATACTGCGATTTGTTAAATATACGTTCAGATTTGGCGCATAAAGCTATTATTATCAAGATTTAGAAATACATTTGTGGAAGTTATGTTTAATAATAGCTGAAGTAGTATGAAAAAAAAGAGTGAACTATGTGAATACTTATTTTGTTTGGTTAAATTCCCGAACGTAGGATGGAGAATTCATTGAGCTATGAATATTAATTTACGAATTATTTTAGCCAAATAAAATAATTATTAAAAAATGAACTGATCATGAGACTATTAATTAAGGTAGGCTTAGTACAGAAATATTGAGTTTACCAATAGAAGCTTGACGAATTCTACGATTTGTGAAATATATGTCCAGTTTTGACTAGTTTATACATTCTGAATTGGTAGTTACGTTTAGTATTATAGTAAACTTGTGGGACTTATGCTTAATAATTGAATTTCAAAGAGCCTGGAAAGATTATATAAATCGCAGTGGTAAAGAGAATGGAAAGATTTGTGGAACCTAAATTTCCAACCATGTCTGCTATGCACTTGCGTAATATAGGTACTTTAATCAAAGGTCAGAGTTGAGTATACAGAACAAAATGATAGAAACCACCGCTTAATAACACAATATTTTTATTTTACAAGTTCTACCCTGCTCAAAAGGGCATAGAATTACTTTTTATGATGTTACCATACAATTATTTGTCATCCAATTATTACTAACCCAAGCAACGGTTCTTCGACGTTTATGATGTTGTCGTCGCATTATCTGTCGCATCTATCTGCCAGATGTCTCCCTGATAGTACTACAGTTTGTAGGATACATGCCCAAATAAACTAATACTAGTTCAAATGCATTTACAAAGAAACACAGATAGTTATATTAAACTTAAAAATTGTGTTTCACCTGTGGAACTTAAATTTAATAAACCATTTACTGAGGTAATATCAAAAAATATATTGATAGGAAGCTCGTTAGGGACAGAATTGGTTCAGTGTCCATATAAATTAATCTTTGAAACACACAACAATCCTTGTTTTTATTGCGCTTATTGCCGTAGGCCACATGGAACTAATTTGTGGAACGTAAGTTGAGAATTTTTATTGCCGATTATAGACTAATCACAATCATTTAAGCTAACTTAAAGAATACTATGGTTTGTGGATTCTATGTCCAGTTCTGAATATTTCATATACGAGAACGACTATATAAAATAGGCAGATACGAAATGTTTATTTTTTATTATTAAATCTTTGCAATCTGGTCTGGGGCCGAAACAATCCCAACTCTTTCGCAGTTCGCTTTTCACGTCCTTACCTTACGCAATCGCCTATCAAATCGAGGACGTACTGCTATATGTCAGATTTGATCACCATCTGCACATAGCTCCATGCCAGCCTATACTGGCAAGAAATATGGGTCGTCCCATGAGTTGTGTACTCCGACAGGGGAGTGTTCCATTTCATCACAGATCGTAATCTGTTCAAAATTCTCTTATGCATCCTGCCTCTATCAGGATTCGAACCCAGTGCCTCTCGATCCAAATGCCGGAAAAATTGTAAGGTTAAGAAACGGCGAGACTGGTAAGGATGAAAAATGTTGTTAGTGAAAATTTTTCCAAATATGTGCAAATTTCCAAATATATGGAAGATCAAAATTATAGTCGAAGTCCAAACCAAAACTTTACCGATTATTATTATAAAAAACTATCGTTGGTGGGTAAGGCCGGTTTCCCGGGCATACACATTTCTCTTGGAGTTTACGGGGTTTGAACAGGAACGTCGTGAAACCAATAATAAAGGGCACCGTGTGGGCAAAGAATGCAACAGTTATCCCAAATAATTTTGATGCTCATGTCGAAGTAAACTGCCAGCTGAAAATGAGGAACTTTGCATTGAAGGCAGCAATGTGAAACAGTGGCGAAGTGATTCCATTGTTTGGTGCGAACGAACGATTAAAGCAACGCGCTGTTACCAATTTTGAATTTATCGGAGGGTGATATATGATTTAAAGAAAACGAATTAATCGCAGGTGGTGAGATTTGTATTCCGAGCTAAGAGCGGTTGTGGCTAATCGAGAAGAATGAGGATCCGTATTACGTATCGACTTGCTTCGAACGAACGAGAAAAGTTAAAGAAATTATCAGCTGGAGCGATTGCGTGATCATCGTTATTTTACAAGCCTCGATTTACACAGCGGTTACTGTACTAGCATACATGGATGACATCATCACGTTACCGTCTAAAGCAGTAGCCGAGGGCTTCGCAAATTTAGAGATAATTCTGACTATAATTGAGTGATCTGGGTGATCACTCACATTGAACCTGAGCTAGTGTAGATTTTTCTTTAGAAAAATCGAGTATATAGGGCTTGAGATTTCGTTCAATTTAATTCAACCGAGTACTTCAAAAGTAAAACCAGCTAAAGTTTTTTGACGCCGAAAGATGTACGTGCGGTTAGAGCTTTTTATGGACTATCGAGCTACTTCCGGAGATTTATTCAACATTTCGCAGTTATGGCGAGGCCTCTGTCGGAGTTATTAGGCAAGGATGTACAGTTTGTTTGGAGAAGTGAACACAGTGTTGTTAACCGAGAAACCAGTGTTAACAATATTTGAACCTGATGCTGAGACACAAGTGCATACTGATGCAAGCGCCTTGGGCGTCGCCGCTATCTTGTACATATCAACGTTATAAAAGCGGATTCCTAAAGCCTATTTGTTATTATAGTCAAAAGACATTTAAAGAAGAAAACCGATACTCCGCCATCGAACTAGAAGCATTGGTGATCTTGGAAAGACTCGAAAAGTTCGTGTATACCTACTGGGAAAACAATTTGTAATTTGATTATAAAATCGAATACGTTCAAGGAAAAATCAATTTAGCAGCTTATGCTCGTAGCAGGAATCCGAGTAATGAACAAAGAGAGTTAGGAATAGAAGATGCAACTGACTGGAGCTAGCTACAATCCAACGTAATGATACAAATATTTTAAATATTCGCGACGAACTAGAAAAGGATAATCCTGAGGTGCATGAACGATTTACGACGTATAAATGCCGCATGTAAGATAACTAAAGGGCGATGGTGATTGTGAAAGAAATGCCCATGAATCCGTTTGTCGTATGGGAATAGACCAAACATTGTTAATATTAAAAGAAAATGTATATGTACTTTCCGAAAATCCGTGAAATCGTTATGCTTAAAATGCTTATACTTCAAGAAGCAGATAGGAAAAACACCAAGACCTTGGGAATTCGATTCGAATTGCTATTCGATTCGAATTGCTATTCAATTCGAATGATCAATTCGATTCGAACATGAGAAATTGTACACTGTTAAATAATGAGAAGGGCATTTTTTGCTAATGGTCGTACCTGTAGTAGAATTAAACATCTTGTTGAATTTTGACCTTTTAAGTGTGTATTTTGTTGTTTTGTTCCTATTCATTTTATATGAGTATGTTCTCGAATTCACAAATACCGATTGATCGAATATCGAATTCACAAATACGATTGTTCGATATCGAGAACCCAAATAGGGGCCCAGGATTCTTGCATCCACTGGACAGAGGCGATAGACCTTTTGTAACCATCCACCTGTGGATCACGTTCGACCATATCCAACCTCCACCAAAGGAAACTAGTACGTGGCAGCATTGATTAACGCTTTCAGTAAATACGTAATACTGTATGGTTTTCCCTATGTTGATGTGGAATCTACATTAGAACTTGCCCACAATTTCATGTCACAACTATGACCCCGTGTCGGAGTGCAGAACTCATGACGCGACCCAACTTCCATGCCGGTTATGCTGGCATCGAGCTATGCATTGTGCAGATGGTGACAAAATCGGACCTACTCGTATATCCGTACGTCCTCGATACCTGCGTAAGGTAAGGACGTAAATAAGCGAACAGTGAAGTTGGGAGTGGCCCCAAAAAAAGATTGCAAAGAATAAAAAATAAAAAATAAAAAAATCATGTCACATTCCGGAAAGCCCGCAAAGCTCATAACTAACAGGGATGCTGCATTTACTGCTGGCAAATTTGATGAGTATTGTGTAACTAATGCTATAATTCATACTAAAATTACTAGAGCGTGTGCACGGGCTAATGGCCCATTACAAAATGCCATTAACAATGCAGAGCATCGTATCACGAAAACAACGCCGTTTAGGCTAATATTCTGGTACGAAGGGAGACACTTAAAACAAAATCAACTTATAGACGAAATCAATGTTGCGAATGAAGATAATGGAAAGGAACGTGAAGTACAAGACGCCGAAACGTTGTTGGAGAAAAATAGAGAAGTTATGTCCAAGCAATTTAACAAACATCGTTGGACAGCGCCAAAGTTAAGTCCCAAGGAGTTGGTGATGTTAAAACGTAACGAACCTGCGACAGAAGATAGTCGTAAATTGGCTTGTCAATATCGTAGTCCCTATGAGATCGATGACCATTGACCGTTTGAAGCCGTGTTGCAATAAATTGTCAAAGAATCGACAACAGATTGTTCAGTTCTGCTGTAATTGTTGGAATGATGCCCAAATCACGAATTATACTTGTATAACACTGTGGTGGAAGATACATCTGAGAATAAATTTAATTCTAAATTTAAATATAAATGAAATTGAGCCAAATTTGATGACAAATTTGTCGACAAATTCTAAAACTTTTAAGATTCCGTAAAGCGAGAGAAAATCATCCCTAAATTATTTGCGTACGAGTGGAGATATTCGATATAGGTAACCGATGTTACTAGCACACATGGACAGGAATCTCCGAAAATTTTCTTATCCCGTGGGGAACACCATGGAATGTAATACTAACTTTATAAACTTTAGAAATTTTTTAACTTCGCTCCTATGGAACGTATTTTAAAATTTGTCAAACGATTTAAATTGTGGTGTCTTGTTTGTGTTGGTTGTGGGACTTATTTTCGCATAAAAACGGAATACTAAGTAAAATACTAAAAATTCAATAAACTGTCAAAAATCCACCATAAATTGTCGAAAATATTGTCAAAAATTCCACAATAAATTGACAAAGAATCGACAATCATTGGTTGAGATCTGTTATATTTTATTAAATGAAGTCTGAATGATGAAATTGCATCTTTTTAACACAAAATAACTACAACAAGTGATAGAGACATCACAACTTTGATCATGTGAGTCACTAGCGACTAAATTATGCAAAACTCTTGAGATTTTAGTAAATTGATAATGATTTAACTCACACTTTTATTAACTTAGAGTACTTATGGGACGCAGTGTAAATTTTGACATAAATTTCACGGTAATACTAGTCAATAAGCTCTAATGAACTGTTTGACTTGTGGAATTTATGATCAGTTTGTCATTTTCTCGAGTGAATGCCAAATTCATTATTTAACAGAAATGATATTTTGTGGGACATGTATTGACAATTTAATGTGTTTCTTATTTCAAAGCACGAATATTAGTTCGAAATAACCTTTTAAATCAGCCGTAAAGGATTCTAATCGGGCTTGAAGTTGCTACATACCGAAAATTAATGCTAAAGCAAATTTTCCAAAATAAATCAAAGAACTCACATTATTAGAATAAATTTCGGGCTTAGAGGACATTATTTATGTTACGTTTATCAGATTTCGCCGTAACGCTGATTACTTTACATGTTTGTACTTACAAATTAACTCTAAATTTACGTTCCACAAATTTGTGAACTCGTACGTAAAGATGACTTACCTAGAAATAAAAGAAAAAAATATATATTAATTTGAAAAGTATTTTATTTTAGTTGCTGTTTAATATTAAGTAATTAAATTTTACACACTCTCGCTTATCAATTTATCGCAGACCATTAATAATATATCACACATCCCCAACAAAATCATAAAAGAGGATATAAAAAATTTCCAGCTGTGTGACTAAATCGTATTTGTTAAAATAAAGCACAGCAGATAACGATGTCTAAAAATTTTTGTTTTATGTCACTCGCACCCATTCTTGTTCACTGGGCTTAGAGATTAAATCGTGTACGAAGTGTGAAAGCACAGCACAGAAAGTTAAGTACGTGTACACACAGAATTTTAAGAAGTCTAAGAACTATATTTGTGACTAAATATCATGTTTAGTTTACGTTGATATTTTTGAAAAATTATATGTGTATGAATGGTAGATTAGCAATAATACCCCATGACATAATCTACATAAATTGGTACACCATATAAATATTTTTCTACCTTTCAACAAAAAAATATCCATACATGTTTTACATCTAAACAAAAAAATTTTGAAATCTCAGCATTAAGCTACAGGTTCAGATTTTTTTTGGTATACATATGTGTGTATATAGGTATTGTTTGTATCTTCAGCAGGTTAAAGATTTTTGTGCTAGCAGACGTGTAGACTTTTTATGTATAGGTATTTGTAATACACATACTATTCCCTTAAGACGATCATTAAAATAGTATTTAATATTTAATTTAAAATAAAATTCGACTATACATACAAGCAGCAGTACCAAAAAAGTACGTATGTAAAGCTTTTCCATTTTCATGAAAAATTTATAACGAATTTTTAAATGGAAAATTAGATTAAATGAAGAACGAAACATTATACACATTTTATTTGTACATTTTGTATGTACACATCTTGTAGGTATATTAACCACACGGTTTTACAGAATGTGTATCAGAATTTTATTACATCTGGTGGTAATTCCCGGTGGATGTGTTTTTTGTTGATTAGATACCATTCCGATGCGCAATATATCACATAAATTTTATTACCTCTAGATGTGCAGGTGGGTGGTTAATTTAACAGATTTCAAAATCATTTTTTTTGCGTAAATGTTCGTCTCTAAGAGATTACACAAAAAAAGTTGAAAGTGAATAACCTTTGACCTAATATAAAATTCAATATTATATTGTCTTAGTATTTTTGGGTTAAGAAATCCCTAATTTTACCTTATTAATTTTGGGATTAATTTTGAGATCCCTTTTTAAAACCTATAAATTAGTTAAGAACGAAAGTTTGTAAAAATCAAATAATTATAAAGTAAAGCAGGTCAAACTAATAAAATTGCCAATTTATTAAAAGGAATATGGAAGAAACTGGAATGAAAATCGACCGTCCAGAAAATTAATTTTGCCTACTTTTTCAATGTAACACCAATTGCTATTAAACTACCTCAACTATAATCAAATAATAAACACGGTCAAGGTGCCGGTTAAGGCACCAAAAGAGTTCTAAGTGAATTTTGTTTGGCTTTTATTTTGGCCAGCGTCCATAACAACAACGTGTTGAAGTTATGTATTCAAATCAAAAATGTTAGGAGCCGAAATCACACGAGGTAATCTAACTATGGTCTGAAAATTTACAACGCGGAAAAAACTCGGGAAATTTGAGGACATCATCATTGATTTTGTGTAAAAATTTGAAAAATTTGTGATTTTGTAAAAATTAGTATATGCCGTCATCGAGAAGTCAAAAACTAGGTTTTAATATTTTTTGAAATTTAGTGGGAAATGTATCGTCAGCCGAACATCAGTTTGATCCATTCACCATTAACTCTAAACACGGAAGAACTCACTTTTATATTTAAGATGAAATTACGAGTAACGGTGTTGACAATTACCTATCACGCTGTTTAAATTCAATTTAGGGAAGTTTTAAGGGAACTCATTTTTTTTCAAATTGTCTCATTCACTCCCTATTTTCACTCATATTCTCTCTATTTTCACTAATTCGTTCCGTCTTGTAAGATATGGGCCAACCACCTTTTTAAATTTTGTTTATTTTGAAATATTGCATATTGTGAAAAATATTGTAAAAAAATAAGCATTCAGTTACTCAACGTTTAAAAACGGATACTACCCACCATATTATCATGGCGGAAGCCGTTCATGGAGCTCCCTGTTGACAGTATGTTCATATTTGTAATAAATTATATGGATATGAAAGAAACGTTATGTTTAGATTTTTCGTTCCAATTGCTCAACTACACTAAACTTTTGTTTCAGACGCTAAAAAATTGGACATGGCCCAAATGGAGGGCTGAATATGTCGTGGCCAACACCTGACTTTCTTTTGCCATAAATGTTTACATAGATCTCGAATATACCAAACTTATTAAGATTTTTAAAGCGAAAAAATAAACTTACCGGACTTTGGGTGACTTATATAATTAAAAAACAAAATCCCAGCTGAATTTCAGAGAACCAACAAGTTTAACACTTGTTGGTTGAAAATTTAATCTTTTAATTCTTTGTCGTTTTTTTCAAGTGCTCCATCTTGTAAAAGCTATCATTGATGCTGTCACTTTCGTTACACAGATTTCCGCAAGGATCTGTAGCAGTTAGAATATTACAACCAAATATTATAATCGTAAATATCGCAAATGCAACCTCTCACAACTTCAGCACATTAGTGGCACAACTCTAAATCGCCACCCGGTTCGTTGTACCACGTGTAACTGGTAAACAACATAAAACATGGCTTTCATAAATCGTCACCCATGTTGCTTACCACAATTCTTGATAAACAAGATGTTTGCAAAAAACGAACAAATAAGAAGACAACGGGAACAATACGACGAGTATTCCAAAACCACAACAAAAGAGCGACACGACGAAAACAAGTAAAGCAAAACGAACAAATTGGTTTAATTAAAAATAAATTTTACATGCATGCCGTCGCACACCTCTAGCCACTCAAGCCATCCGCCATTGAATATGGCGGACAATAATAAATGAAAAGTAAATTAAAAATTTAAAATTTAAATTAATAAAAAATAAATAAATATAAAACCTTTTGATCTCCATTTCGATTAAATAAAAAAGCTTTAGTAGGAATTTCATCAATCCACCTGGATTGTAGAGATGTCGAATTTAGGTAAAATAAATTTTTATTTATCAAAACCAGACATTTCTGGTAAAATTTATAAAACTGTCTGAACTAATTTTGCTTGAAATTTAATTTACAATCTTTTTATGTTTAATCGTTTTTTCGTAAATGCTATATACTTTCCATTTTGGAAAACTGGTCTAGGCCGGTCAATTCATCTGGGCCGTAGAGAAGCACATCTCAACATGTAACATTTTTGGAGGTTATGTTTCTCAGAAGTCTTCTATCAGTTCGCATTGCAACATTGTTTTTTATTTACTTGAAAAATTGAATTAAGTGAAAAAATGGAATTATCGCGTGAACATTTTCGTGTGATGATTTTTGACGATTTTCGAGAGGGGTAACTCAACAATAGTGCTTCGAATTACTTCATTCGACTTTGGCGATGAAGCACCATCCTTGGTGCAGCCAAACGCGAACAACGTTCACTCAAAGACGAGCCTCGTGAAATATATCCAAAAGCAGCTGTTGTGCCAGAAAACATCGATGCTGTGAGAGAACTGATTGAATAGGATCGTCATATCTTATCGTGAAATCGAGGCATGCCTAGGCATTAGTAACATCAGCGTACTTACGATCTTACATAAACATTTAAAGGTGCCTAAGCTATGTCTACGTTGGATTCCACATTTGTTGACAGACGCACAAAAAAAAGGTTCGTGTCGATTGGTGCCGCCAAATGCTTGAACAATTCGTTGGAGGTACTTCCAAAAATGTATACAAGATCGTGATAGGTAACGAGTCATGGATATATGCGTATGACTACTTGGGCCTTCCAATTCGAAGAAAAACCAACAAAAGCTGTACGAGCTCGAAGAGTTGGGAGGCAAATGGTTTGCGTGTTTCTTCACGAAAACCGGTATTGTGGCTACTGTAGCTCTTGAAAATAAAAAAACAATTCAGCTTGTTATACGATCATTTGTTTGCCCGAAGTTTTCAACAATTTGAGAGAAAACAACCCAAACCGGCGAATCATTTAGCATCACGATAATGCAAGCTTACACACATCACATCAAACAAGCGAGTATTTGAGCACTCAAAAATCGAACTGATGGGTCATCCGCCTTAAAGCCGCGACTTGGCACCCAATGACTTCTTCCTGTTCCCAATAATCAAAGATGCGTGGACAACGATTTTTATCGTCTAAAGAAGCGATTGAAGCGTTCAAAAAAGATGTTTTGGAGCTATCGTCGTCGGACTGGCAAAAGTGTTTCGATAAATGGATTGAGCGTATGCAAAAGTGTATATAGACCTTTAAAGCCAATATTTTGAAATTTAATTTTTTATTACTTCTTCTAAAAACTTTTACGGCAGCCCTCGTATTTTACTATTAACGTATAGAAAGTAAAATTGTTAAAAATGTGGATATGGGACAATTAAGTACTCGATTTCTCAGCAAACGTTAGCAATTTTAAAACACGAGAATTGCAGATTCTGAAAAAGCACGTAAACCTTAGGCTACACTACATTCTTAGTTTAAAATCCCCAAATGTGGCGTCTATACCAAACCAAAATTCAGGTGACGATACATCTATGAGAAAAAGTTTCTGTATATGCTCCTATGGAAGCAATCATATGCTTCACATGCACCAACCCGGAAAAAAATTCTGACTAAAAAAAGCCCCCGAAAACGACTCAGAAACATCTGCTTATCTTCCATTGATTGTGTAAAACATCCGCTATATTCTACATTTCCATGAGGGCTTTTCGGGTTGGTCCGAATAAAAGGAAATATCCTTAGAAAATTTTCTTCATCTTTATAAAAGGAAATTCAGATCAGATAATTTTTTTTATCAACACGTTGCCTAAAGGCGTAACTTTATGATTTAAAGCCCAAATGGTTAATTTGAGAACTGAAGTGCTGATAACAAAATTGTTGTTTGGCCCAAGACTTTTCGAACGATTTGACATTTAAATTGGTGATATTCTTCAGAACCTTGTCAATGATGTGTGTCACTCATATATTCTATAATAAATGAATAATTAGCAAACTGTGCCAAAACGGTGGATTGGCAAGCAGTGCTTATAAGAAAATTGTTGCATTTCCAAGACCTTTCAAACGATATACCACATGATTAAAAAGGAATAAGAAAAAATTTAACCGCTTCAAGCGCCAAACCACAGTTTTGAGTAGTAAGGTGCTTCAGCTAAATTTAGGACATTATTCAAACTCTTTTCAGTGATGTAACGATAACGACAAGTATCCTTTAACAAACAAATATTTTGCCAACATCACCAAAACGACAAGTTTATGAACTTAAGTGGTATTGCCCAAATTATTGAGATGATTTTAGAGCCATATCGTGGTGTTCAGTGTTCGGCCTCTTGACGTACTTATACCAAAAGCTTTCCAGTTCTTCGAAAACAATAGAAAAAGATTAGCAAAACAAAAATTCATATCACAGGACTTTGAAAACACAAAAAGTTATTTTAGACCTTATTAGATGATGAATAATCTTACCAATTTCGAAACACTAGGTATTAAATATCCGAGCACCTACCGCTTCTTACACAAGAATTGAAAATGTCTCCATCATGTTTATTAAAACTTCTCAAAAAAGATTTGCAGTGAATTTTCAGTAAAATTTGTTTAGAGGGTCCTCCGCTTAGGCCTGGGCTCCCGAACAAAATTCGACTAGAATGATTTTATTCAAAATTTGAGGTGGGATTTTTCGAGTGCCATAAATCGATTGCTCATTGTAAAGATTTCGGAATAATTTATTTGGGCGCCATTCGTTGAGATCGAAATCCCTTTTAAAAGTCTTTTGGCTCGAATGGTTCTGATAAAAATTGGTGAGAAGGAGTTCTCGAGTGTGAAGAAGCGATTGCAATAAGTCCTGCTTTCGAAATAATTCTGTAAGGAAGTTATCGCTCAGATTTCTTTTTAACAATTTTTTCGGATCACAAAAATATTGGTAAGGGGTTTTTGAGTGCCAGAAACAGTTTACTATTGATTCTAATATTCAGGAAAATTTACTTTAAGGGAAGAGGGGTCGGTGTCCAAGGAAACAAAAATGTGTGAGAGGGGGTTTCGAGTTCCAAGAAATGTTTTCGATCAGAAATTTTCCGAGTCACGTTGCAATATGTTCATGTCAGGTTCAACCACGCTACATCATGTTGCACCGTATAAGTTCTGGATATAGCCATTTTTCAATCAGTTAGGATCTTTATCTAATCTATTTCTGAAGCAATTTTGATGGAACTTGGTTTGTACGATGAAAAAGGGATTACAATTGAGTTCCAATTGTGGTTATTTTATTTTTAAATAGAACTGAAAAATTCTCAACCAGAAAAATAAAATATCGAACATATATTTAACCGAATTTAAAGCTTTTTATAAATTTTTTAAATTCATTGTTATGCCGTCCTTGCGAAAAGTAAACCTACGCTAAGGGACTCTTATGAGTTCGTTTTTTTTTTGTATGAGGATTACAAATAAACGTTAGATCAGGATAATTCGACATTTACGCACAAAACGTAAATTTTATATTTCTCAAAATTAGCCTTAAAAATATAGCAACTTAGTCGAAATTTGATATAAAAAATTTTCACTTCTTATCATTTTATATTTTCTTTTCGATGTTTTCGCTAACAATCGTTTAACTTAAACCTAAGCATTCCATCGGTGTTTGTCTTTTGTCCTTGTCAGTCTTCTCTTCATGTCGGCCTTTTGCCTTTCAGCCTTTTGGCTGTGTCGACATTTTCACTCTGTCGGTTTTTTGTTCACATGCTTCAGATGCTTATTTCGGCATGAAATTATTGGACGAAGTTTCAGATGGTATTGTTATTGCTTCTGTTTACAGCTGTCTGTTTGAAGCGTGCCTAAATCTTTCGACATACAAATAGGTGTAGGCTCATTATGGCCTAATCAAATGTCCCATT
Source organism: Nephrotoma guestfalica (assembly GCA_963691935.1). Classification (NCBI taxonomy): domain Eukaryota; kingdom Metazoa; phylum Arthropoda; class Insecta; order Diptera; family Tipulidae; genus Nephrotoma; species Nephrotoma guestfalica. The sequence goes on along the minus strand of OY829915.1, from coordinate 232,792,219 downwards.
TAACAATTTTGGGTTTCACTCGTTCTTGGCCAAGCTTTAGGTTATTTAATAGGTAGCATAACCCAAATCGATAAACGAACCAAAAACGTAATGAGAACGCAAAACTAGATAAATTGACATACAAATAATTGTAGGCTGTTTATGGCCTAATCAAATGCCCTATTAAAAAAGTTGGGCCCCACTCGTTCTTGATCAAGCTTTATTACAAAATTTTATTTAAAGCTAGCCAAATCAAAAATCGAACCAAAACTCAAATTAGAACGAAAAACAAGGTCAATTGACATACAAATAATTAGAGGCTCATTATGGCCTAATCCAAATGACCATTATTCAAATGTAGGCTCTATTCGTTCTTAAACAAGCTTTACTTTATTTTATTTAAAGCTAGCAGCAGCGTAATCGAAAATCGTACTAAAACAAATATTATAACCCAAAACGAGACCTACAACCCAATTCGGACCAAAACCGAAATTAGAACGCAAAACCAGATTTATTGACATACAAATAATTCTTGGCTAATTATAGATAGCCTAAAAGTTTTTAATGGGGCATTTCATTAGGCCACAATGACCCTGGTTTTGTTATGATTTTAGATTAGATTCTGCTAGCTTTAAATTAGAGGATCTAAAGCTTGATCAAGAACGAGTGGAGCCCGACATTTTTTAATGAGCCTAAAATTTTTGTTTGTCAATAATCATGTTTTGTGTCCTAATTTCGGGTTTCGTCCGATTGTCGATTTCGGTTTTGCTAGCTTTAAATTAAAGGATCTAAAGCTTGGTCAGGAACGAGTGGAGGCCAAAATTTTTTAATGGGGCATTTGATTAGACCATAATGAGCCAAAAATTATTTGTATATCAATAGATCTTGTTTTGTGTTCTAATTTCTGGTTTGGTTTTTCGATTTGAATTCTGCTTGTTTTGAAGTGGAACAGCCTAGTACTTTTTCTAGAACGAACATTTTTAATGGGCATTTAATTATTCTTTAATTTTTCAATTGTTTCTAAATAATTTTTTGTTGAGGTCTACTAACTTTAGGGACGTCAAGCTTTACGTTAGTGTTCATTTTAAATTTATAGTATTTATAGTGTAGTTTATAAGTTTGTTACATACTATAGTATTAATCGTAGACTTGAAAATATTAACAGTATTAATTCGATCTTGATACCAAAGAAAGGAATATTTTATGCCGTGGTAAATAGTTCATACATTTAAGCACGGATGTGGTTTCAACTTGATCTGTGTTGAAGTAGTAGTTTCTTAAAACATTTCCATAATATTTAATTGTGTTTTCGTTCATTTACGTTAAAAGTAAGACAGTAGTAGAAATTTAAAATAAAACTAGAGTAACAACTAAAGCCACTCGGATATGTAAAGCCATCAAATATCAAAGTTTATTGCAAATTACCATTCTAAAAAAAAGAAAAGAATTAAGCAGTTAAAAAATTTTGTTTGTATCCCAATCCTATCCCAAATATCCCAAAACAGCAGTAAACCGAAAACAACCTTTTTTCCCTAACTAAAAACTAATCTATTGTACCGAAATCAATGAAATTTTAGAACCAAATCTTGTCTGTCGGTCTGAATGTATACGAGTATATACGGGTTGCTATAAAACATTAAAACACAGATCAATAACCAAACAACACACACACACACACACAATTTTTTCTGCTCCTTCGCTTTCACACCGCCGTTACACGACCCCTCATTCTAATCGGATTTTATTCTTTTGGTCGATAAGTTTTTATCGACCATAGTTAAGCTTTAAAACAAAAGCAACAACAAAGAAGTCTAAATGTTTTTAACATTCACCAAACCAAACACCAAAAAATGTATCCCGAAAAAAAAAAATTTAATTAAAAACTCGAAATGTCATTTTATTCGACATTACTGTGTATAATATGTATGTTCACCGAACGGGAAGAAGTCGCGTCGAAGAAGAATGTAACGTAGTCGTTAATAAAAGATTGAGATCTTATTAAAAATAACAAAATTTTGGTACATATAAAATTGTTACTAATCTTGGTAACATTTTTGTTGTTGGTTTTTTTTTTTGCCTTCAAGAAAATGTCGAGAGATAAAATCGGAAACTATATAATACATGAAATGACAAAAGTTGAGGTATAACGAGATTGGAATCTTTTATTAAATTCCATCATGGGTGTCTTCCGCCTCTGTCATTTTTATATGTAAATCATTACAAATCGAAAAGCTGTGCAATCATCTTAACAATTAAGAAATTTATATCTTCATTTCTTAAACATTACGAAATTAAAAACTTAAGTATAGTAATATTTAATTTGTATCTGGTGACTTCATGCATATCTTAAGAAAAGCAACAACAACAACAATAACAACAAACAGCACATACTAATTCTTCTTTTGTGTGTGATAGCCGTATTATACTTGAATACTTTGTTACTTTTTATTTAATGTCTCCCACCGAGACATGCATAGGGTGAAATGTACATGGGGAGCATATTGAATACAAGTCAACTGTGAAATATATCGAATTGATATTTTAGTATCGACTTAGGAGTTTTGGTTGACATGCGTGGCACACCTGTATACTGTTACTGTATACACAATACACAAATGGATTTTGAATGTAATTTTCGTAAACGTTTTGTGGTTTTTTCTTTGCAGGTTCTTTGTTGTTGTTGTTATTTTTCTTGGAGATTTTCTGCGGTTTATTACATCACAGAGGTATTACCTGTGAATTTTCGTATTATGAAATCTTTAACTCGTAAGAGTTTTAGACGATATAAATAACTTGATAATAGTTGATAAAAATTGGAGGTAAATTTGAAATTTTTAATAATTTAATGTTGTGGATTTAATACATTTGTCATATAGCTTTCGCATCCAGCGTTACATCTAAAACGTTATAATATTTCAAAATCTATAGAAAGCTTTTGTTCACTTCAAATCTAATCGACGATTTTTTTAAAAAAGCTTTTAATTGGTTGAAGGTATATGGGCCCTTTGAAGAAACGACTTTTATTTTTATCGGGAAATCCTGAACTGCAGTTAAACATGTCTTGGTGTTTGATAATAATCATTACATACCAGACCTTTGTGTCCAGTGCATTACTAAAATGTTCATCACAACAGTTGCAACCTCCCCAGTACAATCGAGAAAAGTTTACAAAATATTAAATTTTCTGAATAAGTTGTACAATGTAAATGTCTAGTACTGCAGACATCCACTCTTCCTTTAAATTTTCCAAAAAATGTATTTTTTTTATTAGCTTGGGTCTTAACGGGCGTCTGTCTTGTATCAGGCGGCTCGATGTATAAATGTGTTCAAGGTGGGACTGGATGCCTTAAGATTCTTACCAGTGCGTGAAAAGCGGTTTGAGCGGCAGGCCAACAACCTTCTTTCATAAAAACAGTTGGGTTGTGAACCCTAGTCAGGGGCCTTGGATTGTCGTATCGGATTCGTCACGGGCTCGACCTCGGAAGTTGTACACGGACAACGCTTTGTGAATGGGAACATGGATCATGCTTGGCTTCTTGAGACCTAGAGATCTCCAGAATCTTTCGGAACCAAGCAGCACGTTGGACGTGGTTACACTACAGGGGCTTGGATGGTCTGGGTGCGGGATCCATGACACCACAAATGGTTGCATTATTCATTCATCGGCGTGTGAAATCATCATGGGCGACTTTAATGAGGAGGTCGATGGATGTGCAAAGAGTACATCGCACATCGGTCCTAACAGCCTGCACCTAACTAATAACAGCGACGGACGCGTCACCGACCTGGCAATTATGTATAACTTAGTTGTATCAAGTATGTTTTTCCTACATAAGAGAATCGACCAAGTAACGTGGAGATCGAATCTCCACGCTCCACCACCATATCCGACGTTGGATCTTGCAGAGGTGAAGACTTGAACAGCGGTTATGTGCTTGTCATTTTCAAATATATGTGTAAACTGTCATCAACGTGCAATAGAAAAGCACGGGAGGCCGTTCGATGGAAGGTTGACGCTTTGAGGCTTCTTCTAGCATCCGGGAGCAGTGTAGCGCTGTACAGTCGGCCATGACCACCGCCGCGCATGGTACGGTTGGAATAGAGCCTCCGGGTCCCGCGATGATTGGGTCGGTAATCAATGCCGCCTGGTCGTTGAACATAAACGAGGGCTTCGTGAGAAGGACTCTGGCAGGGAGTCTCCGCGCTGGGAAAGCCACGACTGGATGCCTTCCACAAAAGAAGCATGATCATATTGGTCCATGGGTTGTCTTTGGTTTTTTTTATAAAATGTTGCATTTGTCAGTGAGCTCGAATGGTGTGACCGACCTAGGTTTGAACTTGAACATGTACCTAAATATCGCATTATGTCAACACGGGTGAGGTTAGTTTCAGGGATGAAGCTGGATTTCGTGTAAGTGTGGTGTATTTCACCGGATTTGGCTCTAAGCTGACTACACTTAGTGAAGTGTAGTGATTAATTCTTCAAGAATGGTGGTGGTGGTTGGAATTCGTCTTGTTGCTCGAATTTTGGATCAGAGTGTGTGTTTGTAGGGGAGGGGGGGGTTTGATCTTTTGAACTTATTTTGCAGATTTTATAGAATGAGCACACTGCCCAGTGGTTGTTTTCAGATTGTCATATTAAAGACTTTGGCATAACTCTGATCTAAGCGTAGTTTAGGCATTATAATAGTAGTTTGACGTATTTAAGAGTTTGCTACGAGTCAACACGCAGAGGAGTGTGTTTATTCGAATTTTGCGTGTTTATACTAATACATTTTATTTTAACCCAATAATTAGTTTACAGTTGCTGTTTTCATTGATAGTTGCTGTAATGTGTACCATTGAAGCAAATAACCTGTATTCACTAGCAGCATAGAATGGATTTAATGATTTACTAATTTCCGGAAATTTTCGAGCAGCAGGTGCAGCTAATAATGAACTCAATATTGAATTATTATGTTGCTATGATTGGTATTGCAGTTTCTTTTTAATTAATACATTAATGGATTTCTATATTGTTTAGGAAGCTGGAAGGTGTTAATTTGGAGTTAAATTTCAGGAAATTTCCGCACGTCTGTGCAATAATAAAAGTTGTTTTCTTAGGTGCTGATCTAAAGAGGCAATTGTTGAGGATCAATCCCACTGTTAACCATTAAAACTGATTTAACCTTTCTGCTTTCTTCTAGTAGATTGGAGTTGTGTTATCTTGTGCCCTATGATCACTGGATGTCTGAAATTAGGTCGGTCGGTCCTACAAAGGAAAAAAAGAAAACATTTTATGTCCTTTTCTCCGCGTTATCCGGCACATTCTGTCTGTTACATGGTCCTAATGTCCAATCAATGAACCATAATAATGAAGTTTCATTTCATGAAATTTACCATTATAATGGCAACTTAATTAATTAATTAATTTTTAAGAAGCTGATCGCTGATTACTTATTTCCAAAAAAAAACAAAAATACATGTCCTGTCTTGTGCTAACTGCTTCACATTATATTTTCAACTAATAATTTATTAACTATTGACTACTTAGGTGTCCCTAACCGGGTCATATTTTCTTATCCCGCCTAACAAGATGTAAAAAGGGGGTACAGTAGGGCCAGAGTATCCGAGATCCTTGCTTAGTCTTGGCCGTATATTCTAATCAATCAATCATTCAATCAAGTTGCTTGGGTCCAGTGCATTATGAAATGTCCAAGCTAAAAATTGTAACCTCTCTAATACAGTCCAGAAAAATTTATACAGATTATATTTTTCAGACTTAGTTGAACTAGATGACTTATGTATGTATGTATGGTATATTAATACTATATCCACTGTATCGCTTAAATACCCAATAAGTCGATATATTTGGATTCACTGGGTCCAAAAACCAAACCCTAACCAAGAGTTGTAGCCTCCCTCCCACAGTCAAGGAATTGTATAAGAATTTATAAGTTTATGATTCAGTTGTACCAAACAGCTATAATACTAGGCACACTTTCCCCCTAAATTTTCTAATAAGCCGATATTTTTTTATTCGTTTGGGCTCAGTAGAATTGTCTACATGCTTGTTCCACATATAATATTGGATATTTTTTACACTGTTAAAACTAAAATCTGACAAAACTGAGTTGGTATAGGTTTAGTTAGGATCGTGTAGATAGTCACTCTTAGTTAGTTGCTCTATAGTCGACTAAATGTTTCCCTAAAATTGTTCTAAAAATTGTTGATGTCATAAGAGTCTGTGAACCACATTTTCATCAAGCGACAATCAGTAACTACACCAAATACTCGGCGAAATTTCTCAAGCCGTTTTGTTGGCCGACGTAGTCGTAGATGCAAGTAGTTGCAAGTAGCTCCATGAAAAGTTCGAAGTCCCGCAAAACGATAAACGACATCATAGATCGTTGATCGCTTGAAACCAGTTCTGCGAATAATGTCAACTGTCTTTATTCCCACCTTGTATAATTTAATGATAGAAATACTAAGAAATGTCCAGCTAAGGAATGTCATTAAAAAATTATTTTCAATCAGTGTTGAAGCATTTTTTGAATAAATTTTATATTGTTACGAATTTGCCCTGTCAAATCCGGTTCGTATAGAAGTGATATAGAATTTGACAGTTACAACGCCAATTCTTGCAATTACCATTGCTTTCGGAATATTCGCGAAAACTAATGCAATCACTGATGCGTCAGCTATGATTATCCTTCCAGATAAGGTAGTTTCAAAGTTGGCCCACGCTAACTTTGAAATTAAAACGGCTGAATTTCATTAATTAGCACACCTAGGATAATAATAATTAGTGTAGCTCCGACTACATTGGCCATATTCTACTACTTCATTTGTTTATTTTCAGAAACTTTATAATCCCCTTCTTCACTAGTTAATTCTCAATAATCATTTACTATAAATAATTTAAAAAATAAAGTATACAGGGTATCCCAGAAATGGATGATCAAACGAAGAAGCGTGATAGGGAAGCTCATTTCCAACAAAAACACCCAAGTAAAGCATTTTCGAATTGTTGATTGTGCAAAAGTTATTCCAATTTTAATGTTTTCAGTGAAATCGCATGCGCACCCATCAGAAAATTAGTTTAAAAAAACCAAGTTATTTTGCTTCTATAAGCTGCATTATCTTCAGTCAAATAAAAACAATGGTTTTGTAAATTCATGTTTCTCAAAATTTTTATTGATGTTTAAGGGACAACAACGGGAAAACAATGTACTACAGAAAGTTGACCCACAATATCAGAAAAATATACACACACCGGTCTATTCAGAACAGAATGTTTTTTATCAATTTTCTTGACAAAATAAGTCGTGTTTATTAAAAAATGCAGTAAACAAAATTTCGGGTTCTAAAATCGATGCTGTCAGAAATAAAACAAAATGAATAAAATAATTTTTTGTTTTATTAATTTTAAATATTATATTAAGTATTCGAAGTGTCCACCATTTGACAAAGTACATAATTGGCATCACCTTATAAAATTTTGCTTAATCCGTCGAAACGCACGTTCGTTATTTTTAATAATTCTTGACGCCTCGATTATATGATGCCGCATCTCCTGTTCGGTCTAATTTACTCTTTGATAAACAAACTCTTTATAATAACCACACAGAAAAAAGGCTAACGAATATAGATCAGGAGACCGCGGTGGCCATGCAATGGACCCTCCCCTTCCAATCTAGTGGCTTGGATAATTTACGTTGAGGTGTTGTCTAACTACTAGTGCATAATGGAGGAGCTCCATCATGCTGCAGCCTCATATTTCGACGTGTTTGTAGAGACACGTCATCAAGTAATTAATCCAAGTCGTTTTGTAGAAAACGTAATTAGGCTTCCCCAATGATCCGACGTGGTAGTTCAAATGGGCCAATCAATTTTCTGTCGACTATTACCAAATTGGTGTTGAAACCAACTACGCCACACTTCTTTTGGATTTACGCGGGCCCAATAGATCAAACTATGGATATTGAATATTCCCTCCCTTTTAAAATGGAGTCACTCCATAAAATGTTGTTAAAAATGCGAATTTTCCTGGCATCGACGCAGTACACGCTCTAACTGATTTTTTTTTAAAATACAATGCAATGTGAACCGTGTCTCTCCCGAACGTCTTGATAAATACGAACACTTATAGATGGGTCGTCTGTCACCATCCCAATTATTCTATCTTCATCTATATCAAGTTTACCAGCTGTTTCATCTCTCCTCGGGTGACCAAATACTGTTTTGAAATATTCTGTAATGGGGAAAGCGTTCCCGATTTGTATATACATTTTTGTATATTCGCGGTGGGAATAAGCCACAAGACATGTCACATTGACGTTTTAATTATAAAGGTTCGAGTATGGAACTACTAACGAGTTAAAAAATGGTTTTCTTTTTATACCACAAATTTTGTTTAATTTGGGCTATCAGATTTGCTTAAAAAATTGGGATATTTTAGTTTACCATTCTGTTTATCCATTTCTGTTCATCAAAGTATCTATTATAGAACTCGAAATTTTGATAAGTGAATTTTTTAATAAACACTACTTACTGTGTGAAAAACATTCTGTTGGGAAAAGCTCGGTGTGTGTTACCATTTTAAAATCTGCATTAGTATCGCATATTTTTCTGATATAGTAGGTCAACTTTCTGTAGTACATTGTTTCCTCGCTGGCGTCGCTTAAATATCAATAAAAAAATGTATAAACAAATAGACTTTACAAATCCATTGTTTTTATTTGACTGAAGATAATGCAGCTTATAAAAATGATTTTATTGGAAAGGCACACTCTTCTAGATCGGAATAAAAACGAGAGTTAAACAAAAGAACTCTTGGTTTTTTTTTAAATTAAGTTTTTGGTGGAAGAGTAAGGAAAGTGGAATAACTTTTGCACAATTAACAATTCAAAAAAATTTACTTGGGTGTTTTTGTTGGAAATAAGCTCCCCTAACACCCTGCTTCGTTTGATCGTCCACTTTCGGGACACCCTGTATAATCCGAATTTCATTACTAAGACCTTTAGAACATACATAATCTATACTACAAACAGCCACAACTAAGGTTCAACCCCCTATTCTTTCTTTCTATTCTTTCAGTAACCAAATTATTTTAGAGTTTTGGACCTAGTACGATTTTGAGTTTTCGGAGTATAAAGTTAATTTTATTATTCCCCACTAGTTTCGCGATATGACACTTGGTAATACAAAACACTAAACGCGTAAAAATTATATTCCACCTAACCTACGCTATTCGTTTACCCACGCGTATCCCACTAGAATGAACTTTTCTAAGCATTAGTAACGCCTCTGTAGATTATTCTGTTTAATTAGACAATATGCAGCACTAAGATAATGATTATTGGCAAAAAAAAATATTAACGATTCAATATACCCGTGTACAATATTAAATCTGCAAGAACAACAATTTACACCGAAAATCTATATAAATTCAGCACACCACATTGCATTCCCCAGCAGATTGTCCAAATTGTTTATTAAATATTTGAACTATGTATATATGCAGCATGTACAGCATGGAACAAACTTTTCATAATTTTTCCACATATCATACATGCCACCCCAAGTGTAAAACATGTTAACCTTTTTTTTATTATTTGACTTTTCCAAATAGAAAAGAAAATCCATAAAAAAGATATAAACAAAAAACCAAATAACAATTTGTCCGCTTACTTAAGCGACTGTATAGTACATATAGCACACACATACTCGTACATACATTATATAATTAGATTTAATAAAACTAATGGAAATTTCTTTAAAAATATCAATTCTCAAGAAAACACTTTAAACAAAAAAAAGCGAGCGAAAATAGGGAAAATAGCTTTTCCCGTATTTTCTTCAGTTTCAAATTTTAGTGCTGTTGTTTAGTTGCACGAAAAAGAAGAAGAAAATTAATCAATATAAAAAGTATATGGGTGGTAAGTTACAATTTTTAAGAAACGCGATAATTATGTTGAAACGACAATGACTATTAGAGCGCGCAAAGGAAAATAAAAATCTCGTATACACGAGTATATGGAAAGAACTTTTAATAGTCCGTATGTTTAAGTGATACTGAAAAAGTTTAAAAGCATCACATAAAAGTTTTTCCCGATTCGCTTTCCGTCTCTTGCTAGATACATAAATATGTTTTAAAGTAAAAATTTGTTGGATTCTGGAAAATAATTTTTACACCGTGAACTTAGAGATATCTAAATATAAAATCTATTTTCCCTTTGCTGTGTGTGTGTGAATTGTTATCATCGCAACAAATGTATAACATTTTCCATATAATTTTAATGTTTCCTTCGAAACATATGACGAGATAATTCTCTCATATATAGCCCATTATATAGTCGATATATCCATATAAATGTATATATAAACACAGTCAGTGCACATGAAAAATTTCCACAGAATCGAATACGAAACGACGAAAAATAAAAATGGAAAATAGCAATAACAACCATTTATTATTTTAGGATTTAAAAAAGATTTATATCTGAATTGGATTTTCCTTTTTGTTGTAGTTGCCGTTGTAATTTTCCTTTTCCGTTTTACTTGTATATGTGTATTTTGTATATACACACACATATTTGAAGGTAACATGAAGGTTAAAGTTCGTTTCCTTTATTTTTCAAAGAATTTTTTTCTGCTGTTCTTTAGTTAATTTTCCATTTCGTTTCTCCTCTGATGAAAACTAAAAATTAATACAACCATGAATCGACTCGCAAGATGAGCCCAAATATTTTTATGATGCGCTTTGTTCCTCTCTGACATAATCTGAATATTATGGTGGCGGCGACGAGTGCGCGCGATGTGTGAATCATGAGGTGCGGAATTTTTTTTTTTTTTTTTGATATCAATTTTATTCATGATTGGGATTGAGGGATGTGTCATAATAAAATTCATCATCAAAGTGAGTTTCGTTATATAGATATGAAAATGAATTAATTTATTATTATTATTGTTATGATTAATTGGCGTTATAATTGTGTGCGTGCGATAGTAATTTATTGGTAAATTAATAAATTCGCGGCTATTAAAATTTATATTTGTGGAAAAATATTTTTCTGAAACAATGACTTTCTGATAAGGCAAAAGTGTGTATATGTGTGCGTGTGGTATGTGTTGGGTGATAAGAAAAATTGATTTTGATAAGGTTTGTATTGATAAAATACGGGCTACGTACGATTCCTAATTAATTCAAACTAATTTGAAAATAATTTTTGATGTTTTTGGATCATGGAAGTCGTTTAAACTTTATTGCTCTTTATCAAATATTAAAATTTTGAAAATTAGAAAAATGGAATGTAATGGTGTATCCAAGTTTCGTAACTATAATTAGCCGGCGCCAAAACTCAACACGTTTCTGGTCCAAAGTGAGTAAACGCGGCACTCAACGCGCGGACAGCTTTCTAATGCCTAAATATTGATATATTCAAACCCTCTGCTTCTACCTCTCTAACTTTAATTCGACAGTTGTCTAGCACCATTTGATGAGCTTGAGCGATGTTATCGTCAGAGATTGCAGTTTTTAGACGTCCCAAACTTTCATCCAAGCTGGTACGGCCACGTTTAAATTCAGCTGCCCAAAATTTCAAGGTGATAAGTAATGGTGCAGAGTCCCCGTACACAGTAAATCTTTAATTTGCGTAGGCGTATTGCCTTTCAAAAGTAAATGTTTAATGACAGCTCGATACTCGTTTTTTTTTTCATTTTCACAAAAACCTACATCGACTCACTCAAACTACGCATCCAAAATGTCTGATATTGGTGAGTACCTTTAAACGCATGTGCAAACACACTCCCTTACTTTTGTTGACGGGTACCGCCATCTTCATGTTGAGGTCGGAAACTTTTCAGACAACCCTCGTATATTTGAATCCTATTGTTATCATATAAACCGAATTTTATTCTAATCTGTTTAGGAATGGCTGAGTTCCGTTAAGATTTCCGATTTTATATAAAGCACAGGGTTCTCCATTCCAATTCATTATTTTACAAACCATTTTTAACCTCGATTTCATCCAAATTAATTTTCGAATGGCGTAACTTCATTCAAATTGGTCAATTTCCAGTTTCTTGTTTCGGGAATCCTAACAAATTACAAAATTTCCAAAGCAAGAAAGCAACTAAATATCACGCAAGCGCAACAAAAATGAAACTTGGAGGCGTTTGTGAAACCATTGGCACAAACATACAATTCTATTGGGGTCGCTCAGCATTTCTTGCCATATACCAGAACTTTCACCAAAAATCTTTGCAATAACCCTCGGTCATAGGGTGGCCAGACGTACCTCTTTCTGGGGTATTATACCACTTTTCTCACAACCAATTTGCAAATTCACTAATTCAAAAATATGAAATGGGGTACGGAAAAATACCCCAAACCGGGGGGTACAAAATGTTCAATCAGTTCTCTTGTCCACTCCGAATGATATGCGACATTAAATGAATTTTTAAAATATGCGACTTTGATATCCGTAATACACAGATTTGTTCCGTAATGTTATAATTTAAGCTTGACATTGCTTCTAGCTAATGAACGACATTATAAAATGTTCAACAAGACAACGTATATTTCGTCGCTTAGTAAAAAAAATTGTTCATTGATGTCATGGCCAACAACCGACCCTCCCCCACCTCGAATATACGCGTATCACAACACTTGAACACTACGGCGGGAAAAATAATTTTAAGATTCCCACCATCTGACTCTCATGAAGCTCACATGCCAAAACTTTGTACAATATTTTCAGACCGACATCTTTACCCCTGATATCGCATTTCTTTACCTGTTCTCTCCAGCTAAGGAGAAAACGTCATTTGTTGTATTTGTGTGTATCAAACCGTAGTCGTCGGTTCATCTTCAAAATAACAAAACACAAAAAAATTTGTTTCGGAAACAAATCATTCCAAAAATGAAACGAGAACTTATGCGATTTTTTGTGAAAACGTTTTTTATAAAAATTCCTAATTTCCGATCAAATTCCAAAAATGTACTGGACCAATTAAAGTGCTAAGTCAATTTAGAATCCGCCTGGCCTCTTTGTAAATTACATGAAATACAAAACACTAGCAAAAAACAAAAAAGTTCCTACGCAAAAGTATCACAACAAAAACCGACACATTCACCCAACCAGCAGAAAATCAACAGGAACCATTCCTCTTCCAAATTTAATCCAGAACATTCCCACACCTGCCTTTTGCAAATTCTGCATCTCCCAAAACATATGCAAACAACAATCTCCCACAAAAACGATTTCTATCAAAATTAGTCATTCACGGAAAATGATCAGGACCAGCCTTGCTACAATTCCAACCCAGATTCGACCCATTCCTAGCCGACTCCCTCGTAAATGCTATATCAAAATACTGCCAAAAACGAAAAAGTTCCAAAGGAAGGTGCCACCTCCCCCAACCTAATAAAAACCTCGAAGTATGAAGTTCTATCCTGAGCAGTCAACTCACCTGGAACGCAAAGCGGCTAAGCTATGCCAAAATAACTGTTTACTACCACTTCCGCCTGAATTTTGGAAAATGATCCTGGCCAGCCCTATTACACATACAATCCAAATTCCTTTCGCTCTCAAACGATTCCATCGCAGATGTTACCTTCCAAAATAATTCATAAAAACATCAAAAAAGGAGGAAGCGCAAGCCAAACTAAGATAAGCTGTCACATCTGGTGGCCCGACCTCCGCACAAATACACTTGGGCTGCAGAGAGGTCACAGACCGACCCATAGACAGACACCACATCGAAAACCGCGAGCTAACATTTCCACACTTACTCCTACCCTATAAAAGAGAAAACTTCTTATTAAAACTAATGCAACAATTGTCCACCATGCCAATTTCTGGGAGTTTTAACCAATATTTTGAATTCATTTTGAAAATAAAACCTTAATTTAAGAGTATCCCAATTTAGGAGTTTTGGTCTGGTTACTCTACACGGTCATCATACCCAAATTTACTTTGATCGGTTAATAAATAATTTAGTTCCTTGTTCTATATTCCAGCACTTTCTTCATAAATAATTGTAGAATCTTATTTTCATATTGATCGGTTAGGCTATTTATCCTGGATCTGATATCCTAAAAAACTACTCTTAAACTATCCGAAATCTGGATACATCACAATCAATACTTAAAATCCGTTTCAATAGTTTTCATTAAACTCGCTCGAGCTGAATAAAAATTATAAAAAGAAAACCGGGGCCCACAGGAGGACACTCAAAATGCTTTTTCCCAACATCTGGACCTATCGCAATCGATTCCTGTTACTCAAAATGTTCATTCAGCAATTTTCATAAAAGTCGCTTGAGCTGAGAAAATAAAAATGGAAACGAGAACCCGAGTTCCACCGGAGGACCCCTAAATCAATTTTCCCAAAATCAAGGCGTATCCCGATCGTTTCTTTGTACTCGAAACCCATGTGTCAGCAAATTTTCATAAAAATTGTTCGAGCCGTTTCCGAAGCCCTGGATACAAACATAAATATAAATATGCAATTATTAATCAATAATATTAAACAAATAGATAAATTAGAAAGATTAGATAAATTAGATAGATAAGATAGATAAGATAGATTAGATAGATTAGATAGATTAGATAGATTAGATAGATTAGATAGATTAGATAGATTAGATAGATTAGATAGATTAGATAGATTAGATAGATTAGATAGATTAGATAGATTAGATAGATTAGATAGATTAGATAGATTAGATAGATTAGATAGATTAGATAGATTAGATAGATTAGATAGATTAGATAGATTAGATAGATTAGATAGATTAGATAGATTAGATAGATTAGATAGATTAGATAGATTAGATAGATTAGATAGATTAGATAGATTAGATAGATTAGATAGATTAGATAGATTAGATAGATTAGATAGATTAGATAGATTAGATAGATTAGATAGATTAGATAGATTAGATAAATTAGATTGATTAGATACATTAAAAATATTAGATAGATCAGATAGATTACATAGATTACATAGATATGATAGATAAGATAGATAAGATAGATTAGAGAGGGTAGGTAGAATAGGTAGAGTAGGGAGAGTAGGTAGGTCAATAGATTAGATAGGTTAAATAGATTAGATAGATTACAAAGATCGGATAAACTAGATATAATAGAAATAGTAGAAAGATACAGATTAGATTATCGCAGAAAATATAAGTCATCAGGGGTGACATGTTGTAACATCACATTTTCGATACTTTATCGAAGTTTATGTCTCGCTTCTTTAGAATAAAATGTGACACTATTTCACATTTTATATCATTTACCAGGTTGCTTGATTGAAAAATTGTGATATTCTCCTCCGTTTCTATCACCAAATAATTTGTTTGCGATACTTGAACGAAATTTGAGAAAGCCAACTTGTTTGCATTTGTACTAATAGGTTGTGATAGCAATAGAAACGAAATAATACATAAATGAAACAGTTGCCCATTTCAGTTTGGGAAAATGAGAAATAAAGTATCGAAAATGTGATGTTACAACATGTCATCCAAGTATACGGATTTTGTTCGTAAACTGCGAAATGAGAGTTTTTCTGTTATTTCATCAGCACACTAGATATAAATATAAAATTTAATTATTACGTGCATCAATCAACAATAATATTAATTTTGTGAATCTAGTAGGTTAGTGAAACAGCAGCAAAACTCCCAACTCTCAAGTCTCAGTTTTCGAACAAAATCTGTACTCAGGTAACTTTAAACAATCAATTACTTAAAACACAAAAATAAAATTCGTACTGTTGCAACCTACTCAAATTTGGGCTTTTCAGATGATTAAACTGGTATTAACCTGACTAACAAATAATGAGAAAATCATTTAAAAGGAGTTTGAAATTGAAACATCTTTCAAAACTACAATCTACGAATATTTAAGATTCACTCAAAATTAACAAACCTCTCACAATTGATTAAATAAACCAAACATCTAGCTTCATTAAATTTTATGAGTAAAGGATACGTACCCTAAATTTGTGAAAAAATTAATTTTTATTTTTACCGATTCATTAATGACGGAAGGACAAATAAAATTTAAAAATAAGAGGAAAATTCTGCAAAATACAGCCTTTGGGAGCATCATCACTGGAATCACTGTGATGCCACAAACAACTCTTCAGTGCAATGTGGTCTCTCCAGTTTGCAACCCATCTATGTGGTACTTATTTCAACAATTCTGCGCACTGAAAAGATACCGGCTATCTAACCAATCAATACATTTTTGAAGAACAGGGGCATGTATCAGGAGGGTCTACGACTAGCAACAGGGTCTACGACTATCAGGAACATGGTTTATGTGGATAATGTCTCGATTGGCTCGAATACCATAGAGAGTTGAATTAATTTTACTTTTAAAAAAGAGGATTTGAGCTTTGTAAATTTCGATCCAGAAGAAATTCATCTGTGAAGTACAACTCAACATTATGGATAACGATGTTATCAAAACTATTGGTATTGTTGGCAAACCACGGATGATTATTTTCTATTTGACATCATCCCTCTAGAACAGAAGGTTCTAACCAGACTAATTATTTATTAGACCTATTCTTTGATCACTGGAACTAGACAAGCGAGTATCGATGGTTGAAATTTCGGCAAGAGCTTTGTGATCTAAAAAACCTTCCAATTCCATTGTTTTATTGATATTTATTGATTAGTAATTTGACTAATGGTAATGTTTTGTCAATTAACAGACACCGATTGTGAGGATATTGTTCCTCGTCGCCAGTCGTTGCTGACGTTAGTCGTTGATTGGTCTTCTTAAAGTGAGAAATGTGTATTACTGGTAGCAAACTTTCAGGCGTCGCTTGGAAATATTATTTGGATAATAGTTTGTTTTGTATCGATATGAAGTTACCAATAAGTTTTGTTTCGAACTAATTAAATTTTGACCTAGCGAATCTAAAACAATGTATCAACCTCTTCATAATCTTAATGTAATTGTATTTGGCGTATACTCTAGGTTTACTATGTGACTCTTTCATCTTCGTCATAATTAAAAAAAATTGTATTGGCTTTCTTTGACTTATTGTAAAAAAAATATTTATATTTCTCCTTTCTTTCCGCATTGCCAAATCAGTAAATTAACGAGTACATTTTTCGAAGTTTCTTAAACCTGTAACCTTCAATAATACAGCGAACACTTGATCATCTGTTTAACTAACAACCATAATTTTGTGTTGAAACTACTTACGCTGGTAACCTGTTTAGGTTACTTTGGCATGATATCAGGTACTTACCTAAAAATAGAAAGTAAAATAAAATTAAAATACGAAAAATTAAAAAATTAATAATTAAATTTAGTTTATTTCTTAATTTGGAAGGATGAATATTTTTCGTCAATCACAGCGAGTTATAAAGGGAATTCTGGCAAATGTGAGATATAAGGTACTGAGGAACTGACCTTCAATAGTTTGAAACAAGAATGGTTAGGACAGCAGTATAAACAACGAGAAATTTACCAAAATATTTTAAACTGGAGCGTTGCTGGCTGGTTAGCCATGTTGTTAATATCAAAATAATTTGCATATTATGAATATCGAATCATATCAACTAGCTCTGGCATCTATACAATCAGGCAATACTATTAAAATTTTGGACACTGTGAAAGTTTGAAATGAAATTGTTTATGTCAATGGGATATATCGAGCTTCCATGAAAAACAAAGGAATTCGGCTTGGACCGTTCAGATTATCAGAGGCCAGTAATGGATAGCAAGGTATATGATACTTGCAGCGGCATGCGCCTCGATATCAAGTTGATTTGTATATTGCGAGGTTTATCGGAGTCAAAGGATGATTCGTAATTAAACTCCGATAAACATAGAAACCAGGATCAATTCCTGTTTGTTTTAGAAAATCGATATCGCAATGACATAAACCATCAAAGGTTGTACGCTTTTGAACCAATGTCGAATACTGACCAAACTGGATCACCGCCTCTGTTAAACCAAACAGATCAGGCTGTATCCCGTTCGTTAATATAGTAACTCGAAGTTTTAAACTATCCTTCGACTTCTGTTTGTCAACGACCTCAACTACATCCCTTCTGGTAAACCTAGGCAGAACGGGCTGAATCCCTTTGTTCATTAAATAAATTGGAAACTCTAATAATTTAAACCAATTCAGCTTTAACATGGTTTGTCATTGATATAATAGCTAAACAACAAGACGCAGGGTTAAATCAATTACGGGATCTTAACGAACTATGCTACGCTCGGCAGCACAACAATTCATCGAAAAGCAATTCACGAGTTTGTATTTTCCATCCAATTTCTGATTCAACGGTTTTGTTAAAAATTTAAGAAAACGTCACGAACACCAAGAGTTCTAATTTCTGGTAAATTCAGTCAGGAGGTTCCCCGTTTGTGCAATATGAATTCCATATAGTCTTGGAAAACGGCAAATTTGTGAAGAGTTAAGCCATTTCTTAATCGATAGAGATTCTATTAGAACTGTGCTTCCCATATGAACTGCAAATGTGGTTCTAGATCATTAACAATTTGAATGGAGTTAGGCCATGTCTCAACTCATAGCGATAGATCTTAACATAAACGGGCTTCTCAAATTAGTTTCGAGTGTGGTTCTGAAAATGATTGCACTAACCAATTTCTTAACTGATTGAACTACTCGTATATAAGTTCCGCAAATCAGAACTGTGTTTAAACTTGGATTGTAAGATGGAAATTAATTCCTCATGATTTATGGTTCCAAAAATTTACTGAATTAAATGCATCTAGGCCATTGCTCTGAATCGTTTGTAATAAAACTCGGTTTCAATGATGAAAACAGTAGAACAACATGATTTCCGGGTGCGATTCCAGAAAATGTTCGCTCCAAATGGAATTAATTCATTTCATTTTCAACCGATTACAAAAACACTTGGGTTTATGATAGAAATAGGAAATCAATATGAGATTTAGATGTGGTTTTGCAAAGTGATAAATTTGCATCAAACTAACTCATTTTTCAGCTGATTGAGAAATGGAACTCTATTGTATTAAATGTATTGTGGTCCGGGCTAACGAGAATAATTGACAGTTCGAATGGATTCCAAAACGGGACAGGATTCATATCTGGTGGTCCGGATGTGCTTCTAAAACTATTGGGATGGAATTACGTATGTATGATCAAAATAAAATTCAATATTATTTCCTACCATCACAATCCTTCCATACCACCGGAATCGATTTTTGAAGCGCGAAACGCATACAGGTTCATATAGATTGTTCATATAGACTTGAAGACCAGCCTAATGCAAAGCTATACTCTGCGATAATGCTACGAACTTTAACGGGACAAAGACTCCGAAAGATATGTTTGAGACTCGGGCAATTTACCTTAATCTCCAACAAATCTACTAAATTCACGATCGGTTACGCCAGACTCTAATAATCTCGAATTATCATTTGGTAATTTCCTAGTAGGGTGTCCATTAACTACGATAGTCTAGGTAAAGCTAACGTAAACTACATCAAGAATGTAGAAGAAGCGATGGAGTTCCGAATATATTAAATTTGCTTCAAAAACAGTACAAATAGTTACCAAAAAACACAATTTATTGATCGACCAGCTTACACTATTGAAGAAACTTGCTTTTAAACTATTTATCGATAGAGTCATTCAACTGCACCCTGGTATGGATAGTACCATACGAGTGGCTAATGTAAAAACACAGACAGGTGTCTTCAAAAAAGCGTTCGCGAGTTTGTCCTTTTACTAAGACGCCAAATGCATAATTGGCAAATTTTGGTTTGAACGAGTATACTGTGACTCAGTGTTGAACAACAAATAACTATACATGTTGGTTTTTAATAGGTCGTTGATATTGAATTCATGAAAGGTGAATCAAACTTACTCAAATAGAACAATCTTGATAACGAATAAGGTTATTAGGTTCATTATTAAAAATAGATCGCGAAACAATTGTTGTACAAAGAAACAAAACTAGATAAGAGACTTGTTATCAGAACCAAATATTTATAAATTTATCCAAGATTCAGTAAACTACTTCAACGCAAAATTGGAGTAAACATATGCATCCGGCCAGACTTGGAATAATTCAAAATGATGTAATTGTTTCATTTAGCACAGCAACTAAAGTTTTAATTAAGTAACATTATTTACTAAATAGTAAAGTTATTCTGATAGTTTTTAAAGTACTATTAAGATTGTTTATTGAGAAAGTAAAAAGTGAGGCATAATCGGACAAAAGCAATTTTGATAATTCAAGGGCCATTTCCTCGTACTAAACACCAATCTCTCACACACACACACACTTCATTTCATAACTTTATTCCTTACATTTTTATAATTGCAATGTATGCTGTTCCAATGCGATCACCCAAAATTGGCATTAACCCACGCAACGGTTCCTCTACGTTGATGAGTTATTGTCGCATTATTTCTCTTTGCCCCGCGTCCCCAATTAAAAAATGGATCCATGCTAGTGAACGGATTGAACGGACCAGTACCAAGCGTGTCGATCTACTCTAAGAGGTCTACGGATAGAATATCATCCTCCGAATTTCGACAAGCTAATGCAAAAATGAAGTTGCTGGAAGATCCCTAAGTTGAACAAATGTTCAGAAAAACGACTATTGCACCAAACCAACCAAGACTCAAGCAGCACAATGCCTAGTAGTATTCTCAAGAGGGAACCCCATACTAATGCTAATATGAACTAATATTAATACGAGTCCATGAAGAGCCAGCCAGAATGAAGGTTTAACCTGCCGTAACCATTTGGAATTTTACAGTGTATTTTGGATTGTTGTTACATGGCTGTTCGGCTGAAATTCTAGACAGTGTACAATGACTTAGAACGAATCGGACTCATTGTGCAATGGCGAAGTTATTCTAAATAATTGCATATGCTTCTAACTGAAAAATAAGACGATGTATAGTAACGCACTATGAATTGTGTTACTTATACCATAGTCTATGTGTTTCAGCTGGTATGGTTCCGGTTCCGGTTGAGATATCAGATGGTGTATAATGAATCGTGCTACTTGGACACGGCAAAACGCCACCGAAATCTTTAATAGCCCATTCTCATGTGAGATAGCCTGAAGCTGATTGCAAGTTCAGTCACCACATCAATCTATGAATATGTATTGCAGCAAGAATAATAAATAATGTCGACTGAATCGAAAATTGACCGATGTTGTAGTTCTGCGAAAATAAATTAACTAAAATCGACTGTTCACGGAAAAAAATGTATCAAAAACGGCGGATGATGATAATGGATTTAACAGATGAGGACTGGATTTATTTGTCCATTGAAAACCACCAATCAAAACTTCTTTTTAATTTACTCATGCAATATGCATAGTGCCAAACAGTACACTAAAAGAAAAGGGACTTGGTTCTGTTGGACTCGCTGCATCAAATTTGTCGTGATGTTACTGACAAATGCGTAGCGAAACATAATAATTCGCTAAGGCATTCTGATTATAATTTGTATGTAAGTTCAAAATATTTTCAATATTTTTTAGTTTGGTCACTGCCGTCTGAAGAGATAACCGAATTTGTTGATTTAACGAATTCAATATTTCATTAGGTCGAAACCAAATTACCAATTTATTGGTAACCTCTTCTTTATTCTAATATTGAGCGCGGCTGTATAAATCTTGTCAGCCAGCATAAAAAATGTTAGAATCCTAAACGAATAACCCTTTACTCCCTCCCACCTCTGTCTTTCAACCAGCTCAACAAAAGTATGCACAACAGAAGTGATGCCAATTGCTACTGGAAAAAACAACCTGAGTGTAATTGGATAGCATTCGAGGAAACAAATATCCTTACAAGGAGCGGCATCTTGCAAAGAATAGCGCATCCAAGTCAACAGTAACCTCAAAGACAAGACAGAATGAAAAACCCCCATGTATCGATAGAAGTTATGGAAGAGAATATCACAGAAAGCAGAAATGCAAAAGATTCTGGTGGTACAATGACGAAACACCATATTATGCTAGAATATGAAGATCTGCAGTTGCAGGTTTGTAAAGACATCTTAGCAGGAATGAAACATCAACATTGAAACAGCGAAACATAAACATGGACGTCAAAAACGACATATGACGCAAACACAAGAAAGAATTTCTCGACAGTAAAGTTAGAACAGGTCACTGACAACAATGGTCACCGAAATAGGCCCACTTACCTCTGCAAACAGCTCCGATAAGATATGAGCAAAGTAAATCGAGAAGGATATTCAACGAAATAAAGGTCAGACAAAATCAGAAGAGAACTACTTATGCGAATAAGCGCAAAACGAAAACCAAAAATTGAAAATATCCTCCTGTAATTGTGTCATATAAACGTAGGTAAAGAAATATCTAGTGCCGCACGTTCCAAACCACCTAAAAACAAGTGTGCATAAGCTGAAAAATTACCATGAAATCAGGGATTCGGATTTCTGACTAAAAAATCGGCAGTCTAGGCTAGAGTTTGAGGGAAAGCTTCAAAGAGGTTGAATACAAAGAGGAACAAATCTCGTACTTGCTGAGATGCCCAAACGAGAGGCTAATATACCACCCGGGACTTACCGGGTTCAAATTGGATGGTTGAACTGCACGAAAGAGCTATTTTAACTTACTGCTTCAGAATAATGTTATATGGCCATAATCAAGTAAATTGCAGAGGACCGGGTATAAACATTTAGACACGGGCCCTATATAGACAGTGGGAAGACCATATTGAAATCTCATGAAAAGGACTGCGAGACGAAAGCAACCGAGACACTAGACAAACAGGCTTGTTATTTAAAGTAGAACATGAAAACCTCGGCATATGCGCCGGCTGCCGAATATCCTCCTCACACGACTTATATAACAGAGCTGAAGGGTACTTGCTAATAATCATTTTGTATTATAAAGAGACGCAACGGCATAGTAACTTCTTACTCACGCGGTATAGTACAGCAGCAGCACACTGCCATTTAACAATCTCTCGCCATGAAAAGTGGAACATTATTGGAGAAACCCATAAAGCCTAGGCTGGATCTTTGAAATTTAGTGAGATGGCAGGAAGATCTCTCGTGCAAGCAGTGAGGAATCCGAAGTGGTCGCCTTATTACTGACGCTATTGAAGACGGAGTAAAAATACTACATGGAGGACATATTGAGGAATCGTACTCTTATCCGACTCTTATCCAAGTGTAGAATCACGATGGAAAAAATATTTAAATTTAAATAGCATGGAAACCAATGGTGCTTTGCAAAGGCCGAAGCAAGCAGGGGCAAGTAGCACAAACCTTAGAAGTAAAACCATCCAAGTACTAGGGATTAGGAAAATCTAAAGACACCTATGTCAGGGATAGCAAATAGCTCCTCCTACGACATTACAGAGGTCGGCGTTTAGAATCCTAAATAGGTTAGGTGCTAGCCCAGAGGGTCAACTAACCCAGGAGCAAAAGAAGTTCGCAGTATGTCGGTGTCTAACCGAGCCAAACCTAGATGAAATCCTAGGGATTACTCAGGCTAATCGTAAGCTTCCTAACACTCTAGCTCTTCCACTATCAAAAACAGATCCTGTTGGCGATAAACGGCTTCAAGTTATTTAAATAATCCACAGCTCTGGAAAGGTTGTTAGACATATACATTGGTGCTGTTAGGCCTAGTAGCAGTATCCAGTCTCGGCATGTGTCCTGTAAAAGGTAGTCTATAGATTTAGTACTTCATACGATAGGGAAATCACTAGACTCTCCTGAATCCTTCTTAACACTATTTCACGATATTTAAGGTTGCTTTAACAGTGGGAAGACTGGAGACTTGTATGAATAACAGTATATGATAATCTCAGCTGTTCCCCTTGATTACTGCACTGTATACCATCGCCCGACTGATGTTATAGCGATTAAGGTTTTGGCGTTAATATAATATCCTCGGAGGATGACGTTGAGTTGCTACTCGTCTCTCAATGAAACGGGGAAGCACAATATTCAGGTAGGAGAGGGGTCTCTGATCACCCGGACGTACAGAGCAACCGCAGAGCAGAAGAACTTGCAAGGCACGATACGACCCACCAAGTGCGAACTGAATAGGTAATATTGGGGGACTACTTTAGTGCGTAAACTAGTGACACAGAAAGAGGTGGAAATCTCGGCAAATGAAAGGTAGCGATGGACGAACACCATCAATTGTAACATAACACAAGTTTGGACAAAGCTGAACTTGGCGCCCTCCAAAACATTAAGTTCCCTGCGAAGGCAAGAGTTAAGTACGGTTTGAATGATTCTCACACGGACACTGCCTGTTTGGGTAACAAACGATAAGGCTGGGTTTAGAATAAAATAAATTATGTAGAAGCTGTACTGATGAGGAGGAAGAAGGGACTATAGGTTATTTTCTCTGCTCCTGTTCGGTATCAGCACGCGAAGGCACCAACATGTTCAACCAATTCGTAATGGATTTTACAATATATATGGTGCTCTGGATGGCTTCTGTATAGGTAAGGTATCGTCACCGGTCTAAGTGTGCGTAAGCAACCACTTTAACCTTACCTAAGAGAAGACTCTAGAGGATCATTGTTTAAGTAATGCGATTAGTAGTGCCGAGTAAAATACAAAGCCTGAATAGAAAGTGTGTGTAAGTCGCAAATACCGGCGGAATTCTTACGCCAAAAAGCATTGTCAAAATCAACCTAATTACCTAAAACTTTAGATCCTTAATACAATTTTACAGTGGAATACACTGTAAAATTGATTGTATGTTTACTGAAATGAATGCTACAGTACTTTCGCTTCAGCGTTGTTTATAATGTTTCATATAAAAGAACAATAAAACTTAGAATATAAAATTCGATTTTTTTGTATTTCATTTAATTTAATTTGCGGAAAGCCATTGTTAAACGACCGAACATTTCGCTATTTTTACCAACGGCGCATCGCATACAAATATTTTCAACTGGGACGTGGTTAGAAATCTTGAATCAAGTTGACTCCATTTTAATTAGCTATAGAATCTAGGTCAAGCTATTAAATTCGTATCCTCCCTCATTCATACCAGAAATTCTAAATTATCTCGCTCGGTTTGAACTAGTTTACACTCGAATAAATCTTCGGTCGAATTCACTAATTTCAAATATTTTCAAATATATTTCCCTCCAACCATTTAAAGTCCAAAAGGCAAAAAAAAAACTTTTATCAGACAAAAAAGCAATAATTCACTCTGGGCACAACATAATTAGACATTATTAGAGGAACTAAAACAAAAACTCCCCCCGCGCACAACCAAACATTTAATTTTCCAATAAATCTAAACCCTAATCTCGTCTGTGTATGGATGTGCATATACATAAACAAACAAAAAAATAAAACTTTCCCACTACACCAATTAATTACTAATTAAATAAACTGAATTTTCTCGAATACACAACGAACCACATACCGCCGACGAGTAAATAGTTTGAGTTGATTGATTCAGATTTAAATCCAATTTACGTATTCAAGCGATACGTCGCCGCTACGCCACAAATACCAAACTCCGCGCAGCTTCTCTAATGGAATATGTTGTGTGCGATGTAATAGAAACTATCAGCAATCAAAAGTAGGTTTCTGTATTTTTTTTCATATTGAAATCAAACTAATGTTGTTAGTTTTATTAAAACTAATAATTTTTAATTAATTTATTTCAATTAATTTATTAGTATTGTACTTATATAAAAAGTAAAAAAAAATTAAGAATAGAGGAGTGGGGTAGCCATATTTCAGAGAAGCACAACAAACTGTAAGCTTGTACTTCATTAAGTTGAGAAAACTGGTACCAAAATTTGTATAGAGCGTACGGCTGGAGGGTTAAAAGGAAATCATTATTAATTTTCATGCCATTTTCATAATTTATTTGGGTTTTTTTTTCTGTTAATAAAACAAAAAAAATGAAATAGAAAATTTATAATGAAAATACAATTTTTTTTTCATCTTTGGTAGAGTTTTCATATTATATTTTCCTACACTGTATAGAAAAGTTTGCTGTATATTACGGTGAGACATTAAATGTTAAAACCATAAATTTAACAAACAACAAAATGTCGAGTTATTTTGTGGTATCGTATCTCGTATAGTTTTTCGTGTATATACGAGTAGTTGGTAGAATAATACTTTGAAGTTGTCTAAATTTATTGGTTTTGATTAAGATCGTGTTTCGGATCCGAAGTTTGTATTTGGCGTGAGCATAACTTATTTTGTTAATTTTAGTGATTAGTTGTTCTCGTAAACTAAACTTTTGTTCAAATTTGACTTCATGTTTAAGTTTGAAAAGTACTGATTACACTTCTTGGTAGACTGTTAGTTTTATTGTTTTGACACACAGCTTTACAAATCTGTATCTATATGGTACATACATCAATTTAGATTAACAAGTTAGGAGTTAAACTGGTTGTGCTTTATTTTTAATAAAAGATGTGTGGGATTATTCGTGATACATTCAGCATTTTATGGATAATAAATTCCATAACCCAACAAATGTAGGAAATTTAATTAATCAAAAAACTTCTGCCACCAGAAAGGTATGGTAATTACTGGTATG
Organism: Nephrotoma guestfalica; assembly: GCA_963691935.1. Classification (NCBI taxonomy): domain Eukaryota; kingdom Metazoa; phylum Arthropoda; class Insecta; order Diptera; family Tipulidae; genus Nephrotoma; species Nephrotoma guestfalica. The sequence goes on along the minus strand of OY829915.1, from coordinate 232,765,695 downwards.
CGTAAAAATTTAGTTTACTCATATCCCGTTTTATGGAAGGGATCCGTTCCAAAAACGCTGGCCGTAAACCGAAATTCCGTTTATCGAATCAAGATTTTTTATATAAATTCCGACAAATTATAAGCAATCCGTTCCCAAGACGGTAAAATAAATATAAGATTTCAATAAATACATACATATTCAAATTATGTTAAATAATAAATAATATAAAACAAAACAAATAAAAATAAATAAAAAATATTAAATTTTTTGTGGAGAGTTTGAGCTATAGCTTGAACTGGAACTTATACGAATGCTTTCACTAGCCGTTGATTTAGATGTAGATGCAATGAAAAATTAATCTGAAGTTGTCTGGCTTCTGCATTAATAATTTTATAAAGCTGCTGCGATTTTAATCTTCGAGAAGTGACTTCCGTTTCTCGGACAGTGATGATCGATGTCGTATGTAAATCTTCATTTAGTTCTACCAGCTGTTCATTTGTCAATCGTCGTTGGTCTGTTTCTACCAGTTTGATGACATCAACGACTTCTTGTATATATAGGGTGTTTCAACAGGTGCGCTTCAACTTTTTTTCGATCGGGACGGCGAACGACGCCATTTTTTTATTAATCTTTTGTCATTTGGAAACTTCATTAGTATACATTTCATCATGGAACGCTACACACGTGAACAGCGATTGCAAATCGTGCAAATTTTTTATCAAAATAATCGTTCTGTCGATTCTGTCGAATAATCGAAAAATCATCTTCAGCGATGAGGCTCACTTTTGGCTAAATGGATTTGTCAACAAGCAAAATATGCGTTACTGGGCAGGAAGCAACCCACACGTGATTCATGAGGCACCGTTGCGCCCCGAAAAAGTCACTGTTTGGTGCGGATTACATGCCGGCGGCGTCATTGGGCCATATTTTTTCATCGACGATAACGATCGCCACGTTACTGTTACTGGAAATCGATACCGCGATATGATAAACGATTTGTTTTGGCCGCAATTGAATGGAATGGACTTGGACGACCTGTGGTTTCAACAGGACGGGTCCACATGCCACACAGCACACGATACAATCGCGTTATTGAAGACTAAGTTCGATGAGCGTGTTATTTCGCGAAATGGGCCCGTCCAGTGGCCGCCGCGCTCGTGTGTTTTGACACCTCTAGATTATTTTCTTTGGGGTTATGTGAAGTCATTGGTCTATGCCAATAAGCCGGCGACGTTGCAAGAGCTCAGCGCCAATATAGATCGTGAAATTGCTGGAATTTCGGCGGATTTATGCGAAAGAGTGGTCGAAAATTGGGTTCAAAGATTGGACTTCGTAAAACGTGCACGCGGTGGTCATGCAAAAGAAATCGAGTTTCATACTTAAATGTATATGTTCAAATTCGTTAATAAAAAAAAGTTAGTTCGAACAGTTTGTGTTTTATTCAAAAAAAAAGTTGAAGTGCTCTTATTGAAAAACCCTATACTTCTTGGAAACCAAGTTGGTCAGCAAGTCTTACAAAATATTTTGACGAATGGCATGTAGCGGATCAAGATCAGATTCGTCATATTTAACGCATTCTGGCCAAAAAATTGTCCAAACGTGATTCATCGTGCTTGACTTCACCTCATTCCTCGATTTTTCACCTAAAATTATTTGATAGATGATTGCCCATCAGTACCATTTACCAGCTGCTGAAAAGTGCTACGTAAGTACAGGGATTTAAAAGTAGAAAGAAGACCTTAATCCATAGGCTTAAGAATCGCTGTCGGGTTGTTAGGTAAAAATTCAACTTGCACATCTTCAAACATCTCAGCCAAATGAATAGGATGTCCTGAAGCATTATCCGATAGCAAAAGTATTTTATTTGAAAGATTTTCTTTAGTAAATATTTCTTCACATCTGTTATTGTTATTGACAGAAGTTATTTTTGGATTTCCAAATTACGGACCGTAATTTCTCACATCCCTTAAGATCCCTTGAATTTTCCGACAAATATTTTAGGAGTGGTTTCAAATTGTAGTTATTTGAGGCATAGCCTTCAGATGCGATTTTTCAATCTTTGAATATAAAAGTTCTTTCTGCTATTCTTTTAGGTCTCGCATACGTTAAATACCTGTTATGGGAGGTAACCACCCCGTTCAATAATTGTTATTAAAATGTCGGGGTATTTGTTAGCGGCCTCTGTATCAGTACTGGCAGCTTCAATTCTCATTTTGATGTTATGTAAGTTTTGCCATTTTTTAAACCGATCGAACCAGCCTCTACTAGCAGAATAAGAAATGTCCTTAGATTCTTCATCAATACCTACCGCCGGCTCTTAAAAATTCAAACAGGCTTTTAGCCTTTTCCTGCATGATAAGTTCACTCATTCGCGTTTTTCGGGTCGCTGAATTTAAATATGGCATCGGCGAACACCCCCCGGACACCTGGTGCACCCGAACCTGGACGTCATCCCCGAGAACTTTCTTGACAATATCGACAAAAACAGCCCGAAAATTATTGAAGGCGTGTTTTTTGAGGCGCTAAATCGGAATTTCACGTCGAAAACGACCCTCCCATCACCTGGTGCACCGGAACCTACGCCTGAACGTTGTCTCCGAGGGTTTTCGAAACACAATCGAAAGAGACGAACCGAAAATCGTTATAAGGGTTTTTTTGGGCCGCTTAATCCGAATTTTGCGTGAGAAACGACCCCCCGAACACCTGGTGCGCCGTACCCTGGCCCCGAACACCTTCTCCGTGGGGTTCTCCAAAAATTCTAGCGAAGAAGAAGAGAAACTCGCCGCCCGGGGGATTTCCTAAATTCAAATATGGCATCGTCGAACACCCTCCGGACACCTGGTGCGCCCGAACCTGGACGTAGGCGTCATCCCCGAGAATTTTCCTTAATGCTCCAGGGGTTCGGGGGGTCAATTTGAACATCATAACAGTGATCAGCGACCTCGAAAACCCCCGAGCACCCGATTTGAGCCAGTTCTGACTCTTATTTACAAAGTTTTTACATTTTCCAAAAGGCGTCTCAAAAGATGCATTTTTTGAATGCATTTTTGGCTGCAGCAATGCAATTTCCGATTTGTCACAGGTACAAAGTAGGTACATTTTTTACAAATAATTTTTGGAAGCGAATGCAAAAAACCGCATTCCGATCCGTCTTTATGGCAAAAATTCCGAACTTTTAGCCTTTTTAGTGCTTCATTGCCTCGACTATCTATTCAAAACGGAAAACAGAAAAGAATGAGAATTTCATTTGTGTAAAGGATGGGCCATTTAAACGTTTGTTTTTAAAAACGCTACAAAATGAGTATACATCTTTTGTGGGAACTTTTATTTTATTGTGTAGGTTGGAGTCTCCGATTTAAGAATGAAAAGCTATTTCGTTCAAGTGGCTCCATCTGCTGGCCGTACACTAAACCATCCTGTGAGTCCACTTTTTAAGATATTTTTCAATGATTTCGGCGCCTATTTCGCGAATAACTGTTGCAATCTGGATTATCCGCATAACATTTATCCTCAACAAACCTCCATAGAAAAAACTCCAACGGCGTCAAATCGCAGCTCCACGTAGGCCAATTGACATCTCTAAAACGGCTGAATATGCGGTTGTGAAATTTGGTGCACAAGAGATCGATTGTTGGTCGATTTGTATATGTTGCGCCATATTGTTGAAACCAAAGGTTGTTCATATTCGTAACGTCGATTTGAGGCCTTAAAAGTAGGTCAGCATGGCTCTGTAACAGTCGCCATTGACGGTAACGGCGTTTCCAGTAGCGTTCTCGATTAAAAATGGGCCACTAACAAACCAACCCCAAACAATCACTCTTGGTGGATGCGCTTGGAGAAATGGAAATGCGCTTCGTCTGAAGAGATGATTTTTCGACCAAAATCGACGTCAATAACGTATGTTATTTAATTAGTAATAAATTATTAAAATTATTCTTAATTTATAAATTTATTTATAATATTAAAATAAAATAAATTTTAATTTGATTTTTATTTGATATCCACCACGTGTAATGGCGAATGGCTTGAGCACAAGGATATGTGCGACTTTCTTTGACGGCTGTGTGGAATGAACTGACAGTGGTGCCAGAAAAAATAAAACGAAAACATAATTATTCAAAGAATGAAAACCTCAAAAACGTCGTTTATGAAATCCCTAAAAGCAGTAAAAGGTCGAGGCACATAGGTGTCGTTTCGTTCCAACCTTTAAGTTAAAATATGTCAAAACGTATGAAAAACAGAAAACTTCAACAGCCACAATGTTAAATTTAAAAACGAAATGAAATGTTGATCAAATGTCAATAAAACCTTAAACCATAATCTCAATATACTCAAGAGAAATATACTCAAAATAAACTAAAGAAACTATAAATCTGTCGCAATCCATCGCATTCTTAAGCTAAAAACGTCAAAATGATGATTAACGTCATTATGGCAACGCTGCGAACTGATTAGAAAATAAATTTATTTTTTAATTGAATAAATTATATCGCCGTTCCTCTTTGGTTTCGTAGTCGTCGTGTTGCTTTTGTTTTCGTTTTGCTCCTCGGGTCGCTTCCGACTTGCGTGTATATGTACATCTGTTGATGCATTTACTCTGTTTGCACGTACAGAGTGATGAATGATGAGTTTGCAATATGTACGATTAGCAATATGTGTTCTAACCGCTACACGACATTATGAAGCTTGCCTATGACCCACGCAAAGAAGTGATATCGAAGCAGATGGTCATTTGCTTCCAACAGCTGGGACATCTGGACCTTGTAGGCGAATAATCCGAGGACTTTGTGTAGTATTTTTCTCAGGCTGGTGCGACTAATGGCCGATCGATGGATTCTGTCGTACACTACAGACCACAGCCGCAATATTCTCGGGCGTGCACACTGTCCGATGTCGGGGACCACTTCTGTCATAAAATCGCAAACCTTTCTCATGAACTTTCTTCACCAATTTCACTACAGCGGCACCGCTTGGCGCCCTTTCACGCCCCATATTTATTTTCAAAATTCTAACGATTTCGGCTACACAACATTGACTTTAAAAATAAGTTTTCAATATTTCGAAACGCTCCTCAAGCGAAAACATGATTGTATCGTGACGCAGAATATTAGACTGACAAGCTGTCAAAATTTCAAGCAAATCATTCAAAACGTGTTGCCATAGCCTATGATTTAAAAACAAGCCCATAGATGACTCTTTGTATGTATGTAATAAATATGCAGTTTTGACTTAATTGGTTTTTCCCCGAATTTCAAAAAAAAATTAGTTCAGTAAAATGAATTTTGTTCTTTCGAATAGCGAAAATTGGATATAAATTATTATTTCTGTTATATCGATTTCCGTATAAATGGCGTGCGTATAGCTGGATATGAGTGTATTTACGTTAAGTAAAATCAGAAAGTAAACGTACAAACTAATCAAGACGAGCATTTACTCGTGTAATATCGTTCTTTGATATCGCAGCTTCACGATGTAATATTAGTAATAATACGACGAATTTCCCTGTATTTAAATATTGGGAAATATCTTGCAAATTAGGGTGAGTAATTTTTGGTCAAATCAATTTTTCAAGAAGTGTGTCCAATAAAAATAATATTCTGGTGAATTTAAGAGAAAAAAACAAAAAATGAATGCGTATGCCGTTTTTGGTCCAAATATCTGGGGTTGCTTGTTAATGGCCGTTTGCCATATCCATCTAACTCAAAACAAAACTAAAAAAAATTCTTAACAAATTTACTGTCCTGGTTAGGAAGTTTCATCAGGCTGGTTGTATGAGCAATTTAACAACCTATTTGAGGTGCTCATGGAACCTGAGTCCAAATCTCTGGGAAGGCGTATTGTTAATGGCCGTTCACCATTTCCACTCAAACTCAAAATGGAAATACAAAAATTCTTAACAAACATATATTTTGGATTCCATCCAGATTGATTGTGACACTGTGGTTGGGAAAATTACTAACTTAAAATACGGGTTTCAAAGCAGACTCTTTCATTGACCCTGCAAGGCTGCAGCTGGAACATTAACAATTATAGGCGAATTGCAAAGCTATCCTGCATTCCAAAATTGTTCGAATGTATCGTGTATGAATTACTCTGCTTTCATTGTAAACCTAAGCTTTGTGCGTCATTAAACATGGAGCAGAAGTAGACAAAAACTGAACGTGATAATCATTTCCGCAACGCGTGTTAAAATCATGTCTACTGTGCACTTTATACAGATCAAAATTATGTTTAATATAACTATTTACTGCTTTATAAACCGTAATAATCAATTCCCGAAGCTCAGAGCCCCCTTGGTTTTCCATCGCAAATTTTATTGTGGATGGACTAATTTCACAGAAAAAACGAATCAGGTAATATTAAGCTCATCAATCGCAACTGTTTTCACAACCACATCCGGAGTGTTACCGAGTAGTTATTTGGACCTATTCTCTTCATTTTGTCGATATAAACGACGCTCCTAGCATTATTAAGAATTTGTCCATCTTCGTATACGATAATATGAAAATTTATGGAAACCGACCTTATTATGGGCCAATTTGAATGAGCCAAACCGGGGATACGGGGAAGATACGGGGAAATTTCATTATTATACAGTGAACGGGTGCGTTGCACCCAATAATAAAAATCAATGGTCAACAAGCTTAATTTCAATATGTGTAGGTACGTGGATTTATTCAGTCATTTACTATACCGTCGGTCGAAGAAGTGGTTTTAAAGAAATCTCCCTGTGGGTGCGTGCGTATGTGGGTGGTGGCTTGCCCACTAAAAAATTTTGTAGATTCCCTACAAGCCAAGACGACTGATCGAGAAGAAACTTCATACTTAAGCGTTTCCCATAAATTTTGAGATCCCAGTGATCGTTGGCCAAAATGGGTCCACCGGAAGAGGCAGCTTCCCTAGGAGCGTTTTGCAAATATTTTGAAAAGTCTATCATTTACAAGAAAAAGGATTATAAACTAAAAGATTCTAAATTAAATTTGCAACAATATCGGTCCACCGGAAATGGCAGCTTACATAGGAGCTTTTTATGCAAATATTTTGAAAAGTTTATAATTTACGTGAAAATCGATTATGTACTAAAAGATTCTAAATAAAATTTACAACAATACCGTTAGATCAGTTTTCGAACATTTAAGCGGAAGTGACGATTTTTGGCAAAAACCGTTTTTCCACAAAAATTCGAAACTTCACACCTAAGCTTTTTCCAAAAATTGGGAGACCCAGCAGCTTCTATAGGAACTCTATTATTTTTACGCCGGAAATGACAGCTTCAATAGGACTTTCGTTTTTTGTATGTATTTTGAAAAGTATATAATTTTTTAGAAAAACGAGTATGAACTAACAGAGTCTAAATTAATTTTGCAACAATCCCAGTTCAGATCAGTTTCCAAAATTCAAACAGAATTGACAATTTTTGTCAAAAAACGATTTTTCATTAAAAATTGGGTCCCTGTACAGCCCATACGAATTGATTGATCGGCATAAAACTAGATACTTTCAAAATTAATCCACTGAAAGTGGCAGCTCTCATAGGAGCCTTTTCGTTTTTTGCAAATATTTACCAGACAATTTTTATTACAAATCCAAGTCGAAAAAGAAAATCGGCTGCCGGCCACAACAATTACACCCCTCCATTTTTTATTGTTGAACTTTTAACAATACATTTTTTTTGTTTTTAATTATTGACGTTTCTAATTTGGTTTTACTACTTAGACTTAACTGATAATTTCATCCATCTAGTGGCTGCGATAATTTCACCCATCTAGGATCTTCTAACGGTGCTTCGAGTATTGAAATACTCGATCAATCTATTTTTTCTATAGTCCTTCGCACGTACATACATCTTGCATTAGAGGCTGAGGCTCCGAATTTCAAATTGAAGCTATCTTGGCTGAGTATTTTTTAAAATAGGTGCAACCAGTGCTAAGAAACGAATTTTTCAATCGTTTTCTTAGAAAAACTTTGCAAATAATATAAACTTACGTATTCCACTCACCGAATGTAATATAACTTATGATGAGTAACAAATATTCTTCTAAATATAGTTCGGTAATTTCTTAACTATAGATATATAAAATTTTCCTTGTATAAAGAAAATATTTAAATGAAAATCGTATATTGTTTATAATCGAAATTCTTTTATTGGCGCCACATACGTTGTCTACATTAGTTTCGTGCTCTTCCAAAAAAAAAAACAAAGTGGATTTTATTGTTCGTACACGTTATATTGGGGTAATATCTCAACAAATGTTTTTCCAGTTTAGTCATAATCGTTTGGTACGATGATACTATTTATCTATATCCAGATTATATTCTAGACTTTCCGACCACAGTTCAACAATAAAATATCATATTTAATGTTATCCTACGCGCTATACGGGGGAATTTCATTAATATACAGTGAACGAGTGCGTTGCGCCCAATAATAAAAATCGATGGCCAACGAACTTAATTACAATATGTGTAGATACGTGGATTTATTACTACTCGTATCATTGTATTTTGTATATAAAACTGAAAATAGTAATTTTATTTTCGATATAATAAACTCTGTGTAATGATGATAATAATTATCGTATACAGTAAAAACATATAATTTAACTGGCGTTTATACAAACCAAATAGTCAAGTTGACAACTATTAAACTATTAAAACACTTATTAATCCCAAAACGTTGAAGAGGTGAGACGAGTAGTACACTAAGTGATGAATTATCGACTTACCTATAAATAAATAAAAAAAAATGTAGTATTAGAAAACTATAGGCACTTTGGGATATTATTTATGTATAATAATTTTTTACACCGTCTTCCACCGTAACCACCCTCAAATATGCATGAATCTTTGAAATATTGGTAGGATTTTTTTATATTTGCCGCGCTGCTGCTCTTCGAATAATCCATAAAATTTTATATTTTTAGCGTAGGCATATGCCATAAATAAAACTTTTTGTCTAGACTGAAGCGAACACAATAAAGAGTGAAAACGTAGTTCTGAAAGAAAAAATAACCCCCAAGTATAGTGTGGGTGGTGTAAATCCTGATATTTTATCTTGAAAGTAGATTTGATTTGGTTTTGTAATAACATAGAATAAAAGAAAAAGAAACTTTTAAATGTTAGGTTAGTATTTAGGAAAATCAAATAGCATATTATTTTGAAAATACGGCCACTAATCTTCTCGAATGGAAAAAACTTCAACTTCCGATAATGTCTATAAAATAAGGTTTGAGCAACGGAATAGCAATTAAAATGTGAGATTCACTAAAAATAATAACAAAAATTTGCGCTGCTAAAATTTGATGTTTCTAATTATTTTTAATATCTACGAAACCCCGAAAATCATCATCAAAGTTATATTCTCATTCATGCCCAGAATTTTATAAATTTAATTTATTTATTCAATTATGTAAAAATCTATCTATGAGTGTCAATGCAAAATTGTGGTTCCCCGAAAATTCTGCGACAAACAATTATGCGACAAACAATTCATCGAAAAACAATTCATCGAAAAACAAATATGAAAACTACAACTTTGCAATGACCAAATGTGCGTGAAAACAATCCAAATAACTTATTCATCGAAAACACAATTCATCGAAACAAAATTTCTCATCTAAAAATTTCTTTTAAACATCAGTACTTACAGGTAAAGATTTCCTATGGAGTAATTCATGTAAAATGAAATATTGTGTAATTTCCAGGTAATTCACATAAATATGTTATTTAACATAGATATGCCATAGTTTGTCCTCTATCTAGAGCAGTAAGCCGCTTGGCGATTTCTTTAGTAGGAGCTGAGATATGAATACTCTCGTCATGTGATGCTCGAAAATCGACGAATACTCTTGCATAAGATATTTCCCAAGCAAATGGCAATGTTCTAAAAATGCTCCAATTATCGTGAAAATGCACTTGGCAAATCTCTAGGCTATGCTGAACAATTACGCAGAACTTCATTTTTGCCTCACGCGTGCTCTTGTTTTAATTTGAATTTCCTCCTTGCTACCACTGCAAGCTTCGCACTTACTGCGCATGCAGTCAGTTTAACACGCCCTTAACCCCAACCCGCATTTCCGTGTGGGTTTTCCGCTGTCACAGTTTCCTGACTCATTTTACAGAGTTATTGGGCTTATGGGTTAGTTGTAGTTCAAACACTAATCCTGCAACGGATTCTAAAATACCATATTTATGTAAATTACCTGGAATTTACAATTTTTTAAAAATTGGGCGATCGAACGATCGCGTGACAGAAAAGTTAAATTTATAGAAGTTTAACAAAGGTTTACAATTTTTTGCGACATTTGGTGTGCCGTAGTTTTAGGTTCAGATTTTTATACTAAACTCGAATTCGTCACCCTAATCTCCCGAAATGTTCAAATTATTATAGCAATTCAGTTTGATTTAAATATATTAAGCACCTCATCACAATAATCCACATAAAATTATTCTTAATATCTATAGAATTTTATTTTTTAACCAATGATGTCCTACTTTGCAGTCCGTATCACAAAATTGAACAATTAATAGAAAATTGATTAATATTTTTTAATATGCATTACAATTTTTTTCGATGAATTGTTTCTTTCTTTCGAGTATTTGATTTTTCGATGAATTGTTCAGTGTAGAATTGTTTCCGTGTACAATTGTTTGTATTACAATTATTTTTCTCTGAATTCATTCCTAACAATTGTTTGTCGCACTTTTGTGATTGTGTTAAATTGTGTTACGCATAATTTTCGGGTTGCCAAAATTGTTCAAGCAACTCAGGGCAATCGATTCTATAGCACTAAATATCCCTCGCAAACATAGCGCAAGCAAGTTTGCGCCTACTCTATAGAGTTTGTAAATTCAGCAACAATAGACAGTTTACGTGCTCCCGAACAAATCCCTGACTCAGCTTTGATAAACGTTGTAAAACATAAATCAGGAATTGCGTTAGGATGCTTTCCTTCCTGTCAGAGTGCACTTGATAATATGGATTCCATATCAAGTACAGACCTAACGTAAATGACATACAAGGCTTACAAAGTGAAAGGATAACAAATTATCTTTCATTACGCTTAATAAAAACCCAAGAGCTAACGAGTCGCACCTAATAACGAAATAACTTTACATCTATTCAAGGGCAATTTAATCCGCGTGGACCAATCACAAAAAATGTGAAGCTCATCTTGCATTTGCTCAATAGCCCATCACAGAACTGATATTAGCATAAATTTTTAGGTCATCGGCATACATAGGATACTTGTAAAACTCGAAACATTGGATGACATCATTAATAAAAACTGTAAAAGTAACAGCCCCAAGTGACTACCTTGTGGAACTCCAGAAGGTACGTTTAATGGAAAGGAGCAAAATTGGGAGATATTAACACATTGCTTTCTGATCAAATTTATCAAAATCTTTAGAAGTCTGTGTATATAACAACAATCTGACCACGATTTCCAACAGTGTCAAAAACCTCGTTGGAAAAGGCTATCAAATTAGTAATCGTCTATTTACCCATGATAAAACCATGTTGACGCGAAGTTAATTTATTTTTTCTGTGCACTTCTAGTCTAAATTTAAATAATGATTCAAAAAGTTTAGATATCGCGGAAAGCATCGAAATGCCTCTATAACAAGTAATACCGCTTCTTCTGCCAGCTTTAAATAAGAGAGCTTCACTCTCACAAAGAGAGAGCACATTTATTCAAGATCAAGAGTGCGATACCATCGAGATCTGTCCCACTTGCCATATTTAAACCTTCTAAGCCAATTTTAATTTCTGAGGCATCGAATTGAATAACTGTATTAGGATTACCTGGCCAGCTTAATAAATCAGAAAGGTCAAAGAAATTTTTGAAAAAATTTGCGAGTGCGTAACTCGTACAAAAATCTATCGAACCCGAAACAGAAGCATTATTAACTGTTATAATCTTCGGAAAACCTGTGATTTTGTTTTATACATCATACATTTTATATTCTAAACTATACATTTTATAAAGAAGATCGATGTTTGAACCAAGGGACGATTGAACCAAGGCTCGACAAAAGTTGAGCGCACCCTTTTCATCGAAACAAATAATTCGAAACCACTACTAACAATTCTATAAAACTCAGAGGCAGCTAACGAAATATTCAACCCATCAAATAACGCTATTCAATTGACTTTTTCTAGAAAGTTGTTTAAAAAAGGAAGATCCGCTTTCCCAAAATCATATCCGAAATCAACTTTAACAAGTTGATTTTGTTCAAATCACATAGTTAGAAAGGATATCTTCTGTGGAGCCTACAAACTCATCTTCTATCTAGCCCCACGAAATTTTAGATAGATTAAAATCGCCAGCAACCAACACCTGGTCACATTCCTCATATAACGGTTGAACTGCATTGTCAACGAATTGAATGAAACTCCAGTAAACGTCAGGGGCATTTCCATAAGGTATGTAAACTCCAACAATAAATAGGTCATAAACTCACCTCAAGCACAGTGAAGATTGACTTTACCAAATTTAAGGTCGTTATTTACCGCAATGATTACTCCTCCATCGACATTGATACTACTAGATGATCAATCATAACGAAACACGGAATAACGAGGTGGGAAATATTCTTCAGATTGAAAACATCGTTCAATTATGATTAGGTCAGAAGAATGTCATAATCGTTACATAACAATGAAGAGTTTGATGAGAATTTGTGATAATTCACGAGTATATGTAAACTATTATTTGATGCATTTATTGATTTAATAGTTGCATTGACTGGCATGTTGTTATTAAAATTCGATGAATTTAAATCATAGCTGACGGCTTTAAGATTTTTTGCACGGTTAGTAAACTTTTTCGCCAAAACTCCAGACTAGTTCAGCCCAAGAACAGTTAAAACTAATGAAATATGTATGAAATGCAAAACAAGAAAAAATTTTATTAACTTGAAATTTTTATGAGTAAAGGACATTATATGTCCTGGTTGTAAGTGGTTAGTTCCAGGTTTGGTTTCCGGAACTTGAGATTTATGGGGCGCATGAAATAAAAAATACCGGACAAGTGGTGCAGTGGTTAAAGCTTCGCCACTTGGAGCGGGAGATACTGGGTTCGAATCTCACCAGAGGCTGGATGTAAAGCAAATTTTCGTCATTGATTACAATCGGTGATGTTAATAAACACAACTAAGACGCTGCTGTTGGAGTGCAGAATTCAGCGTCCTCCTACCGTCCATGTAAGTGTACAGGTTGACATAGGTGGTGTGTGTGTGTGTGAATGAAAAGGAGGTATTAATTGACCTTCAAAAGACATTAAATCCACTGGATAATTAATACTTTCTATACTTAAAAAATTATACACTGGACCAAACACATGTTATCCTGTAATATTGACTTTAAATTTGTATATGGAGTACGAGCCAAAGGATTACATATCATCAAATTTAGTTTCAGGAACTTTTGGTTTCCAGGAGTTATTAAATCAAATCCTTCTCACTCAAATTGTTGCACCATTCAGTATTACTCCCACATGCTTCTGGTAAAACCCGGTAGTTAACACATGAAATTATGAAACCATAAAAATTTCAAGACAATCCTTGATTAGAGCATAGGCTCACATACGTGGCTCAAATTGTTTTCTCCGTTGTTCCTCAAAACTGCAGCCTAGAACGTTGTACCTGAAATCAACGAGGTTATTATAATATCAACTGTGCTATATGTCCTTGCCATTCCGCCAGTCCTATAGACATGTTCACGAAGTCTCATCTAGGAATCTAATTACTAAGTTTTTAAACTTGCCTAAACGCATTTTTATTTCTGGCCTTCACGCTTCTTAACACAGTAAATATCATAATTCCGTTCATTTCAACGCTAGAAGTTACCCTTAAATATATCCAAAAATTAATGAACCTCTTAGGACCAACAATGAAAATTTGAAATTTGCAAAAATTGTGAAAATTTCTAAATTCTGTTAAATTTAGTAAGAAACATCAAAAAAAAAACAAAAGTATAAACATGATCCTGTCAACATTGCTGGATTTGCAATTATTCCACTGTGTTCTCTCCATTGATAGAAAAAACTTTGACATCTCCGAATATGTGAAGGAGAACACGTGAACATTTCTGCAAAGGGGGTATAATTATAAAGGTGAGAATGTCATTAGACACGTTAAAATGATCACAATAGATCTCATTCAACAGCATGTACGTGAACATCTCTAGCATCGATGAAATAAAATTTTACAGTCGTTAGGAAATGTAGGTCACTCAATCATTTGGAAGTGACAATGGTACTAATGGAAAGGAAAAATTTAATAAACTAGGATGATTCTGTGGAAAAGTGAAGCGGAGCTAGCAGTTCTTGTAAGCGCGCAGTATCCGCAGATATACGGATACAAACGAGAGGATATACTTCTTGATTTCATCCTTAACACGAACTTATAAGCAACATTTGCTTTAAGCCAACTTTGATAACCAGCAATACGCAAAAAGGCATAGACATTACCCTTAAGTATCTAGTTTCTAATCCCCTGTATAAATAGAGGAGTTTGTTGACCTGGTGGTCAACCTGTCTGATGATAAGCTATCGTAGATGCGTGACCGCTTAGTAGTACTCCTTTTCCTTAACACTAATCATAAACGCAGGAAACACTTTAGAAAATCTAAGAAAGCACGAATTGCTACACCATAAATTTACTAAGGTATTACACATTCATCATTGAGTTTTCTTAAAAGGCCGAATGGATTTTGGTCCACAACTAACGACGAATCTTTGGAGCTCCTATTACGTACTTTTAGTTATTTTTCCCGGCTGCTCCTGCATACGTTACATCAGAAACAAGAGGAAGATTTGATCACATGATTCAATCAGTTTTAACCTCTTTAAATTGGCAGGACTTGGTATCATCGCTGCCGATTTCGAATAGGCAACTGTTTTGGCGTTGGTATGACTTCAAGCCGTATTAAAAACCTGAAACTTGGTGCCATTACTAGAAAACAACTTATGTAAATGTTATATTTATATCTAAGGCGGGAAAAACCTTTCGTTACAACTCCGAAGATCAAAAAAGACAAATAAAAGCAAAACTGCTGAAAAGAAATTTTAATCGATAATCGATCCTTAATATTTGGAGAAATTCGGTAAAATTCGCTTATTCAGATAAGCTAGGATTATTTTTCTATTTATTTCTCACAGCTCATATGGATTCGATTACGACGGATCCTGATTTCGGGCCAATTCATAGATTTCCGGTTGCCCCGGGTTTTTCCTCGGCTGAAACAAATTTGATAAAGATTGCAGAAAGTTGGTTTGTCGAGTAGCAGAAATCGATTGTAATGGTGCCCAATTTCGGAAAATACGTGTAGATGCTTCTCCGATTCCAGTCGGGTTCCATTTTAAATTATTCAGCTAGAACTAATTTGATAAAAATTGCTGAAAGAGGGTTACACAGCTTAAACAAAGATCGTAAAAATAGTTGAAAGTCGGGTTTCGATACCATGAATCGGTTTTGAAAGACCAAATTCGGAAAAATTTCTTTAGGGGATCATTTGGTAGTTATCATCTGGTTCTATAGTTTAGGTTTTTACTCAGCTGAAGCGAATTTGGTGAAAAGTGTTGAAATGGGTTTGGAGTCCCGGGCATCATTTCCGATGAGTCCTGATTTAGAGAACATTTATTTAGGGGGTTCTCCGGTGAGACCCGGATTTTTTTTAATTTTTTTGTCTTAACTAAAAAGGTTTTGTCAAAAATGTTTTAAATGGTTTCCGAATACCGATTTAAAGAAAATTGTTTGTGAAGCCCAGCAGTGTCTAACGGTTCCTTAGATTTGCAGAACCTAATGGTACCATCCCTGCGGATGTCCAATAGACAACCGTTTTGGCGTTGCTGAAAGAGTACCAGGGTAGTACCAGAAATCGATTGAAATGGATCCTTATTTCGTGTAAATTCGTTTAAGGGGTGTCCTTCGGTGAAATCCGGGTTAGTTTTCTTAATTGTATGCAGCTTAAACAACGATGGTGAAAATTATTGAAAGTCGGTTTTCGATATCATGAACAACCTGTTCGATACCCCAAATATCGGAAAAATTTCTTTAGAGGATCATTTGGTAGCGCCCTCCTGATAATATTGTTTAGGTTTTTGCTCAGCTGACGCGACTAATGAAAATTGATGAAAGGAGTTTGGAGTACCAGGAATCAATTCCAATGGGTCTTGATTTCGAGAAAATTTATTTAGGGAGTTCTCCAGTGGGGTCCGCATTAGACTCCGTATTTTTTTTTTTCATCTCAATCGACTTGGATGAAAATTGCAGCTCTTTCACCTATTTTCGCTCAATCAATTGCCATAAAAGCCATACAAAAATTAAATTTTCTATCCTATTATTTACTATAAAATTTGCGCTTGGTTCCTATACTGATTTAAAGAAAATTGTTTATGAATCCCAGCGGTGTCTAACGGTTCCGTTAAAAATTGAATCGTACAGTTTTTATAAAAATTGGTGAATCAATTTTTTGATACCCGTTTAATTGATTGCGATGAGCCTAATTTTCACAAAATTGGCAGTGGTTCAATTGTGGTAAGCCCACATTTATAGGAAATTTGTTTTTAAGAGAATTCATTTTTCTCGACTGGAACAATTTTGCTATAAATCGGCGAGAGGATTTTCGAGAGTCAGGAAGTGATTGCGATGGATCTGGATTTCGGGAAATTTGCTTAGGGTCCTTGGAGGGGCTTGAAACGATTTTCGAAAAAAAAAATCGGTAAAAATCAGTTTAATAAACATTGGTCACACATTGGCACGGTTTTCCAGTGGCAGAATGCGAAAATTCGCTTAGGGTATTCTCAGGTGAGGCCTGATTCTCTGTTTTAAAAATTTCTTCGTCTCGATTCAAAAGTTATTGAGATTTGAGATATGTGTTTTCGTGTGTCAGAAAGCGACTACAGTGGATCATGATTGCAGCAAAATCGGTTCGTAACCTTTATATGTCAAAAATACAATTCCGAAAGAGTTCCGGGTGTTTCTAAACCATATCTTACGATTGGAGTGGAACTCAGTTGCAATTTCACACCTACGTGGAACCATCATTATTCATGAAAATAAAAGAAATATATTTAATTATTTGGTGGTATAGTTGTTTAATATTCAAAAATAAGAATACGATAGTATTAACATTTTTGGATTTAAAAACTTATATATCAATAAAAAAGTTTAATTAATTTAATTAACTTTGGCCTAGCGATACTCGGTGCTCCAGAGACTGGGAAAAAGAGAGTCCAATGTTTTTTCAATTTAATCCAACACTAGGATTCTGTAACGGATCAGCATGTTATTGTCCGTAAGCATCATTTATAATAGCGTAATTACAAAATCAAAATATAATTTCTAATTAATCAATTTTCCGATATTTCGGATTATCTCATCATCTTTTGACTATAATGAACTGTAAAACATCTACTTCATCAACAAATAACAACATAACAGAAAATTCTAAAAACATTTCCAATCATCACTTTTACAAAACACAAAAACAAAAATGTTACACAAAATGGAAAATATATCATGTCACATTTCAAATCAATTTTTTTGTTCCCAATGACATTACAAATTCAATAAAACTTTTTCCACTCTACATCCCAGTACTAAAACAATTTTATAATTCGTTAGGCGTTACATGACGAAAACGAGACGATTTCCTTCAACGCATAAAAAATATCATTAATTTAAAATCGAGCTCACCGTAAATATTAAGGATACGAATACGGAATCTGGTAAGTTCGTACAGCCCATGCGCTTTTATCAATAATTATCTTTTGTCCATCGGTTTATCAGGATAACTTTTAGCAATCCCTAATCAACATATAACAACAGAAAAACTCATAAAGGAGTTCCACACAACAATAGCAACAAGGAACGAACATTTATGCGATTAATCTTAACAATCTGTCCGTTTTAATTTTTAATCCTTGATAATAAAAAATACAGAAAAACACAATCCTAATTTCCACAAACAAAAAAAAAAGTTGGTTTCTTATTTATTTATGTTCATTTAGTATAAACGGATTAGATTTAAGTAAAAATCTTCACTTATTCATAATGATTGTAAATAATAAAGAATCCTTTTTGATTGTTGTTGTCGTCTTTTGTCTTCCTTTATATATTTAGATTCGCGCGCATCCTTGAACTCGCGTGTTATAAAAAAAAAACAAAAGAGATAAACGGAATCATCTCCGTATTTATTTTTAAACTTTAAGCATTCGAAGACTTAGCAAAAACAGCAACAATGACAAAAGGAAAATATATATAAGCTTAATGTGGGTGAAGGTTGCGGAATGTGCGAATCGGGCACACGTACTCCTTTTATGGTACGTAAGCATATCGTACGATACGATTTTTAGGCCACCGTGCTTTTTAGATTGAATCGAGCTCCAAAATGTTATAATATATAGGGCGTCATATAGTGAATAGAATGTTTTTCGACTCATCACCACCATCATCGCCTCACCATCCTGTTTAATCGACGCCCATCAAATTGAAAACTTGGTTACAAGTAATTTTTCATTTTATTTATTTTTTTTATGTTTTTTTGGTTCGTCTATAAATTTGAAATATGATTTTTTTAAGATTTCCATTTAGGTTTTTCCAATTTTATATTTTTTTGTTGTTGTTGTAAGGATGTAGCAAATAAATTTTAGAATTTTGATGAATCATAATTTATAAAAAGAAAATTTTTCAAATTTTTTTTTATTATTTTTTTTTTATTTAAGAAAAATGTTTTTTTCAATGTAAATTTATATTTATTTATAAATAAACAACAAAAATTTTGTTATTGGACTGAAATTGATTTGATTTGCCATTTTAGTACTTAGAATACAAACACATCACATTGGGATGAAGTACCGGATCGGGAACGTGTCTTTTTTTGAAAAAATCTCTTTTGCAAAGACCTCTAGGAAGAAAATAGTGCATATTCCATCAATCTATGGATCTCCCACTTGCAGAATAGTTTTGCGTATTTCGAAGCATCATTCATATTTGAAATGGAATACAAGCATACAATTTCCTAACAGGTTGAAATAGTCTACGATACTCAGTGTAAAACAGTGAACTATGAATTTCCACTCAAATAATTTGCAGCACATAAATCAGAAAAATATCCGGAATTTTCCGAGTTGATGCAGAAATGAAAGATTCGCTGAAGTTCTGCGGAATTTGTTCCGAGTCAAATGTTAACAAAATGACACGTAAATATTCTGTAATGAATAAATAATTTGCCACTAGTGCCGAAACGATAAAAATAAAACAAATGCTGAAATTATGAAGTAAGTAAAGTTATATCGGAATTTAAAAAAATGTATCTGCCTGAAGCATAAAGCAGCAGTTTTAAGTACTAAGGCATTTTAGTAAAATTTATAACATTCTACAACATTTTCTCACTCACAACAGTCACGACATAAATTACAGCGCTATAATGGCAGTTTTAAGGTAGTGATGGAGTACTAAGGTGCTTCAGTTAAACACGTGACATTCTTCAAGACGTATTCAATGATATTCGACAAACACGAACGAGTATATGTTCTAGAGCATTTTTTACATGATTTTTAACCACTTTAAATAGAAGGGATCCTGAATTTCCCTAATCCAATCTAAATAGCTCTAAGTCGTTCTTAACTCAGTAGATAGTTGTAAACCGCTCTTAACAGCTCTTAACTGCTCTAAATCACTCTAAACTGCTCTACACCGCTTTAATATTGTTTTTTGTTTTATTCATTACCTTTACGGAAGAAATTAGATAATCTAAGAAATAAAAAAAAACGAAGACAACACTCATGACCATACTTATTGTCTAACCCGAGCGAAAGTGTTCATGTCATCGACGAAGAGAAGGCAACTTGCGAATTTAATGCAGTCAACGATTTCGTTGATAAATAACGAAAATAACAAAGGGCATAAGTGACTACCCTGTGACATACCTAATGTCACGCAAAATACTTGAGAAGATTGATCCAGAACTACAGTTTGCCGGCGATCTAAAAGGTATGAGTGCAACCATTCTATGGGAATGAATTGGCACCCCAAATGCCCCAACTTAGTGATTAAAATTGAGTGATCAATCTTATCGAACGCCTTCGCAAAATCTGTATAAACAACGTCAAGGTGTTGTTTCGATTTTAAACCAACAAATAAGTTACAACAAAAGTTAATAAGGTTCGTAACAGAAGACCTCCCTGGATAAAAACCATGCTGTGCCGAAGATAAAATTGGTTTATTGTGGAAACTTAATACTTTATGAACCATTGATTCAAAAAGTTTTGGTATGATGAAAATAATGGCTATTCCTCGATAATTACTTACTCTATTCCTTTTGTTGACTTTAAAAATTGCTTGAATGCACGAAACGGTACAGTAGATGGCATCGAAATTGTCACAATTCATGTCCAAAGGATGACTAGCGTTTGCACTTTGGTAGGTCATTGGAGATGGGAAATCAGAGACTTTTTCCTGGTATTCATGAAATTCCAGTAATTTTAGGAAAAGACGTCAACTCGTCCTCAATTCGCACTATATAAGTACGATACAAAAACCAATTTAGGCTTTTGAACTCTTTCTGGGCTATACCAAAATCTTAGTATACCAAGGCTCCCGAAAGCCAGCTTTCATTTTAATCAATGGAATCGTTAAACATTAAAACTATTTCGTTCAAATTCCGGTCACGTGCCTTTAAACTACTCTAATTCGCTCTGAGCCGCCCCTAAACCGCTCGAAACTACTCTTAAACGCTCCTAGATCACTTTAAACTAATCTATACTTTTTTTAGATTTTAAATGGTTTCAGTAGATATTTGTTGCCACGTGTCTTAAATTACTAAAAAAAATCGTTTTTATTTGAACGCCCTTTAAATGGCAATTTTTCGTCCAAGATCATCCACAGATTTTCTATCGGATTATGATCCGGACTCTGGTGAGGCCATTCCAATAGTCTGATTTTATTTTTTATAAAATGCGTGACAAGTTTGGACTATGTTTGTGATCATTGTCCTGCTGGAAGATAAACCGCCGAAATTTTCTTTCAATATGTCCACATATAACAGGTGTTGTTTTAAGCCTGATAGAACTTGAAATTATAAAAAAAGTTCTATCGGGCTTTAAAAAAACCTTTACAACAGCTGTCATAATATTTTCAATTAAACACAAATTACCAACTCCACTTCCAGCGAAACATGCCCATACCATAATAGAATTACCACCGTGTTTTATTGTGGCTTTTATATTTTGAACTGCATATGCGGTTTCAAGATTTCTCCAAACTCGATCTCGTTTTTTTTAGAACCGAAGAGTTGAAACTCGCTCTTATGTGACCATAGCACATAATTCCAAAAGTCTAAGGCTTTATTTCTAAATTCTTTACCGAATTTCAATCTTTTCTTCATATTTGCTTCACTTACGAAGGATTTCATTCGCTGGTTTCAGCTAATTTTTCCTTTTTCCCGTGTTCGTCGACAAATTTTACGTGTAGAAACTGAAAGATTAGTTCCTTCTAAAATTTCGCGAGAAGTTAGTTTAGGATTTTTCTTCCCTTCTCTAACGATTCTCATGTCTTTCGTTTTCTTCCCGTTCCGAACAAATTTTTTACATTTCCGAATTCTTCATTCTTTAAACATATTTTTCTCGCGCCAGTGAATGACAGGTTGTATTTTTCAGCAAGTTGGCGATAGGACAACCCAATATTACGGACATTCACAATCCGTTGTTTCAAATCAATTAAATATTCGTTGTGCCGAAAAAAAAAACAAATAAAATCATTGAATATTGTAAAAACTTACTTTAAACCAAAGTTTATTCAGAAAAAAACTGGATTAAATATCAAACAAAGTGTTAACTTAATTTTGTCGCATCGATTATTGCACATCACCTACATAGAAAGTACAAACCTACGCAAAAGACGAAGAGCAACTTAAATTTTACAAGCAACTGGAACAAGGAAATTAGCGAAAATAAAAGAAACAAAAAAAACAATGTGAGGTGCAGAGATCTTGAAAATTAGAGTATTCTAAAAAAATTTGATGTGAGTGTTTTCAATTAATTTTGTCACCCTCTGTATGTACCTAATTTCATCGAAATTTTTTCTACTCTACCAAAGTTTTTGCGAATTCTGGTGACGACAAGAAGGAAAATTAATTTTCTAGGAGCTACCTTAGCGTATCCCTGCAACGATTGTTACAAAAGACAAACTTTACGAATATTCATTAGAATTTATTTCCGTATACACTTTTAGAAATGTTTCGTATTCCAAAAGGGTAATCATCTGCGGTTTATCATAATAGCATTTTACTAATAAACCACAACAATGCTGCTAGAAAGGAAATTTTATCTGGAATTTTCTACATACATATATTTTGTAAAAGTTTTAATTGAACCCAAAAATAATATCCTTTTAGAATAATTAATCCTGTTTAGTCATTTTGTAGTATTTTGTTTATTTTATGGATATGCATGTAGGATTGCTACAAGTGAGGTGAGGTTTTGGTTCAGGTATAACCACACCTGGACCACGGAGTTGTATTTTGATTTCTTACTTTAATTTTAATTAATTAACTTTGGAGGAACCCCACAACTGTGAAACAGAACCAACAACAAACGGAATTTTCAACTTAATTAATTTTTTAGATTCGCGGTCAATTTTCTAGGTTGTAATCCTAGAGTAATCCTTCAAAACTATATACAAAGTCTTGTATCGTATACATATTATTACGTTTACGTTACTATGCAAGTCGCTGGTTTGTTCGTTTTGAAGTATTGCTAGTGGCAACTCCTACAACCAAAATTTCTATATATACATATTTTTATGTTGCAAGAACATCTTTATTCTTCTGCAAGAGCAATTTCGTTAGAAATGTTTTTCAATTATATCATAGACATTAATTTCTGTCAATTTCGTGTGCATCGATTGGGGTATGTTTATCAAGAATATTTTCTCGATATAGTTAATAATACCACTGTAGGATACTTATTTTCCTTACTCGATTAAGCAAATCTACTTATTATACCGAGTGCCCAAAAACTTCCGGAACGGGCGCAAATATATCAAAGGGTTGAGTTTTAAGTAAAAATGTTACTTTCATGACCCATTCAAAAAAAAATCTGTTACGATATGTGTGGTATGGTGAATATTTCAAAATCATTGGAATTACTACAAACTTAATCTAAACAAACGTCATCAAAAGGCCTTTATAAAAGAAATGAAAGAGTAATAAGCAAATATCAGTACAAATTAATAATTTCATAATTACGAATTCTGATTAAACACAGGAACTATTTTTCTTAATTTTGAATTTAAAAAAGCCCGAAAAACAAAATCCCGGAAACCAAAAATCCCGGATATCATTATCCCGGAAATCAAAATCCCGGAAATAAAATTAGCTGTAATCAAAATAAACGGGCTCGGCCATTTTTTAACTGATAAACCTATGAATATAGGTATGTCGGATGGAAATAGGATTCTAAAACGAATTTTGGAAAAAGTTCTGGAATATGGCTTCCTGGCACTGAACTCAGTCGGTTCTTAACCGATTATGATGTGATTGGGTATGTTGGATGAAAAAGGGATTATAAAATGATTTTTAGGAGGAGTTCTGGAATATGGCCACTTGGGACAAAACACGACGATTTCTTAACCGATCATGATCAGATTTGGTATTTTGAATGGAAATAGGATTCTAAAATGATTTATGGAGAAAGTTATGAAATATGACCACTTTCGTTGGAACTCGACATTTTTCAACCGATTATGAAATTGGTTTTGATATTTGCGTCAAATAGTTAATTTAATATTTTGGACTATTTCTGCTCATGTTACTTTTGGGGCAGCTCAATACGGCGCCCACAGTTGGGAGTGAAGATTAATATTCACATGAATCGGATCATTGTAATTTAACCTAAAATAGCCTTAAAGGGTGCGTAAAATTGATACATGGTGGCAGATACGAATTTTAAATTTGATACGAAGAAGATGGTCATTTTGGAAATTGGCTTATAAGCTCAAAATGGGGTTGGGCTGGAACGAAATTGTGTAAAATATTAAAATATTGTGTAAATATTATGATGAGTGAGATTGGATATGTTCGATGGAAATAGGATTCTAAAATAATTTTCGGAAGATGTTCTGGAATATCGCTGCATGGGATACATAATAAGATTAGTAATTACTAAGGTGAATAAAACCAAACTAGAAAATTGTATGGTCCACAAGAAGCTCACTTGTCAAAATTCAACACAACAACAATTTCATATTAACTTTCTTGTCTTTCGTATCGTGTTGGTGGAATGGTGAAAAAAACCAATATAGCATATTTCGGTTAGTCGCTATCCGCCAATTGTGTCATTTGTTCTATCGATTTGTAAAAGTATCACAATTTCTCAAAATCCAGAGCTTGATATCGAATTTTCTCTAAAATCACGATTTCCACTAAAATTTTAAAAAAATTAAGTGAATTAATTTTGTTGTAAATATTATTTAGAGTCCTTTGAAACTTGCCACTTCCGATACACCGGTTTCCACAAATTTAAGTATGAAATGTATACCTGGTCAACTTGTTTAACTCTGGAATAGGTCAAATTTTGATTAAAAAACAATTTTTGATTTTAATTGTCACTTCCGCTTTAATTTTGAGAAAATGAAGTGGAGCAATTTTGTTGCAAATTTAATTTACAATTCTATAAGGTATATTGAATCGATTTCATCGTAAATGCTATTTCTCTCTCTCGAACTTTCACAGCCCATGAAATGATTTGCCACCTGCACGGTGGTTGTTAAACCATCTTAGTTCACCGCATGCTCCCACCGCACGCTCCCCACTAGTTTAGGTCGTAGGTACGCCGACTGGTTCTTGAAGGGACACTCTTTTATCATTCGTTGTGTTTATGAACTTTCAATATGATCCAGCCACCTTACTCGGTTGGATTTAATGAATCCGATAATGTCACAGTCTCCAAGAATAAATCGAATGATCTTTCATTCAACACTAGATAATAATCTAGATTCATTATTAGTCAAGACTCAACTTTTATTTCCGGAAGTTGGCACAGGTTTGACCACTGCATTTGAAACTTATGAATGCCGTAATTCTGGGATTCAGGAAATTGTATGTGATTACAATCACTAGGTGTGCCGGATATATGACTTTTCGATCACTGATAGTATATATTACGGCACATTGAGCTTTGCACCAGCTATTATGAGTGGTGCGAACCTTTAGGTAAATCTAGCAACATAACTCGTAGTGATATTTCCTATTAAATTAATTAATTTTTCGCGCTCAATGGCGCCATGCAATCTGGTTACATATATACAAGTTTATAGTTGGGTTTTATTGCTGCTTGAAGTCGTTGATTATTAAGGAAAAATAAATGAGTCAAAGTATGATCGTGTTCCGTTCAGATTCGAAAATACAATTTATTAAGTATGGAGCCAATTAAGTTAGCTCGTGAAAATGTGAAGTAACTTTAAAGTTTCAATGTCACATCTTTTAACGTATTATTTCGAATCTGACGATAGTCAACACCTAATATTTTAAGTAGAAAGTAAGTTTTGATGAGTTTTGGCTTTCGAATAAATTAGTAAACTATAGTTACTCTATTTATAAAATATAAAAATTGATATAAAATTTTATGCAAAATTTTAGCCATTCAGAATCAACCCTTTATAATTGATTTGTCCGGCATCCCGGCACTGAAACAAAATAATACGAATGAAAACGAAAAAAAATTAACCATTACGAGTCGTATCCCGAAATTATAATTGTGTTCAACAATGAAAAGTCGTAATTAAGATAAACCAAAATACCTTAAATAAAAAATACTTTTGACTTCAGTCGAAACTCGTAATGTTTACATAATCGATCCCCTGGTGTTTGCCAAATCAATTCCAAAACTTGAAATTCATGCTAAAATCCCGTTTTCGTTCTACGGTCCAAATATGGCCAAATCCCATTAAGAAATGTTTTTTTTATTTATCTTTGCATCTGTACTGGAGCCGAGGTACTCCCAACTCTTTCGTGGTTCGCATTTCCTGTCTTACTTTTACGCTGTTTGCCAGCCAATTCGAGGCTGTACGGATATAGGCCCGATTTTCGTAGAACAAACTGAGCAATTCAAAGCTACATGCAAGCCTATAGTACTGGCATGGAAGATGGGTTATTCCATGAGTTCGGCACTCCGATAGGGGGTCAAGCTGCGTTCATTTTCATCATAGATCATAATTTGATGATGAAAAATCCTCTTTGTATCCTGCCTCTATCGGGATTTACCGAATCGTCAAAGTTTCGACAATTGAAGTTACCAATCGGTCAGCGTATCAAATTGACACAAACAACAAATTTGTAGAGAATAAGAGTTTCCGCCTTCCGCGAAGTCAACTATAGTTTAAGAAATAATAATAATAAGTTTATGTCATTCTCGCAAAATTTTGAGCCGAGCGTTCCAAACTAATGCCGAGCAACTAGCCTTGAACTAATCAAAATGCTTCAATGATTCCAAATTTCGCATACTGTCTTGAAATCAATGAAAAACTATTTAAATGATCTGGTGCTACGTTAACCTGTTTCCGCATTCATGCCACTATGTATAATTGATAAGCGCTAATGCCTGATAATCCTAGCCCAAAAGTCACAAAATGAAGGAAAAACGAGTTTTTGGAACAGTTCATAGTTCTAGGCAGCCCAGACAAATCGACTATCAACTTGTGCATCTCCGAACAACAACTACAGTTGCTTATAACAGTTACCATGTAAGCATTTGTAGATAAAAGTATTTCTAGAGCAAGCATAAAGGTTAGGAATTAAGGTCCTTTCAACATAATAGTTTTGAGCCCGGCTAAATCACACCCGAGCGTGGGGTTGATGTGTTGTCATTAACATAAAAGTGTATTTAATTAAGAATTTGAAAACGGTTATTAATGAAAATTGAAAAACTCTCAACGAAAGCCTGGATAC
Organism: Nephrotoma guestfalica; assembly: GCA_963691935.1. Taxonomy (NCBI): domain Eukaryota; kingdom Metazoa; phylum Arthropoda; class Insecta; order Diptera; family Tipulidae; genus Nephrotoma; species Nephrotoma guestfalica. Next base: position 232,738,760 of record OY829915.1, on the reverse strand, counting down.
TTGAGGGACCAGCATCTAATTAAAATCCCACTTTGACTACAAAATAAAAAATCCCGATAAGAAGTAAGATGTCCTGCTCTTAAGATAGTTATTAATCTTTTGTGATTGGTATCCGAACATGAATTTTTGACGAAATTTCGAAATTCTACCATGCTATATGAAACTTGGTATTTCTTACACGATTTTGGTAAACCGGAATTGTACATTCCGGAATTGAGTTTTAGCATGAATTATAAATGCTGTTCTGGAACTTGGCTGGATGGGGATTCTAACAAGGGTTGGAACAAGATCATTTTTTTGTAAACAGAATAATGTTAAATTTCGTTGTAAGAAAAAAATTGAAATTCTAACAAGAAATTTGGTTACAGTAATTCGGCCCTGTTGAACGGAACAATTCCACTTCTTAATTAAATATTTGCAAATTTAGTTTTAAACGTCAAAATGATATTCTAACATGTATTTTGAACAAAATTTGGAGGCGATAGCTAAATGACACTAAGCCAAATTAAGACAAATTTGGTTTAAAGAGCTGGATTGAGATTCTGAACATGAATTTAGAAGGAACAAGGACATTTCTTCAAAGATTATTGTCAACTTACATTTTAATGGTGGCTTTTCTGAATGAAACTAGATTATTTCTTAATAGGATCGTTTGGGAAGCATAGAAAGCAATTGGCAGCCCAATTCATCTAATTTTTTTGTGTTTTCCATGATCAATGCGATGGTGCATAATCATGATGAGAGTGTTTTCTTCTTCAAATGTGGCCATAATGATGCATAATATCCACCTGTGGTGGTTTTACCGTTCTCAAGATAGTCGATGAATATTATGTTTTGTGCATCCCAAAAAACAGTGAACATCATCTTGCCAGCTGATGCAACCGATTTTGCTTTCTTTAGAGCATTTGAACCAGTTTCTAACCATTGTTTTACCTGTTGGTTTGATGGTGGTGTAGTGATAGATTCATGATTCATACACCGTTATAAATCGCCGCAAAAATTCAGTTGGATACGCTGAAACATCTCCAAACATTACTTAGAAATGGTCATTCGATTCATTTTGTGAACATTTGTTAACAATCTTGCTGGCAGCTTTTTCATAAGCAATTCTGCGTGTATGGTTGTGTAAACGTTCATCCGAGATGTTTACAATGTCAGCAATCTCGCGCAACTTTATTCGACGGTCATTCATAATGTATTCATAGACTTTTCGACCATCTCCGATGTTGTTACCTCTTTTGGCCTTTGAACACTGTTTTCATCTCATCGATGATTTCTTTTGGTTTTAAAATGAAAATATTTAGAACTGGACGACATCCATTTTCCATATTTTAAACAAAATCAAGGCGAATGAAATTTTAAGTTTTGGAACCTGACCATTTCTTAACCGTTTTTATTTAAATTTTGATTCTAGATTCGAACAAACTCAAAACAGCATTACGTCGCTGCATAGTTTGAAAATTCAAGGAATCCAAATCCAATTGTTTAATAATAAAATTTGTTTTCAGCGTAGCTTAATTTTAAAAAGTATATTCCCACTTTTGAATATTATTTTGAAAGTCAATATTCTCTAAAATAGTATTATCATACATCTCCGAACAGCTCTCAAACATGGGATTCAGCGACAAGGGATTTTAAAATGATTTGGTAATTCTAATAAACGAACGTACGAAAAGAAAATTGCAAAGCCGTTCTTGTCTTAGCAATTCCGAAAATAAATCTACTATGACGACCTTACCACACTTAGATTATGAAGATTAACACTAATTTTGGACCGATCAGTGCAAAGGACGAGATAATGCGGTGATCTCAGCTTGAAACACCGGACAGTTTATACTGACTGCCTAATGACTTAAGGCCATGTGAGGGGGAAAGCATATTCCGGATCCGACTCTGAAGCTCATTCGCATAAGTAGCAGGCAGAACAAACAGGCTAATAAGTGCCGAAATTGTGTCTGAAATTAAGCGCTAAGTACAAAAAACCGACCACCAAACAACAAACGCGTACGTTAGCATCGGTAGTACAATCCATTTATAGTTCAAATGAAGCGTTTAGTGAAAGAGCCTCTTCGATTTACCAAAAGACATGTGGCATTGCTAAAAACTAGCGGAAACTTCCTGATCTTTATTGTTAAACAATAGAATATTAGTCTTCCATTATCATTAAGAAATCAATATAGTTCTTAAACGATTGGCACGATCTTGATATTTTGATTGTGCTCCCTAAAAAAGGGTGAATATTACTTTTTCTACGATTAGTAAAAAACACTAAGTTGATTTTAGATGGGTTGATATAGAGACCGTTTTCTATATAGAAACCGTGGATATAGAAACGGTTCACCATGCATCCACAATGTGGAAAGCTTGTTACATCAACTCGGAAACGATGTTTAGCTTTGACGTTTAACACTGATAGTGTGCTCTCACCGTTCCCGTGGACCACGGGAATGAATTGTTGTTATGACTTAAGAATTTTCTTTACTAAAGTAAGGGTAAGTTGTGCAGGTTCGATAAGCGTCTTTTTGATATTCAATAGCTATTATGGAAAACTCATGCTTAGTTTTTCCTTTTCTCGAAATTTTCTTATAATCTTTTGTTATTAGCTCGATCGGAATATACAACAACAATAAACTCTAATATTTTTCGCAATAATAAATTTAAATCCATAATCTCGTTACGTTTGTTTCGTTTTAAATATTTTTAAAAAAATTTAAGAAAACTAACTCCGAAAATTACCGATAGAAGGTCAGGGATTGTTTTGTATGCAAATACGGAGTTTTCTATTCGATATGTTTGAATGGTAAAGAAAAAATTGAAATTCAATTTTTAGGTTAGATTCAACAACAAATTTAATTTAGTAAAGAACGCTCTTGTCACAACTTGGATCCGTAGTTCATATTTCCAAATAATGGCGACGTTCGCAGATCACAAATAAGGTTGTGATCCATATTTCAAGCGACAATGCCGAAAGGTTATAATTATAATTATACGATAATTTTAACGATGAGGAAGCGGATACACGAGAGTAGTAAAGTTTAATATTAGATTTGTTATCTTTTCCAAGAAATATTTTATCTTAAAAATAATAATGACCTTTTTGCAAACATTGAACCATTTTAAAAAAAAAAAGAAGGAAAAACTAATTTTTGGAAAATGTCACTTCAAAAGAAAAATGATTTATTTTATATTCATTATCGTTAGTTCCAATTCCCAGAATAAGTTAAAATTCATCATCCACCCCTAGGAGCACACAAAAAAAAACTACCCAAACTCTGATGTTGCCTAGAAAAAATTTTTTATTTAATTTTTCTTTTTTTTTTTATTTAGGTATCCCACAAGTCGTAACAACATTCATTTTCTACCCAGATCGGTTTGTGATAAGTATCATGAATACTAATTTTTCTTGTGTTTTGAATTAGTTTCACATGGTTGCGTATATCGTATATATACACTTTATATTGTTGTTGTTTTTAAAAGCAACAACAAACTGAATATTGTATTTGTTGGTTTTTTATTTTCATTTTCTACTCACTAATTAAATAACAATAACATCGTTTGATTAGTATTCTAAGAACAAAATCTTTCATGAATTTCATTATATTTGTATGACAAAAAACGACGGACGACTATTATAAGACAGACGCAAATATAATTCTATGTAAGAGGCTCTTAAAATAGAGTTTTATAGTTTTAATCGAGAAAGCTCAATAATTTATATGGGTAGGAGATAAAAAGCTGAATATTATTGCATTTTTTGTTATCTAAGCTATCTATGTAAAGAAAATCGTGCTACACAAAAAATTGTTAACAAAAAAAATTTGTTGCGCTATTCGAGATGGTGTGATAAGATAGAAAAATGGCGCGTATCAAAATATAATAGATTTTTTATTTATTTATTTATAATACAATTTTATTTTATTTTTATAAAGCTCACGTAAAAATAATGTTATATTAAATTTTAGAGATGTCTTTGAATTTTAATTCCCAGCATCCACATAAGCGTAAATAGATAGCTAGGGTGGAGAATTTAATATTAATCAGGGTTTCGTAATCTTTGTTGAATTATAGGACTCCCAACAAAACATAATTATTATTTTCTAGCAAGTAATCACCCTGTTATCAAAGAGTCTTATCATGTATTCCTTGACAGCAATTTTTTGTTGAGATTCAATATTTGATCAAATTAACCAATTTTTTCTCGAGGTGAATAATAAAATATCAATACGAAAACGAGTTGCTTCGCCGCTTCGAGTAAGTCGAAGCTAGAAACAGAAAGAAATTTTTGCTAGTAATGGCAAACGAGGTCGATTTTATATCTTGATCGCTGAAGGGAAAAAAGTTTGGATGGCTGTACCGATGAAATCTGCGGTTTACATTTTTTCTAGTTTACTTCTTTCATTTTAATTTGAAAAATTAAAAAATGTTTAGGACCTGTATATTCACCTAACACCACGATATTACTTTACAGTCTTTCTAACCACCAAAAAGTTAGCTGTAGCACCTTAGTACTCGAAACTATCGATATGGTACTAGACCTTACGCTAATACATTTTATCTCAATCCAATATACTCATGTGACATTTTGTCCAAGACCAAGTAAGAATTTTGTTATCTACTAATTAGTTCACAAATCCACCGTTTTTTATGCTGGTGGCCAATTATTCAGTTATAAAATGTATACAGAACGTTTACCATTGATAGGTTCCTAAGAATCGCACAAAGCTAGCTGTAGCACATTAGTACTCAAAACTACCACTATGGCGCTAGAGGCAAATACTTGTTCTCTCATTCCGATAATATCATGTGGCATATAACTAATAGTTTAAAAGTATGAACCATGTAAGAATTATTAGTTATATTATTATTAGGCTTAGTACTCGAAACTACGGTTCTGGAGTATACGTTTCCTGTTATTTTATTATAATCTTGTAACAACCTATTCTACTATGTTGATGAGTATTTTAGTTCACAAATCCACCATATCGGCGTTGATGGCAAGGACGCTCTTTGTCAATTCTAACTACTGTATGATTCGAACTCGGTATAAAAATGAATGTTTATATGTGTCTTCCGTATGCATTCCTATACCATTAGGCATTCTGAGTTGGTACAACCAGGGCAGGACCTCAGAGTCTAGGCGCCCCGGTTCAACTTGTTTCTAAAATTTAAATTTTTTTTAATGTTTCCACGGGAATGAGTTTAGGAAAAGGGGTATATGAAATTAGTGGCATGCGCAAATCTGAGGGGTCCGTCCCCTGGATGTAGAGGGCCCTTCTTATAAGTTTCCACACCATTCATTCAGATAGATTCTAATTTTACGTAAGTATTTTATACCAAAATATACAAATTTTCATAAATAAGTAAGTGCTCACTTACATTTTTCTCCCACAAATGTTTAGAGGTCCCGGTAAAAATGTATTATATCATTATTAATTATTTCATTTCGTTAAAAATATTTTCACGGGAATGAGTTTTGGAAAGGGATTATAAGAAATTAGTGATATGTTTGATTTCGGGGAGTTCGTGCCCTGGATCAAGAGGTCCCTTCTTATAAGTTTCCACGAATTCATCCAATCAGATTCAGATTTTGTATATTTTGCATAGGAATATTATATCAAAATGAGCAAGTCGAGGAGCCCCCAACACATTTTAATGTTTTTCAATATGCACCCAGAGTGGTTTATGCAAAAGATAGCAATTTATACATTGCCGATTTCCTGTTTTATTTTGAATTTTTTAATTCGAGAACATCCGTTCATCTCAAAACAATATTTCAGATTTAGGGTTGAATTGTCTAGCTAAGACGGATTACCTTTTAAAAGTGAACAACTACTCGTAATAGTTCCAACAGTAAGGCACGTAAAGAAAATTCTTTCTTTTTACAGTTAGGTAATTCCTTTATTGTCACAATTAATCGAGATATATCATCGATTATATCGAACTCAACTTCCAGAATTTTCGATCCGGATTGAGTCATCAGACTTATTTGGGAGGTCAAAAGATTTTTTTTGAATTAATCGACAAAAAATACTTGGGGTTTTTGATTTCAAAAAGCTAAAAATGGCTATATCTGGCGGAATAATTCTAGAAATATTAGAAACCGACAATACACTGCTAGAAAGTTAATAAAATTTAAGTTGGTATTGAAAGTTTTACACATCTCGTCTAATCCGCAGATTCCTAGATCCAATGGGCATTGGTCAAAAGATAAAAAATCTAATGAAAAAGATGAGCATGAGATCTCATGGTTCGAATGATATTCAGAAATACACTGAATTGAAATTTTCAAATGGACGGCTCTTTAGTCGCCTAATACGATCAACATTATCAGGGCCTAAGAATATATTAAAATCGCCGACTGTAAAGAACCTCCCAAAATAATTTGAAAAGTTCCTTCAGAAAAACCATGAGCAAGCCAACAGAGAAACAAAACCATACCGACAAGGCAATGACGAACCAGCTGTCTATTTTAGAAATGCCTATTGCCCATGACATATAGGATTTTAACCAAAACGCCAACTGCATCTGGCTCTGACATTAAGCGGAGAACACAAATTCAATAAAAGTAGTTACATAGAAAAAAAGATTTTCAGTTAAAAAAGATGTAATGATTGAAAATATCATACTAAACGCACCCAACCATGATAAGCTAGTTTGCTGTCTTTAGATTTAGGCGTTTCAGGTGAAGAACATTATTCCATAGAAATAATGGTAACATTCGACAAATGGGGAATTTGTTACGTTACTTACAAATTTTCTAGTTAACAAACAACAACGAAAACATGGAAAACTCATTCTACAAAGCCATTTGGCATTACCCGAATAGTGCGAATTTGGAACAAGTCTGTGGGAGGGGCTATTAAAGAAAATTTCATTTTCACTGTCAATATAGACCATAATTAAAGACACCGAATTTCTGATTTCTCCAAAGGCAAACGTAATGGTCTTAGATTGGATTAGAAAATTAGTTGGGAAAGCACGGAATGAAAACTAATACTAATAAAGTTCCTAAAACAAAGTGCTTAAAATAAATGTTCATCGAAGCGCCGATCACCCAACAATCGGCTAGGAACCAAAGAAATGATCACTGCGTCCTAATTACTGTCTCAAATGGAACAATACAAACACATTCAATTCAAATGAAAGGTTTATCAAGACAGACAATACATAAATTATGTAGGTTCTACATGGTTCGATGACCGGCTTATTAATCTTAAAGATCTGAAATGCAACGCCTACACTTAAATTATGAAATCAAGTTTGAAAACAAACATGGTGACATTTTTACAACGCACAACAATTTTGGAAATACACTTTAGATTTAAACGTCGACCACGAAAGAAATATGTAACATGTTTGCTGAATTGTGTCAATTTGTTTATCCACCACACGACAAAACCAGATCCATTGATGACGTCATACTAACACCTCAATCACTTCTTCAATTATATCTGATGGAAAAATTCTATTAGCCTTAAAGGGGTTTGGTGACAAATGCGTCACACTTTCGTTTATATTAAAAATGTATGCGAGTATTTTGGTAAATTTATTATGAAGCTGTTCAAACACTCATTAGCCACTTACCTAGGTTTTAGATCATAACACCAACCTATAAATTAGATAAACGTAATGACGTCACAGAATACATGGGAATACCAACAGCAACATCAACTCCAAAATAATTTGAACTGCTTGTGTGCAATAAAACTATTCACATTAATATGGCGATATATCTAAGAAAGAGTGTGGATATACGCCCGACCGCTCTAAATGTCCTATCTTGTCTCGATTCATCTAACAAAGTATTACAAAAGATTGAAAAACATTATAACATAGACGTAGTTTACAAAGAAAGTAAGATATAAGTGAGGCATTTAACTCACTAACCTCAAATGAACTCATATTTACCGACTTCCTGAAGAAATTCAGAGAGTGCAAGAGATTACTGATTTGGAAGACACCTTCGTTAAAATGTTAGATTTAAGAGAAAATGTTAAAATTGAGATCTCACATAAGCGAAATATAGTAGACATAATGTTTGTACATACATAATTGAATTTCCCAGTCCATCGTTCAACAAATCGAATACATTTAATGTATTTTTATCTTAATTTTGAAATTTGAAATGTCTTTTCTCTAAATCGATTTCTTGAAATAAATAAATATACACCCAGGGTCAAAATATCTTTGAAATTTGTCCACTAATACCGACAAAAAAATTGTTATTGTTTTTAATCTTTCATCTTTAAAGGCGGTACAAATTTTTATTTTAATATTTTGTGGGCCCGTGCTTATTATTATTACTTAAGAAATAAGACTTGGAAAACTTTGGAATTAGCTAGCTGTGATGGTGTTTTCTTCCTGTTTTAGCCACCCGTTCAAAGCCACCAAACTCTCGGCTGACTCTGCTGATTATCTTTCGCTTTCTATACCTGTTCTAAAATGTAAATTCGGATAGTTATCTACAACCTTATCTACAATCGTGACCTAAGAAAATTCATAACTATGGAACGTCAACTGTTCGCCGTTCTATTTCACTTACATAGTTTGCATTTATTTTAAGGCTTACGGTGCCAAAGCAAACCCAAATTACCTAATTCGACCGAAAACTTTTTTATGGCGAAATTAATTTACTTATAACAATTTTTAAAAATGAAATAAGTTTTCCCTAATTTGCGCAAAATTTCATGTCATCATCCCATATTTTTTAAAAATCCCGAATTTTTTAAAAATCCCGTATTTCAAAATTGCATATTTTTAAATACTGTATTTCAAAACCCCGTTATAAAATTATAGAAGTCCCGTAATGTTGAAATTAAGTATGTCATGTCTTGACCAATCATGAAGAAATTAGGCATGTTGGATGAAAATGGGGACTTAAAATGATTTTTGGAAGAAGTTCTGCAATTCAATTCTGGCTTTCTTGGATGGAACTCGGCCATTTCTTAACCGATTATGATGTAATTGGACATGTTGGATGGAAATTGTCATTATAAAATTATTTTTAGAAGAAGTTCTAGAATATGGCATCATGGGACCAAGAAGTTCTGGAGGATGGCCACATGGAACAGAACTCAGCCATTTCGTAACCGATTATGATGAGATTGGGCAAGCTGGATCGAAATGTCATTATAAAATGATTTTTCGAAGTTCTGTAAAGTGGCCACCACGGACGGAACTCAACCATTTCTTAACCGATAATGATGGGATTGGGTTTTTGGATGGAAATTGGATTATAAAATGAATTTTAAAAGAAGTTTTGGAATATGGCCACTCGGAACAGACCTCGGCCTAAAATTGACAAATAAACATATTCAAATTTGTTTATGGCGAAACCTGAAATGAAAACGTAGATAAATTGCGCTAGTGGCATATGCGGTTAATTCGGTGTTGGTGAGGTAAATTATCGTAAAGAAATAATCCTATTTTCTTATCACGAGGAAATATTACAAAGTATGAATTATATTAACGTATGAGCGACATTAACGTGAGATTTATGTATTATCGCAAGATTATCAAAAACAGGAGATAGTTTTCTCTAATTCATTGTATAAGCAGGCTTGTGATTTATCCAGGGACATTTTAAATTTTATGGCGCCAGTTCTAGAGATAAATCCAAGAAGTACTAGTTTTCTATAATTAGTAGTGTAATATCAAAGTAGATCGGCACAACCAAGAGATATCTGGTGGTATACGAAAAGAAAGTTCAAAAGCGTAACCTAGAAACAAGTATGGTTCTCTCAAATTCATATTTATGTATCAATGAACACTTTCTGGTGAAGTGGTCATCCAACAGTTGGCAACTTGTTGTGTAAAATCAAGGCCAACGAAATCAAAATTATGAACTCTTTGAAATAAAACTAACGTTGATTTTACTAATCATGATCACAACAAATGTGATCTTGAGAATTTGGTCATGGTGACTGCTGTATTCACAAGATCGTTTTTTAGCAAATAATTCATCCAAATGGTTTAATATCAAAGTATAGTACGACTTCTTTGTTCTTTGAGCTTTTTTAAAGTAATCGATGAGGAATTATTTCACTACAAAGAAAGGGCCATCGCGTTCCAGGTCAAAGCAAACGTCGGCGTTTCAAAGCAAACTTTTATTAGATTCTGTTGAAAACTTTGTCTAGAAATCAAATTATAGAGCGGTCCACTAAACGTATAGTATTTCAAAGAACTTAATTTCAGATTCTCAATCCAGTAAACAAGTGGTTGTACTTGTACAAAACTATCCAAAAATTACTGGAAAACAACATCTGAGCGTTTAAAATGGCTGAAATTATTACAAACATTTTTACAGGCATATTCAGAGATGCCATCTAACATACCCAATCCCATCATAAACGGTTTAGAAATGGCTAAGTTCCGTCCCAGTTGACCATATTTCAGAACTTCTTTCAACAATCTTTTAAACACCCCATTTTCATCCAACACGTCTAATTCATAATTTTTGAATAAATTACGGGATTTGTATAATATCTTACGGGATTTTAAAATACGTGACTTTGAAATACGGGATTTTGAAATGCGGAATTTTGCAATACGGGATTTTGAAATACGGAATTTGAACAAGAATTGAAAACAAGATTTTGGAGTATGGGATTTTGAAAATGGAATTTTGAAATACGGGATTTTAGGCCCAACTCGAATTAAATTCTCGCGGAATAAAATCGAACGAGTATTAATCGCCGAAATGAATTTATCTTTGAATTTGCACCACCAAATTACACCTTCACGAGAAAAACCTCTGACATTACACCTTCGCAAATATTATACTACACCGCACCTTCACAGAAATATACGAAAAACTTATAATATTGCGGAATACTCCTTCACGAAAATCAACTCCTGCAACAATACACCTTTACGAAAATGTAGAAACTATCTAGCTTGCTCCTACACGAAAAAGTGCTTAATTGGGTTCAAAAAGATTAATTTATTTTGTTACAATATAGTTCAAGTGCTTCAAGTTTAAACAATAAACACCGAACTCTAGCGTTCCGCAGCCCATAGCTTATGAACCACTGTATATACTCAACATACACCACCTATGTATGTAACGGGTGATTTTTTAAGAGCTTGAGAACTTTTTTTAAAAAAAAAACGCATAAAATTTGCAAAATCTCATCGGTTCTTTATTTGAAACGTTAGATTGGTCCATGACATTTACTTTTTGAAGATAATTTCATTTAAATGTTGACCGCGGCTGCGTCTCAGGTGGTCCATTCGGAAAGTCCAATTTTGGGCAACTTTTTCGAGCATTTCGGCCGGAATAGCCCGAATTTCTTCGGAAATGTTGTCTTCCAAAACTGGAATAGTTGCTGGCTTATTTCTGTAGACTTTAGACTTGACGTAGCCCCACAAAAAATAGTCTAAAGGCGTCAAATCGCATGATCTTGGTGCCCAACTTACCGGGCCATTTCTTGAGATGAATTGTTCTCCGAAGTTTTCCCTCAAAATGGCCATAGAATCGCGAGCTGTGTGGCATGTAGCGCCATCTTGTTGAAACCACATGTCAACTAAGTTCAGTTCTTCCATTTTTGGCAACAAAAAGTTTGTTAGCATCGAACGATAGCGATCGCCATTCACCGTAACGTTGCGTCCAACAGCATCTTTGAAAAAATACGGTCCAATGATTCCACCAGCGTACAAACCACACCAAACAGTGCATTTTTCGGGATGCATGGGCAGTTCTTGAACGGCTTCTGGTTGCTCTTCACTCCAAATGCGGCAATTTTGCTTATTTACGTAGCCATTCAACCAGAAATGAGCCTCATCGCTGAACAAAATTTGTCGATAAAAAAGCGGATTTTCTGCCAACTTTTCTAGGGCCCATTCACTGAAAATTCGACGTTGTGGCAGATCGTTCGGCTTCAGTTCTTGCAGGAGCTGTATTTTATACGGTTTTACACCAAGATCTTTGCGTAAAATCTTCCATGTCGTCGAATAACACAAACCCAATTGCTGCGAACGGCGACGAATCGACATTTCACGGTCTTCAGCAACACTCTCAGAAACAGACGCAATATTCTCTTCTGTACGCACTGTACGCATTCGTGTGGTTGGTTTAATGTCCAATAAAGTAAACTGAGTGCGAAACTTGGTCACAATCGCATTAATTGTTTGCTCACTTGGTCGATTATGTAGACCATAAATCGGACGTAAATCGCGAAACACTTTTCGAACCGAACACTGATTTTTGTAATATAATTCAATTATTTGCAAGCGTTGCTCGTTAGTAAGTCTATTCATTATGAAATGTCAAAGCATACTGAGCATCTTTCTCTTTGACACCTTGTCTGAAATCCCGCGTGATCTGTCAAATACTAATGCATGAAAATCCTAACCACAAAAAAATCACCCTTTATATCGCACGTAACAAAATTTATCCTGAAATTTTATACATTTTCGTATATCAAAAGAATGATATAAAATCCTTTATATCCTTCGATAATGTATATAAATTGTATACATAAGACGCTATATACAGTATTGAATACATGAAACATAATTAAATTTGGTTTTATGAAATATATTAAATACGACGAGGATAATAGACATAAAATATGTATATGTCATTCTCTTTAAAGGCAAAACACCACCATTCGAGACTATCGTGACATTTACAGGATAAATAAAAATGATTATAGCTAGTTTACAACAACAACAACAACAACAAAAAGGTTATGTGAAACATTTATATACACAATTAATGCCTTTTAACTTTTTGGGGAAAATTTTGTGGAAATTTTTTGTTTGTTTGTTGTTAGTTTAGATACAGTTAACAGGTTGTTTAGAATTTGTGGCAATAGTGTTTTGTATTTGTTGTTGATTCGAATTAGAATATAAAAGATGTATGCAGAAAGATTTACGAGACATACATAACTTTATCCGTAACATAGCTACGAGTAAATTGTTGAAGATTTGAGATAATCGGTCTTATATGTCTGTCCAAAAATACCAAAATCGAAAAAAAATCTTCTAACTAGAAAAAGTAATGCTTTCGTACGAACTACCAAAACTATATTTGCAGACGGTATTTTATTAGTGACAGCGCAGAAGTGTTCATACACGGCATTTTAACTTTTTATAACCAAGGCTATAAATTATTAGTAAAATGGAACGAAACCGTTGTAAGTGTGTTGTAGATACAAATAAGATGTTATCAACAAAAGATAACGAGTAATTAGCACATTAAGTCAATATTTGATAAATACTAGATAAATTAGTGTGGTCGCAATCAATAAAAAGTAATGAGGAGGTAATGATTTATAAGTTATGTATATAATGTAAATTAACCGATCTCTACACGTTGAGTTTAGAGATTCGATAATACATATCTGCTGAAAAAGTGGCTCGGCGTGACTTCATCACATAATCTAACGGAAAGGCTAGAAGTACATTTTCACTTTATCGAGAATGGTTTCTGAGGTTGTTCGGTGTGACAAGTACCAAATAGAAATACCACTTGGTGTGAGAAGTACCAAATAATAAGAGAAACTGATTCCGGAAGTTTTCAAACATTTTTAATGTCGAGAGACTATTTAAGTTGGTCACTTTGCCGTTTGTAATAATTAAATTTACAAATTTTAAAACGATAGCCAATAGCGAATTAGCATAAAAGTACATTGTTTCCGAAAATTTAAGAAAAAAACTTTCTAAGGCCATCGCAAGATTAAATAAATGCCTGTGGTTACCAAGAAAATTGAATTTCGCTAGCAGCCAAACCGAACCTTATGACCATAGAGCACTTTTAATTTAACATCAGCATAAATTGCCAGTGGCCATTAAATATAAGACGTATAGTAGTACTGTGAACAGGAAGGGGGTTAGAACCATGTTGACACTTAGAGTGCCCACTAAGTTAAGACACAAATTGGCATTCTACTCCTATGGAGAGCTACCTCAGTGATAAATTTTACATTTCGCACGAATATGCTAATTTATATTGGCTGACTATCATAATAACCAACCTTTTGAGTGGCGTACTGCTGGGTGCTGCTATTGGACTTTATTATGATTTCCAGCTACCTACAAAGTAACCCTAGATTTACTAGATTCCATTTTTAAACCTCTAACTACTAAATGAAACTTATTTATTGTGGATCTGATCTGGAATCTTAGTACGCTGCAAACTTTTGAATACCTTTTATCAAATTCAGCTCTTCTCATATTTGTCCATTCCAATAAAAGTTTGTGTATTTTGAATTTTCCAACCAAAATTATTACAAACCTTGAATACTTCTGGAACCTTAATGAAAATCTGGTTTTAGAATTTACTTTTAATTCAGTCCTTAAACAAAGTGGAACATTTATTTACTTTGAAATTTAATTTAAAAATAATTCTGCGCCGAATTTTGATAGACTCAACAGTTCAAAATTTATTGAATCAATTTATCAGTAACAAAACAAGCGGGTGTGCAAATCTTAGGAAGATTTAAAAAAAATTTTGTATATTTCTCAGCAAGTAAATATTTTTTAATTTAAGATAATTTTAAATTTTTTAAATTTCAATTGCATATTCTATATAGTCAGTTGTATTTGTCTTTAATCTTTGCAATATGTTCTGGGGCTGAAGCATTTCCAACTCTTTCGCAGCTTGATTTTAACTTCCTACCATAAGCAGTAGCCAAGTCGAGGATGTACGATAGTCCGATTTACGTAGAACCATGTGCGCAATGCATAGCTCCATGACAGCCTATAATACTGACGTGGAAAATGGGTTCGTCCATGACTTCAACAATTGCGTAAATATCATCCAGAACAAACCGGTCACATAAAAATAAAATTATGTATACCCTTTTTGTAATTATGGCACTCTGAATATGGATTGAAAGAACCCCCCCCCCCCCAACATTAATTATTTGTCTATCACATCATGCTGTAAATTGAACTGCGGGAATAGTATTTCGAATAGTAATAAACACCCTGTAAATAGACGTATATACTTCAAAAAGTGTGTTATTTCCATTGAAAAGGAAAATATTAATCCCCAAATAGCCAAAATTTGTTATTACAACAAACATGACCCAACAAGCCAAAATTTGTCATCCTTAAATTATTGTCGCCATGTTTTGGCCAAAGTAATTTCTTTTTGGTTAAAACACCAAAATTTCTAACTTGGAAACATTATAAATTTGTCATTTGTCAAAAAATATGAAGGCAAGTAAGTTTTTCATTTTTGTTTTAATTTAAATTGTAATTACATGTGGCATTCGTTTGATTATAGAATATGCCATGTTGTATTTCCAACCGCAACTTTACCTTACCTATTGTTCGATACGTGAATTCTAACGTTGGAAATAGTGATTTCTCATATCTCCCTGGTGGGTCTTTGAAGTGTTTTCTTTTATTTGGTGTTCTTTTAACATGACAACATTATAACTCGGCATGTTCAGTCAGACAAATCACAAGAGCCACTTTGTTTTGGAGCGCATTTTATCATTTGTAAGTTGGTCTTCTTGGCACAACCCCAAAGTACAGAAACAATTTGTTGTGCATTGAGAGCTCAAAATTTCTAGCCATGAGCCAATACATTTTCCTATATTCGATGTATAACTCTTCTTTTTCTCCTTCGTGTGCTCTTTCCATCTTAGCTTAGCAAAGGTATTTAGCTGTACTTGCATATGGAATTTGGTTAGAGTTGAGAACCATGGGATTCCAGTTTACATTTTGGTTTGTAAAGTTGACATGTACTGATTTGGCTATATTTAATAAGATGCGGCATTTTTAGTCCAGTTAACTGTGTTAACTACATTTTGAAGTTTGTTTGTTCCTTCTGATATAAATTTTCTCAATACTCGTTTTCAAGTTTGACTCTAAAGTGTCGATCTGCTGTGTAGGACTTAAGTTTCAATTCAAGGCTTGGCGCCAAATTTTATCGAAAGCTTCAGATTAAAGTGTAAGGGGCATCGGGCTAGAAGGTTAATAGACCAGCCCAATTTTCAACCTGATCAGCTCCCTTTAATTAACCAATACCGAGGACCTAGTAGACACTGACACAATGCAAGTTTCACTGGTTGGATTGGTAGCTGCTTCAATAACCAGTCAGTAAAGCAATGAGTTTAAAACAAAACTGAATTTTTAACACAGATGATGCTCCAACTGCCCACCCAGTTGGATAATCCATCCTCGAACGAAGCCGACTAAATGGATTCAATCCTGTTCAAAAACATCTAGATAACCACCTAGAGAAACATAGTCCGACTCAGCAGGAAAACGAAAATACGCAAAAGATTGAGTGAAATAGAAAAAATGGCATCACCACTTAGAATGATATCGCTAAGTTAATGAAAGAAAATGAAGAGCAGAAGAAGACCAGACTGAAAGAAGTTATGGAAACTTGCGGAACTTGCGAGAAACACATTGGATGCACAAACAAAAGAAAAGACCAAGTAAAAAACGAAGAGCAGAGTTCTCGCCAGAAGTTGGGGAGCATTCACAAGCAAATGGTAGTGAGAACACCAGCAACAAGAACAACACAAGGTTGCAGTGAAGACTAAGGCACCACTACCATTTAATGTGAACAGGCATTACAAAGTTTGTGAATATCCTTTTATGAAATCGGGGCCTACTACGATAAAATAACCGAGAAATTAAGGTTATGGCCAGCGATCTCAACCCACTTGCAAGGAGGATATAATAGACCTCAAAATGAAAGAACTGCAAATTGAAGACGCATTAAATATTCTTAAACGGTACAAAATTGAAAATAGCCAAGGAACCCACAAAAGCGAAAAAATTGAAAATATATTTAATATCAAAGCAATTCTCAATATGAGGGTTAAAATAAAACCACTGAAAAATAACACGAGAATGCCTCAATGCAAGATTTACCAAGGTCTTAACCACACCCAAAGTAATTGCGGGCGGGAAGTTAGGTGCGTACACTATGCCGGAAACACAACGCGAGAAGAGAAAGGATTCCAACTACAACTAAAGTGCCGCCACAACCACATACTATAGGAACAGAGAAGAGATTCCACTCACAAATAACGCAGCAGTTTGTACTACTAAAGAAAATCCACTTGACGGGATAATCGGAAGAATAGAAATGATAAATGCACGCCTATCAAAACAAGAACGTGGTCTAGAAGCTGTATAAACGGGTTAAAGGTTTTTCAATAAGGACATAACAATTTTGTATTTAAATAAAATACAGAATAATTGAGGGCGGAAGTTTATTCCAGGTGCAATACACATGTTACATTTAACTAGAGAATTCGACCTCGTTCATATGACTAACGCGAGCACGTTTGCAGCGATCGATTCTTTACAGCCAATTTTCCACCACTCTTTCATCCATATCGGCCGGAACGTTGGCAATTTCGCATTCGATATTGTCCTTGAGTTCCTCTAATATTGTTGGCTTATTGGCATAAACCAACAGCTTAACATAACCCCATAAAAAGAAATCCAACGGCGTTAAATCGAATGCAAGAGGTGGCCAGTTCCCAAACTTACCCTTCAATAGATCAATTGTTTGACCAGCTATGTGGCATGTGACACCAACCACATATCACTGATGTCAAGTCATGGCAATCATCATTTTTATACACGAACAAATATGACCCAATCACACCTCCAGCATGACATGCACACCACACAGTCACTTTTTGTGACACTTTTTGTGGTTGTCACTTTTTGTGGTTGTCACTTTTTGTGGTTGTCATGGAGTCTCTTAAAGCACAAGTGGATTTGTTGCTGTCAAAAAACGCATACTTTGCTTATTGTTAAAGCCATTAACCCAAAAATGAGCTTCATCGCTGTAGATGATTTTTCGATGAAATTCCGGATTTTCTTCAAACTTTAGCAGAGCCCAATCGGAGAAGTTTCGTCGCTTTAAATGATCAAGAGGCGTCAGTTCTTGGGTTAATTTGATCTTGTAAGCTTAAATCTTAAGATGTCGTTTGAGAGATTCCAATTCCTGTGAACGGCGTGGAATCGACTGATTTGGCTCGTTTTTAAGTGAATCACTTACGGCTGCGGTATTTTCGGTACTTCGACCGGAAGATTGGAGTAAGCGCTCTTAAGTTGCGACCACCGGCTCACAATTATGGTAGTAATGGTTAATAATTTCCAAACGTTGCTCGTTCGTGAACTTCACCATTGACGTTGACAGATCATGAACAACGTTCAAGGGTGCGTTAGTATTAAAATACAAAATTAGACATTAAGCTACGTATGATGCTAGAATAATCAAATGAACAGAACACTTAGAATTGTTATTTGAAATATGTTTTACAGAAACTATACATTTATTAAAATACATGACTATGAATGCTGCTATGCTATACGTCCAGGAGGGAACGCTAGAGTTGGATCTACCTTAATTATTAAAAATAACGTTACGAAAAGCCCGGGATTGAAACAGAAATTATGCAAATTAAAACCATAAAAGTTCAATCAATCAATTAGAAAGATTAATAAGGAAAAAGGATCATTTATCTCCTCTATTTTAAGTCAGTTAAAAAAAAACTGCAATCGACTTTTTAAATCACTAGGACCAAATTTCATCTAAGACGGCGATTTTAATGCAAAGAATACCTATTGGGGATCTAGACTTACCTCTGAAGGAAAATAATTATTTAATAAGCAAGGACAGCTGAAAATTTTACTCTGGCGATAAACCAACATATTGGCCGGCTGATATACATAAAATACCAGATCTCCTTACTTCTTTGTAACAAAAGGAACTTTAGAGGACTACACGTGTGAAAATAGTGAAAGACTGTCATCTGACCTGGGATCATAACACTGAGTACAATGATAATAAAAACAGATAACTCACCTAACAATATACACTTAACAAACAATAAAACCAATTGGGATTTCAAGAAATTAGTGGAAGTGCGGACAAATCTACGCGAATCAATTAGAACAGAGATGCAACTGGAAGATGAACTAGAAGTGTTCAATAGTAATATCCAACAAGAAGCTTGAGAAAGTTCACCTATTACTCATAACAACATCACAAGGAACCATAACTATAAGAACTAGGTCTTTGATCTCTTCGGAAATCTCGTAAAATCTGGCGGCAGGCTCGCGCTCCACAACATAAAATATCCTCAATTGTCTGTGCAACAAACTAAGATAATTTATAAAGGATGGGTTAAAAGTGGCAAAAAGAAAGTCTCTCTATTTGCTGCCCATTTGGAAAAGACTTTCAAACGTTGCCGAGACAAACAACAAAAGAAAATTAAATTGTCGTAAACATTGGGACTAAAAACTGAAATCAATAATAAGTTAAGTATCAGAAAAGCTCCAGGTTATAACTAACTAAATTATTGGCCAAATTGTGAAAGGAATACCCGAGAAAGGTTTGCGAAAATTCATTCAAATAATTAATTCAGTCTTCACATTGAATAATGTTCCATGTCATTGGTAAGTGGCAGTAAACCTGATTTTTATGAAATCAAAAATATTTGAAAAACTGCTGCTGCTCAAGAGGTTGAAACCTACAAGGTTATCCAATTCAAGCTTGATAAAGTAAACTTAAAAAAAACACACAAAATATTCGGAATGTATTGTAATTTTTATTTCATTTTACAGATTGATCCTTGCCATTTTTAGTTAAACAAGATATCATTCAAATGTCCTCCACGGGACTTCTTACAGGCCTTGATTCTTTTGCGGTAATTTTCAATGACTTAATGACGAAATTTCTAAATTAAACAAGAGATTTGACTTATCTAGCTCAGAATTTTGTGACGCTTTGTGTGCTCAGAAATAACCAAATTAATTTTACTAGTATTTGGTAGTAATATTTTTTCTGAGGGTTTATTGCTCCCAAGCCATCAGTTAAAAAACGAAGACTGCAATCGACTTTTTAAATCACTAGGACCAAATTTCATCAAAGGCGGCAATTTTAATGCACAGAATACCTATTGGGGATCTAGACTTACAATCCCTGAAGGAAAATAATTATTTAATAAGCAAGAACAGCTGAAAATTTTACTCTGGTGATAAAGCAACATATTGGCCGGCTGATATACATCTCCTTACTTCTTTGTAACAAAAGGAGTTTTAGAGGACTACACGTGTGCATCGAAATAATGAAACCACCCACCTGTGATCATTACTCTGACTACAATGATAATAAAAAAAGATAACTAATTGGGATTTCAAGAAATTAGTGGAAGAGCGAATAAATCTTCGCGAATCAATTAGAACAGAGATGCAGGTGGAAGATGAACTAGAAGCATTCAATAGTACTATCCAACAAGCAGCTTGGAAAAGTTCACCTATTTCTGATACCAACATCACAAGGAACTATAACTATATTCTTGAGATCAAAGAACTAGTTAGCGTGAAACGGAAAGCTCGTAAAATCTGGCAGCAGGCTCGTGCTCGGCAACACAAAATATCCTCAATTTTCTGTAGAACTAATTAAAATAACTTATAAAAGAAATTAAGGTAAGGAAAATTAAGAACGGAAGCATAAACTGTCAACTATCGAACATGATAACGGATGGGCTAAAAGTGACAAAAGGAAAGTCTCTCTATTTGCTGCCCATTTGGAAAAGACTTTCAAACGTTGCCGAGACCTTTACCTTGCCTTGACTTGTTTACAAGAAAATTCAATTGTCGTAAACATTGGAACTAAAAACTGAAATCAATAATAAGTTAAGTGTCAGAAAAGCTTCAGATTACGACTAAATTATTGGGCAAATTGTGAAAGGCATACCCGAGAAAGGTTTGCGTAAATTAGTTCAAATAATTAATTCAGTCTTCAGATTGAATTATGTTCCATGTCATTAGTGAGTGGCAGAAATAATTATGATGCCTAAACCAAGTAAACCTGATTTTGATGATATCAAAAATATTTGAAAAACTGCTGCTCAAGAGGTTAAAACCTATAATAGGAGAGATGTTTAATTATATACCACATCCATTTGGGTTTTAAGAGAATCACTCTACGGTTGAACAAGTTCACAGAATAACGAATGTCATTAAGAAAAATAACATGATTATGTAACTCGGAAAAATCCCTCTGTTGCCCGAATTGGTACTGAATTTGATGCACAAACATCATACAACTCAACAAGGGATTACATATTCCCTTGTAATATTCAATTATTAATTTATAAAACATCACATTCCCATATCATAACGTTTATTATTTCCGCGAATTATTATTGCCCACATCTCGCAAATAATATCGAAATTGTACGAAGGTTTATAATATAAATATTTTATATATTGATTTTAAATCATTCACGGTTGACATTTAGAATTCCTCCCAATTGAACCGAAAAACGCTTCAAGTCTTAAAAAAAACTCGCGTATACGAATCACCAACGCCTCGTATTAATATATAGCCTTTAGTCATAATTCAAATGATTAATTCTATTATTTATTTTCTTAAAATGATTAAACACTATAATATGATGTATAATATCAACTATTTTTAGAAATGTAATTAACCCATTAATATGTGTGTATACTAATTGTTTAAGTATACTAACTATATACATTTATGGATTAATGCTAGAAGGGTTAAAAAATAAAATAAAAATTCCGATAATCAGTCTTGAGTAGTTATGCTGATAAAAGCCTTCAAGTGAAGAATTCGTATAAAAGCAAATACAATACGAGAGAGCACATAAATTTTTAATATACAATTCGCAAATATATGAATTTTCCAACAAGTGAAATTAATCTATAAAATTTTTTTTATCTCTCCACAAAAGTTGAATAACGGTTTTTTGTACGTATCCATATCAAATAAAAAATAAGATTAAACCGATGAATGAGCACACAAATCATATCATATTAGAGTTTACTTAAACTCTTTACTCGCATTTTAAATAGACGGGTGTATAGCGGCGAAAAGATAATGGAGGAACTCTCGGAATATTGTTTAAATATTTATAAAGTAAAACAATTACTTGTATTCCAAGTGCCAGTACTTGTTTCCATTTTATTGTATGACATCTAAAACGGAAATGAATGTACACGAAAACATATCCGTTTCGCTTTGTGTTTGATCGAGTCTCGATAATTTCTTATCAATATCAACATAACATTATTTTTGTTGTTGTCTGTGCTGGGGGATATTATTACAAAATTAATGATAGGAATTTTTTTTTGGATGCGTCATAGTCATCAATAATAATACGGCAACATAAATTTATGTAAATGTACATTCTTCTGTTATAAATTTTATGTTTTTGGTGAAGATGTTTTAGGGTTGTCTCTCAAAATATTTTTTTTTTCATAATTTTTCAGCATAAAATTTCGATAGAACCTGGGTTGATTGTTATATGTATACAATATGTGTTTTGTCGATACAATATGTATGTGTGTATGTGTCAATATCAAGAAAGAATGATTAGAGGCATATCGAAAATATTATGAATTTTGAAGGTTGCGCAACGCTTATAATTTATGCTTGAGAAGCAATTTTTTATGGTCAAGTTTATTAGATATATCCGTTTATATCATATCAATGTGTTTTGAGTTGATGATATAAATAAATTATACCGTCTCTCAATTAACTGCAGAAGTTGGCTGCTACTGAATACAAGAGCTTCCTCATGCAAAATACTATAGTAGTCCTGCTAAAATGTACAAATTTATTGTAAATATAACGAATATTGAACAACTAATTTTCCAAGTACCTTAAAGAGAACCGGGATCTTTAAATGACGTCAGTATCGTACATTTAACGGGCCTGCTTGTACAACAAGCAAAGCTTTACACCCCGATCCTCTTAGTCGATTTGAGTGACAATTTTTATTTGAAGCGACAAATATTGTATTCTCATAGTCATTTGAAAAGTTTCTTATCACCTAGAATGGCATTTAGAGGCGCGTAAAATTTCCACATGGCAAATAAAATGGATCATGAAAAATCGTAAGTTTCTGTGGTAAAATAATAATAATTCAATCTTATAATAAATTATAATTATTTAAACATAAATATAATTGTAACAACCAAATATATATGTATATACACGGGCGGAATAAGAAGGCTGGTAAAAATGAAACAAGGAATAATAGTTTCGGCCAAAAAAATTTATTTTTCAACGTTAGCTCGATACACATAGTCCAACGTTTTTCCAATTTTTCGATCCCTTCCGAATAATACGATTTCTCCAACTGTTCAAAATAGGCGTTTGTTGCATCGATAATCTCCTCATTAGAGCCGAATCTCTTTCCGCCGAGCCATTTCTCCAAGTTCGAAAACAGGAACAAGTCGCAGGGAGCTAAGTCTGGAGAATATGGCGAATGTGGAAGCAATTCGAAACGTAATTTATGGATTTTGGCCATGGCAACTACACACGTGTGCTCCCGTGCAGTGTCTTGATGGAAGAGAACTTTTTCTTCGCCAAATGCGATTGTTTTTCTTTCAAAATGTCGTTGAAACGGTTCAATAAGTTGCAGTAATATTCGCCGTTGACAGTTCTCCCCTTTTGAAAGTAATCGATGTGGATTATACCGCGTGCATCCCAAAAAACTGTGGCCATGACCTTGTTGGCCAATAAAACCGCCTTACCCTTCTTGGACGCAAATTCGCCAGTAGAAATCCACTGTTTAGACTGTTCTTTGGTCTCCGGTGTATAGTAATGGATCCATGTTGTATCCACAGTTATGAAACGACGCAAAAACTCCTTTTTATTTCGCTTGAACATCGCGAAAAACCTTTATTTTGGATTGCGTAATAGTTTTTCCACGCAAAAACTAATGTTTAACTAACACACGAAATTAACTTTTTGCCCATGTTTGCAAAAAACCAATGGATTGTCTGTTTTCAATGGCTGTCAAAACTGAACTGAATTACAGATCTGTCTGAAATTTTAAATTTGGACTAGTGACAGATGGTATTGACACATGATATCTGGGATTTACGATTGTGGCGCCCTCTGTTGCAATTTAACCAGACGTTTTTATATTTCGTTATGAGATGTTGAATCGAAAAAATAATCATAAATTTTACCTGTGTTGTTGAGTTGTCATCTAGAGGCTTGGGAGGCTGTATGATGGTATTCTGACAACGGAACAATATACAGGGTGGCTGATACGAAGTGTTACTAAAACAAAACGCCACAGAATTATTATTTTTTGATTTTTTGACATGATCCCGATAAATTTGAGCATTTATCTTGAAGCCACGGTTCAAAAAACGAGCGGTGAACGGCTTTGGGCCGTTACGGCGGCCCAAACTATCACCATCGGCGGCACTTGGTTTCGAGTGGCAATCCGTTGGTCCAAATTTTCAGTAGATCGGCCGAGTAAGTAAATCCGGTTGTTTTGCTTGTTCACATATTGCTCAAAAACGAACGGCGACTTATCGGAGAAAACCAAATTCGGCAAATCGCCACTTTCGTCCAAGCGTAACAACTCCTTTGCTCTTTCAACTCTAACTTTTTTTGAGCATCGATGAGACCATGCGTTTTATGGAATTTCAAGGCCTTTAGTCCAAGAAGAGCTTTCAATATGTGCTGCATCCGTTCGAACGAAATGTTCGCCTCACGAGCCATTTTTTTGCCGCTACGGTGCGGATTCCGTACCAATTTGGCCTTCACCTTCCGAATGATGTCCGGCGATGTTGCAGTGCGTTTCGGTCTACCACCATGGCGTTTTGCAATGCTGCCAGTATCGTTATAACGATTTATGGTGCGATACACAAACATTTTATTCACATGCAGATGTTTTAACTGGTTAACAATCTGCGGCTGTGGTTTTGCAGCCAAATATAGAGCAATCACAATATTACGCTGGAATTCCATTGCGGATAACTTTTTTTCTGAATATTTCGCACTAAACACTTGTAAACAATGGAATGAACTGTCATTAGTGTAAATTTGAGCGCTCTGTCATCACTGGTTTGACAGCAATGACAGTCTGAAGTTGGTAACACTTCGTGTCAGTCACCCGGTATGTATTTATTTATCTTTGAGGATCAAAATTACGAATGCAAAGCAATTAGAGTGGCTGGTCCAATTGATGGAACAAAATACGAATATTGCGAAGGGATACCTCAGTTTTGGAAGCTCCAAACAAGACTTCAACACTGCTTGAAACAATTTTGCAGAAAAATTAAATTGATTGGGACCTCCAGTAAGGGAAGGAGCAGGATGGCAAAAGGTATTACACAAATATATTTACTCGTATATTATGTAGGTATGGACCGACTTTAAAGGTAAAATTTAAAAAAATTATCTATTGCAGACTTCAAATATTATCTCCGTTTCTGCTTCGAGAAATTATTCGATAATTATTTGTGACAAATTTATCAACCTCTGTGTCACCTACCGTTGTGACAAGTTTTCCATCAACTATATCAATAGCAATTGCTAACAATGACGCTTTGCAGGAAGATGTGCAAGGAAATGATGTTATGTGTCATACGCGCAAGCGTCATACGGAGAGACCACCCGGTTCTGTATACATGATTTGACAATAGTTGATTGGGATGTGGCCAAGCTCCATTCAGAATAGTCGAATTGTAGAACTTCACCAAAAAGAACCGTTAAAATCTCTATACAAGTTGACCTTAGTTTATTAGAATCCTAGCCTAGCTCTATAAACTAATTGAAGAATTATAGGTTGGGAAACCGCCTGGTTCCATTCATTATGGCCGAATACCAAAATTTTGTCCAAATTCAACTACGCACTAGTTCCATTGAGCATTATGATAGAGTGCCAATCCAATTCTTTGCCACTCCTCCACCAATCACCGTCAATTCCAGTTTGACGGTGATTGCTTAAGGGATTGTAGGTTCCATTGAGCATGGCATAAATATGTCCTATGCAATAATTATACTTTGGTAATTAATCAAATATTCTTTGGTGCCCAAATTAGTGAGGCATTTTTTTACGAAATAAGCTAAATTTATTTGAAATATCCAATCCGGTAGTTAATCTGGCATTGAATAACATTAATAGTTTTCCAGGAATCATTGCCTTTGGGATGCCTCACATATATTTTGCAACTTTTTGAAAGATTTGTTTATTTTTTTTTGTTTGTTATTTCGTGGGTTGCCCAATTATATAATTCAAATAACTATATGGTTTCAGGAAATTCTATTGTTAGTTTTGGAGTTGTCAGAGGATTAAATTAATAAATGTTTATATTATTTAGGAAGCCGGAAAATATTAATTTAGAATTATATTTCAGGAAATTTCCATTTTTTCTCAGGTTGCTGAGAGAGGAAATTTTTGAAGACCAATACCATCGTTAACCATTAAACCTATTAACCCTTTATCCTTCTTCTGGTAAATTAGAAGTAGATTAGAATTGTGTTGTGCCGTACGATTGCTAGGTGTCTGCCGTCCCATAAAAAATATACCTTTCCTATCCTTCCGATTGTTATGTGTAAACAGTCTGTAGGAATAGGCCCGGCGTTATTCGGGACACTTGTCCAGTACTTGGTTCTACAGTCCAATCAATCAATCAATCGCACCCTTGGACGTTTTTCATGATTGTCAACGTCAAAATGTCAGTCAAGGTTAACATTTTTCTCACGGTGAAGTTCACGAAGAGGCAACGTTTTAAACTTATTAAAAATTAGTACCGCAATTCTGAGTCGGTGGTCGCAAATTTAAAAACGCTTACTCCAAGTTTCGGTCGTAACCATCACCGTAGTTGGTTCTGTGTCTATCTAACTGAAGGAAGCCATTATCTCTTAGTTGTCTACTAGGAAACTTTATTTTAATTGAATTTAGTATATTCGGTGCGTCGATTAGGCCTAGTAACAAATCACCAAAAAATGTAATTTTTAGCAATTCTCGTCTGTTTTCTACCGTTGACAAGTTGTATGTCTTACACACAGTTAAATATGGTTGTCGCTGTATGTTTACGTGGTATGGTTGATCATGATCATAAACCCATCCGCCTTTCCAGGTCAAGTAGCGTATAAAATTCTTTTGAATTTTCTCAATACTTTGAACATATTTTTCGTAGAATAAACACTTTTACAGCATATACAGAGTGGGCCATCTAGCTTTATTTTTTAACTAGCGGTTCTTTTGAGTATGGTAAGGGTTATGTCACTTCTGATTTGACAGAAAGTTGGTTTTATCCTTCCGCTGAACGAAAATGGTTGTGTATTCGCTTGAACAACGCTGGGAAATATTGAAATATTACTTCGAAAATCATGGTAATGTTGCAGAATGTGTGTGAAAATTGCCCACCTCCATATGTGCGTTATTTTGTGAATAAAGTTAAAGAAACAGGCTTGCTAATTAATAAACCAACACGAACCAAGCAGCCAATCAAGTGTACACCCGTAAATGTTGATGCTGTAGCTGAGAAAGTGCGTGAGTCGCCGAGAACGTCAACTCGTCATCGTGCTCAAGAATTGAACATTTCACGCACAACATTGCGACGAATTCTGCATAAAGACCTTGTATGACACCGTATAAAGTTCAAATAGTTCAGGAATTGAAGCAAAGAGACTACCCATTGCGTTTTCGGTTCGCTGAATGGGTTTGCGATCGACTTGAAGAAGATGCCGATTTTGGCAAAAAAATCATCTTTTCGGATGAGGCGCATTTCCACCTTGGCTGCTATGTAAACAAGCAGAATTGTCGCATTTGAGGCACGAAGAACCCGCACGTGATCGTAGAAAAGCCGATGCATGCTCAACGAGTGACTGTTTGGTGCGGATTTTGGTCCGGTGGCATCATCGGGCCATTTTTCTTTGAAAATGAGCAAGGAGCCATCGTTACTGTCAACGATGAGCGCTACCGCGCCATGATAAACGATTTTTTGTACCCGGCACTTGAGGAGGACATAGGCAACATTTGGCTTCAACAAGACGGCGCTCCGTGCCACACAGCACACGTTTCAATTGATCTTTTGCGCACTGTCTTCGAAGATCGAATTATCAGTCGAAATGCTGATATGATTTGGCCGCCTCAGAGCTGTGATTTGACGCCATTGGACTATTATATTTGGGGTGCCGTCAAAGATGTGTTACGCCGATAAACCAGCAACAATTGACGCTCTCAAGAATAATATTCGCATTGCCATCGAAGACATAATGCCGCATACCATCGAAAATGTGCTCAAAAATTGGACCGACCGTATGGAGTACGTCAAGGCCAGCCGAGGCAGAATGAGATGAATGAAATAGTATTCCATAATTAATCGGAAGGATTGTTCTTTACAATGGAAAAATAAATTTGAAAAAATATTGGGAACTTTTTGTTTTATTGCACTTTTAAAAAAAAATTTTGGCCCACCCTATATCAGCTGGGATTGAACGTAAGCACCTGATCTTAATCTTCTGTTGATTAAGATCCTGATCTTAATTGTTTCCAAATCAAAAATGTCACAACAATGTGCTTAGTAAAGCTCATGTATTGAACAAAAGTAATCCTTAAGTCTTCAGTATCAAGTACTACCTGAAGAAGTACACCATTTATCTTATAGTTTTGTGTAACAGGGTTGGCTTTTCGGTAAAATGATAGAGATTTGCACTTTTCAATGTTGAGACTCGGAGAATTAAACTCGCACCATAACGCTAGGTTGTCAATATCTTCCTGTAGTTTATTGGCATCGTTGACTGACTCGATCTCTTTGTAGATTTTGAGATCATCTGTGAACATCAGGATATAGGAATGCTTTATCACTTCGGTAATAATATTAATAAAGATTGTGAAAATCTATGGGCCAACGTGAGAGCCTTGTGGTACACCAGAGGTTGCTTGTATTCTAATCGACCTTTCATCGCCTATCTCAATATATTGGATGCGATTACTCAAATAAGATCTGGCTAAGAACTGGCTGGAAAATCCGAACTTGAAAATGTGTTCTAAAGTTTTGCAGTGACTGACGGAGCTAGGAATAGCTGGTAAATTCTATGAGATTTGTCGATACTGATGTTTTGCGCATAAAACCATGTTGGTATTGCGACAAATACTGCGGAAGCACTGCTTTGAATGAGTTGCATATTACTAGTTCAAATAACTTAGTTATAGCAGATATAGATGTAATACCTCTGTAGCAAGAAACATCGTTTCTAGATCTAGTTTTGAAAATAGGCGTCGTTACTCTAGTGATTTTCCACTTTTGTGGGAAAATTGCCAATGCTTAGAGGAATTGCCAAACTTTCAGAATTTTTCCAAAATGAAGCCGGAATACCATCAGGACCACTTGCTTATCCGAATCCTACCAATGCTCGCTGGATGTCTTCTGACTCGATGTGTGGAGTAAATATGAACGTACTATATTTACTAGCAGTTGGATCTTTATAATTATCAATGTCTTCTGCTTCATAAACAGAACTCAGTAAACATGTTGGTTATGATCTATGGGTCACAAGACTTTTGAACGTTAAATTTCATCCAGGCTGCGTAACCATCAGTTTCGCGTTTGGATTTAAAAATTTCAAAAAGGGTCTGGGATCGCCTTTTATTTTATTCTTTATATTGCGAATATAGCTTCTGTATTTCAGTTCAAAATAAAGAGACATCCTAGAAACATAATTTGAGATTTTCTTTATAAGCCTTGTTTTTAAGACTGATAAGTTGATCGTCATACCATGGCGGATACTTGTTCGGTTTGCTCATAGACTCAGGAATGAATAAATCAATTCCTTTAAATAGATGTGTGAAAATTTTCCACATTTGAATCTATGTCATTGCATGTTAAACTCGGCGTTCCAATTTATTTATTTAAAATGTTGTTGTAAGTTCGAATTGGCTTTTTTGAAGTTGTAATATGGTGCAGTAATAGTTCTACGTAAATCGAACTTATAGGACGTGAAAAGCGAATCAGAACAGATTGTCGTATCATTTTTAGGAAATATTTAAAAAAAAATTCATGAAAGAGTTAATTTATTTCATCATTTCCTCTATTCCCTACCGAATTATAACGATACCATTTTTCCTAAATTTTAACAAATTATAACAAACCAAAAACCAATTAAAATTCCCTCGAAAAAAACGAAAACTACAAATTACCAAACCGATTAACACTACTGTGTAATTTAACTTTTTCCACTTTCTTTTATATTTACGAGTATATTATATGCCTGCCTACCATAAAAACTATAACATAAGACATAACCAATACAATCTTGAAGTTAACTATGTGCCTTTAAAATAACACAAAACTAATTAAAGTAATAAGGGTTAATTGATTAATTTTACACTCGGATCGTTTCTAAATAAATTTGTAAGATAAAAAAAATATTTTGTTCTTCTTCCAGTCTTGTATATATTTACTAGATGTGTGTCTTCTCGAATAACAATAAGTAATATAAATTAATGATGTTAAGAGCAAGTTTTTAATTTAATTTATATTTTTCTATATCAAAGTTATCTGTTCGTTATAAATTGCATTACATATTTGACCTTTGTGTTGTGAGCCAGATAGACTGTGTGTGTGTAGTGTATACGATGAACATCTTGCATATGAAATTTTTTAACTTAATTTAAAATATAAAAAAAATATGGGAGTAGATGGATATGGTTCTCAATTTCTCATTCATTCAGATGTCTTTAAGACGTTTGTGAAAGTTATTATTTTTAGATTTGGAAATGTTCTATAATTATTTTTGCTCTCTAGTTTGATGCATGTCACAAATTCACATTTCTTTATTAAATATGTCGTCATCGTTATATAGCAGGAGATACATGTGTGTACATAATTCGTATACGTATAATATATATTTCTGTATATGTACATATTATGTACTAAAATGTCTTAAATTTATGTACAAGAATCATATCTTGTTTTGTTTTTGGTTATGCTATGTATAATACAAAATTTGTAATCATGTTAAGACAATAAAATAGTTTTTTGGTTTCTTTATTTTATTTATGTCTCTAACTCTAGCAAAAACTAAAACTATATACGAGTATATGATGATATTTGTATGTACATTACGTACATATATTTCAAACGTACGTTTTTCATGCTTAATCCAATTTTTATTTTTTGGAAATAATTCAAAGAATTTAATTAAAAAATGTATGTTTGTATATTTATGTATGAAAATTGTAATCAATGAAAAGGAAATGCATACTTAGACTTAACTTTATTTGTAATTTAAATTTCTAATCGCAAAGTTATTTAAATTCCATAAATTTTAACGATTTTATTGATTTCCTAGTGAAATAAAAGTTTTTTGGTGAATTTGGTACTTTTCTTTAAATTATCTTCTCTAGGAGTTACAGATTCCGGAAATATCGTAATAAGAACGACATTGTTATGGTCACAGCATTTTAAGTTAAATTTCCTTTACTTTTCATTGTACATTAATTAAATGAAATAGATCACGCGTGGTGGTATTTCTCAACCCCATACACAAACTATTATATCACAGAAATTTTAATCCCAAATCAATTCATCCAAAATAAATTTAACCAAAAATTCGCTCTAAAAGATGTGTGTATGAATTCAACGTATTCAAAATAAATAAGGAAAATTGCAACTCAAAAATGTATTTTATTTATACGAGGGTGGTTTGAAAAGTTTCCGACTTCAACATGAAGCTGGCAGCACTTTCCAGTAAAAGTGGTGAAATGTGTTTGCACAAGCGCTGAAAGGTACTGAACGAAATATCAACCGTTCGTTTGAGTTAATCGTTGTGAGTGTTTTTGTGGAAATGGAAAAATTCGAGTGTCGAACTGTCATTAAGTATTTATTTTTGAAAGGTAATACCCCTACGCAAATCAAGGACGAAATAGACGCCGTGTACGGGGACTCTGCACCATCATTTAACACTGTGAAATTTTGGAAAGCTGAATTTAAATTTGGCCGTATGTGTCAGCATTGGGGAACGTTAGGGACGTCGAAAAACTGCAACCACTAACACCAGCATTGCTCGAGTTCACCAAATAGGTGCTAGACAACCGTCGAATTAAAGTTAGAGTAATAGAAGAGGCATGAATATGTACAAGGAACATGTTTGTCATATATCGAATTAAGATTTAGGCATGAGATGATTTGGACCAGAAACGTGTTCGAATGAACATTTCCAACGCTCTGTTGGCGCAGTTTACGCGCAATAAACCAAAGCTTCGGCGCCGGCTAATTACTGTTGATGAAACTTGGATACACCATTACACTCCAGAATCAAAAATACAGTCTAAATAGTGGGCTGGGTAGAGAAAATTGACTCCAAAAAAGGCAGAGGTTGTTCCTTTCTTTGGGTAAGTGATGGCGACTGTTTTCTGGGACAGTCCTGGAGTTATTTGAAAGAGATCTAGTCCTAGGCGACTTTTTTTCTGTTCTCTAAGCTAAAAGTTGCCCTTGGAGGACAGAGATTTTCGTTAAATGAGGAGGCCAACACCTTCGTAAACAACTATTTTGCAAAGAAAGACGCCCAGTACTATTTGGGCGGGTTGTTGAGACAGGAACATCGCTGTGGGACGTGTATAGACTTACAAGGAGACTATTTAGAGAAATAAAAATAAATTTGAAAAAATAATGTATTGTCTTTGTTAGGTCGGAAACTTTTTGTCTGAAAGTTCGTACGTTCGTAGTCGGATTTTTTAGATTACACAAGCTCAATAAGTATTAAATAAAAAATGACGGTATACATATTTATACAGACTACAAGTAGCTGAACTGTTTCCCACATACTTTGACCATTTCTACTATGTGTAAACCAAGTTCCAACGGCGTTATGCATTTCTACGCCACCTTCGAACTAACAGATTAAAAGTTCTAAAAATTACGAATGAATGACCTCAAATATAATTTGACGATATGTGACATTTTGTACGGAAAACAAACTGATTTGAAAATTAAGTTTGAAAATAGAACAAAATTTCGAAAATAGATCACGAGATATTCAAATATAGCGCGATCGACGTCGTAATACCTTAAAAAAAATCACTTTTGGCACTTCATAAAGGAAAATGTTTAATAGACTAATGGAACCTCTCACAAGCTAACTACTGATGAGTTTATTTCAATCACTACAATCGACTGCGACTGAGATATATACAGATGCGTGAAAGGATCGATTATGAAGGACTACTTTTGCAACAAAATCTGAATGAACGCGTAAGGACAAGATGTAATCCACAAGAGGGTTTGCTACAACCTATGCCAAAAGACTAGTTTCCTTTATGACAACAAAACGGTTTTCAGTCAACGCCTCGATAGCAGAGGTTATCCAGAAATTAGAAAGCCAACGCTATTTTTGTGAACGCAACACAATTTATACGGAACGAAGGTCAGATTTTACTTTAGTCAGTAA
This sequence comes from Nephrotoma guestfalica, assembly GCA_963691935.1. Classification (NCBI taxonomy): domain Eukaryota; kingdom Metazoa; phylum Arthropoda; class Insecta; order Diptera; family Tipulidae; genus Nephrotoma; species Nephrotoma guestfalica. The sequence continues at coordinate 232,705,588 of OY829915.1, read as the reverse complement.
AGCACACTATGATCACCACAGTGAATTAGGAGGAGGGAATAGATAGAGTGACGTCGTATTAACAACGTAATCATTTCATCGCCATCAAAAGAACACTACTTAGCGGAGGTCTTAAGTTCTGTCCCAAATACCAAGGCCCATATAAGATTATGAAAATGGTTCGATCAAAAAACTTCGAACGGGGCATTCAGATCCAAATCATACATCAACCACCGCAGATTATTACCTGGACGTCTGCGTCCAAATGTGGTCCTCTTATGCATTATCTGGAAAACATATTTAAACAAAATCAATCAAATACCATTTTAGCAATTCCTTACCCAAAATAGATGTAAAAAATACTTTAAGTAGCCCAATGCACAATCATTATAACTCTTTTTCAAAATTCTTGAAATAATCAAATGTTTTAATAATTTCAACACGTTGTTGCGGCGATAGATGCTTCATAATAAATCGACCACTCTCTACGACTGTCAAATGCGAACTGAGAAATGTCATTCAAAACAAAATGGCGGCGAAACAAATTCAACCTGGAACATAAAAAGCACCCTGTAAATAAAATATCACACTTTATCAGGTTGGCAAGAAAGTATTTTCGGTTTTCAACCATCGATAGGTTTGAAATAATAGGTAGGGGAAAAAATTCGTGGCCTTTTTCCCGGTAGATGACTTTACATTCATATATCTCAGTAACCATTGATCGTATCGGGTAATTCTTTAACTTGTACTTTTACATACAAAACATTAAAATCGATGAAGTGAATAAAAAGTTACAACATTTTACGCATGGAGATAAATAATGAAAAAATTCGATATACGAGTATTTTACAATTTTATTACGACAAAAGTAAAAAACGCGGATCAGGCTTGCGAAAAAATTTTTGCTGTTTATGGAGAGGGTGCTTTATCAAAAACAGCAGCAAAGAAATGGTGGTCGACCAACTACTGGAAAAGTCGATGAAATCATGCAGAAAATTGAAGAAGACCGGCATATAAGCAGCCATGCAATTGGTAAAGAACTAAATATTGATCACAAAACAGTTTTAAACCATTTGAAAATGGCTGGATACAAAAAAAAGCCTGACGTTTACTTTTGGGTACCACATGAATTAACAGTTAAAAATTTAATGGACCGGATTTCTATCTGCGAAACGCTGCTGAACCGAACGAAATCGAGCCATTTTTAAAGCGAATAATTACTGGTGATGAAAAGTGGATAAGATACGACAACGTTGTGCGAACAAGATCATGAACGAAACGAGGTGACGCTTCCCAAACGGTATCAAAGCCAGGATTGACGCCAAAAAGATAATGCTGTGTATTTGGTGGGATTGGAAAGGAATCGTGCATTATGAGGTGCTGACACCGGCCCAAACGATTGATTCTAATCTTTACTGTCAGCAAGCAATTCAGTTAAAACGTCCAGAATTGATCAGCAGAAAGGGCGTTGTGTTTGACCATAATAACGCTAGACCACACACATCATTGATGATCCGGCAGAAACTGAGAGAGCTTGGCTGGGAAGTTGTGATGTACCCACCATATAGTCCTGACCTTGCATCATCGGACTACCTTTTGTTCCGGTCCATGCAGAACCTACTTAATGGTATTACATTAAATTCAAAAGAAGCCTGCGAAAATGAGTTGTCTCGATTTTTCGCCTCTAAACTACAGAAGTGCTACAGTGATGGGATCATGGCTCTACCAGAAAAATGGCAAAAGGTCATCGATCAAAATGGCACAAATTTGGTTTAATAAAGTTCATTTGAAATAAGGAAATTCTTTGCTAAAAAAGGCCACGAACTTTTTCCCTAACTCTTTATTATTGATTAACTTCTGTCAGTGCTAAAATATTTTTTGTGCCATTTGAAATTTGTTACATTTAAATTATGCTACATACAAGCAATGTACTCCTAATTTATTTGTAACGTTTAATTTTGTGTCAATTTTAAAAAGAAACCTTTTCGATATTTAACTTTATTATTCGAGAAAGGAAAGGAAGCTGCTCAGCCCTAACAAGAAGTTTGTAATGGTTTATACACATCATAAATAGCAAAATTTGTTATTTACAAAACAAAAAATTAATAAAAAAAACGGTTTATGAAGAAAAAAGAATATGGTGCTTCCGGAGGTAGCTGACCAAGCGGCGTATTATAGTCGACAAATTTATTTGTACAACTTTGGGGTTGTAGTAGGTACATCAAGATCAGCTTTAACCAAGCAAAATCCATTTTTGTATAATTGAACCGAAGATTTATTTGGAAAAGGATCTAATCAAATAGCATCTGTTATTAATCATCGGCACTGCAATTTTGACAGTCAACAGTCATAAATCTTGGAGATGTTGACTGCCTGTCAGAGACCGCTAGAGTAATTAGACCCCCACAAGCTGGTATGTTAAATTTAGCGAAGCGAAGCGTTTTATTGTGGCCAAAGCTGCTAGTAAGATATTAGTTTGTAGACAAATCAGAGGTTGAATCAGACAAAGCTACTACTAAACGAGGGAAGTACATATCGCAAATGAAGCCAGCTTTGATACATTCTAGTGTTAAACTACCCGAGCCAAAATTAAAAGATATTAGACGCTTAGATTCAAAGGGAGGAATTACAATTCTATAAAAATATAATAGATTCAAATGCTAACGCTATTTTACATTCCAAGATGTCATTTGTCAAACTCAAGACCAGCATGAGGGTCTACGCATTTAAATTTTAACTTACAATATTTTGTGATAAATACTATTTTGTAATCGTTTTTACGATACCCAAGACGGGAATGTGTTATTGTTGAAACATTTTTGTCATTTTTATGTTTTAATTTTTACCTAAAAGAATATTTTGTTTCCAATTGTTTTATATTGAATTTTTATAAATTATTTATTAATGTTGAATATGAATTAAATATATTTTATTATTGAACACTACTAAAACACAACTTTCAACTAAAGTGATACGCAAAACTCGCTATAAAATATGGTTAGTTGCAAAACTCGCCATTTACAAATTTAAAATTGTTCTAACACCTACATTCTGGGAGCTATGTTTCTAGTTTTTCTAAAAATTTCGGTAGTCTCATCAGACTGCAGTGACCAAACTACAAAAATATTTTGATGGCTTGGTAACTTCATCTAGATGTAAAAGCAATATCTGGCTATCAACCAGAACAACCCAAATTTCATATAGAAATCGCATGTATGCGTTAAATACAATAAAATTCGAGATTACGAAGGGGCTGACAATTGCGTAGCGAAAGTGCAAAGCATTTTCAATATTTTTGTAGTTTGGTCACTGCCGTCTGATGAGACTATCGAATTTTTTAAATTAAAAAATGCAAGTTTCATTAGTTCGAAAGTCGAAACCAAGCTTCCATTCCAACGTCTTGGTAACCTCACCTAGAGGTAAAAGCTATGTCTGGCTATCAACCAGAACAACCCAAATTTCAAAAACAAAATTGTTTACAATTTTTATATTTCATCTGGTAAGTTTTTTCTGTTTTATGTAAAACAATCTATAATGTAGTTAGCTTACTTTGCATATGATTGTCATAATTGTTCGAGAGATTGCAGAAAGCTAAAATGTATTACATGCAACAGTTAAAAATCACTTAAAATGAATCGTTACAAAAACGATCAATGGGGAGACAAAGATAAACTACATCATAAGATGTTTAGCATCACAATAAAAGGATCACGATGTTAGTTTGGTGGGACTACAAAGTTGTTGTGTATTTTGAGGAGCTTCCAAGGAACCAGACGACCAACTCAGACGTTTACGTGTAGAAAGTTGTATATTCAAGCAATTTCTCTCACAAAAGATTTAAATTTAATTAAATGTGAACATACCATAAAACCATAAAATTGTCGTCCCTTCCCGATACCAATATGCTTTTAATGTTTCCGGCAAAACTCTAAACTTATTAACTATTGGAATGGACTGATATTTCCGAACTGTAAATACAACCGGTCTTTGTTGTACCATCAACAACTCTTCCGTATAGAGAGTTTTTACAATCACATTTTTATGTCGACCAAAAATTATGTAAAACACATCCGCTAAAACTATAATTTATATTCAACTTTAAATTGATATGAAATAAATAAAACTATGATCGATTTTTGGAATAGACAAGCTATTTCTGTCTCGCCAAAATTGTCTGCCGCCAATTATTCCGTCCTGATAAATATATGTACTTACAAATAAAATTGACCAACACAAATTTGCGGCACTTATAAATCAATGGGGCACTTACCTAAAAATAAAAATAATAAAAAGTTTAATAAATTTATCTATAAGATATATTCAACATAATATTATCAAGTGTTCTAATTCTATGGCGCCCATTCATAAACCATTTACATTTCAATTATAGAATAAAAAAAAACAATTAACCCAATCAGATTTCGATATAACAAATTATTCACGTGTATATAAAACGACACATAACAAAAAATCAAAGTCATTAATCATCCACAAACCAAATGAGTGAGTGACATAATTGTGTTCACAAACCCAACTATTTATCGTAGCCACCATAAAGCGCGTACGTATCAAATTAAAAAAACGCAAAGATATTTGATATCTTTAAGATAAATAATATGCTGTCGTCTCAATAACTCTACATATTTTAAATTAATGTACATAAATTTAATTAATTTAAACAACAACAAATTGTTGTAAAAATAATCAATAAGATTTATTTATAGTACTCGTACGTATAGCGCGCGATTTCTTTTTTTACATTATTTTGACATATTACAAGTATGTCTCGAAACCAAACAAAAAAAAAATTCTAAACACTAAAATAATATAAATAACATAAAAATCGATTATTTAAAAATAAAAATGTATGTACAAAAATAATTGTGTTAATACGGCAGACTTATGTCTACCAATTTTCCACCATGGTAATTATATTAGTGTAGTGTACATGACCTGGATATATATACTCATCGTATATATACATTACACATTACACAAGCATACATACATTTTCCGTGTACATATATATACCTACATACGTATGTATAAATATATATTTATTTATTTGAGCTACTAGACAAGTGAATAAATACCAAAAATAACAAATTTTAGAATTATCACCGCTGACGTATAAAATACATAAAGAAAATGTTAGTTTCATCACTTCTGTGTTCAATTTTCTTGTTTTTCAATCCTTAATTACTAATAAAATATACATAACATATTGAACATATTACTCGTGTGTCTTCATGTTGATTGATCAATTTAAGTGATTACATGTTTGTTCAATTATTTTGACTTCAATTAGTACATAACTTTATATTGATACGAGAGCGCCTATCTGTGTATGATGTGCTGGGCTTATATAAAGAACGCAGAGACAAACAGTACCGTAATAGTAATTAATTTAATAATAACCGTAATTATATTTGATATGCATAGCTTGAAGATATCCTGATTATCAGCAATTTCCGTTCAGCGCTTTCGTTCACAAACTTGAACCAGTTTCATGTAGAAAATATAAATATTGCAAGTGCAAGTGCAAACCAAGGTCAACACAGCTAAAAGAAAACTATGCCAATGAATAAAAGTTCTTCAAAACAGCGAATAAAAAATGAATTCATCAGTAAATTTAGCAATGCTAAACGAAAACAATATTAATGAAGCGACGACTCCTAGTGACTGCGGTGAGTGTGAAAATAAACTAGTGCAAACGGGATTGGATAGGTATATCAACGTATGTAAAGTTATCCCAGAATTCTATCCCAGAAAATAAAAATATTTAATCAGGCAACACTAACAAATCAATAACCAATTTGCTCTTGTGTGAAGTTAGCCCAGCCCAGAATTATTGATCAATTTTAATGAAAAAACGAAAAATTATCAAATTTATTAAATTTGATTTGTTTATATATAATAAAAAAATTAAAAACTAAAGTATCAAAAAACTGTAAACTTGTGAATTGCATATAGTAAAGGAAAATTACAGGCAATGTTAAAAAAGTTCGATCCGTCACAAGTTCCCGCAAATGGACTGGGAATTTCACTGATTTTATATAATTTTTCGTCCCACTCGATAAATCTAAAACTATTTCGCCAAAACTAAAAATGTCTCGGATCAGGGCTACATGATTTTGAAATGTATACCCTAGTAGCTAATTTTTAGCTGAGTTAGAAGAAAATCGTTCAGTGGCAAGATCCCCAAAATGAACTCTGGGCTGGGAATTTCATTTCTTTTATATAATTTTTCGCCCCACTCGATAAATCTAAAATCCCTTCACATACGTAAAGGGATAACTTCACATACGTTCACATAAAGAAAACGTAGCCCAAGATCTGCCCAGTTTGCTCGTAGGAGCAAAGTGACATGGCCTGAACTAGATGTTAACCAAATACCTCTTGACAACCGATTTTCTCACTGACATTTCTCGCTAACCTCAATACAGTTGAGAAATCGCCTCCAATTTATTTAAAGGAAGCATCTAATAATGAACTGGTTAATAAAATCGCAACATTAACAGATTCTAAATTGTATATTGCCCCGCTCAAAAGAGGTAATATAAACGAAACAAAGATTCAAACCTTCTAAATCGATGGCTTCAGAGCCCTAGTTAAACACTTTGACGAAGTTGGTAAAAAATATTACATATACCAGCTAAAAAGTCAAAAAGGGCTGACCGTTGCGCTAAAAGAAATTGAGAGCTACGCAAATTTTAGCGACATACAAGCTGCATCTGCTGCGGACGGTTCCCATGCCAAAACTATTCGTAATATAATAAACCGTGAGAAGATACCCCAACCAATGTTCTGTTTGGAACTAGAGCCAGAGGAAGAAAAGTCAAAACGAGTTAAGAAGGTTTACAACCTAAAATATTTGCTACACCGCAAAATAGTAAGTTAAATGAAGTTTGTGTTATTTGTGGTGATTTTCACGACTGCAAACAGTGTTATAAATCTCGCAATGACCCATATATTTGAAACGTGGTGGTAACTGCGGTGAAAATCATACTACAAATTACAGGGGATACTGATGCGTAGTGTATCAGGACTTAAAACGAATAATAAACTCTAAAATGAGAGCTGAGCAACGAATGCTCAATATGCAATTTAATCAAAGGGCCATGTTACCAACAAATCACCAAACCAACGAGTGCAAACACACAATCTGATAACTTGGAGACGTTTGTCAGGAGTTTTGCAGTCAGGCGTTTTTTATGCAAATATCCAAAAAGGTAGCAAACAGAAACCCAAAGTTCATTTTAATGAAGAGTACCTACACATTCATACCACGATAAATAAATTAGCCCAGACCATCCAAAGCTCCATGATGATGGTGGAATATGAACACTTATGAATACGCTTATGCAAATTATAGTCAAAAATCAAAAATGACATTTCTAGAAATAGCTATTTGGAATCCGAACGGGCTCTCGCATCATTAAGCTGAGGTACAAACCTTTCTTATCGAACAAAATATAGACTTCATGTTAATATTCGAAACACTTCACAAAACAAATTTTTTTAATATTACCAGCTATTCCGTTTATGACAACCAAACATCTAGATGGAAAAGCACACGGCGGCACTGCAGTCTAATTAAAAAGAATATTAAAGCATTACGCTCTCCAGAAATATGCTAAAGATAAGAAAGATAATATTCAAGCTACAACTATCTGATTGGAAGAATGGTCTAGGAAATTCGTAATATCGGCTATTTACTGTCCACCGAGACACGCAATTAAGAAAATAGCAATTTATCGATTACTTTAATCAGTTGGAAATCAAATTTCTAACAGGAAAAACCTAGATTATTTATCATCTGGACATCTCACATATTGGCCCACAGATAGAAAGAAAACTCCTGATTTAATAGATTTATGTGTAATACAAGGAATAGCACACACCAATGCTCACCGACTTGACTGTTATGATTTATCATCAGATGACTCATCAATAATAGTAACACTAAGTACCCTAGAAATAAAAATTGTCCCCAACGTTTAACAAGCAAACTAACGAAATGGATTCTCTATAGAAACATAGTATATGTAGATTGTCATCTGGATGTCCAACTTCCCACCAGAAGACAAATAATGGAAATGGCGGCACATTCAAAAGTTATTGACAGAGAAGCGGGCAATTCGACGGCTTTGGCAGCTTAACCAATCTCCTCTACATAAATGGAAATTAAATAGAGCTATTAAAGCTCTGAGAGAAGCAATACGGGATAAACAAAATATAGAAATACATAATTACCTAAGTGAGCTCACAGCAACAGAAAAAACAGATTACTCACTGTGGAAGGCAACAAGAAATTTAAAAAGGCCAGAGCTATCGAACCCAGAAGTGACTTAGAAAAGGCTATCACTTTCTCTAACATTCTACAAAACGTGTTCAACTCAAACGAACAAAATAATGCCTGCGACCACAGTTTACGAGGGATGAGTCGAAACGGTTATCAAAAAAGTATAAATCCTAAAACAAAGCGCCAGGCCATGATCTAATAACTGGAAAAATGATCAACGAATTACCAGATTATGAGATGTGGCTACTTCCCCAAAAATGAAATTATCTCAAATTATCATGATTCCTAAGCCAGACGAAACCCAAGTCTCATCGTACAGGCTAATAAGTCTACTTCCTACTTTTGAAAAGATTCTGCTACAAGAACTAATACCTATATTATTTGAAGGTTGCATTATACAAGATCACCAATTTGGATTTAGAGAACAGCACGGCACAATAGAACAGGTGCACAGAATTGAAAATACAGTTAAACTTGCCTTAGAAGAAATGAAATATTGCTCGGCAGTTTTCTTGGATATTGCGCAAGCTTTCGACAAAGTATGGCATGAAGGATTAAATTACAAAATTAAAACTCTTCTGCCTAGACAATTTTATGGAATTCTTGAAAACTACTGAACTCAAAGGATGTTACAGGTGAAAAAATATACGGCCACTACTGATTTCACCGAGACAAAGGCGGGAGTAACGCACGGTAGTGTATTGGGACCTGTGCTATACTTCTTATTCACAGCTGACTTACCAATAACTGAAAAAATAATCACTTCAACTTTTGCTGATGACACAGCTATATTGTTTTCACACAAAAATCCTCACACAGCATCGAGTGAATTACAAGAACCTCTGCACAAAATAGAAGATTGATTAATAACTTGGCGGATAAGGACAAATGAATGTAAATCAACACACGTAACATTCACACTGAATAAATGCACATGTCCGGCAGTAAAATTATACAATATCACAATTCCTCAACAAACAAACGTCAAATATCTCGGCCTTCATCTCGAAAATCGACTCTCTCTAGACTGCAAGGTTCTACTATACAAAGCGATCCTAATCCCCATGTGGACATATATCCAACTATGGGGCCCAACTAGTCTATCAAATAAAGAACGCAAGCAAAGATACTTCGTAGCATAGAAAACAAATTGTGGTCGAAGACAACTGTATACAAAATCTCGAATAAACACACTTAAATTCTAAAGCGAAAAATTAAGCTTACCGGACTTTTTAATTACAGCTTAAATTTCAGAAAACCAAAAGGGTCACAAACGAAAAAACAAACAAAAATTTAGGGTCGAATTTTTTTTTGTTGTTACGTGATTAGTAAGAAATTGAACTTTGACAAAAAAACAACTTAGGAAATGTGGGTAATTTTAATAACTACTAGATTTTTAAATTTTATTTGCCCCTCAGCCTAGGCTGTCTCTATGTACACCTATGTACACCTAGGTAGCCGCGTCCACATCGCGTGGGCGTGTATTGCTTCGGCAGTAGCAAAATTTTACCAATAAATACGGAATGTAACACCCTAGGAGGTACATAAGAAGAGATGTTGACAAATCCATACTCTTCGGAGGCCGGCTCAGTAGATTCTGGGATGGGCCAACCCATCAAGTTCTTCAACTGAAATTATATTCCAGTACTGAGAGAATTAAGAGAAATTACAAAGGAATTTACAAATAAGTTGAAATAGAATGATAAACTCAAAAAGGCAGTTGAAAGACGTGCAGCACTTGGAACAACACCTAAGCCTGCAATCGGTGATGACATTAAACTATTCCATACGGATAAAGGGGAATTAGGAGGGGAAACAAATTGGATGTTGAACCGGAATAAAAGACCCAGCAAGAACAGGAAAGCACAACACTCACCAGAAACTTTACCATCAACTTAAAAATTGGTTTCTAACGGGGTTTCCAATAAGAGGTTTCATTTGATATTAAAAAAACGAGTATTTTTTAAGATAAATCATTTAACATTTAAAAACGATATCAGCCAAATGGCCGCCACGGTTACGCTTGCAGCACCATATCCTTTCCATGAAATTTTCCATGACCAATTCGCACATTTGCGGCTGTATATCATCGATAACTTCACAAAGTACATCTTCCAGCTCTTCCAATTCCGGCCATAAAAAATAATTAATCATAGCTTGGTAGCGCAATTGATTCACCGTAACAGTTGCACCAGCCTCATTTTCGAATAAGTAAGGTCCAATCACACCGCCAACCCGAAAACCGCACCAAACAGTGACACGTTGAGGATGGAGGGGCTTTTCAACAATCCTTCCTGGATTTTCTGAGCCCCAAATGCGACAATTCTGCTTATTAACGTAGCCTCCGAGGTGAAAATGGGCCTCATAACTGAATATGGGCCTCATAACTGATTTTCCGTTGAAAATTCGAATCATTTTGATGCATTTGAAGGACCCAATCGCTGAAGATACGACGTTTATGGTGATCGACCTGCTTGAGTTCTTGTGTTAACTGAACTTTAAAAGCCTTTATGCAAAATACGGTGTAATATCGTTTGTGGAATGTCTAATTTGCAAAGATCGACGAGGAATCGACAAACCTGGGTTTTCGTTAACACTACGGGCTACAGCAGCAATATTCTCAGTTGTTCTTGAGCGACGCACACGGTTTCGATTCTTCACATCACTAACTTGTCCCAACAGCTCAAATTTGTCCGCCAGTTTCACCATTTCCGGCCGAGAAGGTGCTTCACGACGACCCAAAAGTGCTTTAGTTTTGCGAACTGTGACTGCAAAATTTTCACCATTTTTGTAGTGAATTTTAACAATTTCAATTCGTTGTTGAAGCGTGTATCGTACCATTTTTAGTAATGGCGTAGTTTTTACTTGTCAAATGTCAAAAGATGACAGCTTCAAAATTGAAAGCTGCCCAAATAGCAGGCTATTCAAAATGAAACCTCTTATGAAACCTCGTTTTATGGGCGTTTCTAGCTTTTCGATTCTTGCAAATATCAGCAGGAATACCACGCGGTAGCGTTCTGAGGCCAACTTTATATGTTCTATATACCTCGAACCTGCGAACAGCAGAGAAGACAAACATAGCAACGTTTGCGGATGGTACAGCCATCTTAGCAGTCGCTGATAGCAAAGACGTACCCACAAGCAAATTGCAAAGAGCTACTAATATTGTCAGTACCTGGACAAAGAGATGGTGAATCAAATTTAATGAAACAAAACCTGTTCATGTAAACTTCACCAACAAAAAGGTAAATGTCATCCAGTCATTCCAAAGTAAAGTCCATGTGAAATAGTTAATGCACCGTGGTACATAAGAAATGACAACCTTCATAGAGATCTGAAGATGATCACATCAAAATGCTGAGATACGTTGTATGTTGGATGATACAAACCCAGTAAGAAGTCTGCGAAGGAAGAAACCACTTGATCTACTAGATCCAATCTGGATCGGCTAAAAATATAATAAAACTGTAAAGGGGACTCTCCAAACAAGAATTTAAATTATAAAAAATTAATTACTAGATGATTTGTAAATCAGTTGTAATAAATAAATACAGGGTGGCGCAAACAGACCGTTCTAGTGTGAATGTTTGAGAATTTTTTTTTAATTATTTAATTTTTATTTTTATTTTCAGAATTTTGTAAAAAGAATTTGGGAAATTTACAATGGAACAATACACAACAGAACAACGAATTAAAATAATGGAATGCCGTAAGAAACATCCTAGGTTCCGGAAGACGACATATACTGAAGAGTGTGCATAATAGTCCAGAAACGTCAACAAGGCGATATTCAACACAGAGAATTTTGGCCACATTCAGAATGTTCCCATAAAAGAGTCAGCTTATGCAAGAAATAAAGCAGACAGACGTTAAAGAACGACTTGATTTTTCCATTTCGCTACGAGCAAATCTATACCACTCCAGGTTTAACTGTTCCCGCCTGTTTTCTTTGGGCTCATTTGAAACAAAGAGTGTGCGAATAAACCAGCGAACCATACCAGAACTAAAACACAACATTCGAAATTAAATCTTGACCATAACACCTGAAATATTGAGAACAGTTACGAGAAAAGTGTTGCAAAGAGCGCGCATGTGTGAAGCAGAAAATGGCCATCACTTGTGAGATATCATTTTTCACGTTTGTCAAAAAAAATGTCCATGAAATATACTGGTATTTAAAAAAAATTAAATCAAATAATAAATAAAAAGTTATTAAATATTCACACTAGAACGATATTTTTGTGCCACCCTGTAAAATTTCCAACAAATAATCCATATCAGTTTCGCTTAAACATCCAATATAAAATGAAAATAATTTTGCACACACATAGACAGATGCCGCCTGCACTTTAGTTTTGTTTGAAAAGGCAGTGTCAAAACCGGTTATATCAATATTCAATAAGCCAAACTCGGTTAATAATAAGTTATGACCCTATAATCAAAAATCTGGAATTTCGAAACTGTCAACAAATTATCGACAAGAAATTGTCGGGTTCTATTATATTTATTTGTAATGATGTTGAAATGATAAATTGTGTCTGTTTAATGCAAACTAACTGCAAAGAGTGGTGAGAGATCGAATAATAATCATAAAATTAGATAATTTAATTTAGAAGATTATATGTGTATGTGTAAGTGTAAGGGTGTCCCAATAAGAAGTTCAGATTTAAAAATTAATAAAATATATATTAAATATTTCCAAATTTATTTTTATAAAAAAAAAAAAAAAAATTAAAATGGAGGCCGCGGCTGGCTTTGGCGTACTCCATTCGGTCGGTCCAATTTCTGAGCACATTTTGGATTGTGTGCGGATCTATTTCGGCGATGGTTGCTTCAATATTGGCTTTCAAATGCTCAATTGTTTGTGAATTGTCCCTATAACACTTATCATTCAGGGCACCTCACAAATAAAAATCCAAACGCGATTTCCGATGCACGATGACGAATTGATGTTCTCGGCGGTTAGCGCACATTTTCCGCCACCGCGGCGATATTTTCGGCTGAACGAACAGAACGAGCACTTCTTCTTCGCAACGAAAACTTCTTGATACCGCTGAGTGTGAGTCCCGTGTTTTGACCAAATTTTGTACGACATTTTCTTCCGATTTCGAACCAATTGTCTTTGTTGTAGAAGTAAATTTCCAACATTTCCCACTTTTGTTGAAACGTTAAGCGACTCATTAACTCAATATACTGAGTTTCTGTCAAAGAAAGAATGGCATTAGTGTTGCCAGAGCCAAAATAACCGATATGTCAAATCCGTACCGGTTATTGTGACACCATATATGTGTGTATATATGTATGGGTAGGGTATGTTTGTCTATATATATTTTCTTGTAACTTTTCTTCCAATTTAATGATGATACTATTTGTTGGTGTCTGGAACCAATTAATTTTATTTGATTTAATATTTTTTACCAGAACCGAGTTAGCCATTAAATGACACATTGTTGTTGTCTTGCCTAGTTCATGCTGATTAATTTTTAATTTTATACATAATTTTACAGTGTGAAATGTTGAGTTGGTGGTCACGATAATCGGTGTTGAGGTTCAATGCGGATAGTTATTCGTATGGTAGAAATTCCATAGGAATTGTTATGACCTATGCAAGTGAACATCTTGAATACAGTTTTGAAGATTTACTTTAAAATATTAGGCATACTTTCTGATGATTTTTTTACTAGTTCAGGAAATATGCAAACTTTTAACGTCAAATTCAAAACGGTTATTAAAGTTTTGAAAAGCATTACATACGTACATGGAACCACAATATCAGAAAGTTTTAAAGGTAATTCGTTTTTTTTTGTGTATAAAATCTGTTTACTACGATAAGTTTAAAGTAATAACCGTAAACTAAGTGCATCAACGTCATATAGCACAGAGCTTTTATATTTGTTGACAATTTTACATAAATTATTCATTGAAAGATGAAAAATCTTTGATATGATTTTTTTATGTAAATTTAACACATACACATGTATATCTACATGTATGTACATATGTGTACTATGTAAACTAATTAATTTAAAGATTCTTTCTCATTTTTATCCTCTTGAAAAATTCTCGAGCATGTATAAATTACACTTAAATTACATTTTATGCACGATATAATATATAAAATTGCCAAGTACACAACAACGGCATGCGCTTATGTAATACAGCCTGACACTTTTCGGGTGGTTTGTGTACACAACATACATTTTATTATTATTAATAACAATATAAGAAAAAATATACAGAAAACGTTTTATATTTTGTGTACGTTAAGTTGCAATTTCATTTTATATCAGGTTATTTAAGAAGTGCTTACGTCAACGGCTTGTACCAGCGCTGCGCTGTTTATTGATTCATTTCAATCGAATGCCAAATCAATACTTGGGGATGTGTGTGTATGTTTATGTTGTTTCATGGTATGCGAGAGCGAAGAAAATAATAAAATTGTGTACAAAGCACAATAAAATTCTATTCTTAGATAATATAATTGATGGTGATTGTATTTTTTGGTAGTACTGAAATGTATGATTTTGATATGCTCTAGAAACTTATATAAATTTGGAATTGAGAATTAGAAATTTGTACAGTGAAATATCCACGTTATTACCGCATGAAATCTTACAAATTAAGTATTTTTAAATTTACTGTAACACTTCACTATACACAATTAGATGGATTGCTGTAATGTAATTAATATCGGTGCTTTGTTAAAGGAAGTGTTTGGAAATTGTTATGGCTCTAATATTCAACTAACAATAAACAGTAAAGTGCTGAATAGCAAAATGATGTTGAAGGTTTTTTTTGTCTATACACTTCTTTCTATCACATGTGGAACATTATAGTTTGGTGGCGAGGTTTGGTGTTTTGGTTAATCAGCACGTAAATTAACGCGAATTATACTGATATACCAGTTATGCACATAATTGCTGCATTATCACGGGGTAATGTTTTATAATTATAATTTCAAAAATACTGTTGATTGGGATGTGTGTATTATTTAAATGTGGGGGGTGTGTGGGATGTGTGTATTATTTTATTTAATAAGTTTAAAATTAAACGTATTCTACAATTTATCACAATAAATTGTGATTGTCGTTAGTGGTCCCAAATTTATCATTATTTTAGCCCAAACATGCTCAATGTGGTTTAGATTGAGTTCTGTAGGACGGCCACTCCAAGAGTTCAATTACGGGATGGCGAACCAATTCATTGTATACGAAGAAGTGTGCGCTAGTGAGTTATTCTGCATGAATTCGAATGCCCCATATCTACCTAAGTTTCCTTGTTCTTCCTTGATTAAATCTACAGTCGGTCCAATTGCTGATAGCAGAGGTCATTGGGCAGCTCATAGTAGATGATTTCCTCACAACCCCACCAAACACACAGCAAAACCTTCCTGGCTGTCAATCCTGGTTTGGCCACCGTTTGGGCCGCCTCGCCAGTCTTTGACCATGATCGTTTCCGTTCGACATTGTCGTATGTGACCCATTTCTCGTCTCCAGTCACCATCCACTTCAGAAATGGTTCGATTTCGTTCCGTTTTGCTAAGAATTCGCAGATGAAAACACGGTGCGGTGCGTCAATTCGTGCGGCACCAAAAACATCGAAGTTCTTTTTGAAGCCAGCCTTATGCAAATGCTTTAAAACTACTTTGTGGTCGATCTTCAGCTCCTGGGCAATGCTACGATGGCTCGCATGCCTGGAACGGAATCGACGAAACCAAAATTGCATATGATTGGCTGTGGCAGTATCGGTACCATAGACACCATTTACAATTTCAGCTGTCTGACTTGTGTTTTCGTCTTTATCGAAGCAAAATTGTAAATATGGCGAATTTTCTCTTTGTTTACCTCCATCCTTGACACGCTACAACTCACAACTGGATCCATCAATTAAAACAATGACAAAATAATTGTTTTAGTACATGAATCCCCCTTTTCAACGAGTATAAGTATAACCTGCCATCACGAGATATGTCACTAAAGCCATTTCAATTTATTCGTTTTACGGAAACGAAATACAGCAATGAAAATCGAAAGTGTAAGGGAATGAAAAAGCACTAGTTGCACACTTCAAAGGCACTAATTTGAAATGGACTAACCTCTTGGTAGACCCAAACTAAATGGGACTTCTTGGCGGACTAGTGAGCTCTGAGCTGAGGAAACAGACAAGAAAACTAATCAATAAATTCGATCAGATACCAATTTCTGGACACAGGCAGTTGATTACTAAGAACGGTTTCCTGCCCACCTCCAAGAGGGGTTGTAATCTTTCTTAAACCTTTTTAGGTCAAAAGACTTCATTTGCAACTACAAAAAATATAAATATAACTAAATTTTACTGGCTACGGGGTGGGTTTCTTGTACCAAGAATAAATAATGATAAGTGAAAAAAGCATCATAAACCTACAAATTATATGGTTAGCTCGATACAAGTTAGAAGGATTAAGATTAATAGATGAATTAAAGATTACTATTTAATATTTCCGGGGCTAGTTCTGGAGGCGAGTAGCATAGTGATGAAGGGCGTAAAAAACATCATCACCGCTACAAGCAGCTTAGCTACAGTTAATACAAATTTGGGTTATCGCATGGGAACGCAGATAAGAATACGCAAAATCGGAATAAAATTGAAAGACCCTCTTCCCGGCATGCCATTATGCCTCATCCAGCAGATCTAATAGCTGGCTAGCATTTATTGGAATAACCAATCTTTAATCTGAATATAAATACTGATTATGTAACCTTAGAAATGAGGTAGAAAGTAGCATAGCAGAATTAATTTCTGGATTTAGTGCAATTTCTCGATAAACATTTAGTTTAAAAAAACAAATTTTTTATTTTTTCGAATTTAAAGCATCATAGCCTTCAAACGAACGGAGTCCCAAAGAGAGCGGGTTGAAATCCCAGATAATAAATTTGATAAAACTGGGATTTCAATACATTCATTTAAGATAGATCGATATCTTAACCGATTAGGATGATCCTCAGTTCGTAGCTTACAATGAAAATGGGATTTCAATATTCTGAGTTCTGAGTGTGATTCTGAAAATTGGCTAATTTGAATGGAACTAAGCTAATTCTCAACCGATTGCGATTTTCCTACGAGAACGCCTAATAAAGGCCTGCTTCGGCGCAGGTCGGTGGATAAACTAGCTCAAGATGCTTTTAATAATTCTGATTACCCCATACCACACCAAAGCTGCCTCGGCAACTCTCTTTTGCAGATTAAACCAAAGATACATCATAATATACTACAATATGGCCTCAGGAGGAACTGTTAGAAACATTCTGGAAGCTCTAAATGTGACTCTCGCCTCCAGACTCTATTCTGCATATGATTAAGCATTGAAACTCTTCTGACAACCAAGGTAACTAATCTATAAACTCGAAATTCACCTTGCTCCCCGAAATGCCCTTAGAAATCATAGGAGGAGGCAAACTCGGGTACATAAAAGAAAATGGCAAGAATACGGTGACAAACGCCTGAATATTTCAGGTGAATCTGTGGATAAAATGAGAGAGCGTTTGTTGAAAAATGTCAGGTGAAAGGTAAGAAGTAGTTTGAGTTGATTAGGTCTCCTTTGAGGCAACCGTTCTTTAAGGTGCTCAAAGGAGATACTAGAATGTTACGAACTATGGAACGAGTGAGATTAAATCATGGAAATTGGAAAGAATGGTTGAAAAAACGCAATTTGGTTGTGTGTGAATTATGTGAAAGCTGTTTGGTTGTGGAGAACATCGAACATTTCATTCTGAAATGTTTTGCATTTAACCAGAGCAGACAAACAGTGGATGTTCTATTTAGTGCAAGTAGCAAGTAGTTTGACTGAATTATTACGAATGAAAATGAACGTATATAAGAATGTGTATGAATTTATTAGAACAAATCAGATAGAAGTGTGAAAGGAGATCGATGTGTGCTAGGTGTATGAAAAGAAATTAAAATTAAATTATTATTTCAAAAAATTAAAAATATTGGAACGGGCCATATGGTACCAAATTTTTGGACCTAGGGCCAAAATAAAAAAATAAAAAAACGCCTGAAACCTCTCTCTGAATGCTGCTTGTGAAGTTTAGGAATCAGCAAAAACTAATCACGGTCGACTGCGTAACTTGAAATCCATCATAAAATATTTAGGACAGCCTTCCATAAAGCCAACAGTACTAGCCTAGAATCTAAGAATGTATAAAAGTGAGTATGTATAATGTAGTTTAAAATGTATAAAAGTGAGCAGAAAAGGGTACCAAGGAGATTTTAAAGATTCTTCTGTTATAAAATCGAAGGTTCTCCGAGGCTTCTCGCCTTACGAAGATATCCTACAAATCTAATCACACCCAGTTACTTAATTAACGGTCGGCTCATGGACAGCTTCAAGTGTATCCTTGGGGTGTTTATTTGAAACCCAGTTCCCAGTAGGCTCTGAGGTATTGCTATAACAGATCATGTTGATGCTAAACGGTATCAAGCCATACAAATCAGCCGGATTTAAAGTAACTCGCCCAAGACAGAATTTTTCTCCAAATAATTTCTGATAGCTGTATTTCCTACTTTGAAAGGAACTACACTCATTTTTAATGATAAAGTGTAATATCCAAGGTTGTCGGAAATATAATATTTTAAAAAGCGATTTTGGGTTATTCTGGGTGATAGCCAGATATTGTTTTACATCGAGGTGAGGTTACCAAGACGTGGGAAGTTCGGTTTCAAACTAATGAAACATTGGATGCTTTAAATTAAAAAATTTGGTCGTCTCATCAGACTGCAATGACCAAACTACAAAAATATTGAAAATACTTTGAACTTACATACAAAATATGATCACAATGCCTTAACGAATTTTATGTTCCACCATGCATTTCTCAATTCCTTCAAAGTATTTTAAATATTTGAACAGTTTGGTCACTGCAGTCTGATGAGATGTTTCATTAGTTCGAAACCAACGTATTGGTAATCTCACCTCGATTTTAAAAAGAGTAAAAACTGCTAGTATAATACATTGTACTTAATGCAAGAAGAATATTTGAAAAGATGTGGATTGACTTTAGCGTTGTAACATCTGTACATAGTTAAGGAGTGAGTATGTGGTAGCCAGGGACCCTATTCCTGAATACGATACGAAAACGAAAGTACAAGATTCCTATTCAATTTTAAATAAGAATCGTACGAATCTGATTCAATTCAAATATGAATCTTGTATTTTCGTTTTCGTATCGTATTCAGGAATAGGGCAGCAGGTGTGACCGAGTCACATACAGGAAAATGAAGGATATACTGTAATGAATGTTCTAACGAAAAGAGTGATCATTTCATCTTCCAGTTAGCCTTGATCCCTGGGCACGCGAACGTTTTGGACAGCGCTAATGACAATTGACGATTGTCTTAGGTAATTAACAGAATCCTTGGCAACTGAAAACTGGACATACACCATTACACATTTAGTACAACAAGACAAATTAATTCCGTGAAGGCGATGGTTAGGTCCTAAAAAATTTTGCTATTTGAAATTCAATGTTGACTTTCAGAGAGCTATATATTGCTTTGTTATAGGGGTTTCACTTTACACGAGGTGTAAAATTTGAAAATGGGATATTTATTTCAATTTGAAGTTAAATGATTTAATATCTGACAAATGATCACCGTCACTTTGTAAGTATTTAACCATTTGTAAATGAAATTTTGGGTTATTCTGAGTCATAATCAGATATTTAGTCTCATCACAGACAATCGAATTTAAAAAATTCAAAATCACATTTGTTCGAAACCAAACTTCGAAACCTCTTGACCACACCTTGATGTGTTTTGTAAATAATATTTTTGATGTTCGTAAATTTATATTCTTAATTATTTTTTAAAACATGCTTTCATAAATCATAGTTTACAAAAACTAATCTAAAATAGTGGGTCCTACATCCTGCATTTGTAGAGCCGATACCAAATTTTGGAAGCAAGGGCTTATGTCGCTAAAGAAGAGAATAAAAATATCCCGCGGTTTTACTAGAATAAATTATAGGAATTTGCTTAAAATTCGTCTATGACAACAAACAGTTAAAACTAGCCGAGAGTTAGAGCAGGGCCAAATAAAAATATCGTTCAGAAATCGAGATCGACTTAGCAGTCTCACTTCGAGATAGTTTCCCACTCAAAAAAAAAAATATAAATTGAAATAGTATTTCAATCACGTCCTACAAGAAAAATTTGTTAAACGTCGGTTAAGCATACGCAAAGTTCCATTTTGCATGGTCACAAGTCACATCCCAATCGCTGTCTACACACCGAATTTAACCAAAGTAGGTTAAGCAATAATAGTTATAAAAAAAACAATTCCATAAAAACCGAATTTAGTTCATTAAGAAAAAATGACCGTTAAAAAATTTCAACCTCAATTCAAAACA
This sequence comes from Nephrotoma guestfalica, assembly GCA_963691935.1. NCBI lineage: Eukaryota > Metazoa > Arthropoda > Insecta > Diptera > Tipulidae > Nephrotoma > Nephrotoma guestfalica. The sequence continues at coordinate 232,684,915 of OY829915.1, read as the reverse complement.
TCGTCTATCGATTCTATTGAACTGCCAAGGCAAACTCAACGTGGCCATATTCCAGAACTTGAGCCAAAATTCAAAATATTATCCAATCATGTTTTAAATTAGACCATATAGTCGGTAAAATAATTAAATAGGATGAAATTAACGTGGCTAAATATCAAAACTATGTTTAAAATTAACATTAGAACTGCAGTCACGTCTTAAGTATGGCTACATTTCATTATGCATAGCCATATTTCAAAACTTCATCTGGAATTAACATTATAATCCCAATCCTGTGCTAGACACCGAATTAAACCGTATAGTAAAGAAGACTAAATTTCAGAACTTTGTCCAAAATTAATGTTAGTATCCCAATTGCATAATTGCAAATTTCCATCACTGCTATATACGAGACCTTCATTCGACCGTAGTCGCTTATGAAATAAGCGAGGTTCACTCAACATTTGACCATAGCCGATAGAAAAATTAGTATTGTACTATGAAAAACTCCAAAAGTACTACTAAAATTCTGAATAGAATATCAACCCCATCCTGCAAAAGTGCAAACTACGTAAAAAACGTAATTTCCAAAAAACATAATTTTAACTAACCAAGATGCGTTTGAATACCAAATTTCGTTAGTAGGATTATCATTTTCGGGATTTTAATTTCCGAATTTTCATTTCCGAATTTTGAATTCAGAATTTTGAATTCCGAATTTTGAATTCCGGGATTTTGATTTCTGGGATTATAATTTTCAGGATTTTGAAATTCGGGATTTCGAGAGTAACCCAAAAAGAATATATCCTTAACAAAAAAAGAAAAAGACGAAAGTATTCATTATCCAATGGATTTAATGTCCCTATAAGACCAATCCCATTCACCATCCATTCACCTACCCACACAATTACCGTGTGACATCTGAAGGTTACAAGCTTCATAGACACCGAATTCTGCACACCAGCCAAGAGGCATAGTGGTGTTTCTTAGCATTTCCGATCCTTCCTCGAATCCATTCGGACCCAGTACCTACCGATCCAAATACCACTGTTTTAATCACTGAGATCTAAAGTTAGGACTAAGCAATTACATGTTGAATAACTCAAATTGGTTACTCTACGTTAAATATTTTGAACGACACTCTTGTTTAGATGTTGGGCCACCATAGGTTTCATTAGAACCAAATGTATCACCTTCGGCATGTACTACGGATCATTAACCTGTTGAAACACTCTGTGAAGGGACATGTTGTCCTCAGCAGAACGTAGCATGCAGTGATGCTTAAAAGATTATTTACGTAATGTTCTTCCGACATAGTTTCCAAACTAAATATTCTCTCAATAGTTCGCTTCCCACTCCCTGAATATTGTAAATAACTGTTTACGGTTAGCGCCATCTTGGTCGATAATTTCAACGTCAAATTTTTGCTTTATTTATCTTTGTTTTATTTCTATATTCCGTTGTTACTCAGCTCGAACAGCCAAGGCATGTATTCTCCAATTTCATCACCAAATTCCACATGGACTCGAGGCTCACTTCTTTTAATTGGAATGGGTTCTTAATATTTTTTGATTTTGTCGAATATTTTTTGCAATTTTTTATGCTAGTTGTAAGTTTTGTTGGGGGAATTCGAAAAATGTTACCCAGACTCGAAAATGTGAAAAGTGTGTGTTTATTGTTGTGAGTTTAATTTTCCGAATATTTTTGCCACATAAACGTATTATTATATAAAATTGTATGAGCTGCGCCATCTTTTAAAAAGCAGTAAAACTATAGTGATTGACATACCATAAAAAATGCAGTATATCGGTATCTTTTTTCAGTCATTTGGTCATAAATATTACAACGGATATGAAAATTAATTTTAATATATTTTAAGTATCAAAATGTTCACAAACTTTTTTGCGCAATATATTTAATTTCATTTTATTGCGATAAACTTTGTTAATCTTAAATGGTCGGATATAAAATTAATAAAATAAATTGATAGTTAAAAACAAAAACATTTTCTCTTAAAAAGCATACAATAAAAAAAACGATTCACCCATAATTTCGGTTCATTTTTCTAAGGACATTAATCTCAACAAATACATTAGTTCCATCCTTAAATAAAAAAAGGAAAAACTCCACAAAGATTTTTCATAATTTTCTATATTTATACATAAGATGTAAAAAAAATAAAAACTTTGCCTTTTCAATGGTTCTAGGTATGTCCTAGCAAAAAGAGTATACATTTTTTAAATTACACAACAATCCTGAATAAAAAAGAGAAATTAACTTTGAATTTTAAGATTTTTTATTTTATCTATTTTTATAAAATTGAAAACATGCTTTGCGTTTGTTTGTGCTATGTGTTGGTAGGTACATGCGAAGACGGAAAATGTTTCAACTTAAGAAATTTTTTCTTATGCTTTCATTCTTGCTATATTTTCCGAGAGACGAAATGTTATTGATTTATTTACTAAACGGATCTTGTTTCAAGAATTCTTAGAAATCTTCGTCTCTCGGTTTTCCTCATTTTCGTTTTTTCCATTTTCTTTTTTTGTCATCGTTGAGTTTTTCTAGACAATGAACGACTGTGAATGAATGATTGCTGCCGCTGCTTCTGCTACTGTTTTCTCATGTTATTATTATTGTAAATATGCCTTGTATTTATAGGATTTTCGGATTTTTATTTATAGAATTTGTTGAATGTTTTACGTTTCTCTATAATTAACGTGAAAGGATAAAGGAAGAATGCGGTTTTAAAGGAAATATTCGTTAGAGGTTTCCGCATTTTAAATTTGAGATGCAATTATTACGGATATTTGACTGAATTCTAGTTCGAAAAATGATATTTAAATGATAAATAGGTGACAGTTTGAATTGACGTAAAAGATGAACACCGAATATATAAAATTATCCACGTACTGAGCACTTTTTATTAAAATTGGTTTGTAAACCAATGTGTCTCTAACAACTTGAAGTATAATCTGTACAGTGATTTCCAAAAAACTTCTAACTTAAAATTAATTCCAAGATCCTTTAATTTTCCGGCCCAAACGCCCAAAAGCCTTTTTACTTTTAAAAACATTTCAATACGATTTGTCTCTATAATACTTATCGAAAGTGACTTGTGGAAATACGATTTAGTTTTAACACCACTTGCCTGCATCGCGTCGAACTAAACCTACAGTTCTGAATTTTGCACTCCAACAGAGGGTCTTAGTTGTGTTTATTAACATCACCGATCGTAATCGATGACGAAGGATTTGCCCAGTACCTCCCGGTCCAAGTCCCGAGGCTTTAAGCACTAATCCACTTGTCCGGTCTCTTACTTGAAGGAACAAATTTACACTTGATTAATGCAAAATAGTAGGACAAGAACCGACATCGTAGTCGAAAAGCAGGTTAAGAATACTATAATTTGCATTTGAGATAAATGATTATGCCCCTAAACAGCACACCGGAAAATATGTAAACTCCCATTAAGGTTGAGAGTGTGATTCTAAACGTATTTTCCGCAGCAAACAGAAACTATATAGATTGAAAATAAATTATTTCGAAGCGGAAATTGGTTATAAACCGGTTTGTTTGATAATTTGAGTGTCACCTGCTGAAAAACTTCCGCGGAATAAATGACCTTGAAAACGTAAAAATCCACATTTTTTGTTCATTTCATTCTCATGGTCTCAAATTCCACTTGGTCCTTGGCAGATTTAGAATTTTCCAATTACTGTTTACGATAAATATAAACCAATTGTTGCTTGAAAATATATCCTTTATGATTACGTAATCTGATGCTTGATGAAATATTTATGTAAACCTAATTTTATTACCAGTTGATAAGTATGAAAAGTTAGCATATTGCATATTTGTGATACCGTGAACTTTGCCTTTCATAAGGCAGGCGTTCACTAATTAATATAAAAGTAAAAATCGTATGTTGACAAATTTTCAACCATTTTTTGTGACAAATTGGTAACAAATTTTTTGTAACGAATTTGTCAGCATATTGAGTGTGATTACATATTTTGGTTACACCGGTTACCATTATCTCCTCTCATTTTTACTTAACTTTACTTAACTTTTACAATAAATCTTACTTAGCACAGGTCTCGGAGCCTAATCATAATTGTTTTAATATAAACTATCAGACAATCTGTGTACTGCAGCAAAACAGACAACTGCAGACTCTTTGTGTAATATTCGATTTCGAAACAACCGTGCTCAATTCTTAAATTAATAATCCCCTACCTAGTTCTTTCCAAACTAAAGAGAGTGTAAAAAACTCCTTTATAGGCTGAAAATTATAAAAATGATCACAGTTACCTCAGCTACAAAGTTGAGAACAATTAGACCGCTGACCTTTTAACCAAATGGGGTTCACGCTTAAATCGGTCTCTAATTTAATAAAAGTATACGATTCATTTAAATGTGAAATTAATGCGATTGTAACTGGTATGGTCGCTTTAAAATTATCGAATTGTATAAAGTTTACTAGGACTGCTGCGCGCATAGCGTTTCATTATGAAATTGGTGGCGTGCACCAGGATATTTTACGGCATTAAATGGGAAATCCTTTGGACTCCAATCAATTTAATAAAAATAAATAAAAATCAAGAACCAGAACCCTTAGGCAGTTTTACAAAAAATTGTTGTTTCCTAGGAGAAAGAGGGAAACTGTACTTCTCAGTAGATCGATAACAAATAGCGGGTGCCGCGATAATTTTATTACCGAATTAACGCGACCCTCGGGGAATTTTTCACCGATTGTAGAATATTGCTCCACTTGCGATATTTAATAGATTTAATAAATTTAATTCAATAAATTCAAGTAATTCTAGAGATGTATATTCAGATCTGTGAATGTCCTCTAATTGTGTGAACTCATAACAACGCTCCACTTGCGACATTCAATATGAAAGTGTAGGGATAGATATCAGTGAATGCCCTAGGATTGTATGTACTCTAGTGGATTAATTTTGATAACCGCACCATATTAACGCAACCCTCGGGGATGATAGGATGAGATAAAAATAAAATATACGATATCGTTATCTCAAAATAAAATAAAACGCAACAAATACAGTGGTCAAGTAAATACTCGTACTCTTTTAAAAATTGATAAACCGAACGCGCGAAACTAGTTTTTTAATTTTTATTAATCATCAATCAAAGAAATATTAATCATAAAAATATCAGAAGAAAATCGTGATTTCGGTAACAAATGTGAAAAATAAATTGTAAATCAATCTTTGCGTACCACGTAACCCCGGATCCGGAGCAAAAAAACTGCTCGAAATAAAATGTTGGATCAGAAAATTATGAGCGTCATTACCAAACATCCTTCGATGTCTGTGTGGGATTTGGTCAGAAAAACCAAAACAACCAAATCGATGGTGGAACGAGCTAAAATAAGAAATAATCTACGGACATATAAGTCAAAAATCCCAAATAGAAGTGTTGAACAATTGAACCGTTTAACCGTTTATGTCGAGTATATTCGTCAGAACGAAACGAACATTATTCGCATAATGTCGCGTATACTCGTCATAAAGATAAAAAAAATTGCAATTGTATTATTATTCTACGAATCGGTATTTAATTTAATTCACAATAGCTTGCATTATAGTCTTCGCTGAAAAATAATTAAGCAGGGAGAAAAAGTGGTTCGAAACAAAATTAAACAGGTAAAGAGTTAATAGAGGGATACATCGAGCAAAGAATTTTAACAAGTGGTTGAAGGAACGAAAAATTTTTTGTATCGTAATGGACGACGAGACCTACGTAATATTACATCAATGAGAAAGAAGAGGAAATGAACGAATCAATTACTACCAAAACTGTTGAAATTGCATAGTTTGGCAGGCAATCTGCCAATGCGGTTTAAGATCTCGTCCTTACATAATAAATGGGATTATGAATGGCGAAATCTATAACAAGGAATGACTTCAGAAACGTTTGCTGCCGTTTTTAAACAAACACGATAGTCCTACTATTTTTTGGCCCGATCTTGGTCTCAAAGAGGTGAAAAAGAAATTGAAAAAAGAGCCTAAAGCTACATAAAATGATGAAGAATTCCAGTATAAATGGAAATGGGCATCTTCCAGAGTCACTGATGATACCATCCATAATCTAATGACTTCCATTCGGAAAAAGTGAATTTTCGCCGAAAAAAATGAGCAAAATATCCCTAGACTATTTTTATTTAAAAAGTATAAAATATGAACAATAAAAGAAAAATAATGATTATATATTACCGTTCATTTTTAATTCTTTATTTTTAAATCACAAATTTCATTCGGTACGCAAAATAAGTGAAATATTTCACTAAAAAATGAAGACTCTGTGCAAAGTTAAAAATCGGCTATTACTGAACATCTAAACCGGCACAATGAAAATACGAAACTCCACAAAACATCCAAGAACAGTGGCTAGCTATCCAGTCGTCATTACTACCACAGCAGAAAATATTATTGGAAGAAGCACACCAAGAGCACGTATAATTATTGGTTCGACGATCAGTACCGTCAAATCGTAGAAAATAAACGTAAACTGCGTAAGAAATGGAAGCTCGTTACACTCGGAGTACAGGGAAGATGCGACCAAAGGAAAAAGAAGCGCAAATATAGTGGAATCAGATGCAGCTATTAAACTGAACTTATCGCTTCCATCAGGGACAAGGCGGGGCTTCCCGAAGGATGGAAGACCGCACTCATATGTCCATTAAGCACCGCCTAAAAGTGCTTGTTAATGTTGTACTTGCCCGAATCATACCTCTTGCCGAAAATTTAATCGGCAACTTTCGTCCCCCAAACGATCAACCAATGACCAGTGTTTCACTTTGAGGATGATCTTGAAAAAATGTTGGGAGTACAACATAACCATTCACCAGCTCTATATACTTTCAACAGGCATATGCCAGGATCAACCTTTGGCTCATGTCTCAGAATTCCAGAGAACCTTGTCTCGCTGTAAGATAACAATACTTAGCTGGCTGTGTAGAATTGTTTTGGAATGGGCTGTGACAATTTCTCGTGACATTTTTTATTAGGATAAAAAATTATCACACCAAATTTACGATTCTGATAAAATGAGTTGTGACATTTATAGCAGTTTATTGCACTTTACATTTATAGTATTCCAATTTAACAAAACAAAATTTTTAAAATTACTGACAAAGGATACGAAACTCAAAAATAACATTATCACTGAAATTAAATTCGGTGATAATTCTATTCAAAATGTCACTCAATTTCTCGTCACATACTCAAAATGTTACTTAATGCGTATCGAATTTTGGAACTCACAAATATGTTGTTATTTGACAGCAATTTATTATTAGCCCCAGGTGTCCGACAGGGAGATGCACTCGTAGTAAGAAAAAGCTGTATATTCAAGAGGTAAGGTCAAATTCGTGCTTATGCAGATAATATGTGTTTCTTGGCCAGAGACCCAATCACATCAAGGACAATTTAATACCGCTTCTATTCCACGCAAAACGACTGGGTTTGAAAGTGATCAGCAACAACTAAATGTCAAGGAGCATCCATACGATAAATCTCGAAACAGAAAACCGTAACTTTGAGAGCGTGGAAGACTTCAAATATCTCGGTTCAGTTATAACATCAACAAAATAAGATGTCCAGGCAGATATTAAAGCCCGCATAGCAACGAGACCTCGAATCTTCCACGCGCAGTCAGGGTTATTCAGTCAAAGTTGTTGCGATTAAAATATCTTTCACAGTCGTATAAGCTAACACTTTAGGGAAATTGGACTTTGACCACTAATGATTCTAGAATATTATCAATATTTGAAAGAAAGATGAAGGTTGCGATTTACTAAATCCAACCGAGTTAGGTGGCTGGAACCTGAACGATCTCCATCAAATGATAAGAAAAGTGATGAACGAACGAACGAAGAATAAGAAATATGTCCCATTAACAGTCGGCGTACATCGGCGAAACTGGAGGAAGCTTGCGATGAACGGGGCTAGTTGGAGGGCCACCGCGCAGGCGGCACAATCCCTTCATGGGATGTGAAAGCTATAGAGAGAGAAAGATTAAATCTTAAAGCTTTAGTTACGGTTCATAATTGTAATCACGATGCGCTGAGAATATGTTTTTGAAATTTGTTATTTGTTTGAATCCGAACACGACTCTGCAAAAAATTTTTTTCCACTGAAATTGAAGGCGAACCCGAAATTAAGAAATGGTGATTACAAGTAGAAAGGATAAGTGGATTTTCTTGCAATCTGCCAATACAACATTTCGAGTATGACAAGATTACTTTCATTATAATCTATTCTGACACCAAAACAACTATATATATGCAAGTATTTTTAAAACACCCACAACATTAGCTGGAGGATCCAAAATTCGTAAATCCACTCAAAAGCAGAATTAAGCAAGAGCAAAGTGAATGAAGAAAGAGATTCTAGAAACAAAATTTTAAATTACTTAGCCTACGAAAATTCAAATAAATATGGCATTTAATTGGCAGCCAAATCATCTATGCTGCATCAAAATATATACCTTAAAATCACCCAAAAAATCCACTCCTGCTATATATAAGATAACCACTTTAACGTTTTAGTAAGATAACCCCAGCACAATATGCATGATTTTGAATTTAAATATCCCTTACAGCACTGAATTGTTATAAGCATTAAATTTTCAAAAGCTGTCACTCCCGCCAAATAATATTTTGTATTCTAGGAATTCATGTATACCCTTAGGGTGGATGACATTTAACAATACATAAACGTGCATATCACAAATGTATATACATTTTCATATATACTTGGGGGGGTTAAATTTACTAAAGTAAAATTAATCGGAATTTAACCATGAAAAACAAAAATATTTACCCTTTCAGAAACAGTTAACCATTTTTTTAACAATACTTTCTTCAATCACCTGTTTCATATACCACCGTATACATAATTTATATTTACTGATTAATAAATATTTTATTGTCGTATATAATATATCGGGGCATATGACTCATATACATACTTGCTTCTATATACATACCATTATTGCGATATCATATCAATTGATAGATAATATTTTTTATTATGAAAACAAATCGAAGTTCGAAAGAACATTTTCGTAAATGTAGTTTTTCCCCAGCTACGAGCATACGAGTGAAAATTTGAAAGCAAAAACGACAAAATCATTTTTCAATTCCGTATATGTTCGTTGTTGTATACCCATACATATCTCTCATATATGTTATAAACCATCTAAAATTAATTCTAAACATATGGGACGTGATATATGGTAGAAAATTTATAAAATTTTGTTGCACAAAAAAATTGGGAAATTAAATTTCTCTTGTATATCTTGTATGCTGCTCTACGGTTTGTATAGATAGAAATTAATCTGGATAATGGTCGAATACGGATCGGTTTAATTAAATTTAGACCGAATATTTTTATATGGCGGATGTCGTCATCATTACAATGCTCTCTGTATACACAATCTTAAATCGAAACCATCTACACCATTTTGGTGCAAAACTACATTTAAGGAAAACAATTTACATTTTATTGTTTTAGCTAGTATGAGATCACCATTCTAAGTTTAATTAAAATTTGTTAACACAAAAATAGCTTTTATATTGTTTATAGCTAAGTTCACATACCAGCAGTTAATTCATAGCTGATGAAAAATGAGATAGAATTTATTCAGAAATAATGCATTAGTAGTAGTCACGATTTTTTTGATTAATTCATTTAATTCTCAGAAACATCGGATGAGTTGTTTTGCACTCGATCGTTTTTGTACGGTAAGCTAGTACCTAATAATAAAGATCTGCTGTTTATAAGTACTGAATAAAGTTACTACTTGCAGAGTCGTCACAAGAATATATTGTTCCGTTGTCAGAATACCATCAAACAGCCGCTCGAGCCTCAAGATGACAACTCAACAACGCGGGTAAAATGTATGATTATTTTCCCGATTCACCATCTCATAACGAAATATAAATAAGCACCGCACCTGAGACGGGATTTTAGAACACGCACATTAAAATTTTTATTGATATTCGTGATACCTGTGAATGGCTAATATGTTGCTCACAGTTGGTACAAAATGGCTCGTTTGAAATTTTCTTACATAATAACAGATTATCCGATTTTACAGACGTTGGAATAACAAATATTTGATTGCTCTTAGGGATGGCAAACTGCTTTATGTTAAATAGGTAATTGGGGTTGGTATGAAGTTGGCGACAAATTAACACAAAAACCAACAACCCGGAATACATCCTATAGCTCGTAATATATCCGTACATACATGCATCCCCATTCGAATCGAAAAACCCTGCACTAGCTGTGACAAGGGGCCAAAATAATTGATACCAAAAGCTTTCACTACCGCCAATACCAATTAGCAATTATACAAAGCAACAGAAGGTTGATTTTAAGACCCTCAAAATTAGCCTAACGAAAATAATTCAAAATATGATTATTTACTACTGTGGGCAAAAAGTAGTAAGACTTTTTATTTTTATTTTCGCGCGGAAAACCATTCGTCGAAATATTTTTTTTTTCTATGTTGGTATGACTGTCAGTGACATCTGTGCCAAATGTCACATCAACATAATCATTAGTGTTTAGTATACGCTTGTCTTTCTGAAGTACAAAAAGTACATTCGGCGATTTTTACAATGAGTGAAATTATTCAACAAAGAAATTCCATTAAATTTTGTGTGCGGAATCAATATGGTGCTGCCGAACCGTTCAGAATGTTTCAAAAGGCCTTCGGTGTTAATTGTATGTCGCGAGCAAGTGTTTTTGATTGGAACAAATTGTTCAAAGAGGGTTGAGAACGTGTTAACGACGAACCACGTCTAGGTCAGCCATCAACATCAACTGATGATCAACACGTTGATAAAATCAAGGAATTGGTGCTCGAGAATTGACGATTAACAGTCAGAGACCTTACTGGCATCGTTGAAATATCGGAAGGATCAGTGAAAATCATTTTGAAAGATCATTTGGGTCTAAGAAAAGTGAAAGCACGACTGGTTCCAAAATCACTGAATTTTTTGGAAACACAGCGTCGCGTTGACGTCTGTGAAACAATGCTTTCCGACTACCAGGATGTCATGAAACGTATTATAACTGGCGATGAGTCCTTGGATCTATGCTTACGACCCGGAAAGAGACGATCAATTGGCCGAATATCGTGCCAAAGGTGAGCCGAAGCCGAAAAAACCACGTCAAAGCAAGTCAAAAATCAAGGTGGTGTTGACAGTTTTCTTCGATTATCGAGGTGTGGTGTACTCCGAATTCCTTCCGACCGGCCAAACTATTAACAAGGAATACTATTTGAATGTTATACGTCGTTAGCGCGAAGTTATTCGTAAAAAAGGCCGGAATTATGGGTCGACAACTCTTGGTTTTTGCACCTTCTCATACTGCATTGGTTTTACATGATTTTTTCGCCAAAAATTCCATATCGTTCCGCAACCACCGTATTCACCTGATTTAGCTCCGTGTGACTTATGGCTGTTCAGTAAACTCAAACGACCGCTCCGGGGAAACCATTTTGAGTCAATTGAAGACATTAGACGTGAATTGCTACGCGCATTGGAAGTTATTCCGGAAATTAACTTTAACAACTGTTTCGAGGATTGGAAAAATGTTGGCACAAGTGTATTGAGGCCGGGGGGATTACTTTGAGCGGGACGAAATAGATTTGGAGAAATAAATAAAGAATTTTGCTATTTTTTGCCCACAGTATTATAACAATATTTCCATTTACTACATTATAGCCACTACAGCTAACTCTTCATTCATGCTACTTATGATCTCCACCAAATCATTTCCCAACAAATACAACAACGTACCACCAGCAGACAAGTGAATTATGCATCTATTTAGAATCTGTGGCATATCATTTATATGTACTATAAAAAGCAATGGTCCCAGCTTACTTCCTTGTGGCACTCCATACTTTACATCCACAAGATCGGAGCATACATTTTTTTTTGACATACTGCTCTCTATTACTTAAGTAACTATCCAACCAACGTAACAATTCGTCCCTCACACCATATTTGTTTAATTTTGCTAGCAACCTTGCCCTATCTACTGTTTCAAATGCCCTTTTAAAATCAAGGAAAACTGCTACTGTCGATTTTCCATCCTCCCTTGCTCACTTCCAATCCTCCACCACCATCTGAACCGCTGTCTCTGTAAAGTGCTGCTCTCTGAAACCAGATTGGTGCCCCAATAGCATATTATTCTCAGCGATGTGCCCAAGCAACTTATCCAAAATTATTGACTCCAATACCTTGTCCAAGATTGGCAAAATAATTATAGGACGATAATCCGACATCCGACAACTATACATAACTTTAGGCACATGAACTGCTGCAGATTCCAAAGACAAATTCACTAAGCGGCTCACATATCCTCGTACAACCCTCCATAAATCCTGAAACGTTAACAATTTACAGCTTAACACACCTCACATCCTGCCAATTTTAACGTTTTAACTATTTTATCTAGGTAGTCCACCTGCACCATGCCCACCTGGTCAATTACTCCTCCATCATTTACTATATCCAGATTGTCTTGGTCCTCCGGTAACTCCCTTATTATATCCTCTACACTATCTACAAAATAATTATTTAACCTATTCGTAATGTCTATCTTTTCATACACCATCACTCCATCAAAATCCACCCCATTTATATCACTCCTTCCCTTAGATCCAATTACCCGATTTTAATGTTTTCCACATCTTTCTCGGGTCACCTTTGCACTGGTCAATGTTTCTCTCATAATACAATCGTCTTTCACTCCTAATCACACCAACAAATCTGTTTCGTTTTCTTTGATACTCCACCCATTCGTCCTTAACTGTCTCGGTCCTCAACTCTCCCTCTCTCTCCTTCATCACCCTAAATTTCTTATATGCCTCATCTCTTGCCTTCCTAACCTCCTTCACTCTGTTGGTGAACCATGGACAACTTCTAGCTATGTCCACTATCCTTAACTCGCCTGTTCTTCTTTTCACTGCTTCTTCCAACCATAAATTTAATCTCCCACACTCCTCCCCAACCCACTGTTCTTCTAAGTTCCTCTTCCACAACATTTAGATCTATCTTTCCTTTGATCACCTTTTTCCCATTTACCTCCTCTCCCTTGATCATTATAAGCGCATGGCGGTAATTTTTGGAGTGTTCACAGCAATACAATTCATTCGTTCTTGATGCATCCGTTACTGGTATTTTCCTGTACGAACTGTTTAAGCCCAAAAGATTCTGTAAGACACTTAACATAAGGTACTTAACATAATTTTCTTCTGATCTCTTCCAGTCTAGATTGAAATCACCCATAATCATTATCTTCACTGCTCCCAACAACATCAATTCCTCTAGCCACTCACTAAAGGCAGTTAAAAATTGCACTAGTCACATCTATAATGACTATACTCTTCGATTCGCAAAATACCATCGCCCTCATCTGTTAAAACATGGGTTTCTGTTGCGCACAACACAGATATTTTAAAATTGCTCACAATCTCTACAATCTCATCCATTCTTCTTAATATGCCTGCCGTATTTACAAGCATTACATGACCACTTGCCCCCACACTCCCACCTCAATCTGCTTTCGTCGTCCGCTTCACTGCTCTCCTTATTCTTTCTACATACGCTGGACACTTATCGTCCCATGCTGGGGATCCTCTTCTCCACACTTCCAACACAATGCCTTTCCTTTATTGGGGCATTCTCGAGCTATATAACACATAGTCCTTTACCTTGGCACAGCTCCACTTGCAGTATACCTCTCCCTTACTCAACATCCATTTATGCGTCTCCGAATCTAGTTCCAGAACCAAGTCGATGTCCCGAAATCGTTTATTCTCCACCACCTTTACTATTCTTAAGCAAAAGCCACTCTTCGCCTTATCTAGCCTATTTTGCTTTACAATTGCCTCAACAATATCTACCTGATTCACATCAGCTTCCTCCTTTATTTGCTGCAATTTGATCATAGAATTTCTAGCTCTCAGTATCTCCATAACAAACTTACTTTTCATGGATTCCTCGGCCGTCTCCTTTAATCTCTGAACATCTTCCTGCCCTTTACATTCCATTACTAACCCACCTTTACTTATACTCTGCACCTTTTCTATTTCAATTTCCAAGGTCACAATGGCCACTGCCTCCTTCAGCTTATTTTTTAGTATTCACCGAAGAAGGTTCCTTCTCACCTTCCTTCGGCTTAATAATGAGTGCTGAAATATCCTTACGCACTTGCAATACATCCGCATAACTTTCCTTATTTTTACCGTCACTCTTGTTCATCACATTACCTTTTACTATTTCCTTCTCACATTTTAACCCATCTATCGTCTTTTGAACCAGCTCGTCCATTCTTTTCTCAAACATTCATTCATTCTCAGGCCTAGATCCTGCCTGCATCCTCACATTGAAGGTAAGACGACATAACACGACTGGAATAATTAATCAATTGGCATCCATCAATGGGTCATGTCATCGTATGCTGTATATATCTGCTGCATTAATACTCCATTAAACACCTTCTAACACGAGGGATATATGTTCGTAGAGATCGACAGCATGTCTATACATATTTTGACCCTATACAATTCTTAGTCTAGCTACCTTACGCCAATCATTTGAATATATAATACAAAATGCATGACTCCTATATAACATAGATAAGATTTAAATTGAATTAGAAAGAATTACGAAAGCAGCACTTCAATGCAATAAGCCTTTAGGATGAGTTCGTTTAATTGGTATAAATTGTAAATAAAGAGACCTCTTGCGTAAAACGTTATAACTACACTCTACCCTAGGATTCTGATGTTTTAATATAATAATAAATATAATGCAAATAGTAAAATAAATAAATATAAAATAATCCAAAACAACTATTTCGCCATTATTAACGCTAAATCATAGTTTACTTCAAAATTATGTATTGGAAACTATAAGCAAGATCTTTTCTATTAAAAGTGACATCTGTTAATTAGCACATCAATTATTACTCCTACCATTATACTTCAATTTGGTGTATTATTTACTAACCTATTTACTAACAACAGCCAAAGGAAGATTTCAAGAGTTAAATAGTGAGGACGAACTAATCATACAGTTTTATTGATGAGCTGTCACTTGAAGATATTTGGGATGGAGAGGATATTCTCCAAGCTACAGAAGATATGCATCTGGCATGGATTAAAGTGTATCAAATTGGAACAGCTCCTCTAGTTTTTGGTGATTTTTATGAGCGTGTGTTCCGCGTGCTTTATATCAATAATAATCATGGATGGTTTATATCATCATCATCCATCCATAGTTAGTCGGATAAGACAGTACAAACAGATTCTAGCTCGTATCGTTTGCGACTAATCAGCTCAAGAAATCTTACATCTTCTAAAATGCCTAATCGGATTCGCTTTTGTTTAGCTACCTGGAATGTTCGAGATTGCGCTGAGGTTTCGCAACAACTATTGATCGAAACAACTATTGGTTGGGATTGGTGTAGACATTGTTGCTATTCAGGAGACCAATTCCGTTGCTACCCAAATTGATTCAACAAATTATAGCTGGTACATGAGTCATAAAAAAACAATGTTGCCAATTGCTCAAAATCGTGGGATTAGAAGTGGCGTTGGAATATTAGTTAAACAAAATTATGTTGAAGTTCAATATTTTAGAGATATATCTAAAAGAATGTGTTTCGCACTTGTTAAACTTAAGGGCTTAAGCGAATTGTCAGTTATTTGTGTATACTTCCGGTCTCAGTTCAGTTCAACCATCTTTCACGATTTATCACATAAAATATCTATATACGTAGGTTTAGTAAAACTAGAGACGTTTCTGTTTTGGGTGATTTTAATGGACATATCGGATTATAGCAGACCCATTTATCACAAGGACTCGTGGGACAACTGATGAGCGTGAGGACATTGTAGTCGAACTCCAGTCGTAGGTCATGTCCTAATGAAAGACGATAAATTTTAGATACGCCCGAATTTTTAATTTTCAGTTAGTTATTTTATCTTTCTAGAAGCACCTGACAATTTGGGAGGTGTGATGCAAGAATAATATAAAGAAAAATGTGCCGTTACACAGCCTGTACTCCAAATAATTTCTACCACTCCAGATTAATAGAAAGCCTTATTACGTAATGCAATTATAACCCAACGTACAACACAGCAATAAAAACTAAATTAACAACTTGTATATAACCTCCCATTGTGCCTTGACACACTAAAACGACACAACAACAAAATTATCAAACTTATTTGCTGAAATGTATGTACATACATTTTAGCTGGCAATTTTTTTTTTATATTAAACACAAAAACCAAACTAAATCGCCTATTTCTAGTAATACACCAACCTATTTTATACATTACATATAGCTACGTGAATTATGTAGAGAGAAAAACCCCAAAATTGAATTTTCCAGTCCCAGAACTGACGTTGTCATATAATAATTATTGACCTACAAAAAACTATTTTTCGTGATACACTTATGCATACATACGGATATATCGTTCGCTCAAGTATGTGTGTATTTTAATCAGTATATTATATGTACAACAACACTAAACTATCATGGTTTTATCGACAACAAAAACCTAAATAAAATATTTGGTGAAAAACTTGTTGATAATAAAATATATAAAATTCTATAAAAGCAAAATTTAAAATTTTCATTATCATATTTTTATTTCCCAGAAATTTTTCGAATTTGTGTTCTCTACGTAAATAATTTGCAATTGTTTTGTTGTTGTTCTTGGTATATCCCGATGTTATACCAAGAAAAATCGCCCTTTTCTCGTTCATTGAAAATAACCACACTATTTGATTTTCATTTTTTTTTTGTTGTATATACTCGTACGTTGAGAGTTTTCCGTAGAGGAAAGAAAATTTTATTTTCGCTATATACTTATGCTATCTAATATAAAGAGAGATTTTGTGCGCAAGACATTTTCTTCATACACAAACACACATTTATCAAATTTGGTATGTGAATGTACGTTTATGTATGCGGACGAATTGTGTACATAGCCTGCTAGCTAGCACTTTTTCTAGCTACCTACATACTTTCTAGCTATATACACACTACCGAGAATCTTTAATTTCAGGTGTTATAATAAGATATATGCAATGAAAACAATTTTGGATTTATTACTGTTTCGTGACTGATCCAAAATGATGTGCATATTTTCTAATAAGATCTTTTCTCTTTCGGTTTTCTGGAGAAACTCTTCATTTGCCATGAATCTATGATTGTATGACTCATTTAAAATTTAACAATCAAACGAGGAAAAGCTTTTTCGGTTTTATATTCGTTCTCTGTATTCATACAGATAGATAAATGAGGGTAAAGCTTTATGAAAGATTCATGACGAATACCATGATTACGACATTACTCTCGTGGTACTGTTGTTGTAAATTAGATGATTCATGTATCGTATGTATGTAAGATTATTATTTGACGTAAGTTTTTTATATGGAATTTTGATTCGATATGATACTAGTAAATACGATCGCATCTAATTTAATTAAAATATATTTATACAGATAAGTCAGCCAGTTGAAGGTTACCCTAATTAAAGGTATCGCCTTCGTGTATCTTTATCTATAAACATTTTGTGGGAGGATATAGCATATCAGATAATACTGCATATTTTATAGTTTTGCTGGGTATTTTCGTATAAAATAGTAAAATATTTTTGGAACGGTGAATTTTTGGTAAATTTCAGAGAAGCGGGTAATTGGCTAAATTAGCATCTGTCGGTCAATAAATCGTTTTCCTTATACGATTGAGTCAAATAAATTGATGTGAGGCCTCCGGAGGCCCGTTTTACACTTTACATAAAATATATGGTTTAGCTGAAAAACGAAATATTATCAGATCGAAATGAAATTTTGTAAACATTCATAATTTGGAATTTGCCATGTTCTCTCAACTTTTGGTACCATCCTCATCTGCACGTGGTGCTTCCTGCTAATCAACCAACGAGTCTCCAGCGACCGAGAATCGTCGGGATAACCGAACGCCGATTACCTAGCAAACGATGTTCTTTCCACCAACCCACTCCCAATTTCACTGGTTAGATTGGTAGCTGCAATAACCAGTCCTAAAAGCAATGAGCATACACAACAAAAAGGAAATTTTACCCCAGACATTATTCCGGTTTTCCCTGGATATATGGTATTCGGAAAAATACTTCCATAGCATTTTTGTCTAAATTGTATTTTTCTGACCTATTTAGTTTGGTGTTAAGATTTTTGAAACAAAAATAAAAAAAAATAGAGGGGCGAATATTTTGAGGCCAACACCCGAGTTTCTTTTAGAAATTTCTAAAGCAAAAAATTAAACTTACCGGAATTTTGGTAAAACTGTCATTATTCTTGTAAAAATCATTATTCCTTCATACCCCCCTCCCTACTTCCGGTACCCCTTTCAATTAATGAAAAAGGTTCCATTCCAAATGAAGTTCCATTCCGAATAGTCAAACCTACCCCTAACAAAGTGAAATAAAGTTTTTTTTTATCAAAATTCGTCGTTTCCGGTAAAATTTAAAAAAATGATCTGAACAAACTTTGTTTGAAACTTAATTTACAATCGTTTTGTTTTTAATCGTTTTTTCGTAATCGCTACTTTCCAAAATATTTGCAAAAAACGAAAACGAACCTATGGAAGCTATAACTTTCGGTAAACCGATTTAGGCCAAACATCACTAAGACCTCCTAATTTATGGAAAAAGCTTAAGTTTGAACTTTCATCCCGATCAATCAATCCACCTGGACTGCTCAGAGGCCAAATTCAAATTGAAAAACATTTTTTTTTGTCAAAAATCGTTATTTTCGCTTAAATTTTGGAAAACTGATCTGTACCGGTAGTGTTCCAAAATTAATTTACAATCTTTTAGTATTCATGCAAAAGCTTAAGTATGAAGTGAAATGAAAAATTATTGGGATTTCCCAATTTATGAGAAAACCTTAAATATGAGATTTCATCCTGATCAGTTAATTCGTCTGGACTATAGAGAATCTACAGACATTTAGTATGTGCGGCACCACACAAACACATACACACACACAAATTTTTTAAAAACTATTTTTTTTTTGATAAACGAATGGTAAATCTGCAAAAATTTCGAGAAATTCTCAATCGTCTCAAATTTTTTCAGGATTACTATACTTTAATGTACTAATATTTAAATGTGATTCTAAAATATTTACACCAAACTGATACCATCGGTAGGCCAGAAAAATACAATTTAGACAAAAACATCATGAAAATATTTTCCAAAAAGCCAAAATAGTGCCGCAGGTGGTACTCCAACTGCTCAGTTGACCAACTCACCCCCTAACGACCGGCTCAATGGATTCTGGAGTGAGCCACCCACTGCTCTACCCTTTCGGACAA
Organism: Nephrotoma guestfalica; assembly: GCA_963691935.1. Lineage (NCBI taxonomy): Eukaryota > Metazoa > Arthropoda > Insecta > Diptera > Tipulidae > Nephrotoma > Nephrotoma guestfalica. The sequence continues at coordinate 232,665,506 of OY829915.1, read as the reverse complement.
AGCTAAAAATTGTCTAGGTTACTACCTATAAACAATCATAATCTGCGAGCTACACAAGACTTAGAGAAATAGAAAAAATGGCTTCACAACATAGCAACGAAATCACTAAGTTAAAACAAAACAATTCGAAGTTCTGGAAACTCTTTTTACTAGTTATAATCAAAACGGAACACCTGCCTGTGTTGACGCTGAGTTTTATAGAGATGATAAGGAACTTGCAAAAGAAACTGATTGGTTTAAACCGAAGGAGAAGGTAGGGAAAAACGAAGAGCAGAATTGTTGGGGAACATTCACCAGCAAACGTTGATGAATGTTACAAACTATGAGACCAGTGCATGGGCCTCAACAAACACAAGCAGCAAGAACAACGCAAGGTTACCATGAAGACAAAGGCGCCACCGTCAATTAATGTGGTTGGCATAACGGAGTTTGCGAACGTTGAAGATCTAATGCAATCGGTGTGCACAAACTACTATATAGAGTAGAGCTTTAGCCACAAAACTCAGTGAACAAGAGAGGTATATCTGCGAAAATAAAAATAACCGAGCAATTAAGGATATGGTCGGAGACCTTCATCCCACTTGCAAGAAGGAGGAAATAATACAAGACAAGAAGAAAGATCTGCAAATTGACGACGCAGTAAATATCCTTCCCCACTTTAGAAAATGTAAATATCGGAGGAACCAAGATTATTAAAAGAGAGCTTCCACTATTCATACTAACATTGAACAAAAGCCAAAAACTTTATAATATGTTTAATATCAGAGCAATACTTAACATGAGGATTCAAATAGAACCACTGAAACACAAAATTAATACCTCGATGCAAGAAATGCCAAAGCTATAACCACACCCAAAGATGTTGCGGGCGGAAGTTAGGTGCGTAAAGTGTGAAGCATAAACACAGTGCGAAAGACTGCAGTTAGCCGAAACGGTGCTGCAAAATGTATAAACTGTAAAGGGCAACAACCACCAACTATAGAGGATGCGAAGTAGCGATCCAACTGCAACGATTAAGAAATAAAATGCCCGGTCCAGGTCAAACCTCTAACGTTACAAAAGAGAGGATTGTGCGGCTCACAGTCCATAGGGGCAAAAAGGAGAAGCTACTCGCTAGTAACCCTGTAGTCAACTAATACTACTAAAGAAAAACCACTCAAAAGGATATTCCGAAGTAGGGAAACCATAAACGCACGCCCAGCAAAGGAAGAACATGATCTCAAAGGAAGACGTCGGCTTGAAAAACAGGAAGTCACGAATGAGATAACAACTCTTTTACACTATTTAGCAACATGTTCTTAAACTTAGAAAATATAGATATATGACTTGTATTGGAAACTCGTTTAACAGAAGCTTGAGACTAAAATACGTGTCCATGAATGTTACCATGCTATTCATCCAGGAGAATATGGTAGAGGTGGATTTACCGTAATTTAGCCCTGTAGTTGGGGGTTTGCCTAGAATAGCTTTACCATCCATTTAACCATTGTCTGAGGACTCGTGACTAACACAAATTACTTACATCAACATCTTGAATCACGCAGACCCGACATATTAGTACGAATGGAAATAAAAGTATCTCCTAACATCTACGAGAACGAATACCGCTTCAAGCGTTACCAGTTCGAACAAGCATTCGAGTTGCAACGTGGAATATGCATGTTCATTAAAGAAAACATATCGAACGCTCGACATCAGACTTACGGAATTTTCACAAAGATCGCTCAAACTATTGTGCTTAAAATATCCATAGTAAACTCATTTTCGTAATGAATGCCAACTATGAACGACATTCGCAACCAACCTCCCCACTGCGAATTAATTTTAGTTGGTGACTTTAATGCCCACCATAAAGAATGGTTGAATCACCAAGACACGAATAAGTGGGCACCAATTGTTAGTCTTTTTTCTGGATCTTTGTCTCACAACAATCCTCAATTCCATGGAAGCACGTGTCGAGGCTGGAATTAGAAATTCTGACTATAACCTGATAACCATAAAAATGTTGTCGAAACATCGCCGGAATTCAGACAGCAACCAAGGCGTCTTTGGCATTTTAACGAGGCTGGCTGATAGTATACGATCATTTTTTCACATTTCCCTTGGGGCCATTGTTTCTATAACAATCAAATAGATGACGCCGTTTCCAATTTCACTGAGATCGTGTTACATGGAATGAATAAATATATCCCATCATTTTTCAATCCCAATCCAAATTTTAAAATTTTTTCAAATGAAGCCGCCAAAGCTGCCAGATCAAATAAAACTGCTGACGAGAAATATAAGCACAATGAAAATTGTTTTGAAGAATCGGGGGTCACACGAATCAGTTATAAAAGTCAATAAACTCCGATCGAAGCTTTTACCAGATGATCGCATCGAATACCAATATCTAAAACATCCATTTCAGCATTGAAATTTACAAACCGTGCTTTGGTGGTGGATCCATATTTGCAGCCCGACTTCCTGTCAAACGCCTTCTGAGCGAACTCAACCTTAGTTGTCACCGATGGAATTACGCCCGATGATCCGATGGAATAAACTAACCCCTCAAACTACCAGCCAATATCAAATGTGTCAGCCTCCCCAAACTTTTTGAAGATACTACTCTAGATGTGTTTGTCAAATTGACACATTGCACTCTTCTATTTCATTCGAGGTGGAACTTAATCCTTCAGAACTAGACGGTTAACGCCTAGAAATTGCCATTTCGCTAAATTGCGATTTGAGTACAAATTTGAATGGGGAGAAAGAAATCAGGTCAAGTTTAACGAGAAGAAAACACAAACATGCACATTCTCGTGTAGAATTCTGCTTTTGCATTAACCGTCAGCTTCACGAAAATTCGGGTTCCTCATTAGATGCAGACGGTTCTTTAAATCCCATCAGCTTCTCAGACATCGACTTTCATTAGACCTTGTTTAGACGGGATGGAATATATGGTATTTCCCTCCAGTTACTGGATAGGATTCAGCGGCGTACTATCCGAATAATAGGCAACAGCAGACTAACAAAAGATCTAGACAACTTAAAACACCGCAGATATGTTGCAGATCTCCAAGTGTTCTACAAATTTGTGCATGGTAAAAGTTCTGTAGAACTAAAGGAGGAAATACCACCATTCGTTACGCCAGGAAGGATAACAAGAGGAACGGTCAATGCACATAGGTTTACGAAGCAACTGCCGAAACCTCGAACTGAGGAAGCCAAGCGCGAATTTGTTTATCGAATATCCAAGAAGTGGAATTCGCTAACTGGTTCGAATTTCCTTTGGTCCTATAAAATACACAAATTTAAAGCAGCTATCAACCTTTACTTGAAGGTTTGTGCGTTGGATGCTAAGACAGCCTAAATATCCGCCCTGCACCCAATTGAAACTAAACGTAAAAAAAATAAAAAATTTAAGAAAAAAATCACACATTACAAAGAGCCAGGTATCGAAACAGAAATAATGCAAGTTAAAACCATAAAAGTTCAATAATCAATAATAGGAATTACAATACCTCCTTTATTTACAGTCCCTATGCCACGTGATCAGTTGGACAAATAAGATTATATTTGTCTTTTTAAATCACTGGGCAAATTGTGAAAGCCATTCTCGAGAAAGGTTTGCGTAAATTAATTCAAATAATCAATGCAGCCTTCAACTGAAATATATTTCGCACCAATGGAAGATGGCTCAAGTAATTATAAACCCTAAATTAGGTAAACCAGCAAACGAAACCTCCAGTCATATCAAAAATATTTGAAAAACTGCTGCCTGAGACTCACCCCTATAAAACTGTCTATACCTGTCATGCTTGACTGTGACTGATAAGATTCTAATGTATCGTTAATAATTTTTCTGCTGGATGGCTACGTCATTCGTCTGCCTGGCCTAAGTGAGTAAATGAAATAATTCAAAATTTGCTTCAAGGCAATCGTGGTATTTGGGGAAGAGAAGGCAATCAACCTTATTTTTTCACTAAAAGGCTCCTCTAAATGGCGTCTTACCAGCTTACATTCTGGTCAATGGTATAAGCAATTTTACCTTCTGCCCCTATCGATATTTTATAACCGAACCTCCCAACCAGGCGACACAGATTTAACTACTGCACCATTTGGTCTGTGAAGCGCAGTAATTATATTCAAACCAAATACTTAATCCATTATTTCTGTAATTGAATTAAAATTCTTGTTCTTATCTAAATCTTTCTTCCGCCAACAAAAATGAGTCATTGTAGAAATATAAATTCCCATGATAAATATCCCATAATTAGTCATTCATTAACTACCATCAAGCATTGTAAAAAATGTTAAGAAATTCAATTTTATACAAAACACAAAATGACGATATAATTTGTTAACATTAAATTAGGCCTTTTGTTGCATAAAATGCAAAACGGGTTTGATTTAAGCTGTCACAGTACATGTCGTTGATGTCGAGTACATTGATTAGCTCAAATTTTATAGGACCAACTTTATACAAATTTTGTATTAAATCCCAAATTTTAAACTGAACCTACCTAATTTGGTAGATGGTTAACGTCATGAAATACATCGACAAAATTGGTTATATCGTCCACAATCACATCGGATATCAGAATATATTCGCAATTTTTATTTGGAACGATAAAAGAATATAATTTAACGCGTTTGTGTGTAAAAATCAAGGGATGCATATGTTGAGGCCTCTTATGATTCTAAAGGGAAAAATAAAGCTGAATCTTTATTCTTAATCATGTTCCTCATAAATGCCATGGTTTCATGTTGGGGCCAACATACTCGTACAATCGGGAATACACCGCACTTGATTAGTAAGCCAAGTAAACGAAAACTACAAAATTTTATGATTAACAAGAAGCTCACATGTCAAAATTCAACACAACACTTATTCCATATCAACCTCCCTAGATCACGCTGTATACTTTCTGAGTACACTACTTCGTATGTACACGATTGTTTGACCATGAAATGCGTTGCCAGTCGACTCATGTCTCATCACCAGGTATAATGCGTTTTATGACTCATTCAAACGCATTATACCTGTTGATGAGACATGGGTCTACGAGTTTGACATGTAAATCAGTCAACAAGCTTTGGAATGGTGCCTTCCAACTGAGCTGAAACCGAAAAAACTACATCAAAGTCGATCAAAAGTCAAGATAATGTTGATTGTTTTTTTTTGGCTATCGTGGTGTCGTGTACTCGGAATTCTTGCTAGAAATTCAAACGACAAATAAAGTATATTACCTGGGCGTTATGCGGCGTTTGAGAGAGCAAATTCGTTGGTAAAGGCCAGGTTTGTGGAAAGAAAACTCATGGATTTTGCATCTCACAAGGCTATTATTATGAACGAATTTCTGGCCAAAAACTCAACAAATATCATCGAACAACCACCGTATTCACCTGATATGGCTCCGGCTGACTTTTTTCTCTTTCCCCGTTACTTTTTTGACAGAATATATGCATCATTTTCGAATTTTAAAAAATTAAGTGAACTAATTTTGATGCAATTCGCAATTTTAATGTAGAATTATATTCTTATACCAATTTGCCGCAAATTTCTTTGAAATCTCCCAATTTGCGAAAAAAAACTTAAATACGAAATTTCATCCTGATCAATCAAGATATTATTTGTTTGCCTGTCAGGCCTGTAGGGAACCCCTTTTGGTGAAAAGGTTTTATCAAAAATCGTCATATCCGCTTAAATTTTGAAAAAATGATCTGGATCTCAATTTTGTTCTAATTTTTATATAGAATTCTTTTGTGCTTAATGTGATTCAGTTTCCAACAAAGTAGCTGAAATCTGGTGAAAAAAATGCAGGTTGCTATTTATCAAAACTGGAATCAAAACTGTCAATATATAGTCTATCAGGATAGTCTCATCTCCTTCTAGGCGTAGAAACAAACTCTATCTACATTCGATGGAAATAAACTTTACAAATAAATGAAAAACAAAAAGCTCCTTTTTAACCGCCTTTTCTGATTAGCCGATTTCCACAAACACCGCTTTAGTGTGAACGTTCATTCAAATTAGTCAACCCATCTGGGCTGTAGAGAGAACACAGATCGACCGGCAGACAGATAGACTGACAGACATCACCTCGAAATTCACTTTTGTGCACTTTGGCGATAACACCGAGTGGGACCAAATTCTGAATATATAAATACCGTTGATGAAACACTCAGTTCCCAGTCAACAATAAACTTCAACATTTTAACACGTGCCCGTCCTAGGCAATTTCATTCTTAAATTATGTTTTCTTCAATTAATAAACTTGATGCAACTAGAAAGTCAAGATATGAAAGTAATGAAATCCGAGAAAAGATTTGGTATAACGTTTTTCAATGTAAATCAACCTTCCAAACAGTTAAATCAGAAGATCAAAGACATTGTAATGTGCAGGGCTGACGTAGCTGTGACGACATGTTCTATCATCACATTCTCGATAGTTTATCGAAGTTTTTGTCTCGTTTCCTTGAATGAAATTTGTGACTGTTTCGTGAAACAAAGTCATGTTTTATTCTAGAGGAACGAGACAAAAACTTAGATAAAATGTTAAAAATGTGATAGAAGAACACGTCGCCACTGGATGGCATTTCAACCAAATTTGTGAAGTTAATAAAAAATTAATCGCATCTATACCACTCCCGACTTCGATTCACTTTTGAAAAAAAAAACTTCGATTGTACTATTCCATAAATTAGAGGATCCTCCGATTTCGTTTGACCGCAGGAAAAATTAGAATTCTACCTGGCTCGATTCAAGTCTGTGACCGTTCAAAGAAAACCCCGCTTGATCTATCTAGAAAAGTGGCGCTTGTTCTCATCCCGCTCATTCTGAAATTCTTAACATTTTGATAATCATTAGAAAGAAAGATTGTTCAAGTGGAGGTCTAGATTTCGAAAGCAGAATGATTTCCAAACGTCAAATTATGCCAAGAGAGTATTAATGGCTTAGAGTTTTCGAAGAGAAATTAGATGGTAATAAGATAAATATGTCAAGGGAAGAAGCCATATCAGGAAAGCAAATCTGTCAATTGACGTTTCAAAAATTACCAGTGCAACATAACAAGAAAATATTGTAAAGTGCTGGGCTAAATTTTGCCCTATTAGACGGAAAATAAGTCAATGTCTTTATATCAACAAAACAACGAACGTCGCAATTGTTGAGCCAACAAGAACAACAGTGTAGGAAAAAAGCATAACAACCTACTTCAATATCTCGGTTCAATATATAAGTTCCTACCCCCATAAAAAATATGTAAATTCGGTAAATGAAGTTTACTTAATAGGCGGTCATAACATAGTCTTTCAAATGCTTTTGAAACATCTAAACACAACGCTGCTAGTTTCCCCAACTACTTAAATACATCGCTTCCATCAGTGTGCCATTCAGTTTGTGTTCAGGGGAAGAGCGGTTCGTTCGAAGGGCATACATCTCAGATAACCTAGAAGATTGAAATTTTTGATAGATTCTACCGAGCAAATTGTAATAAATCTTGAGTACAATTGATGTAATATCATTAGGTTCAATTGCTGTTTTGGTAAAGCTTCTTTAGAATTTTGCAACGAAAATTTTGGCGACTAGACCACTCGATCTGAGAAGAATCGGATACTTTGGTTTGTTGTTGGAAAACTAGAGGCGGCAGCAAAAGATTGCGCTAATATATTTATTTTTGGAAATAAGCATTTTTTAAAACAATTAAGAACAGATGAAGTATTGCCAGCTAATTTCTTCTTACAGTCCGAATCAGTACAGACCAAAATGATCGGGTATTTGAACCAGATTAAAAAAAATTTATCGCGAAATTCGATTAATATTCTTCTCATTTGCTCTGTTTGTGGCAATTCAAAAGCTAATAAGATTTTAAGTAACTAGCAACTGATTCGTACTAAAAATTCCGTAACCGCCAGCAACCTACCTGATACCAAAGCATAATCTGAAACGCCTAAACAAGCAACCCCTTCATCGAAGTATTTACCAAAGATGCTACTTAAAAATAATTGTAAAAGTTAAAGACTGATCGGAGTTATCCAGATTTAATAGATAAAAACACTCAGAAGACTGATAAATTTTATCTACGGAACTCGAAAATATATGAAACTTGTCATGACTAATAAGCACAAACGAAAATAGTGTGGTGAGACATTTTAATTTTAAACCATAATGTAGTGAATCGAGGGTTACAATTAGGAAGGATAAATACAGGAATGTTTCGTGAAAATCGTCCCTGATAAAAATGACTAAGTCCTCAGATGAATGAATCCTCAATGCAAACAACAAGTTGGGCCGCCAACTCACTACGTAGATAAAAGTTACCTGTACGTCGCATATATTTATGAGTAATTTTAGAAAGTCAAAATCGAGAAGCCCGAAAAAAGATGTTTAATAAAAATTAGACAAGATATTTCAAATATTTTAGAGTAAGAAATTACAATTGAAAAACTCGTACCACTGAAGTAATGACTTCCGGCAGAAGAAGAATGAGAAGAATGGACTTCTTTTAATTCCCGCCTATTCTTATGATATTATCGTGAAGTGATATTTGCCTACAGACATTAATTCACTGGCTGTGACTAATAGAGAATCTAGCTCACGTTGACTCTATGAAATCTGGAGCAGCCACTTTAATAATAACTAATTTTTACCTATGAGGTGTCGTTCCTGACGTGTATTACATACATACACTCTTGCGAATAAGACGACTAGATATTTCAATCTAAAACAAGTCAGCTAGCACAACAACCACTCAAAACATGTTATACTGCGTTCCCTATACATACCAAAATAAAGTATTGCAAACATTTTCCATCTCGTGAGGAAATGTGTATCTGCCCTGAGGAATGAACTTTGTAAATTAAAATGAGGTTATTGAAGAAATTTAGTAGCCACGATTGCGTAAAAGTGCACTACACATAAATGATTTTAACTGGTACGAGAATCTGCTACATTACAACAAGTGGAACAGACCTAAGGCCTGAAATAGAAATAGCCCAACAACAAATAAAAATCATGCTATTGTTTCTTTTTAAAACAAATATTGCCATCATCAATAAATTACGGACAGGTTGATGGAAGAATGTCTTAAAAATGTGAGATCAACTTAACCGATTAGATTAGTTGTCTAAATTCGCGAGTAGCGAAATAAAAATTCGTGTTGCGGTTTGATATATGCATAAAAGATTTCAGTTTTCTAGGATGAGATGATCGGATGATGAGAGTCGCAGAGACTTATTTGATATCTCTAAAACATTTATACCACCAACTTTCAAATAATACGTGTCAAAATTTCATGACGTTTCCATCATTAAGTTTAGAAGTTACAGTTGTGTTAGTGAAAAAATAATTGCGTGTGCTGATTAAACACTGTTTTTGTTGGGATAAAATACAGTTCAAACAAAGCAATGGCCTTGATAAGTGTTATCCAGACCCTGTACCAGGAAAATCAATCATCATTGCCTGGTATGCTGAATTTAAACGTGGTCGTACAACCACCGATGATGCACCACGCTCTGGATGCCCAAATGAGGCTGTGACTCCAGAAAACATTAAAAAACAAATCCACCAAATTGTTGTAAAAGACCGTAAAGTGAAGTTGCGTGAGATAGCTGACATTGTAAACATATCAATGGAACGTATTGGTCATATTTTGCACGAACATTTGGCCACGAGAAAGCTGTGTTCGAAGTGGGTACCGCGTTTGCTCACAATGGATCACAAACGACAACGCGTCCATGGTTTCATGCGCTGTTTGAAGCTGTTTAAGCGCAATAAAAAGTTTTTTTTTATGAACCAGAGTCACTATACACCAGAGTCAAATCGGCAATCAGGTGAATGGCGAGAGGCCGATGAACCGCGTCCAAAGCGACCAAAAGCACAACAGTCGGCTGGGATGCACATGGTATAATATTCGTTGACTACCTTGAGAAAGGAAAAAAGGTCAATGGCGAATATTTGAAGTGCGTTTGAAAGAAGAAATCGCTCAAAAATGACCTCAAATGAAGAAAAAATTGCTCTTTCAACAAGACAATACACCATGTCACAAGTCGATCGCAAAAATGGAAAACTTGTACGATTGCACATTGAATTGCTTCCGCATCTCCAGAATTCGCTAAATTTGGCCCCAAGCGATAACTACTTGTTTACAGACCTCAAAAAACAGGTCCAGGGAAAGAGATTTGGCTCCAATGAAGAAGTGATTGCCGAAACTGAAGCTTATTCTGAAGACAAAGATAAATCGTTCTACAAAAAAGGCAACTAAATGTTAGAAAGGCTTTGGACTGTTTGTATCGCTCTAGAAGGAAATTATGTTGATGAATAAAATGTATTTTTCCCCAAAAAATTGTGTTTTCTTTGTTAAACCGGGAACTTTTCAGGCGATGTGTTATATACACAATGCCACTGCCCCAAAATTGATAAGGAATGGACCATCGAGTGTTTGCAATTTCAACTACAGATTATTTCGAGTGTGGCAACATTTACATCATCCGTTTTATGACAGAAAATTAGTTTAATGTTTGAAATTTATGAAATGTGTCGCTTTACACTTGAGCAAAATTGGGAAGTATGTATTGAAAACTTACTTTCAAAGTGGTGAGCCATCTACTCACACTGTAAGAAATTTACGTGGAAAATTCAGTAGAATTGAAATGCCTGCAAGGCCATTTGTGGATCAATTTATGAAGCGAGTTCGTGAAACTGGATTGTTATTGGATAAACCAACACGTGGACGTGCATTTACAACGCATACAGCCGAGAACATTCCAGCTGTTGCTAAGAATGTGGCTGAGCATCCATCAACATCAACTCGCGTGCTCAAAAATTGAACATTTCACGCAGTTCTGTGATGAGAATTTTGCATGAAGACCTCGGTATAAAGGCGTACAAAGTTCAATTAGTGCAGGAGCTGAAGCAAATTGACCATCCACAATGTTTCCGGTTCGCTAATGTGTGGAACGCTTGGAAAATCATCTTTTCCGACGAAGCTGTTTGGTGTGGATTTTGGACCGCGCCGGCATCATTAGTCCATTTTTTTCGAAAATGAGCCAGGAGCCGCCCTTACCATCAATTGGGAGCGTTACCGAGTCATGATAAACGAGTTTTTGTTATCCAGAATTCAAGAGGAGGACACCCACGACATTTGGTTTCAACAGGACGGCGCAACTTGCCACACAGCAAACGGTACTATCGGTTTTGCACACTGTCTTCGGGGATTGAACAATCAGCCATAACAGAGATGTCAATTGGCCACCACGCAGCTGCGATTTGACTTTGTGGGGAGCCGTTATGAATAAGTGTTACGCTAACCATCCAGAGACTATCCAAGGGGCCCATACAATCGAAAATGTTCTGGGTTGACCGAATGAGGTACTGTAAAGCCAGCCGTGGAAGTCATTTGAATGAAATAGTGTTCTATACTTAATGTCAATGTATACTCTTTCTAATAAATCAAAGCGCTTTGAGAAATATTCGTCTTTAAATTAGAGCCAAATTAAATTGCAAACGTTTGTTGGGCCACCCTTTACAAGGATTCCGTAGATGATTAAAAAGTTTGAAAATATAGGAAAAGAATGGAATATCTTAAGTAACTAATATTATTTTTAAATTGTTTTTAAAACCTCCTGCGGATTCGAAAGGACGTTGCGAAAGTATTTCTTTATAGAATTACATGCACTGATTAAATGAGCTTCGACTGCACTGTACTGAGCTCAAAGTTACAACAAGCGAAGGATTTTGTGTGATTTTATGTTGGATTTCCAGAAACAGGCTTTGATTTACTGTTTGAGACTTTTTGATAATAAATTTCCAAAAACAGTGGAAATTGCAAATGCATTTAATAAAAGCAGAACAAAATATTATAAAAGACCATAAAAGGAATGCAAAAAGTTTGTTTTAGAGGTACGCGTTACAGCTGTGGTCCATTTCTTGTCCTAAAATACTACAAATAGCTGTCACAAAAATTAAAAACGATTCGTTATCTTTATAGAAATCGAACGATTTGTAACGTTTTCAAAACAACAAAATAAAACCGGCAAAACTATTTTGTCATATAAAATAAAAAGTTATTTCGAATTAAAATCGATCATAAATTGATTACAAAAAAGCACAGCATAGAACGTTTAGGGATAGGTCAAGATTTAAATTAAAAAAAACCTTACGATAGTTTTGAATAAGAAAAGTCACTTTGAGATCAAGGTCAAACTACAGACTACAGCAAAATACAAAATATCGAATTAATTCTGTTAAATGGTAGGTGATAATTCACTAAAATAATGGAATTTGTCACTTCGGACTTCGCTGTATATTGTGAATGGTGTGAACCAAATAATGTCGTAAAAACATCGAAAAAAGTACTAGCAAACAAAAGATTATCCATTACGTCCATCTCAAATATTTCATTTTCATATCACACATTTTATTTGGTTAATTTTCCAAAACTAAATTACCGTATATGCACTTTAGTGATAAAATTTTCACAAACAAAACATTCATTAATTTTCAGACATAAAAATTAAAATTTTCATGTACTAAGTGGCGGATAAGCGAGCTGGGTAGTATGATAAAATCCAAAAACAGAAAATAGCGTAGGCGTATTAGCAGATTTTCTTCGATTTCGACACTACACACACAAAATGCAACGGGTGGGGTCATGCACACAATCGTATATTATCTGACTGGCGGTATTCCGGCAACGTTAAATCACACATATGAATCAGAACCTCACACACAAATTATCATTCATTCATTGATTTATTTTGAGCCCAGAGAATTAGAAAAAATTTTGACACATCAATTTTTTTGTAACATACCGCAACTAGCGCCGCTAATCTATCCTTCGTCATGATTTGTGTTTAGTTTTTAGAAAAACACGTCCCGTACACAAAAAAAATCACTTTTTATAGCTATTCAAAGGTTTTTTAATATATTTTCAAAACTTATTTAATTATTTAGTTAGGATTTTAGATCCATTCACTATATTTTTTTTTTTTTTATTTATTTGTATAGCGGTATACACACTTGATTATTCAATATATTTGCTATATAGATAGATAGATATTATTAGATTTTCACTTAAAACAAAACAAAAAATACAGTAAAAAAAATCAATAAGAAAAATGACAAAAAATTATTTGCAAATTAAATTAGAATTACAAAAAAAAAATCGTTTCGTTCATTAATTAAAAACCAAAAATTAAACATCCAAATGTCAATTTTTTTGGACGAGCACCACACATACACAAAAATTAAATTCGAGGGTAGCTCGGCTTGCACATTTACAGCAGAAAAGTCAAAAAAATGGTTGTAACTTCTCGACAAGCGATAAAATAAAAGTTTTATTGGGATTTTTACTGTATTTTTCGGATAGATTTTATAATTTTCCGGACGAAACGAAAAACTTTATTAGCACACAGAAAACACACACGAAATTTTATTAAAATATTCAACACTATTTATAATTTATATTAATATTTTGGTATAGATTTTGTGGGATCTCTGCGGTTTTATTGAGAATTATTACATTTAAAACATTAATTTGTATTTTTTTATAATTTGTAATTCCAACAAAATCGACAAGAAATGTCGTCGTATCCACACGGTAAGGAAAAACTAACACCGTACGAATCGACAAAAAACTACTAAAATTGTATTGCTACCACACGAAAAATCGATATTTTCACGCGATGTCCATCACTGCAGAGGTTCTCTACGGTTTAATAAAAGCGTTTGCGCAAATGACGTCAGTTTGAATGGGGGCATGCATCAAATATACGAACGTGTAGCAAAATTTATAATGAGCAACAGTCAAATATAATTTTGCTCAATTACATGGGAATTTTGAAAATGTACGTCGATAAAGCAGTGTATTTATATTGTATATTGAGTGAAATTTAAAGTATGGCGGATGTTATCAATATTTATTGGTAGAACAAATTGCCATGTGTAATTGTAACAATAGTAATTTACACTGTTGACATTTGGTGAATTTTGTTGAGAAATAAATCTTTTTTGCTTTGGCTTATTTCCAAGAAAATACGCCAATGATAAAATTATTTCGTATTTTGTGTATATGTTGGTACTCCGTGGATAAATTTAGCGCTGCAAAAATCATTTAAATTCTATTGAATAATTTACACAAAAATAAAGAAATTCGGAATTCCAATTCGGAATGAGGAAAATCTATTTTCACATCGAGTGAATATTCAGCTAAAGCAAATTTGCTTTATATTCAACTTAAGCAACATTTTTATTTGTTTTATTTTTACCAAGTTTCGCTTTAACCAAATGGAATTGTTGTAATCGTGTCAAGAAAATACACCAACTACATTGCTAGTCGAATTAAGTTATTGCAAAGAGAATCCATTTACAGAGTAACGATTGTTTCGTTCAAAATCAAAAATTTCATACAAAAATTCTTCGGTTATACAATCAAAATGTGTCATGCAATCTCATAAAAATAATTTAACGTTATGCTGTACTAAATAAAAAAATATGTTTGTATAGATATGAAATTTCGGTTACGCCACAATCTACTTAAATATTAATCCTGCTCTAACTCTCATTGACAGACACCTAATCCAATGTAAATTTTGTTTTCTTTCGTTGTTTGTTTCTGCACCAACACATTTATACTTAGTTATTTTTAAAAAAAAGTACTATAGAAAAGAAATTACCAATACATCTTGGTACGCATGTACAATTCATATGTGCTTGTTTTGTTTTTATTCTTCATTCATTTTTCTGGTTTAAAAGTAAAGGAAAAATAGGTTACATAAACAAAAACAAACTAAAAATACAAAAAGGCGTAATTTTGGTACATAAACGTATATGATATAGAGCTGTGTTGAAAATGGTGTCCATTATAATCGCTAAATGCAAAATTTAATATTTAAGTGCAATCGGCGCATAACAATATTTTTGATTAGTTTTAATTTTGATTTAGCAACAACGATTGTGTATTTATTGCGCGCGATCGTGCATGGTCAAATGTACGCTAAGAAAAAATATATAAAAAGTGTATAACATCCTACATCCTAAACACCTAATTTCTTATCCAGTTTCATATATATCGTGCGACAAAGTTTTGTTGCCCTTAGACATAGCAATATAATTAAAACCGATCGAAACGCGAAGTGATATAATTTAAGTACATTTTTTATCGTTATTGGTTTATTAATGTTTCTTCATAAACAATTTTTCTTTCGTTTGCTGCTAATGCTGTTTTTAGCGTAAAATCATGGAATTTTCGAACGATAATTCAAATCGAAAAATTCCTCCGCCTGGAGTGGTTTGTGTAGTTAAAAATTGCAATGCAGCAACGCGAGCATTTCGAGCTAAAATGTTTTTTGATTTTCCTTCTCCTACTTCTTCTTTATATAATGATTTGATTCAAAAATGCAGTTTAGATGTAAATAATTTAAAGAAATGTTTAAGAATGTGTGAAGATCACTTCACTGATGATTTTAAACTTCAAAATCGACTTAAACGGGAGAAATTTATTTCAAGACGAAGAAGGTTTTTTGATATTACAAATCAAATTCGAAACGTTTATCATAGTTGTTCACAAACATTCTCTACTAGTAGTGATCTAATATTAAAATCGGCTTTACTAGAAAAAAATGTCACCGCTAGAAATACCGACCGGTAAAGAAACCGTAGTGCCATTAGAATGCAACTGTTACCAAACAATTTGTTAAAATGCTGAAATTTGAATGAGTTTCCATGGACTAAACCAACAACTGTTTTTGTGTTGGATTGATTGTTTGTTTGTCTTTCCTGGCAATATTTAGGTTATGAAACAAAAAAAAGAAATACTCTTAATAATAAATTTTCATTTTGTCACATTTGAATTAATCATATCCAATACAAAAAAATATTTTTTAAAGTAATTTTATTTGCTTTTATAAAGTTTTAATGTTATTTAATGTTTGTTCGATAACTACATTGCTATCGAACAATTTTAGACGGTAAATTATTGGTTAAACGGCGTCCATGATACCGTTTTGACGGTAAATTATTGATTTTCGTCAAAGTTGTCAGGTAGAAAATCCATCCGATCGTCATCCAAACGCCTGTCCAACTTGTCTGTCCACACGAGGAGTCATGATTGCGGAACCAAACTCCGTTTCGATTCCCTTTACCTATAAAACCGGTTTTTTGCGGAGCATAATATAGCTAAACTTCGGCCAAATGCAGCCATTTTTACTCCAAGAGTGTGAGATATATCGAACGAATATTTTTATATTTTTAATGTGGCAGCTTCAATATTTAATAAATTAAAATTAAATTAAATCATTAATATTATTTTTCATTTAAAAAAAGTTTATATTACATTTATCTATCGTCATGGAAGAGTCATTAAATAACCAGACATTATAATCAAACCAGACATGATATTCACAACTCCCTATGAACTGTGCTACTCACCGTCAATCATGGTAAATCATCAAATATGAACCTACCACATCACGTTATTGTAAATAGTGACGATTCAAAAAAGAATCTTATCGAACATGCTCTCGAACAATTTTATATATATATATATATATATATATATATATATATATATATATATATATATATATATATATATATATATATGTATATATATATATATATATATATATATATATATATATATATATATATATATATATATATATAAGGGGTGTTTTTTTAAGAGGTTGCCGATTTTTTTTTTGAATAAAACACATATAAAATTATGAAATGACCAAAATTTTTTTTTATTTGGTAGATAATTTTTTGGCATTTAACATTTAAACACAATTTCTGGCATATGGCTACCACGACTATTTTTCACAAATGTCATTCTGGAGGTCCAATTTTCCAGCACTTTTTCAAGCATTTGAGGGCGTATGTCAGCAATGACACGTTGAATATTGGTTTCCAAAGCGTCAATCGATTGAGGTTTATCCACATAAACCAATGACTTCACGTATCCCCACAAAAAGTAATCGAGTGGCGTCAAATCGCACGAACGCGGAGGCCAATTCACCGGACCATTTCTCGAAATAATGTTGTCGTTGAAAGTTTCTTTCAATAAGTCGATTGTTTCACGTGCTGTATGGCAAGTGGCACTATCTTGTTGAAACCACATTTCATTCATATCCATATCTTCAAGATTTGACAACAAAAACTCATTTAACATGGTTCTGTATCGATTTCCATTCACGGTAACGCGTCGTCCTTCCTCATTTTTAAAGAAATATGGACCGATGATCCCACCAGCCCATAGACCGCACCAAACAGTACATTTATCAGGATGCATTGGTAATTCTAGAACGGCGTGTGGATTATCTTTGCTCCAAATGCGACAATTTTGTTTGTTGACGTATCCATTTAACCAAAAATGCGCCTCATCACTGAAGAGAATTTTACGGTAAAAAAATGGATCTTCGTTCAATTGATTTAACGACCAATCACTGAATTCACGGCGCAAACGATGGTCGTGTGGCTTTAATTCTTGCACCAATTGAATTTTGTATGGCACCAAACCCAAATCTTTACGTAAAATTTTCCATAAAGTCGATGGACAAAGTCCAATTTGCTGAGCACGACGACGAATCGATAAATTGTCGTTTTCTTCGACACTGGCCTCAACGACAGCAATATTTTCTTCTGTACGAACTCTTCTCATTCTTGTCGGTGGCTTGGCATCCAAAAGAGTGAATGTAGACCGAAATTTGGTAATTACGTTCTTTATGGTGGTCTCTGACGGACGATTATGTGCACCATAAAATTCACGAAGTGCTCTATAAACATTTTTAATTGAACACTGATTTTGAAAATAAATTTCCACGATTTGAAAACGTTGTTCTGGAGTTAACCTATTCATAATGATTTGCCAAACAATACTGAGTAGAAATGCCACTTTGAGCTGTCAAAACAACTGTCATAAAATAAAACGACATCTATCGGAAAAACAAACCTCCTAAAAAACACCCTTTATATATATATATATATATATATATATATATATATATATATATATATATATATATATATATATATATATATATATATATATATATATATATATATATATATACGAGTCATGCTTGACTGTCATTGATGATGCATTAGATTGTCTCGAACGATTTTCATGCTGAGTTATACATCCATAACAATGAAATTTTATTGATGTCTATTAACTGACGGCTAAAATTTTCAATATAAGAAGAGCGTGTACGCCGTGCGGGATTAATAAACAGATATAAACATTTTGTTTTACTTTTCTATTCTATCGAACGAAATTATACGAAAAAGTGTTGTAAAATTATTTTCAATTAAATTAATAATTTAATTAAACAATTTGTATATTTTCTTATTTTATATTTTAAACCATCCATAATAATTTGCCGCCATTATTAATTTAAATTGCCGGTAAATTTAATACGACGAGAGAAAGAGACGCTAGACTCTTCTCGTTTTTTTGTACAAAATTTCGCACAAAATATCATTTTGTCTTATTTTTGCATCCACAGCGTCTCGCTCGCGCACTATACAAGTTCTGTTTTTAATTTTTTTTTGAAGACATCTTGTGAAACGCCATAGTTGACCAAACGATAAAATTGTACTTGTGAAAAAATCGTATTTTATCATAATCATCGTAAGTGGGATATTTTTGAAAATATGTTTATTCAATTTTGTTTTTAACGCTTGTTAAAATGGTGTATAATTTGTTGCGAAAAATTGTGTTTGTGTTGTTGAAATGGTAGTTTTTATGATTTTGAAAATGTTGAAAATCCCGTGATGCCATAGAAGATACTTTTTTTTTTTTGTTTTATGCGTGCCCATTTCACTTTACTACGATACAATTCGTATGATGTGTACCTAGCTCTTTGGATACTCGGTGGGATTGTTGCCAAGAATTTTCTATGTCAATACTGTGAATTTGGTAGAAGTATGGTACTGTTTTAGTTTCGCAATCGGGTTAATTAATTGGAACAGTGAATCATAGATGGTTTTCATAAAAATCTATGGAAGCCGATAGCTTTTGTGACAACCAACACTAGCGGGAATATGTTTTAAGCTCTTGGTCCCAGAAGTTTTTAAATTTTATTATTTAATTGTAGCTGAATGACGTCATAGATATATATATCTAGACGTTTCGACATTAAATTGCAATTGACAATAATTTTTTGTTCATGTATATATTTTCAGGAATTGCACAGCAAATCTCTATATAAAAACCTCAAAACGTAGTTTATATTATATAAAATGGCACAAGATATTCCAACATTTAAATGTGTTTTGGTTGGCGATGGAGGCACTGGTAAAACAACATTTGTGAAACGACACATGACCGGTGAATTCGAGAAGAAATACGTAGCCACACTGGGTGTAGAGGTGCATCCACTTATTTTTCATACAAATCGCGGCGCTGTACGTTTTAATGTTTGGGACACAGCTGGCCAAGAAAAATTTGGTGGTTTACGAGACGGATACTACATTCAAGGACAATGTGCTATAATTATGTTTGATGTCACCTCACGAGTCACATACAAAAATGTACCGAATTGGCATCGTGATTTAGTGCGAGTATGCGAAAGTATACCAATTGTATTGTGCGGCAATAAAGTCGATATCAAAGATCGTAA
Organism: Nephrotoma guestfalica; assembly: GCA_963691935.1. Lineage (NCBI taxonomy): Eukaryota > Metazoa > Arthropoda > Insecta > Diptera > Tipulidae > Nephrotoma > Nephrotoma guestfalica. The sequence goes on along the minus strand of OY829915.1, from coordinate 232,645,901 downwards.
AGTTAAAGCAAAAAGTATTGTATTCCATCGGAAGAAAAATCTTCAGGTATGTTTAATAATCCGATTTGCGCGCGCATTTTGACGCTTAAACAAATGTGTACTAATCCGTTATTTTCTTTTAGTACTATGACATTTCGGCAAAATCAAATTACAACTTCGAAAAACCGTTTTTGTGGCTTGCACGTAAATTAGTTGGTGATCCAAATCTAGAATTTGTTGCAATGCCTGCCTTACTTCCACCAGAAGTTAAAATGGATAAAGAATGGCAAATTCAAATCGAGAAAGATTTACAAGAAGCTCAAGAGACAGCTTTACCAGAGGATGATGATGATTTGTAAACATAAGACTTGTAACAAAAAATACAACATTGTGAACAACACAGTTGATAAAAATAGTTTTTTCATTTTCTCAATAAGACCGTGCACTATTAATTTTCTTAGGGTCTTATCCCGTAATATTATTTTTGTAGATTAATTATTTTCTTAAGTTAAATTGTTTATTTCTTTATTATTAATTTTTACAAAAAAAAAAAAGGAAAATTGGAAAATACTGATTTTCTCTGTGTGAATGGTTGGATTATTCTTGTACGTTAAACAATAAATAAATTAAATTAAAATTAGTTTTCATTTATTTTATTCTACAAATTCTAAATATTACAATTAAGCCTTCTTTTCGACCCCCAATTTCTTTTCGCGTGCTTTTTTACCCTCAGTGAGCGCTAATCGTTCGGTCTCGGTTAATGCAGGCAATACTTTTGTAACTACACCAGTGCCTAACGTTAAACTACCATCACGAAGTGTGAATCTTTGCCCATGTTCCAAAACCATTGGTCGCATTAAACGAAGCACAAGCTTTGAATCTTCACCGGGCATAACCATCTCCTTATCTGGGATGTTAACTTGTACTGCGCAATCCCATGTTCGAGAGAACATTTGTAACTGAATAAAGCTCATGAAAGGTTTGTGACGGCCTCCCTCATCCTTGCTTAAAATATAAACTTGACCTTCAAATTGATCATAGGCTTTGACACTGCCTGGTTTGCACATAACCATGCCACGCTTAATGTCATCTCGCTTAACACCTCGTACCAAAGCACCAAGTTGATCACCAGCCTGGGCTTCTTCTAAAATTTGGTGGAACATTTCAACTCCAGTCACTGTCGACTTAAGAATTTTGTTGTATCCGACAAATTCACATTCGGCCCCTTTCTTAACCACCCCACGTTCTAATCGACCGGTAACTACCGTACCACGTCCAGGAATACTGTATACATTCTCGACAGGTAACAAAAACGGTTTATCTAATTCTCGAACTGGAGTTGGAATATGCTTATCGACCTCTGCCAATAATTTAAGTATGGCTTCCGACCCAATCTCAGGACTTTTGCCTTCCAGTGCGCACAATGCAGATCCCTGCACAATAGGTGCATTATCGCCATCGTATCCCATTTCAGTCATTAGTTCACGAATTTCCATCTCAACTAAATCAACCATTTCTTGATCAGCTGCGTCCACTTTATTAATGAACACTACTATATGATTAACGCCAATCTGTTTAGCCAATAGTAAATGCTCTCTGGTTTGTGGCATCGCGCCGTCTGTTGCAGCCACAACTAATATGGCACCATCCATTTGCGCTGTACCTGTGATCATGTTCTTTATATAATCAGCATGTCCCGGGCAATCTGTGTGCCCATAATGTCGCGCCTCTGTTTGATACTCAATATGAGCAACATTAATGGTGATTCCTCTAGCTTTCTCCTCTGGCGCATTATCAATTTCACTGTATCCCTTACTTTCTGCTAAATCTTGATCCGACAACACTTTGGTTATAGCAGCTGTTAAGGTCGTTTTACCGTGATCAACATGCCCAATAGTACCGACATTGCAATGAGGTTTGTTCCGCTGGAATACTTTTTTCTCGGTTGCATAATATCGTTTCGACCAGTCGCACGATAGTCCCGAAAGGCAAGTTACATTTTTATTATTAAATCGGTATATCGATTGATAGGCATTATTTTTTACAAGAAAATGAAAACTTTTCCGAAAAACTGCAAATTTGTAAAAGACATAACCTTACTTTAGGCAACATGGACTCGAAAGATGCAAGTAAATAAAGCAATATCAATTTCATATTCACCTGGATTAATTACTGCACGAAATGCCGCATATGTTGCCATTATCAAACTTTATTATTATATCACTGTAAGTCACTTATGTTTTCGTTTAATTAAAATAAATTTAATCCGAATTTTTGCCTTCAGATTTGTTAAGAAAAGAAATATTGCGCAACTACGAAATGACAGCATTGGCTTGGCCGGCCTCATAATGAGCAACAGGGTTGGATTTATTTTTATAGGGGATACACACCGGAATATACATACGTGTTTGAAACTATAAAATTCAATTTTTAAACATTGCCTTTTTTGTATTTTATTATTCTAATAAATGTTTGAAACTACAATCATCCTCATTAAATGGACAGCCATCCGGATGGTTTAAATAAAACCAACACATTTTTTGTTTGTAAACAAACTCTTTTTTACTTTTCTTTTCGTTTGCTTCACGTTTCTCACTCAGCGTCTCGGGCAGCCTAATTTTTACCTTGCCTTGATACACATGAAATATTTGGTTGTGATTCTTGAGCAGGGTTTGTAGGCCACCGCATTCTGATTTTAGTTCCTTCAGCGTTTCCTTTGGTATATCCGTGATTAGTTCGCCAATTTGCACCTGGCTTCCACAATTCCAGTTTGGATACCTTTCACAAAAGTTCTTTTTCACGAGAAGGCGATTAAAAACAATCTCGACCACTTCTCGAATTACGTCTTTACTGATCTTGGTACAGTTCTTAATCTTCTCGACCACGTCTCGAGTTTTATATTTCGTTGTCGATTGGCACCTTTCGGATATAAAGTTTTTAATTTTTTCCAGATATTCGTCGTATTCCTCTTGTTTATGGACTCGTGACTCGCCGATCAAACAAATCCGTTTAGTGCTTGGAATTTTTAATCGATCCACTTCAGTTTTAAAGCCGCATATATTAGAAATCTTTAGTGTGTACGTTAAGAAATCGTGATACTGGCTGAATCGCATATTACTACGTTGGTATTTGGCACCATCGAATTCGTACGAACAGCACGGCAGTAAAAAATAATTACAATTAAAACTATTTCGAGCCGCGATCACCGGAATCCAAGGCGATAGCTCATCCGAATGGTTTCCTATAATCCAGTTGACGTTCTCATATTTCTCAACGTTGTTCAGCGGATTTATAGTTTCGATTTTAAGTCTAACATCGCTTGGATACAAATCCCAAATTTTTCGTTTACGCAAATCAATTCCATAACCGGAAAACCCTTCTTGCACTAGGATATAGACCAGCAAACCATTTCCACAGCCCAAGTCAACAAAATTTACATTATCGTGATTATATTTTCGCCACAATAATATCAAGTAGGTGGCGATTGCAATATCTTCGTATACATATTTCAACGGGTCCGTAGCCTCAGGCCATATTTTTACCATTCCCTTACCATGTTTATCTTTCAGTTGATTATAGAGTTTCGTATACTCTTCGATGCAAATTAACGAAAGCGATTTCATTTTGAACGTACTCAAATGAGCTCCGTTTGGAGATACATTTTCCATCCATTTTTTAAATTTCTTAAATAAGATACTCTTTAGCCAACCGCATTCTTCTGATATTTCGGTGTCGATTTCGATTAAAATTCGTTGGTCATTCAGTTTTATTGTAAAATCATATGAAGGGAAAAGATTAGTTTCGCCACACGAATGATAAGTGAGGGATTTGGCCTGAAAATCTGTTAAACAATTAAAATATATGTAGATAGTAGATTCTATAACTTACTTATATGACATAAAATTGTACAAAATCCAAATTTATCTAAATTTCTAGGCAATAACTTCTGAACGATTACTACTTGAATTGCCTCGTCCTCATTCTCATGCAGCAATATTTCAACTTCATCACTTTGAATTAGATCAAATTCGAGCACTTTCGTTTTCGATAGTTCGGTAAATTTATCCACTATGTTTTCATTATTGTACTGATTAAGTTTTAATTCATCATTATTGTTCAATTTAAATTTTAAACAAATTCGGTTTTCAACACCAACCAAACGACGATTGACAACGTGCTGATTGAATATTAACAAATTTACAGCGTTCCAAAAGTTTTCTGATGTATTGTTATAGGCTGGTAATGTTTCTTCAATTAGGATTTGTTTAGTCGTCATTTCGTGCTACTTATGGAAGTGTAATAACCTTTTGGGAATAGTTAAATTATGCGTTTTAAACTGATAAAATAGAAATCGACGATTAAAAAAATGTAAACATGAAAATGACAGTTTAGAAAATCATGCAACCTGTGTTATTTAACGCCTTGAAATATTAGTTGGGCAATTTCCGTTAGTACATTTCTACTAGTTTGAGATTTAATGAGAAAGTGTTCGTGGTTCAAGTTGTACGATTTAGCAGTCCACGAAAGGAGATTATACAGCTGGATTAAAGCCGCCGTATTAAAAGTGTCTACGAGCTAGGTGCATCATAACTAAGTTAAAAATGTGTGATTTCAAAACGACGGTACAAACTTTTACTTTTATTTTTTGGTATTTCTTGGTACTCTAAATAATTTTTAGCTCTTTCTGAAAATAAAAATGTCGTTAGCATATTTACAACAACAATTGTATTAATGTACTATTTCCATAGCAAAAAATAAAAATAAAAGTTGGTACCGCCGTTTTGAGATCACACATTTTTAACTTTGTTCTGTTGCTCCTAGCTCGTACGTCTACGGCTGTCATGCGAGTCATATGTTTTCTGTTGTTTTGTTGTTGTTGTTTGCTTTCAATTTCTGCTTGGTTTGCGATTAGGTGGGGCTTTATTTTAATTTAATCGAATAAACGTATGTCTGTCGATTACATATACAATATTCGGTTTTATATAGTAACACAATTTATAGGTTATCAAAGAATTTGTAGCCCCAGTTGTGGCATGGCTAAATAAAATTTTTTGTTCTCACCCAAATTGTTTTACTTAAATGCGTCTCAGATATTTATTCCATTTATTTTATGTATATACTTTTAAATTCATTGGAAAACTGTCATAAATAAACAACAACAACAACGAGTACATGAGCCCAATTATTGTCCATATTTTAGTTAATTTTTGTTATTATGTTGGTACGACCAAGATTATTTGCTCATAAAATTGAAATATTTCAACTAAACCTGGATTAAATTGAGCGGGGCAAGTTAGTGGAATGTAAAGTTTTGATTGGCTAAAAATTTGGATTAAAAATAATCCCGCTCGGTGAAGGCGCCTTAAGAGAGCAGAGCGCTTGATCTTGACTTTGCTAAAAAGTCAGATTTTAGTTCTAGGTAAATAGATTTAGTTTCTGCTGGTTTTCTGCTGCATTTTATCTGAAGAAAGATTCGATAGGTCAACTAATAGCGCGATCTTTTAGCTTTTACAAAAGTGACCAACTTCATTTCTTTTATAATAATCTATTCTGAGGCGTTACTCTAGCAACAAATCTATACGATCTCATCGTCTCTATTTGGGACCAAGAAGAGCTGCCCTATAATTCGAAGACCGCGCTCATACCTTCGTTGCACAACAAAGGTGACCATGTTAAATATGGAAACTATCGTGGTATAGCTCTATTGAACACTGCTTACAAAGGTTTTGGCTACTGTTGTACTTGCCAGACTCATCTCTTTAACCGAAAACATCATTGGCAAATATCATATATCAATGTGGTTTTCGTCCCAACCGAGAATGATTTTGGAAAAATGTTGGGAGTACAACATAACCATACATTAACTTATAGGATTCCACAGAAACTCGTTTCTATGTGTAAATTAACAACGTCTGGGTTTGTATATGTAGAATCGTAATTGAAGGAACTGTATCAGATTCCTTTGAAATAATGTCTGGTGTTCGACAGGGAGATGCACTCGCACCTGTGCTATTCAATTTGGTGATTGAACACGTAGTGAGTAAAATCAACATTGAAACTTCGCAATGTATACGCTACTAAATGTACCAACAAAAACTTGACTCTATCTTTATTGAATGTAAAAACGTTCAGTACACAATTTTTCCACCACTATATTCTATCCTTTTCCATACAAATGAAGGATGAAAAAGCGGTCGACGTTTTTCCATACAAAAATCATGTAATCTCCCTTCTGTTTGTATCTTACTTGTTTCCGTAGAACAATAGAAAATTTAACATTAAACATCCATTGCCATTATAAATATTTATCCAGATTTCTGTACTCAGATGATAGTGCGGTCACCATTGCACGTGCTACGAGCGAAGCATAATAGTAAACCTGGTGGACAATATTTAATAAAGTAATCTATCCCCCTTTACCTGAATAACCGTTTTTTGCCGCAATAAAATCGGTTTTATAGGTAAAGAGGAAAGAAACTAAGTTTGATACCGGTATCATGATATCTAGTGCGGACGCATAGAATAGTACATATATTATGTGACATCACCTATGGCAATGAACTTTCCACAACGAATGTATATTATGCAACATTTTTGATAATTTTTCTAATAAAGAACATTCGGTTGATATTTATAAATAAATTGTAAAAGAGAACGCCATACAAAAAAATTACGTATAAATAATCGATGATATAATTCTTCAAAGGCCATTAATCATTATTCTCCCGTAAAAAAACGAATATGTATTTGAAATTATGTATGTATGTAAGTATGTATTTGTATTAAAAGTGGAAATTGTCTTAACCCCGTATGTATCAAAAGTAATCATAAAACCTACAATAATTTCTTAGGCGCCAGCTGTATCTACGAATAACAACAAAAATGTGAAAATTGTGCAAAATTACATAAACAATTCTTTAGATGTATATGTTTTGTTTTTATATTTTTCGTACTATTTCTCGCCTTCTTTCGTATACATATACGTTATCAACACAAACAAGTACACAGTATTTGACACATTTCGACGCAAGAAAAATTTAGAATTTTGTGTAATGTCTGGTTTTGGGAATAGTTTTATTTTAAAGTTAAAATAAATTTATTGTGCATTAAATATAAACTAAAATTATTCAATTATATTATAAATCGTGTGTGGATTATATTTTTAAAGGTGGAAATTGCTTGCTGGGGAAATCCCTATCCGATTTTTATACATGTGTAGTTGTTGCTAGTTTCGTGATTTTAAACGCGTTTTCTTATTTTTTTATTATTATGTACAACATTAATAAGATAAGATCATTAAAGAATTTGTGTAGTGTAAATCGAACTGTGGTAGCACAAAGTATTAGAACTAGGTAAGTCGAAATGTTTTGGCGTCGAATAATTACGTTTTGTGTATGTGCTAAACTGCGTTTTCATTTGTTTTTCTTTCTCGCTCGGACGCGCTTGACTATTGTTCTTTTCGGGGGCTTTTGAAGGACTATTAAATCGACTGGTATTAGAACCGAAATTTGTAGTGGTGAAAATATGGCTGCGAGTGTTACAAAAAGTGGTGTAGTAAATACAGCGACTGCGGTGCACCAGCATTCAAATCGATTGGTCACGGAAAAATCGCCTTATTTACTGCAGCACGCAAACAACCCTGTCGATTGGTGGCCATGGTGTGATGAAGCGATACTACAGGCGAAAGCAGAAAATAAACTTATTTTTTTATCTGTGGGTTACTCGACTTGTCACTGGTGTCATGTTATGGAAAAAGAATCGTTCGAGAATCCCGATGTTGCGAAAGTAATGAACGAGCATTTTATAAATATAAAAGTGGACCGTGAAGAGAGACCGGATATCGATAAAATTTATATGACCTTTGTGCTTATGATTAATGGTTCTGGTGGTTGGCCGATGTCGGTTTGGCTTACACCAGATTTAGCTCCAATTACGGCCGGTACGTATTTTCCACCAAATGATCGTTGGGGTATGCCCGGTTTCAAATCGGTTTTGTTAAAAATCGCGGATAAATGGAAAGATAATGAACCGGAATTAACTCGCACCGGTCGTACCGTTATCCAAGCACTTCAGAAAAATGTGAATGAACGGGAGGAGGGAGACATACTAACCGCGCAAGGAAAACTAAAACAAGCAATCGCTATTTACAAACGTAACATCGATGAGGAATGGGGTGGATGGGGAAAACATCCGAAATTCCCTGAAGTATCGAAGCTTAATTTCCTGCTACACGCACATTTTAAAAAACCGAATGATCGAATAGCTGATATGGTTTTACTAACGCTAAATAAAATTGCAAACGGTGGCATACATGACCACATATTTGGTGGTTTCTCGCGGTATTCAGTCGATGAAAGGTGGCATATACCACATTTTGAGAAAATGTTATACGACCAGGCCCAACTTTTAACCGTCCTTTCAAACGCGTATCGGCTTACCAAAAATCAATTTTACTTATTCGTCGCAGATAACACTATAAAATATATATGCAAAGATCTACAACATCCGAAAGGTGGTTTCTTTTCGGGCGAAGATGCTGACTCGCTCCCAAAAGCCGATGATACCGTAAAAGTTGAGGGAGCTTTCTATGCCTGGGAATATTCTGAAATATTAGAAGCATTCCAGTCGAACGAGAATAAATTAAAACATCTCCGATTAGGAGACAACAAGCCATTCGACATATACAAATACCACTATAACATAAAACCAAGCGGAAATGTTGAACCTACGAGTGATCCACACGGTCATCTAAAACAAAAAAATATTCACTTTGTAAAAGATTCAATCGAGCATACTGCTAAACATTTTAAAATCGATCTGCAACAGTTGAAAGAACTTTTGGGTATTGCAAATAGTTTTTTGTATGACATACGTTGCCAACGTCCACGGCCTCACTTGGATACAAAAATTATATGCGCTTGGAATGGTTTAACGTTGTCGGGACTCTCGAAAATCGCTTGCATTTCGGACTCGGAACATCAACACGAATATTTACGGGTAGCTAACAAATTAGTGGTATTTATACGGGAGCATCTCTATGATAAGGATAAAAAAGTGTTGTATCGTTCCTGCTATGGTGAAGGTGTTGACATTGAGGATACCTCTAATGTGTGAGTATTTATTACTAAGTATTTTTTTTGTTATTTATAGAGTTTTAATTGTACCGGGGCATTTTGGTTTCCAGAATGATTTCTTAAATTTTGGAGTAAAACATCGTATTTTATATTCGTCGTATGTATGTAATCTGATCGTTAGGTTTGAATGTTTAAATAGTATTTTATGTAATTCGGTCTATTTTGAATCATTGCAGACATCTAATTTCGACTTGCATGTCCAAAATTAATTTTTATCATCTTTTGTGTTAAAGAAAAATTAAGTACATACTTAAAGTTTTCACATTACTTAATAAATTTATTTTTGTGGTGTGTGAAGTTCATAGTACATAGTATACAAGGACAAAAGAATGGAAGCGTAAATAAGGAATTGTATGTATTTGCAGCGCTAGCTGCTAGTCATAAGGCAGCAGTAATTATCCTTAGGTTAAAGTTAGAAATGCGACATTATGAAAATAATTTTAACTCGGTGAAATTCACTATTTCCGTATCTAGGAGTATAATATGTATAAGTATAATAATAAGGAACTAATTGCTAATTACAATTTTTAATTCACATTCGCGTTTAAGACACATTAAGTAATTAAGAAGCCAAGCAAACACTGAAATATTTTACAGAGTACAATCAATTTTTCCCCAAAGCTATTATTCGTATACTTTGTCATTGAAACCATCAATTTACTTGAATATTTTCTTCTGTCGAAAGAATCTGTTACGGTTTCTATAAAAATATTACCGAACTAAATTTGGCACAAAATTCTGGTTAATGATTCTTAGAGTCTAGCAGTCGATATAATTGGTTATTGGAATCCGATGAGATGAGTTCATAAATATTGAGATAATGTTTCGCCCACGATTTAAATTTAGCTTTAAAATTATGCTTAAATTAAATTAATACAAGTAAAAGTTACAGATTGATTAAAAATTTAAAGTTTTAGTCCACCTAACTTATTTTAAATTGGGCCAGATACAGCAATTTCAAAGATGTGGTGAACGTATTAAAGTTCAAGGTTTGTAAATCTCATTCCGCTATTCCACACTTTGATTATTTCGTCGTGATTCTTTCCTCGTGTCCTTCCCCTTCACCAACAAACTAACAACAGTTTGAAGATGAAGGGGAAGGAAACGAGGAAAGAATCAACGTGTGGAACGGCGGATTGAAGACAAAAATTTCAGTGTTGTCTCTAAATTAAAATTAGCCGAGTCGGTGCAGCAATTCAAAAATTGAAATAAGTGATTTAAAATTATCTTAATAGCTAATCTAAATCTAAATCTAAATAGACGGCAGGGCCTATAACCCTTAATTGAATTTCAAATTATAACACTTAATCAGCCTTTATAAGTATTGTTTATTTTGTGAAACTGTTTAAGCAGGAAGTATAGGCGGCCATTAAATTAAAAACCTGGGTATTCCAAAAATAAAATTTCTCAAGGAAAGAAAATAACATCGAATCAGGATGACAACCCATTCTCATACAAATATGATTTACCATTCGACAATTCAACCAAAAAAATTTTATTTTGGAAGATCGATTCGTTATCGATTCAACGTCTTAAAAATATTTGAAGCATTTCTGATGGATCTATTAGTAGAAGTGATTCGAGCTATACTATGCCACTTCTACTTCTACGATTATTAGATTCTAAACTAACAATGGATTATTCAAACGCATTTTAAAACAGATTTTTGTTTTAAATTTTTTTTGGGGTCAACTTTTTTAAGAACAATATTTCTGTAGAGTATCTGTGGTTTGAACGACTAATGAAATAATACTGTGGCACCTTAGAAAAATAATCAATCGGTAGCACATATTTGGGAGAGGACATAAGCACAATAAAAATTAATTTTGTAGAACAAATTAAAATATTGTTTTGAGACAAAAAAATATTTGTATGGGAAAAGGATCATGGAGCAAATTGCGCAACAAGTTAAAATTTTGGCGAAGAAGATTTGCATCAAAATTAATAAACTGTTATCAATTGTCCAATTATTTTGTGAAACAAAAAAACATTTTGTGTCGTTAATCGTCACGAACGAATACAATCAATACGATCACTTTGATCTATGTTCTACAATTTTGACGAAGCAATTCTAACTAGTTAATAACTATTCGAAAAAGTTCCATCTACACACATGTAGTAATCTGACCAAATATTTTCGAACATAAGAGTTTTTAACAAAATTGAAAATTCTGTTCCAAGGACAATGGAAAATTCATCAGTTCAAAAATAATTGTTTCCAGTCCTCCGTTTTGGTGAATTAAATATTATATTATATTTGAAACCAGATTATCAATTTATAAATATTTTATTTGGTTTATTTGTAAATAATTATTTCTGTTCCAAAAAAACTTTTAAAGTTGTCAATTTAATATATTTTGTCTTAAAAAATGAATTTTTTAGCCGGCCCGGTGTTAAAGATCATTTGGTAAAAATAGCGAAATCCCGAACGAATTGCTGCAGATTTTGGAACTTAGTGCATTTGTTCATGAACTAAATCCACTTTACGTAAGGGGTGAATTATGATGCATTATTCTTCATTTCATTCTTTCAAACCCGTTAGTTAATCAAGTATTAACAACAGGTACTTTGAAGAACTTAATCGCACTTAAAAGTATTTATTCCGTGTATATTAAGAATTCAATCCGGATTGAACCATGATCACAGTTTTAATATAAAGGGTGACCCATTGGTGCGAATCTAAACAAGTAAAGAGTTTAGATCGGTCAATGCCATTACATTGTTTGATTATGATTTCAAAGGCAAACCGATTTTTTCTTTCTTTGGTTTTAGAAATACATTACATAGTATTTTCCATAATAAAAAAGTTGATGGCACTAAAATAAATTGTGTCAAAAATAAATTCATTGAACTCTTTTTTGCTCGAAAAAATCTATTAATAATGATTGTGTTTATTTATAATTTAAATTTAACAGACGAATATTTCCAAGTTGTACTTGGTGGAAAAAAAATTATTGAGTTACAAGGACTTTTTTTAAATTATGATAAAAAAGGAAGATGAAGGAGTTCTATTAGAAAATTCGATTCCATCTCTAGGTTATGCCCTTAGCCTTTGCTGATGCAAGACTATCATATGCGGTGTAACACCATAGCCTAGCTCTCCGAGGTGACTGTTTTTACTGTATATGATGAATCTATGGAAGTCAACCTACAAAAAAAACGTGAGTCTATGGTCTAATATATCGTACCGAGGTGAACGGTTCTTCGGTTATACGGCCGTATACGATGAGCTCAGGACGGCACAGTGGTTAAAGCTTTGGCGATTGGATCGGGAGGTACCGGGTTCGAATCCCGATAGGGGCGGGGATGGATGTAAAAGGGAATTTTCATCATCAGATTACGAACCCAAGTGTGACGCTCTGACGGAGTGCAGAACTCAAGGGTCGACCCATCTACCATGCCTGTACTATAAGGCTGGCTTTGAGATATGTAAAGTGCAGATGGTGCTACGAAAATCGAACCTATAGCCGTACGTCTCCGAATTGGCTGGCAATGGTGGAAACGTAAGGCGTTCTAGTAATCTCTGCTTATATTCCGTATGGCTCGGAGCTTTACCCTCCAACTCAGAAGTTTATGATTTCCGTTGAATACGCAAACCGCAATGGTGTTAAGATCATTATAAGATATGATGCAAACGAACTGCTGTAGCTCAGATATTAAACTAAGGGGGCACCATTCTTTTATCTGCGTTTGATCTGGTTATACTAAATGAGGGAAAACACCTGTTATTATTATAACATCGGATCACAAACCTATTATGACAATCAGTGCAACGATTGTTAAGAAAATTAGTCCACTAGACTAGCAAATAACGTAACCTGCTAAGAGAAATTCCAGGGGGTCGATTTTGTTCAAAATCCGAGACACGAGACATGGCGTATACGTATAACGAGTATAGTATACAATTTTATATTAGTGTGTATAATTTTTCTGTGGTTATATTTGTTTGTTTTCTGCCAATGTAAGCATCAAAATTTATGAATCGGTTTATTGTTTTGGTGCTTATGTCGTTTTGTTCTCTCACTTTTTTGACATCTCCCTTGCTTTTTAAAAGGCGGTTTAATACGTTCGCGCAAACGACTGCTATATCAGACATACAACTTTTTCGTTTTTTAACACGTTCGCTCAAACAACTTTCATTTTTTATGGAATATCTCGACATAATTTTCAATTCTCAACAATACATTCCTTTTCGCGACGAAATATCATTGCAATTAAAAAAGTTATCAAATGTGTTTTCCTATTACACACATTTAGAAAGTGTGTGAATGTGTTAAGAAAAAAAGTTTTAACTAGACATATTACGATTTTTTTTCAATGCGATGTCGAAAAAATGTTTTTTTCACAGAATTTGCAATTATTTTAGAACTAAAATTAATTAATTAAATAAATTTAATTTTATTTAAATTGTATACATGAATTTACAAATTTTAAATTATATTTGGAAATGTTATCTAGAAATGTCATATCCAAAAAATTTAAATGACGCGCATTCGTACTAACACACCACTACTATATACTTGCGGTTATTTTTTCGTCGAGTCTCGGATTTTTCGTCAAGTCTCGGATACAGATAGAAGAATAATTAGAACCACTCAACAACAGCATACAAGGAGTGGCGTGGAGTAGTACTCCCACAAGTTCAGGAGAAATGTGCGTAAATGTTATTTATCCTCTGGAAGTTAGGGAACTGGTTGCAGCAAAACGAAAAACAAGAAAGAAACGCGAAAGAAGGTCGAACCCAGAATATAAAACAACTCTAATTTTTTTGTCCAATAAACGAAAATTGTTAATTAGAGAAATCAACAAACGAGCCTTAGTGGACTTGCTGCGGAAAGAGATACTGAGTAATTCCTTTGAAAGCGACAAAAATATTTAAATGATCTAACCTCTAGTTAAAAATGACTGTAAGTGTAAAGCAAAAAACTTCTTTATTTGTAACCCACTTCGAGAACACGTTCCAGCCTCTATTTAGACAAACAGTAGATGAAAACATACCACTAGTAAATAAAGATAACTACATATCTGCTGTCACATTACAAGAATTGAAAGAAGAAAATAAACTTAACCTAAATGCAAAGAAATTTCCAGGATATGGAAGGACTACGTCAACTCCAAATAATAAACACAGTATTCAGACGTAAACACGTTCCAAATAATTGGTCAACGGTCCCAGAAATAATAATGATACCTACACCAAACAAACCACAAAATGGCACAAAATCGCGTAGGGTGATTTCCTTACTTCCAATCATTTCAGAAATATTCTTGGAACTACTGCTTAAGAGAGCAATAATAAAAGAAAAATCTTATTCCTCCACAATCGAATTACAAACATAATTGAAGATTACTTGAAAATAAGAAAGTATGTTTAGTATCTTGGATGTAGCACAGGTCTTTAACAGAGTATGGCATAAAGGCTTGGAATATAAATAACAAATAACCAATGCAGTTTTATGAAATACTATAATCTTACATAGCTAACCGACACTTTCGTGTTAAATTAGACGACGAATACTGGGAAATAAAGAAAATACCAGCAGGAGTACCGTGGTATCCTGATACAAGGTAGCGTTCTAGGACCAACTTTATATGTTCTATATACATATATCGGACCTGGCAGAATATACAAGTAAATTGCAAAGAGCTAGTAATATTTTCAATACCGGGCCGAAGAGATTGTACGAATAAAACTTAATGAAACAAAATCTGTTCACAAAGCGTCACCAACAAAAAGGTCAACTGAATATCAGTAGAACTGAACTCAATGTTCTTGAATATCTACGCATGACTAGACGCAAAACAAAAATGGAAAGCGCATGTAAGAAAGAAAGAGGAACAGTTAAACATTAAATACAGAAAGATGGATTGGCACTTAGGGAAAAATTCCGAGTTGAATTTATTTAATAAAGTGTTACTATACCGGCAAATTCTAAAAGTCCTATCTGGATTTCGTCAGTGAAGAAATTAGCAAACTCGCGGGAAAGTACATGCAACATATTAGTTTACAAAAAACTGCTGAGATACGTCGTATGTTGGATGACACAAACCCAGTAAGACAGCACTTGACCTGCTGGATCCGATCTAGATCTAAAGATAAAAAAACTGTACAAATCCGACAAACAAGGATTTAAATTATGTAAGATATATTACTAGATGAGTTGTAATAAATAAATATAGTAATAAAAACCAAACTACTGTAGCTATTTTTGTTTCCGATTTGCAAATTATCTAGTAGTTTATCTTGCATAATTTAAATTCTCGTTTGGAGGGTTTTTATAGTTTTAGCCGGAGTCTAAGTGCCTAGGTTCTGCACTGAAATGTCTTAGATGAGGTAATTCTCTTTTATAAACCTGAAATTGGGGAATTTAGAATCCTCAGAAATACAAACTGGGTGTTTTATAGATCCAACCTCCACCACTTCGACCAGCAATGAAGATCAAAAGTGGTGTAAGCGAGAAGGCAGTTGATGTTTTTTATAAAGTAATAATCAGCTCCTATGAGAAGAGCTGCCTTCTTAATAAAACATACCGAACTGGTACACTAGTAAGTTGAGTACCAGAGCCAGGAAATCTAAAGCTATGAACTCTTTTAAAATGAAGTTCTGGAAATTATATAGATTCTCCCAAAGGGAGAATAAAAAATATAGTCGATTGGAAAAGATTGAAATGGAAATCTGTGAAGAAGCAGAAAATATTTCGGTGACTGTCAAATTCAAGAAAGCCTCTGTGGCGATCGTAAAATAACTATCGGAACTCTAGAGAAGATGGCGAGGACTTTTACGAGAACCAATGTGGAAACTAGATCCTCTTGGGGCATCCATTTACCAGGAGGTAGGGAACCAATAATTGTAGAAGAAAATGTATCCGTCGATCAGAATCCACGCCCCAGAATCTGGTAAATGGCTACTAAGGCGGTGACTGGAGAAAGATTACAATGGAGCGTCTTTTATTTCTCCAAGTTTAAAACACAATGTCCAGATGAACTGGAACTCATTTTCGACCAACTTTTACTTATATTCAATGCCTGTCTGGGTGTAGGATTCGGTTCACAATCTTGGAGGAAATCAAGATTTGATTTATATTTTTGTGTTTTAAAGTTCTTTATTCGAATTTTTAATATTTTTGTTTTAAATTAAATTCTGAAATCATACGTGTAAATCACAGAATAGATTTCTTTAAATAAATAAAAAATAAAAAACATGTAGTGGATAGGAATAATTCTCTCGTGTCCTTTCCAAACCATCCTAGACCAGAATATGACTATCAAAAGAGTAAATATTGAAACAGTGTTTTATGGAGTTGTAGGAAGGATTGAAAAATCGCTGAACAACAAAGAATTTGCTCTTGGAGCATTTCTGAACATTGAATGAGTATCGGACTGGAGTATTGGACTTCAGCAGTAGTTTTAAGATACAACATGAAACCTACGAACGTAACTATTTCGTCGACTTATAAAATCTCAATCATCATATTGATTTATTACCGTTTACTATTTTATGAATTTGAAAAGTGCCTTTTTAATCTAGAACATGTTGTTTCTTGTCGTACGGTGAAATATCACGGGCCCCATTTTCCATTCAACACATCTTCACTTTCGCTTTCTATAATAGTAAGTAGTATTTTAGTTTATAATTACCACAAATTCGCACAATATTTACTGATTACCTAGCTAATCCACAAGAAAATATTTTGAAAGAACTTTGATCTTTGTTTGTTTGAAGCGTCTTATTGAAGTTCATGTGCGGGGAGAAATGAGACATATCTGAAATTAATAATTTACAAATTATTAATCCCAGATGTGAAACTGTAAATTTCTATGTCATATGTTGAGAAATTTCGGCAGACGGATCTAACGTTGTGGGGCGTTTAACCTATAGGGTTTTCTGGCAGGTAAAATACTATTTATTTCCTCGCGTCTGTGCTCAAATGTAGTTACTATTATTTTGTTAAATATACTTCATATTATTTTCAACAAATTGCAGGCTTCTAAAATATTTTTTTAATAAATTCCAGGTCTGAGCCGATCGCAGGATTTTTAGATGACTACGCATTTTTGATAAAAGGACTCTTAGACTATTACGTGGCCACACTTGACGTTGACATTCTGCACTGGGCGTACGAACTTCAAATTAAACAGGACGAACTATTTTGGGACGAAGCGCATGGTGGCTATTTCTATTCACAAGCCAATTCACCAAACGTAATTGTGCGCTTAAAGGAGGATCACGATGGTGCCGAACCATGCGGTAACAGTATGGCACTTCATAATTTAATGCTATTAAATACGTATTTCGAGGAAAGTCGTTTCAAAAACCGTGCTAAAGAATTACTTGCATTTTTCGAGCATGTCAACCCATTCGGGTATGCATTACCGCACATGATGTCCGGTTTACTACTCTACGATTTAGGTATTGAAATGCTTGTCGTTGTTGGACCTGATAATGACGAATCGAAACAATTGTTTAGTGTGGCGAAAAATTATTTTATCCCAGGTTTAGTACCGATCCAAATAAAAGTTGATCGCCCACATGAATTAACACGAAAATCAGCAGTTCAATTTAAAATGATAAATGATTCGCCAACCGTATACCAATGTCATAATCAAGTATGCCAATTACCTGTTACCGATCCGATTGTATTCAGTGAGTCGCTTACCGAGAAGTACGTATACAGATGTGATATTTAAGAGATGAGTGTGAAATATTAGTGAACGACAGTGAACGGAAACGAATGCGCCAGTTGTATAAAACACACCTAATTTAGAAAATAAATTTTTACAATTACTAATCATTTAGAAAATATTATATAGAAATTGATAATTTTTTATTTGTATGTTTACACTTTTAAATACAAAGCTTATTATCTGAGTGCCCTGCGTATAGTTTTCTAAAGTAAAATGACACAAAGAAATTGAATGTTCTAGTTCTGATGTAATACGACAACGTTAAATATTTATAAAAATTAGTGCTTATAGTAAAAAATCAGAAACATGATCTTGTTTTGTATTTTAGCGCGCAAAATATTATGCAATGAGTTTTGATTATTTACGTCTGTGTTCTGTTTATGGAATGTACTTTTCCCCTCGTTTAGGTCATTGTGCTACTGCTGCAGTGCGTATTATGCAGGTATTTCAGGGTTAAACTGTCGCTAGACGATGCAATGTTTATTTTTAAAATTGGAAAAATACACTTGCATGTTTATTCGAAATTATAAAATTTGTAAATTTACTAGAACGTAGAAGATAACAGTAATTTTGCGCTTTAAGAAGTGACCCTTTGACACTGGCTGTGGAATGTTGAAGCATAATACAAGAAATACATATTTTAAGATTTTTAGTATACATTCAAGACGTGTACATTTAAAAGCTGAAATTCAGCACACGTTTAATAATGCGATGTGAGAACTTAACCTTTAACAAATTTAATAAGTTTATTGCAGATTATCAACAGTTTAAATTATTTAAGTTCTTCTAGCTTGTTTAGGCTGATATAATGAAGATTTTGCTTGCTCTTGAAAAGACCTTGCTCATCGTAATTTGGATTCACTCATCCCGAGTTCTCGAAATGTCTAATCATTTTTGTAAACTGCAAACATTTCTCTTGTTTGGTTCAAAATCAGTTAATAATAGTCTGGTTGACATTAAACCACATGCGATTAAAAAACCAGAACGCCAGTTTCGATCTAAAAAGACAATGCCATTATTTCTGATTATATTTAGAAAAGCAATTCTATATTAGAGTGTGTTTCAATTGGTTTAAATACCGCATAAAAAGTTAAAAATTGAGGTGAATAAAAATGTCAAACTTTTTATCTGAAACGTTTGGTCTCAGCCAAATAGTTGTTTGTAAACAGAAGTTTAGAGTCCAAATTTATATACGTAACCGTAAATGTCCTGAGACACCATTTTCAAAATATAAACAAATCCGTACGCGATGAGCCTGATAGATTGTTGTAATATTAACGCTCAAGTTTTATGCACTGTTAACGAACAGATGGGCTGTTGTATATTATATTTTAGTTAGCCAGTGAGTAAAATCTATTATAAAAAATAATTTTAGTGTTACGTGGTACTGGTTCATCTACTAACTTGTAATTGAAATGATTACAATCGAATTGTAATTGAACAAGAGATCTATTATTACAAGGGCAGTTTGTGTATAAATTGTCCAAATCAAAATATAACGTTTTGTAATGTTCTACAGGAAGCAGTTCGAGCTGCTTTGGAGGAAAGAAGAACCCGCTTCTAACCTTATTAGAGGTAGTATCAACAAGGTAAAACTTCCACCAGAAAAACACGTGGATTCACCAGGGGATGCTTTTTCACTATTCATACGCGATCAAGTTCACTTAATGGTTCAGATTCAGTTACACAATCATCAGCAAGTCCATGTTTGTTATACAAAAATCACAAACGCCTAAGTGTATGTATACTGTGATTTAAACATCATTTCAGCTGTGGGGATAGAATATCACTAAATTTAAAGCAAGTAATTTTTCACTTTATCCACCGTATTATCTGCATTACAAGATCCTGGAATTGAAACAAGCCCAAGATTTACATACACGTCGTTTTTTCCATGGATATTTATGTTCAGATATTTACGTCTTCTTAAGCTTGTCCATTCATCACAAGTGATAGAGTTTATTGCAAAGTATTTTACGTTGTTCAATAATTTTAATCACCTCGTCTTTCTTTAATTCAAAATTACGATGTATCAATTTCATAACACTAACACTGGTTTCGCAGTTTCGTAAAGAATACCGCTCACTAGAAATTGATTCGCGAATAAATACAGAATTCGTTATAGCACGTATGGAAATATTATCAACTGTAGCCAGCTTCGAGACCATATCTTCGAAACTGTCTCACTTAACAAAGTTTAATGTCAAAGGTGAAGCTCTTTGAATTTTAGGTGTGGATTGTTCTTTTTCTACGGTTTCATTTAGAATAATTTTATGAACAAGTTTCAGGTGATTTATTATTGCTCTCGTCGATCCATTTGCATTTGTTATTTTAGATTGGCATTTCAGACATTGCCCTTTTTGCTTTCGAGTTTTTCTCAAAATAATCCCAAACTTCTTCGACATTTTCTATGGACAATAGGAAATTTAAAATATTTTAATTTGAAAACTAAAAAATAACTTACCAAAAATTTTGTTTCCCACTTTCCAATTTTAAATATTTAATATTATATTGGACGATATATTTAATATTATATTTTATATTGGATATATAGGGTGTCCCAGCAAGGGCGCCGGATTTAAATTTGCCGCCATTTTGTTAATACGAGTTGTACGGTGATTTTTTTTGACAGTTGTCACGTACAGACCACGCGATTTAAGAATATGGAGAAGTATTCAAACCAACAACGTTTAATTATTGTAAAAACACATTACAAAAATGGTGAAAGTTTTCTCGAAAACAGTTCGCCAATTACATCAAGTTTTCGGTCGCAATAATGCGCCAAATGAATCGACAGTGAGGCGTTTAATTATAAAATTTGAGATCAAATTTACGCTGATGGATCAGAATGGTGTTCGGTCACTCGAATATAGCCACAGTAAGGGAATCTGTGGCCGAGAATCCAGGAACTTGGGAGTGTGGTATCGCGAAATGTTAACGGAGTTTTTGTGGCCCGAATTGGATGTAATTGATGTGGAGGACAAGTTTTTCCAACAAGACGGTGCGACCTGCCACATAGCACGTGAAACAATGGTGTTACTGCAGACTAAGTTACCAGGCTGTGCCATTTCTCGATTTGGCGATCAACATTGGCATCAAACACGGCGCGTTATTGGTGAAATACAGCCATGTTTATGCGAAACACACTCACCACTTTTGTAATGTGTTTTTACCATAATTAAACGTTGTTGGTATTGAATACTTTTCTTTATTCTTAAATCGAATAACTGTCAAAAAAAAATCACCCTACAACTCGTATTAACAAAATGACGGCAAATTTAAATCCGGCGCTCTTGAATTTAATAAAACTGATACAAACAACGAGAATGAAATTAAAAATTAAATCAGCTTTCGCATTGCTTGAAATTGTAATAATAAGCACGTATTTGTGTTGATACTGATTAGTGATTCCTTTATTCATAATGTTCAGTGTACATAATTTAGTATAACAGTTTTGTGGTAACTGCATATTCCGCCAGATATCACTATACATCAAGATTACACTTGTGACATCTTTCTTTTTTTAATTAAAATGATTTCATTACATTATATAATGATATAATGTTAGTATTAATAATATTCAGTTAAATAATGTACTAAGAATATAACATAAACTTCTGATTTCTTATTTTTTTTTAACTTTGTATTAATTATTTCAAAGGTCCAATCTTTGTGATGCTCGACTAATTCTTCCTGATCTAGTTACCTTTTCGCTAATCCCGTTATCCGATCTCTCACCATTTATCACTTGGCTATCACCATCAATGAATTTTTCATTACCAGTTCTATCCGCATCTTGTAAGCTATCTTCGACATGAATAAACTCATTTTTTCGTTTGACTGGTTCTGCTAGTCTGGTTTTACGAAGATGATGTGAGTTACGTCTGTATAGACTTCCGTCGTCCGATTGCACCATTACCGATCTTGGAACATTCAACTTTTCAATCACCGTACCGGTTATCCAATTTCTCGGACCCGTTTGAATACATACTCTCTCATTGAGTACCGGTTCTTCTAGAATCTTTGTATTCTTATCAGCATAAGATTTTTTCTTGTTTGTACTTTAGGCTCTAAAAATTGATTGCTGATTGGGAGGTTTGTTCGTGTTAGTCTTCTCATTAGCTTCTGATTGGGAGATTCTAAGTAATTATCTCTAGGTGTATTACGTAATTACGTCTTTGATACACTTTATCATCATCAGCTTTGCTTTCTGAACTGCTCGTTCTGTTAACTCGTTAGACCTTGGAAAATGAGGACATGACGTCTTGTGCTCAAAATTCCATTTTTTGCTAAATTCAAAAAACTCATGAACAGCTTACTGTGGGCCATTTTCACTCTCCAGAATTCTAGGAGTACCATGTGTATCAAAGATATTTTTTAACACTTGTATTACTTCCGCTGATGTTATATTGTTGAGTTTCTCTATTTCGAAAAACCCAGAGTAGCTGTCCACAAGCACTGTATATGTGTTACTCTGCAACTTGAACAGATCTGTAGCTACTATTTCAAACGGTAAATGTTCTACGAAATCGCTAGCATCTTGCGTTAATCCTTTCCAGCAAAATCCTTGACGAGCTCTTCATTGTTGACTGTATCCCATGATGGCCAGTATGCCCAGCAGCCAGAATTTTTTTTATTTGAGCCTTAGGCACTACTATTTGTTCACTTTTAAACAGGATATCATCGTACGTTGTCAGTTCTTCTTTAAAATTTGCAAAGTGCTCAATTTCTGTAGGCATTTTTGAAACATCTTTCGGCCAACCATTCAAAATATAATTTTTTAATGTCTGAAGGTGTGTCTCTTTTACAATATCCGCCATTAAACTTTGTATTGCGTTGTCCGACATTGGCTGGTACGCTAATTTCTAGATCATCTATTTCGGCTTGCTTTGGGGGTAATTTTGTTCGCACACACTTAATGACGTTGACGCATATGCAATTGGATGTTCATCCTGCAGTAGGACAGCCCCAACGGAATGTTTACTAGCGTCCATCGATAACGTTACGTCTTTATTAACATAGTAATAATTCAATACTGGTGTTGTTACTATAATAGTCTTTTTATTTTCTCATGCATCCCATGCAAACTCGTTATTTTTCTTGATAATTTTTCTTAGAGGTTCCGTTATTTTCGAACAATTTGGAATAAATTTTGCCACATAAGTGATCATTCCCAGAAGACGTTGATTCTGTTTAATCGTAGTAGGCTTGTCTAATGATGAAATAGTCGCAATTTTTTCTGGGCCAATTTCTAATCCTCTCTTTGACACAATATTTCCTAAGAACTTAACTTCTGATTTATTAAATTGACATTTGTCTCTGTTTAATTTAATTCCGGCCCCTTCGATTATATTAATTACTCGCTGAGTATAAATAATCAGATCATCACTCGAAGTAGCATGGATTAAAATGTCATCCATTGAGCACTCAACATTTTTAAGCCCATCTAATAGTTGGTTCATAATTTGTTGGAATACTTCTGGCGCTGATGCCAGTCCAAATGGCAGTCGCAATCAGGTATATCTTCCCAGCGGGGTACCAAATGCTAGATACTTCTGACTTCGTTCAGACACAGGTGCTTGCCAAAACCCTTTCTTGCAATCGATAAGAGTGAAAAATTTAGAATTAGCAATTCTTGCCGATATATACCAGCGGATGGTGCCTTCTCAAAATATTTTTATTTACCGGATCCATACAAATTCTAATTTTGTTGTCTTTTTTACAATGACAATTGGGGAAACGTCAGGATTTGCGATTAGGTCAATATCATAAATAAAATACTTTATACAGCCTAAACCCTCAAAAATTGCCTCTTTGATTACAATTTCATTAACTGTAAAAATTTTAACATAGTTTCGAGTAATTAAATTTAATTCTTTACACGTTTTCCAACCTAAGATAGGGACTACATCATCCTTCACAATTTTCAAGACTATATTTGAAACTAGTTTTTTGTATCTAATACCTACTGTTATTTCCCCAATAACATTAATAAAATTCCCCCCAAATGAGAAATGAGCTTCTTTGTTTTTGACTTACACATATCGATTTTTAATTTTTTCTAATCATTCAGACCTACTCGTAGCATATTGTGCCCCTGTGTCTAACTTAAAACTATTTAGACAATTTTTTATTTTTATATTTTATAAAATTCATCCTTGAGTTAACGCTTTGAATTTGATTGACGAAATAAACTTCGGCATTATCGTCATCACTACAATTTTCATTTTCAACCATATTTATTGATTAAATGTAGTGCGGGGCATTGCCTTGGCAAGTGTTTCCTCTTACACTTTTGACATTCAAATATTTTATTTTTAATCGAATTTTGAAATCTATTAAAATTTTTACTTTTGTACTCACTCGAATTGTTTGTATTGTTAAGCCTTTTCTTACTTATAAAATCTATCGATTGTACCCCATTCGATGACATTGTAGAAATTTGCCGCGTTGCAATCTCATTTGATTTGCATATACTTATTGCTTCCTCCAGCGTCAAATTTTCATCAGACAGCAACTTCTCACGAATTGTCTGCAAATATACTCCAATTACCACTTTATCCATTAGTAGCTCATCCTCTAATTTCCCGAATTTATATTTAATTATTTGCGCTCTACTGCTCGTCAAAAATTCCTCGGACGTTTGATCTTCTTTCTGTATAATTGTGTTAAAGATGTATCGTTCAAAAGTTTTGTTAGCTTTTCGATTGAAGTATGTTTTGTATTTTTCTTTAAGTCGTCTTTATTAATTCAAACTCAGTTTACTTTATAATAATTTTACGTTATTATTATTATTTTAATTTGTTTTTACGAATTTTAATTATTATTTAATTTTATCTGACATCATGTAATAATAAGCACGTAATTGAGTTGATACTGATTAGTGATTCCTTTATTCATAATGTTCAGTGTATACATAATTTATTATAACAGTTTTGTGGTAACTGCATATTCCGCCAGATATCACTATACATCAAGATTACACTTGTGTCAGAAATCATAGCTTGCCTTGTATTTTTTTGCCATCTTATAAAACACATTTTCAAAGCCAAGTTTGCCCAGATTTTCTATATGCAATAACGATTATTACAATTTTTTGATAACGCCAAAAATATTTCAGTATTCAGATAGTAATCGAGCTCTAACAAATTATGGAAGTGAAAATTATTTCACTAATGTCAGAATTATTACAAAAAATTAAATTATTACAGTATTCAGACTCGTTATAAATTTAAAAGGTTAACCGTTATTTTTTCGCGAATATCGGATACGGCTAAGAGTTAGTTATTAACTCACCCCAATTCTCAACTTATGTTGTCGTTCTTTTCAGCATGTTCGGATATGTCTCAATGCATTTATTATTTCCTATTATAAACGAATTTATTGGTCTTTTCATTATTTTCAATATTCGAAGAACTGTCTAGGCATACCGGAAGTAATTGTTTTACCCACCCATAAGAAGTCACCCCAATGAAATCAAATGACGAAATAATGAAATTCTTCTTCTAAAAAATACTTACGTCAATTCCTTTTACAAGAACGTGGGTTGCAATTTTTGCTGGAGAGGCAGCCATGCTTTTGGCTTAATTATGTGTTTGAATTATTTTTTTTTCCAACCAAAGCTTGAATATATACTTGTGTAATTCGCCCACTACATCTTAAACATGTGAGAAATCTAGTACGACGCGATGTTTAATAATATTTAACTCATTGCTTACATATTTTCTATTCGAATACTCTTGAACTTGAATAATTTAACAAAGGTATGCATAATATTGGGATCTGGTAATGTTTGTGTTTTGTTCACGCTTGTGAAATACTAACTAATTTTAATAAACTGAATAAATCTCGCTCAAATTGTGTCTTTTTAAATTCAATTATATATTAAATAATTATTAGTAATTAATAACCTTAGATTTATTAATAATCATTCATGTTCTCAAACTAAAAAAATATTGTATACCTAGCAAAATTAGAACATGTTAATGAAGCCGTTACAAATTAGTAAAAAAAAACCCAAATAGTTTTAGTTCCAAATAATTAATTAATTATTATTATTTAAGAAACATTATCAATTAATTACGAATTTAATTTATAAATATTATGTATATTTGATTTATTATTAATTATGGAACAGATTTGTTGTGTATTTAAAGAAATTTAAATTTTAATATCCAGTTATGTTTTTGTTATTTTATTGTTTATAATTAAAAATAATGAATTGTTTGTTATTTTTAAATTTGTTTATAAAACAATGGAAAACATAAAAAATAAATATTTAATTTAAATGAATACAGTAACAATGAATAAAATTTAAAACATTAAAAATTGTAAAGTCTATATGTTTACCTAATTTTCAAACACAATCAACTGGCCATATTCATTCTCAACGGTTGAGAATTTCAGGATTAATTCGCATCGATTGAAAATTTCACGCCCCCTGTCGTCTATCCCTATGGAAATATGTTTTATAGTGGTCTAATACCTGTTTCATAGTGGTAAATACCAGTAATTATATGAATTAATTAATAAAAATTTACTTTGTAATTTTATACAGGGTGTCCCAGAATTGAACGATCAAATGAAGCAGGGTGATAGGGGAACTAATTTACAACAAAAACAGCCAAGTAAAGTTTTTCCGAATTGTTGAGTGTGCAAAAATTATTCCATTTTTATTGTTTTTTAGTGAAATCGATGCGCACCCACCAAAAAATTAATTTAAAAGAAACAAGAGTTCTTTTGCTTAACTTTCTGTTTTAATGAGATCTAGAAGCTTATAAGCTGTATTATCTTCTGTCAAATAAAAACAATGGTTATGTAAAGTCTTTTTGTTTCTCAAAATTTTTTTGTTGATGTTTAAGTGAGACCAACGGGAAAACAATGTACTACATAAAGTTGACCCATTATCAGAAAAATATGCGACACTGATGCAGATTTTAAAATGACATCACACACCAAGCTATTCACAACGGAATATTTTTTATCAATTTACGAGTAAGTCGTGTGTATTAAAAAGTGAACTTAACAAAATTTCGGTTTTTAAAATCGATGCTTTGTCAGAAATAAAACAAAATGATGAATACAATGGTAAACTAAAATATAACAATTGTTTAAGCAAATCTAGTTGCCCGAATTCAACGAAATTTGTGGCATAAAAAGAAAAACATTATGTAATCCATGTTAGTACAGGGTGAACCATAAGTCACTGAACATTGAATTTTTGGTATAATTTTTTATTTTTCATTGAAAATGAATAATTTTGATTACAAAAAATAGTTTTAATCATGAAGAGTTTAAAAAAAATTAAATTTTAAAAATAATATCTGTTACTCGTCTGTCATCAGCCTCTTCGCAAGCTGCTGCTCTTTGCTGTCCCTGATCCATAACTGAAGCCAAAACTGGATGATTAGTTGTTGCAGTCTTTGCGGTTTATTTGCGTATACACGATCTTTGAAATACCCCCCATAAAAAGAAATCTGGTGGTGTTAAGTCAAGTGATCGTGATGGCCAATTAACATCTCCAAATCGTGAAACGATACGGTTACCAAAAAACCGTTCGCAGCAAATTCATTGTTTCCCTTGCAGTATGGGAAGTAGCCCCGTCTTGTTGAAACCACATTTCTTGAGTATTATCAAGGTCAGGAAACAAACAATTTTCTAACATAGCCCTGTAAGGCTCACCATTTACAGTCAATGCATTGCTATCTTCGTCTTGGAAGAAGTACGAGCCGTAGATCTTGCTTGCTGATATTCCGCACCAAACTGTGACTCTAAGTGGATGCAACGGACGCTGCTGAATCACTCTTGGGTTTTCAGTGCCCTAGATTCTAAAATTTTGCTTATTAACATAACCACTTAAATGAAAATGCGCTTCAAAATCAGGATCATCCGTTAATAGTTCGGTCAATTTTGCTCAAAACCTTAAGCTGGTTGCATAGTCTTGCGGTAAAATTGCATGCACCATTTGTATCTTGTACGGAAACAGCAATACATTTTTTTATTATTCTACGCAGTGAAGTTCTGGACATTTGAAGCTGAGTGGCACGTTTATGAGTCGATGTTTCAGGGTTTTCATTTACGTTCTCCCGAACTCGTTCGATATTATCTTGACTTCGTGCTTCAAACGGTCTTTCACTTCGAGCTAAGTCACTAACAGATCCCGATGACTGAAAACGAGCGACTAGATTGCGTACTTATTTCGTGATGATGCATTTCTGGTGCTAAAAAAGATTCGAAATTTTCTTTTTGTTTGAATTATTGAACTTAGACTAGCAAAATAAAACTCAACATTTTTTGATCATTCCTCAATCGTATACATGGCTACTGAATCTCCCAAACGTTGTTTCTCATACTGAAAAATTAAAAGAGAAAAATACAAAATAAAAAAATTATATCAAAAATACTATGTTCAGTGGCGTGTGGCCCACCCTGTAGTTCCATACATTCATACTCGGACGTTAATAATTAAAATGTCAATAAACTTAAATCTGATCGATCAGGAGATGTGGCAACGTATAATCGAAGCGTCGAATGGTTCCCCGAAAATTCTGCGACAAACAATTCATCGAACAACAATTCATCGAACAACAATTCATCGAAAAACAAATATGAAAACTACAACTTTACAAACAGTTTTGCAAATAACTTATTCATCGAAAACACAATTCATCGAAACAAAATTTTTCATCTAAAAGTTTCTTTTGAACATCAGTACGTACATGTAAAGATTTCCTACGGAGATTTTACAATTCATGTAAAATGAAATATTGTGTAAATTCCAGGTAATTCACATAAATATGTTATTTATCATAGATATGTTATAGTTTGTCCTCTATCTAGAGCAGTAAGCCGCTTGGCGATTTATTTAGTAGGAGCTGAGATATGAATATTCTCGTCATGTGATGCTCGAAAATCGATGAATACTCTTGCACAAGATATTTCCCAAGCAAATGGCAATTTCCTAAAAATGCTCCAGTCATCATGAAAATTCAACTGGGGAATCTCTAGACTATGCTGAGCAATTACGCAGAACTTCATTTTTGCCTAGAGCATTTTAGTTATTATGAATTATTTTTCTCTGAATTAATTTCTAATAATTGTTTGTCGCACTTTTGTGATTGTGTTAAATTGTGTTACGCATTATTTTCGGGTTGCCGGCGTCACTTAAACATCAACAAAAATTTTGAGAAACAAAAAGGCTTTACATAACCATTGTTTTTATTTGACAGAAGATAATACAGCTTACAAAAATGATTTTATTGGAAAGGCACACTCTTCTAGATCCCATTAAAACATAAAGTTAAGCAAAAGATCTCTTGGTTTTTTTAAATTAATTTTTTGGTGGGTGTCCATGCGATTTCTCTAAAAAACACTAAAAATGGGATAACTTTTGCACCATCAACAATTCGGAAAACTATAGTTGGCTGTTTTTGTTAGAAATGAGCTCCCCTATTACTCTGCTTCGTTTGATCGTCCAATCCGGGGACACCCTGTATATAGGTTCTCTATTGTTAAATTCTAGAATTTTATTATGGATAGCACATTTATTTAGGTTAAACTTCAAAGAGTACAATCTACTAATAATTTATTGTAGTATTTATTTTATAGATTTTCTTTGGAACAATCCCAATAAATCAAAAGGGCAATGAATCGCTATAACCTGCATTTTGGTCTGGAAAATAAAACGAGAAACATATTGATGCGTTTTGTAAGGAAGAAGAAAGAGGTAATTTTTTTTATAATTTATAATCTTGTACTCAAACTTTATATAGTTAGTTCAAAATTCTCGTTAGCAAAATAATTGAATTGCACAAGCAAACTTTAATTTAAAAAAAAATTAAAAAATCACTTAAAGATGTTGCCATTAATCTTAACATTTTGAGCACTTGTGTTATTTTGGTGGTGGTAAAAGGGTACAGCATATAAGTCTTTTGTAATCTAAACAACTATCTATTAGGTGTTACTAATAAAGTAGTAACGTATTGTTACGAAATTGCCTTGTAAACCAATGTTTGAGTCGCTGTAATACTCAGTATCAAGATTAATAACTCGCACAAATTAATTTTGTTACCAATTGTATTGTTCCCACTGTTTATTTTTAGATTTGCGTTCATTATGCTACTACACTCGCGAGCAACTAAATCGACCCAAACCTTCAGCGCTCACAGAAAGGCGATTTTTTCTGAAAACGGTTTAACCGGTTTTCACAAGACATTATTTGTTTGAAAGCCTGATATTTTTACTTTAAAATGAAACTATTTTCATGAAAATTGGTTCAGTCCCCAAAATATTGAGGGTATTTAAATTTAAATTACAACAAAAAATTCAAACTTAGTATTAACTCCTTCCCTCCTTGCGTCTACAACGGTTCGCATGCGGTTTTCCATTGACCTTATTAAGCTTTTGACAAAGACTTGGGGTATCGCACCTCACTCCGCATCCAACGCAATCTTGAGGTCACTGATGTTAGATGGTACCGGATTGGCTCGGACTATCCGTTTTAGTTCGCCCCCATAAATGCTCAATTGAATTCATGTCTGAATTCATGACCACCAGGTTTCAAAACAAGATCTGTTTTTCTCTCAAGCGATATGCCAGCCCTTACCATGCACGTACCGCCGGCGAACGAGATTGTTTCAGCAAAATAGCACTGCAAAAATCGCTCTCCTGGACACCGGTAGACCCAGCCTCTCCTATCACAACTATGGGGACATATGATGCACTCGACAGTGAATAGAAGAGACCTCCAATACTCGATGCTCCAATTGATGTGCTCGCGAGCAAATTCGAGTCGCTCTCGACCGTCGGGCTGTCTTGGAGTGAGGTTGGCTTTCGTCAAGCGTCTTTTACTTTTCATAGACTAACAAATTCTTCTCGAACTTGTCTTAGCTCTTGTTGCACATCGACGCCTGTCGATGGCAATTTTGCAGTGAACTTAGGACGATAAATCGATCGTTCCTCTCAGATGTACATCGATACCGGCTGGTATATGGTCTCCGATTGATGGAACCAGTTTCCTGAAACCTTCTGGATACTCTTGAGACAGCAGATTGGCTCATGTTTAGCTGACGAGCGACTTCTCGTTGCAGTAACTTGTGCGGATTTTTCTGAAGTAGTATCCATGATTTTGAGGAAACAACGAATGAAACTGGTAGAGATTTGTTCAGTTCAACATCTGATAAGTAACTGCTGGCAAATATCGGTTAACGTGGTGTTATACAGGAGATTGCAGCACGCCAATTGTAATTGTTTTCATCGAAACCTCGCATTTTGCTATGATTGCTTTAATTTGAAAAGTACTCTATAGATTTTAATGATAAAGGTGTTCTTGTAAAGATAAAATACTTAGCTATCAAATAAAAGTTGTTTTACGAAAATCGGTACGCGCATAGGTTTGAGTTGATTTAGTTACTCGCGAGTGTATTTTGTTACTACTTTCTGTTGAGCAGCAATCCACCCAAAAATTGAACTTAGAACATTTTACTATCTTTTACGTAGTAAACTCGAGATTGTTGCAGAGTTAACTTTCGCTATATCGCCGAAGTTAAAAAAGTGGTTTTAAAAGTTCTCGGGGTGTCCGTGTGTGATGCTGTGCAGACTAAATGTTTGTTGGCTCGTTTTTTGCTAATACTTTGAAAAATATATCATTTATGGGAAAAATTACTATGACCATGTTTTTTGGATCGGGATGAATCTTCATACTTAAGCTTTTTCCATAAATTGGGAGGTCCTAGTGATGTTTGGTAGAAATCAGTCCACTGGATGTGGCAGCTTCCATAGGAGTTTTTTCGTTTTTGCAATTACTTCAAAACTATAAAATTCGTAAATATTATACGAAAAAAAAAGATCAAAATCAAAACGATTCCAAATTAAATTTCATACAAAATTAGTTCACATCATTTTTTAATATTTTATCGGACATGATAAGTTTTTATAAATAAATTTTATTTCACTAAAATTCGGTATCTTCACAGTCCAGGTGGATTGATTATTTGGGATGAAATATCACACTAAAGATTTTTCTATAAATTGAGAGATCATTGAAATAACAAAACGCCCAATTAACAGAACTTCGAGTGGTGAAAGGTGGACCATTTTCTGAGCTACATAGAGCAAAATGCGAAATTTGATCAGCAGGGCATGAAACTCGATCAAATTAAGCAAGGCTTAATGAGAGACGAAGAATCTCGAAGAAGTTTCGGTCGAGTCAAGGAGCTTGAAAATAATATTAGGGATGTTGAGGTATGCGTAGAAGTTCATTCCTGGCAAACTATTGGAGATGACCAGCTAAATAAAACGTTTTCAACAGAACCAGTTTATAGCTCAATGCACTCATATTGGCCCTTCGAAGGAAACCTGCAGACGCCTTGCAAACTGTATCGACAATAGAAAGCTATAAGCGAACCATGACTGAGGTGGAACCAAGATATGGACAGTCACACTTCAGAGAATTATGGAAGATACAACTGCAAAACAAGCAACAACTACGTGGGGAGGGCTTGCAAGACACAGAAAGGGAGTAATTTTACTAACAGTGGACACGTTTGTCAGTGCGCTGTCAAAGACGACCATCTGAAACTTTATTTAAGAACCGAATGATCGTTTTATGAGGCAGCCCGGTTCCCGAGATAAACAAAGTGAAAACTGGTGTGAGAAACAGAGACCGAGAATATTGGAAACCAGAGAGGGTTCAAGAAACAAGACTAGAGACTAAAGTTCAGTCTAATATCGGAATGTGAAATAAAGTAAAGAGAGTGCACGGCCAGAGAGTTTGGGCGAACAGATTTACGATGGGGATAATGTTACGTATTCTACCTTACACAGACGTAACTCTCGGTGGTCAAGAGGTTAAGGTATACACCACTAAGTGTTACCGCACCAAAGAGCCTTGGTTGGAGTCCAACCGGATGCAAT
This sequence comes from Nephrotoma guestfalica, assembly GCA_963691935.1. NCBI lineage: Eukaryota > Metazoa > Arthropoda > Insecta > Diptera > Tipulidae > Nephrotoma > Nephrotoma guestfalica. The sequence goes on along the minus strand of OY829915.1, from coordinate 232,613,190 downwards.
CATTTTATTGAACAATTATCATTCTAATTATGCGACGATGTTACTGGATCAAATATTCGTTCTATACTGATTGGAAATTGGACTTTAGAATGGCATTGCATACGGAACGGAATATGGAAATATCGAGAGCAATTGTAAACGGCAACCGATGGCCATCATAGAATCATTATCCAGGTCTGAAATTAACAACAACGTTAGTCACGAAGACAAATGAACTGATGACGTGGAACATGTTCGTGAACTCAACTACATGCAAGTTTAACCGTTTAACGGAAAGATTAACATAAAAAGCATACATATATTACTTGTTTGTTGCATACGGAACATATGTGTAATGAGGTTACCTAAACAGTTTATTTTCGGATTAATGAGTTCAGTTTAGTTGATTGGTCTGTTGAATCCAAGCCAGGTCCTGTAGCTGCTGGAAGATACACACATTACTGTGAGATGAGGCATACTGGCTTGCCGGGAGAAGGATAATCTGTTCCCATACGGACACCCAAATGTGCTAACTCAAACAATGGTTGCTCGAATTGATCGTGGTGATGTTGTCGCATTATCTCCTTCTGCCCCGCGCCCTCAAATTATTTATAATTATTTTAAATTTTATATAAATAATAGGGTTAGGTACATTGAAATTGCGACCCGTTTTTATTCTTCACTTCTTCCATCTTTTGTAGGAATGTTTAATTGCCAAAGACACACGGCGCGAATTTATTTTTACCAGATTTCATTTCTCAATAAATTCGGTAAATCTATATGAAACAGTAGCATTAGAAGTTATTTTGTATTTTTTATTCTTCTATTTATTCTACCGACAGAAAGTTTCATGCAAAATAATTGTATCATTTAACTTCTGTGAGTCATTAACGTTTTTTGAAAATTTACAAAAATGGAAAATATTGAACAAAGTGCTCTAATAAATCGCTTATAAATGGAAATAATACTCGTACTTCTAACGATAGCGAAAGGTGATGTTTACGGAAAATGTAGTCCTTCTTGTAAAATAATAACGAAGTGGGTCCGCCTACGAAGATCGGTAAATGCTATTACTCATGCGATCGTAATTTTAACCGAGGATATTTTATTGGAAGACAAACGAATCACCATTTCGAAATTAAGTATGATATTAACACTCTCGTTCCTTTAGTCGCATCACTTCATGCGACGTGACTACTCATCTTCTTGGCTACTAGATTATTAAAACGAAACTTACAAAATAATTATTTACATAACCCGTTGCGGCTATTTTTTAACATTCCATCACTTCAAATTTTTAATGCGACAAATAAATCTATTTTTTTCAAACTAAGGCAGCCAACTAAGATTTAAAAAATATTCATTGCGAGTTTTGTACGAAATTATTGAGTAAATTTCGATTTTACAATCTAGCAACCAAGAAGATTCATAGTCATGAAGTGATACGCCTAAGGCCAAATCTATTGGCAGTGTTTTCATTCATCTTAAGCTGTCAAAAGTTAGTGCAAGATTTCGTCTTGGAATGTTGACTATGGGAACTAAAAAAAATCGAGTGAAAACTTCTAAGGTTATTTTAGAAATCGGTAAAAACAACCGGTTAAATTTATAAATCAGCTAGCCACCGGTGATGAAAGATTCATCACTATAATCCAGAGTGGAAACAGGAATCCATAGAATGAATTGTGCAGGGATATCCATCACCGTAAAAATTGAAGGTTCAAGAATTTGCGAGTAAGATAATTGCAATAATTTTTTGGGATGCTGATGGAATTTTGATGATTAACTACGTACAGTCCAGCTCTGACCTCAATTAATTATACTCATTTTTCAATTTGAAAAAAAAAAAAAAAACAATTAAGGGAGCTACGATTTTCAAAGGACATCATAGTAATGTCCACTGTAGAAGATTTTGAAGAACAGAAGAAATCATTTCGTTTTGATGGTTTGTTCAAATTAATTGACCGGTGTAATAAGTGCATTAGTAGCGTGGATAGAGATTATGTTGAAAAATTAAAATATTTTCGAATAAAATTTACCGTTATTTCACATAGATTTGCGAAGCTCATGGTTTTTGATACTTTTTAATGTATGGTAACACTCTTAGTACTCCAGGTTCTAAAGATAGGAGAACTCGTCCAGCAGAATTTCATAAAACAATTTGAACCATTAAAACATTTTAGTATTTTCTCGTTCCTGATAAAATATTGGGTTGTGTTAAAGAAGGCCAGTAGAATTCACTGCTTAGCAAACCAATTAGAAATGCTATACCTAGTGTCATACTGATAATGGTTCTGTAAGAGCTTTTTGAAACTCATTGGGAGAAAACTAGTGGCAACCAAATCGAGAATCAGATCAAAATCCAAGTTAGAATATCAAACCAGATCAAATGTGGTTTGAATAATTTAAGGTAATGTAGTTTAGACTTTGGACTGGTTCTGCTACCCGCACTCTCGCTTACAAATAGTTTTGAACCGTGATAGATAACAAACCGGACGGATAATCAAAAATTTTACATTTTATATTCAACATTATTAACGCAATGGACATTTTTCTATTTTATCATGTTCGTTATTTCGCTTCACACCACCAAAAGGCTACACGTGCAGCAAAATTCTATTCACAACATAAATTTTTCTACAGCGAAAAATATCGTATCGTTTCCCACATGACTTTCGCAATTGATTTTTAACTGGGAGAAAATTTAAAATTAGCACAGAATTCTTGTGTACGTATCAATTCGAAAATTTTTCTCAAGTGTTTATGTATAAATTGTAGTTGAACATTTAACCATAATCAATCCTGCGGTCAATAACCTCTCTGTGAAAATATTTTACACTGGAACGGCCCTATCTCCCACTTACGTAAGCCTCAACAATTTTAACGCTCTCAATGTAATAAAACAGAACTTGTCTAGCGAAATTATCTTTACGGTTTACCCATAAGTAAAGTGCACATTGTTACAAAAAAAATTGGTATACTATTGTTAATTAACTGATAACGCGTCCAGCTTGATATCTATAAAACTTGACGTCATATGCTTACATTTTCGAGAAACACACACACAGACAGACTATTTGCTGACGCTCGAAGGAAATAAACAGCACAATCAACTGTGTGCGGAGCTAAATCAATTGAGGAGATATCTGGAGAACAAGCGTGCCGAGCTTTATATCAAAAAATATAAACAATGATAGTAAACATGATAAAAGAGAGCCAATTACAGTTATTATTGTTGTGACCTAGGTATGAAAGCAGAGAATTTACATACATACATAGTTTTCGTCTCACTCGTGGACTTTTTTTAGTTTACGTCTTGTATTTTCTTAATTACAGTTTATTTTACTCTCAATCTCAAGCGCACGTTTTCAAATTATGTATAACTGTATTTGTGATATTTTTAGATTAATTCATGTATTTTTCTATTATTAATTTAAATTGGAAAACAAAAATATTCAAAATTTATTGTTTACTTGTGTAGCATGAGTAATCGTTTGTCCGGCCACTGTGTATGCGGCTTGTACTCGTGTATGTACATGAAAGTTGTGTAACCGGATTACAGTACACGAAGTAGCAGTGATGAATAATCGGTTGGTGGTAGGTATCAATTTTATTTTAACGATTTATAAGACGATTTCTAGGCAAATCACAGCTCGATAATTTCCCGCGTATATTTCAGCTATTCTTCTTGCTCTAGCCCTTTATCAATTCAGATTTTCGTTTTATTAGTTCATCGGTTGTCAATATTTGCTTCATTTTTGCAGAACTATAAATGCACTCGTACAGCAACAAAGTGAAACAATTCGGTAACAATGAAGAAGAAGTACTATGCATTTTTAGGAAGTCGCACCAAACTCAAGGTCCATCCGTCAATTAAAGCTAGTAGACTTGATTATGACAAGCTAAAACGGAAATACGGGTTTTAACTTGATGCGACTTAACTGTCTTAATTATATCAGTGAATGATATCAAGATGAACGTGTCATTGCCGTTTCTTGGGAAATTTATTCGACCGTGTCGTCACTACTTTTGATTCTCTCTATTGGTGATTTTGGGCTGTCCATGGTTGGATTTGTACAGGGTTTTTCAATAAGAGCACTTCAACTTTTTTTTTGAATAAAACACAAACTATTCGACTTTTGAACTAACTTTTTTTTTATTAACGAATTTCAACATATACATTTAAGTATGAAACTCGATTTCTTTTGCATGACCACCGCGTGCACGTTTTACGAAGTCCAATCTTTGAACCCAATTTTCGACCACTCTTTCGCATAAATCGGCCGAAATTCCAGCAATTTCACGATCTTTATTGGCTCTGAGCTCTTGCAACGTCGCCGGCTTATTGGCATAGACCAATGACTTCACATAACCCCAAAGAAAATAATCTAGAGGTGTCAAATCACACGAGCGCGGCGGCCACTGGACGGGCCCATTTCGCGAAATAACACGCTCATCGAACTTAGTCTTCAATAACGCGATTGTATCGTGTGCTGTGTGGCATGTGGCCCCGTCCTGTTGAAACCACATGTCGTCCAAGTCCATTCCATTCAATTGCGGCCAAAAAAAATCGTTTATCATATCGTTATCGTCGATGAAAAAATATGGCCCAATGACGCCGCCGGCATGTAATCCGCACCAAACAGTGACTTTTTCGGGATGCAACGGTGCCTCATGAATCACGTGTGGGTTGCTTCCTGCCCAGTAACGCATATTTTGCTTGTTGACAAATCCATTTAGCCAAAAGTGAGCCTCATCGCTGAAGATGATTTTTCGGTGAAAATCCGCATCATTTTCGATTTGCTCTTGAGGCCAATTTACGAATCGGCGTCGCTTCAAATGGTTTGGCTTTAGTTGTTGTGTCAGCTTGATCTTATACGGATGTAGGCCAAGATCTTTATGTAAAATTCGCCACAATGATGTCACAGAAAGGCCCAATTGTTGTGAACGTCGTGTGAGCGACACATTCGCGTCTTCTTGAACTGAAGCCCTGGCGGCTGCGATGTTTTCAACACTTCGAGCACTTCAACAGAACGATTATTTTGATAAAAAATTTGAACAATTTGCAATCGCTGTTCACGTGTGTAGCGTTCCATGATGAAATGTATACTAATGAAGTTTCCAAATGACAAAAGATTAATAAAAAATATGGCGTCGTTCGCCGTCCCTATCGGAAAAAAGTTGAAGCGCACCTGTTGAAACACCCTATATTTGAAGCACATTTGGAAAACGAATCTGTTGTTTTTTCGTTGGTCTCTCTCTGCTTGAACTGCTTTAAACAAAGAATAGATGCCATTTCTGTGAAAGAAGTCACAATTCCCTATTAGATATCGCCTCCACTGCAATTGCTCGTTCAATGAGAACCAAACTAACTCTGACCAATCGGTTTCAGTTAATTATTCAGCGGTAATCAAACCAATTCCATTGGTTCTCAAGAAAGGGAGGTGCCATATTTGCACCCTATGCAGTCGATTCATCCAGCTATCTTACCAACGGCTACCGTAAGAGTTCAAGATAAGAGCGGTCAGTATCAGTTATGCCAAGTATTACTCGATTCCGGGTCGGAAACGTCTTTAATCACCGACGCACCAGCGTTCAAAAACTGGGATTAGAACGTCAAAATGGTCGAACCCAAGGTCTGGTCAAGCAGAAATTTGTTACTACCAAAGGAATAGTTGACCTAATAATATCACCACATTTCTTATCAGACTACACATCCGACGTGTCAGCATATGTAGTCAGCATTGCTACCCGATGCCCAATTATGCGAAGATCTCCAAAAGAACCACCACGAAAATACCTGATAATCATTATATGGTGAAATTGCCATTTAAAGAAAAGCAAAATCAATCAAACGGATCGTTAGGAAGCTCCATTTAAAGATTTCACGAACGATAAGCAGAATTTATAGAAGGGCACAGAAGATTCAGGCATATGATAGAAGTTTATCCACCAACCGATTCCTGTGACTATTTGTATCTGCCACATCTTGGAATATTGAAAGAAACATCCACCACAACAAAATTACGTGTCGTGTTCGACGCTTCTACCAAAACAAGCTCCGGTTACTCATTGAATGACGATCTCTTAAAAGAAGCAACAATGCAGCATCTTTTAAGTGATATTCTAATACTTTCCGAACTCATAACATTTTGTTCATCTTTGTTATCAACGTATATGTAAATTGGCGCATAATACAGAGGTGTCAGTAAAGCACTATGAATTGAGAACATTCACATATTGCCATGTCTTCAACGCCTTATCTTGCCACAAGAGTTATCCACCAAATTACTTCAGAGCATTCGACGATATATCCAGAAGCATCACAGTCATTATTGAATGATATGTATGTCGATGATCTGTCAGCTCACTCAACATCAGAAGCAGTGATTCCGCGTTCAATCTACGAAAATTGTTTGAACCTAAAACAAGTGCATCTTTTCCAAAATCACCTTCAGAAAATCCAGATGAAGTAAAAGCTGCAGTCCATTTTTTTGACCGAATCACTCTAACAATTGAAATTTCAGATTCAAAGCGGGTGATCTTATTCGATGCTAGTCGGATCTTTGATCCACTAGGAGTGCCGGCACCTTTTATTATTAAAATTAAAATTTTTTTCGAAGCATTATGGCTGTTAGATCCAGGATGGGATGACAAATTCGGGAGGAGATAAAAGAAGTATCAATCCTTGCAATACATAGATGGCTCTTTATGACCGGAGAAGACTTCCAATTGCATAAGTTTTGCGACTCCAGTGAGATTGCATTTGCAGCTTTCGTTTACTTACGAACGCCTTACAATAGCAACCACATCAGCACCTTGATCGCGGCTAAAACTATGGTTGCTCCAATTAAAAATATATCATGACTTCGTCTGGAATTAAATGGTGCCTTGTTGATAGCTAGCTCGAACAGTTTTTGAACATTCAAAGTAGTATTGATGTACAAATTTTACAATGGTGTTAGACTGGCTTTCGGAACCTCCTGGTAGATGAAAGAGATATGTGGCTAACGGGATCCGCTCGAAACGCGATATTTCAAAACTATACTTCTGCTCCTATCGATTTTTCTATAAACTGAACAAAAATTCTAACTAGGGAGCGAGGCGACGGGAGTGTAGCGACTCGCCTGATATAACCTGATCCTATATACTCTCGCTCTTATCGAGTTTTAATTCCTATAAACTGAAATTAAATTTCCCCTTCATCCGCCTATTGCGTTTTGAAATATCGCGTTTTAAAATATCGCGTTTCAAAAGGGATCCGTAATTGGCCAAGTCGCACAATGCTAAAATCTACAGGTGAGCTCTAACGAAGAGACGCATTACAAGTTATGATGTCCACCTCTGCCGAACATTATTCCAGCTATAATAAAATTATACACATTTCCACAAAATTACGTAAATTCATTAATTTTTGTCGAAAATCACGTGGAAACTCATTACCAGTTCTGATTGGCAAACATCAGAATTCAAAACCCTGATACACTTCTAATATAACAGTTTTCGAGAAGATAACAAAACCATTGGGAAAACGGTACTGTTTAGCCTAAAAATCTCTAAAATTGTTACATCCATTTCTCGACAACGCAGGCGTATTGTGAGTGAGTGGACGAATTAAAAGGGCATTGCTCCATACAACACCTGACACCCAATTATTCTATCATCACAATGCGAAATAACAAATCTATTAGGTGTGCAAGTGCAAACTCGGTTTTTTTTGCCAAATTCAATCTTATTGAAAATATAATTGTTACAAAGATTAATTATCGAAATATTTGCTATTACCACCTATATGGTCTTTTGCCATTTATCAGGTAGATTGGTGGTTTTGAAGTATAGTCATCGAGCCATTTTTGCACATCTTCAACTTCCGCGAACCACTAGTCTTTCAAATATGATGACGTTGATCTGAATAAGTGGTAATCAGAGGGAGCCAAGTCTAGAGAATACGCTGTATGGTGCAAAACTTCCCAGTCTAACGAAAATATGAGTTCGTGGGTTCATTTTGCTGGTGGGCGAGCGTTGTCATGCATCAATATCACCTTCCGCCTTTCTTGGCCCGTCAATGGTCTTTTTTCCTCCAGAGCATCACTTAATTTGATCAATTAGGCCTGCTAACGTTCAGCTGTAATAGTTTGATCAGGTTCCAGAAGCTCGTAGTAAATTACTCCTTTCCAATCCCACTAGGCACACAGTAATGCTTTCTTGGAATGAACATTCATTTTTGCAACTGATGTCGATGGCTGGCCTGGATCAACCCATGGTTTCCTGCGTTTCGGGTTATTGTACAAAATCCGCTTTTCATCACCCGTAATGATTTTGTGCAAAAAAATCTTTCTTTTGTACCAATAAACCAAATTCATGCAGATGCCAACTCTCCGGTTTATATTTTCTTCAGTCAGTTTCCTTCTCTCTTATGAGTAACTTCTGACTGTTTGGAAGCAAGCTCTTTTTGAGTTTGACACGGATTTTGATTCAGTATAACTTTAAGTTCTTAGTCTTCAAATTGTTGTACTGCACCTGGACGTGAGTCCTCAAGACTAAAATTTCCATCACGAAATCTTGCAAACCACCTTTTTACTATTGAATGACTCACAGAATATTCACTACAAGTCGAATTAATCAATTCCACAGCTTAAGCAGCAGTTTTTTTCATTTGAAAACAGAATTAAATGAAATGACGTAGATGTTGCTTATCGACGTCCACATCTTTAAATGATGCAAACGGAACTATAGCTTGTAAATGACTGAAACTTATGTCATAAACACGTAGATCCAAAATGGCGGGCGATTTGAATGCGTCCAAGCATATTTTAATGCAACCAACTTCAGAACCGAGTTTCTACTTGTATACCTAATAATAATCGTGAATTACCATAAAGCTAACTTCCAGTTTCGTTGCTTTGCAGTCTGATTCGACGAAAGTTTTGGATTATCAGAGGGAAAGATTTGATCAAGTTGCTAATACGAAATTGCGCGTATTATCTCAAGCAGCGACCGCAGACGGACAACCGATTAATTTGTAGTCTACCGAAAGAGGGAGCATAGCTTATCCGTTCATTTCTGAAAATTGGTGTAGATTTTGCAGCGCCAATAAAACCGCATCTGAAGCGGGGCCGCAGTCAGCGATCTTAAAAAACATATGTACGCCTGATAGTTTGCCTTAGCACCAAGGCCGTACACTTAGAGATCGTAGAGGTGCCTGTACCGAAATTGTAGAAAATTAAAAGAATTAAGTATTTTTATTAAACACAATATAAATTTAGTTTCTACTTCTATTTTAAAGAAACATCAGGTCCAATGACACTTTATGGACATGTGATGACAGGTGATAAGTCAACAAAAACACATCCAGATTGAAGGATTGTTGAACTCAAGACCGATGTGTGTATTGTCAGAACATGAACTGTATCCTTTAACCCATGCACACTTTCTAATCGACCATCCCGTAACAGTTCTATCACAGCCGGATGTCAGTGCCGTACCATTCAACAGATTATCACATTGGAACGCAGTACAATAAATGGCACAATTATTTTGGATACGGTGGCACCATGAATATTTAACGTTAATGCAAGCTCGTGTATAATGGAACGTCACTAAAGAAAACCTAAAAGTCAATGATGCAATTCTTGTCAAGGAAGAAAACCCTATAATCAACCAATGGAAAATAGGAAGGGTGCTACAAGTGTTTCCTGGAAATGATGGTAGAGTTCGGATGTTGTGTCGTTTACCATTAAATTTAAATTTGGCGATATTCAAGGCGATGATCGAGACACCATTCACTACTTAGAAATAAAACACAAATTACCATTTTTACATTTTATTAAAAATATACGCCAATCCATACTAGCTGGAAAAAGTCGATTCATAGTGAAACAAAAAAGTTGTTAATTCATGCAGTTTTTTTGATCATGTGTGAGAATCGATCTCGGGGCCGAGGTGTGGAAGCAGCCCCCCTATTGAACATTTTACCACCGGCGAAAATCGCATGTTCTAGCCTAACCTGAATCACGAAAAAATATATACATACAGACAAGACAATCAATAAATTTGGCTGTCCTAAACCCCCCAATTTTCAATTGTTTCATGATAAAAAGTTTTCCAATCGGGGCAAACTATCTCAATATAAATTTCGTATTTCGCGACTTTCGACCAACACATCTACATAAATTTTGTTAAAGTTGCTTTTTAGGACAAATTTGCGACAAATTTCATCTATGTGAATAGGGTTGCAATCAATGATTGGAAATATTTTTGTTTTAATCTTAAAACGAAAATTCCGCGCTGAGATAGATAACATTATTTGTTCATAATTTTATCTTACAGGTTCAGATCAGCCACACAAGTCATTAGTAAATCTCATTTGCTAGTTTTTTTTGTAGCTGCCGTGTCACATTGAATCAAACATACAAGCAAATAATATACAGAATTAATCTTAGTATGGTGATAAGAACGTTGTTTTCAATTACTGATAATGGTTTGAGTCAACACTTACTCGTTGAACAGTGTTCTATAGTTAGATTACTACTTTTATTTACATACTTTACAGACATATGTAAAAAACTCGAATCGAGTTCAAAGACTAAATTACGCATCACAAAAAATAACAGAACTGATAAAGGGGAACATAGTAGATGAGATGAGGATGACAATCTTTACGACGAAGTTTCTAATAGTCTGCTACACCAATCAGCTGTTGTACATACCATTACTTCCCTCACTATACATTTCATGACACGAGCTTGTTTAGTATAAAAAAATAACAATAATAAACAAGTTAAAATAAAAAAATTTGTTCGATGGTGAGCGCATGCTCTCGAACAATCGTCAAAAATTGAAAATACAAAAAAAATTAAAAATAAAAATTTAAAGAACGCGAAACATGTACCGAAGAAAGAACAACTACGTACTGAAAATAACCTAGAAAACAAAAATATCATCGAAATTCAGGCGTACAAACGACCTTGCTACGACCTTGGTTTGACACTTACAATGTAGAAGTCGAGAAAATCTCATCACATCATAATATTGTCCGCTGTACTTAGTGTGGTTCTATTATGATGGTGTTATTATTAATTTATTTAAAAAAATTAATAATTAAGAAAATTGAATAAAATATTTTTATACGAAAAGTGTAACAAGAAAAATAAAAATATTAAAATTATTTACAAAAAACCGTTTTCTTAATTTTTTTTTTTTATTCTGTGTGTGTGACACAAAATTGTTAGAGTTCTTGTATTTCGAAATAATCTAACAATATAACGTTGTTGGGATAACTTTATAATAACAACAAGTGAATTATTAACTAAGGTCGTTAATTTTATTTAAAAACCAAGTGTCATTATAAATATTATGGTGAATTAATTAATTGTGATTATTTTTCGTTCATTGATCGATTAATAATTTATTATTTTCATTTTTAGTGATTTTAGTTGTGTAATAAAAAAAAGCAAAAAAGCAAAAAATTTGAATTTTACCATGTTGTGGTATTATGAGTGAAAATTAAAAATTATAAATACAAGAAAAAAATTTAAATAAATTAAATAATAACAATCACTGAAAAAATATTAATTTTGTGTTTTGAGCATAAAAATTTTCATTTGAGTTTTCGTTCGCCCTGTCCCGCCGCCGCCGCATATCTTAATACAAAAATAAAATATTTTGTTTAAGAACACAGCACATCATCACAACAAAAAAAATACAGGATTATCTTTTCCTAAACGGTATGTAAACAAAAATATTAATTTAATTTACCAATAAATTGATAACGAACAAAAAAATATTTATACAGTGCGCCTCATAAGGTATGCGTAGGTATTATTATGCGAAGTGAATACGACTGATGAAATTTCTATTTTATGGTCGAGTTAATTAATTAAACATTTTATAATAATTAAAAATTTACATTTTTAATGAACTGTCAAATTATTTAGATATGTTGTAAATAAAAATCCGAGGCAGTTCGATTTATTTTCGAAATTTGTGGATGATGAAATATTTAGGTAAAATTGTTGCGGGCATTGATATCGTGTCCAAAATTTATATGGGCCGATCCAATTACTTTTAAATTTTGAATTTCGCCTGTTTATTTATTTTTATGAAATTAAATTTCAGTTCTGCTTATTAAATACGCATCTCTGTAGCGATAAACTCGGAATCCGTTAAGTAAGGGTATCAAACTTGTTGTAGCTTAATTAAATTTCTGTTGATAATTGTAATTCGTTTAATGGTTGGCCATAATTAAGTAACTGGTTTGTTTGTTAAATATCTCATTAATAAAATAAAAAAATTTCCATAATAACCGCGATTATATAGCTACGGCTCACATTTCGAACGAACTGTTGATAATTTCTTGTTGAATGTTGGCTTTGAGATCGGCAAATGAAGCTATGGCTGTCCAATATGATATCGCAAAAATTCGACATAATATAGGGTGATTCGTGGATATGCATATCACTTGATCAATAAACGAAATAATTAAAGATTTATATATACTACTCAAAACAAAATAAGAAACACTTGCTACTAGGGTGTTAACTTTCGTTGTAGATTAATAATTTTATCCAATCTTTTGTTTTTTTGTGTATCTAAAACCAGGGTAGGAACCCAGCGCAAATTTTATCGATTAAAAAGTCAATTAAATGTCCATAAAATTACAAATAAGATTGTAGCAGGCCTTTGATTTTACTGGGTGCCCAAAAAACAAAAAACTATATAAAAATATTTCTTGATGGATATGGTTCAGCCTTTGCTTTCTCCAGCTTCTCCTCATAAATTATTTTGATATGTTGATATTTTTTTATCGATTTTTTGTGTACTTGGTTCCTATCCAGATTCGTAACTCATAACTGTAAAACGCAGTAGACCTTCCCGTAAAACAATAGCAAAAATAAAGTAAATGGCCTCATTCGTAAATTGAATTTTGAGTAAATTGGGTTATTTTTATCAAAATTAATTTGTTTAAAAATACAAATTGTGTGAAAATCAGTTTCATTAGCAGCTACGGAGGTGGCAAGAGTGACAACACTGATCCAAGAGGGAAAAGTTTACGTTTTTTAGCGAGATTAATGGGAGTTTTCGTGAGACGGGACCCTGCCCAGGATCGGGCAGAAAAAGCATCACAACTTCAAATGACGACCGACGCATAGTGCTGGCTTCTCTAAGAGACAGGAAAAGGACAGCCAAATCGATTCAAAATGAATTCCGTGCGCTATTGAACCGCTCGATATTAGATCAAACATTTTTCTCCCTATAGACATTGTGCAGCAAGACTGAAATTTCGCAATAAAAAAATTTCGCATTGGAAAGCGATATGTTGACTGCTGTATATAAGAAGCCGATCGTTTCAGTGGAGGTTCAATAATGGTTTGGGGTGGCATCAGCTTGGGGGGAAAGAGAGAGCCCGTAGTCATTGATGCAGAATCGATTACGGGTGAAAGTTATGTGAACTTAATTCTCAGACCCCAAGTGAATGGCATGTTAATGCAGGATAATGCTACGCCTCATAATGCTAACGTTTCCAAAAATTTCATTAGATATGAAAATATTGTGGCAATGAACTGGCCAACGAATAGCCCAGACCTAAATCCCATCGAGCAGGTGTGGGATATTCTAAAAGGACGAATTCGTGCGATGGTAAACCCTCATTAACCATACCTGCGCTGGTTAATGCTGTTGGCTTGAACGGTGTAAAATAATTCTTTTAACCATCAAAAGCCTGATTAGGAACATGAACCAACAATGTTTCAAGTGTATTGGGACCAGATGAGATCCTACAAGATATTGAATTCCACTTTTCAACTGAAAATTACTTTCCACTTTATTGTTGCTATTGTTTTACGGGAGGTTATGAGATACGAATCTGGTTTTAGGTACTCAAAAAACAAAAGATTGGGTAAAATTATTAATCTACAACGAAAGTTAACACCCTAGTAGCAAGTGTTTCTTATTTTGCTTTGTTTCAAAGTTTATGTTTCAATTGTGTTTCTCTCGTATATCATACCCAAGTTGATTTAAGCATCTTGCACTAAAAAATGAGGCAGCAGCAATACCATAAGTGACGATAGCTAAATCATATGATTGGATAGTTTGAGTTGGATGATGCCGCCAAACAATTCGCTGATACTACTAAGATCTAGCGATACATCTTCTCGATACCAGCGGCGATTGCATACTTATGTGACCGGAACCGGAGCAGTATCTCCTACAGTGTTGGTTGAATGGTAGGCCCTACCATTAATATGTTGTTTAATGGAAATTCCTCTCGAGTTGGTACATGATCCATCGAAGACAGCACGAACATTCGTAGTGGTGCTGCTTTTCTTTACCACAGCGTGATGAAGTAAATAAAACCCCTTCGAATTCGCCAAACTTGGCTTAACTTTATACATGTGCTCTAATTGCCCATACTCCTGAAGAAATTTGGTATATTCATCCATTAGATAATTGTTACAGAGAAATTTTCTTTCAACAGCATTAAGCCGCTTAATAGCACAATTTAATAAATTCCCTATCATCAATGCCCGTGTCTTCATTGGTAATTTGACAACGAATCGCCTATCGTCGTTTCTTTTGAATGCATCTTGAAAATGGATCTCAATTTGGGTTTCTTCGTCCGAATATATGCTATCTCCCTTAATTTCTTCGAGTTCCCAAAATTTCTTGAGTTGTGAATCAATCAAATCAAGTCAGTCAGTCAACTAATGTATTTTAAGCTACAAAGTTAGGAAATTGCGTTCGTCCATCTTCCAAAATTTTGAAGAATGGGTTTGCTTCAGCTGCTTCACTGAACGATAGATCGGCTAATTCTAATTTCTTTATTACTTTGAGCGTCAGGAGTAGACTTTATAGATTGTTGAATTGGTAGTTTAGATAAAATTGGTAGTTTCGTAGTTTATAAAATAAATGCGTTTGTGGACATAACTTTGTTCCCGTCTCTAGAGAACAATGTAAGAGCAGTAATTATGCCTTTTGCCACTATATTGGCAGTTGCAAGTCACCTTACTACCACTCGAGCAGCCATCCTACGTAGATTCAGTTTTCTCACCACCATTTCATCAATGAATGAAGCTTCTGACCCGGAATCTAACAATGCCTTGCATTTATAAAATATTCCAAAACTATCTTTTATATAGACTATTGTTGTATAGGTAAACAAGATGCCTCTTAAAATTAATTTCAGTTATAGTGATGTGAGTTTAGTAAGGTGAATAAACGTATCGTTTCTCAGGTACAAATATTGTGCTTGACCGACTAATGGTCTGTCCCTCGCTATGGAGCACAGCCGCAATATTCTAGAGCTTGGGCACTGACCGTGTTCGGGGACCACTTCAGTCATCCAATAGCAAACCTTCTCAAAAACTTTCTTCACCAATTTCACTACAGCGGTTCCGCTTGGCGTTCTTTCACGACTCATATTACTTTTCAAAATTTACACAGTTTTCAAAATTTCGAAAGGCCTCTCAAGCGAAAACATGGTTGTTTCGTGACGCGGAATATCAGACTGACGAGCTTTCAAAATTTCAAGCAAATCATTCAAGAAATTGTTGCCATAGCATATGATGCATAAACAAACTAATAGATGGCCCACCCTGTATAAACGCCCAAGGTGTAAAAAATAACCGAAGATTTGTTTTAATAACACAATTTATGCATGCTCTTTAAGCGTATATCGCTGTACTCGTATGTAGTGTATGCTATTGATTTAGAGCTCTAGATATTCGGAGGGGATCCTTTATGTAACTGTCATGCCCGTCCTATGAAGCACACAACTGGAAGTTTCTCAGCTTATAACTGGCAATTCGCTTGCACGTTGTTTATGGTATGGCATTAATGGGCGTAGTGGAAATAAAAATTTTAACTTTTCGAGTATCAGGACTTTGAGTATACAAAGGTGATTAATTTTATTGGATCAGTTTTTGGTGTATGAAATAGTTTTTTTTTCTCTAAATTTAAACATATTGATTCTGTAAAAGGTGAATTAGGGATGGCGAAACTATTTCGTTAGGAGAGGCCGTAAGTCTTTTTCGGATTTTATAAAGATCGATAAAAATTTGTTTTCTACCGCATCATCATCTTCTAAGTCTGTGATAATTGTTAGATTAGTAGAGTGCATTGCATTCCGCCATACTAAAATGGTTGAATACCTTTTGGGAATATGCCTGCTGATTCACATGCACCGATCCATTTCGTCATTGTTCGATTTCAATTCCCAAGAAACACTTGAGTTCGAATGCTTTGTCCTCGAACTTCCGGCGCAAGTGTTCAATGACCAGAAATATTATATCTTCGTTCTTCGTTGCAATCAAACCGTCGTCGACATAAATCACAAGCATCATCTTGAACGTTTTTGTGTAATTAATATCAAACTCCTGTGTGAACCTCCGCCTTTGGATCCAGTTTTTTCTTTGGAATGTACATAAACACCTTTGACCCGAAAATGATTGATGTTTTGTTTTTTTTCCTGTTTCATAATTCACATGGTGATTTCTCAGGCACTGCTTGTTCACGTTCGATTCAGAACATGCACTGCTAAATTGACAGCCTTTGCCTAGAATTTGCAGTCCATCTGCTTCGCATGAATCATTGTTCCTGCAGATTCCACAATTGTGCATTGCCACGTTCCACACAACTATTTTGCTCCGGCGTATACGGTACAGTTCGCTAATGCTCAATGCCCATCTCATTGAAAAACTTTTCCAATCCCGCATTGACAAACTCTGTTCCGTTGTCTGATCGAAAACTGTGCACCTCATGTCCGTTCTCTCTGCATTCGCGTTACTGCGAATTTGATCTTTGCTGCAAGCTCCGATTTTTACTTTAAATCGTTATTCAAAAGCAAAAAAATATCTCGAACCGCCAATCGAATTCTTTTGCATTCGAAGTTTATATTCGCTCTTCACGAAGTTTATAACTTCCACGATGATGCTTTCTGTTGATGCACATTTCGCACGCAAGAACCTCATCCACGAAATCGATTTCATTATTTCGTAAAAATTTCTTTACGTTAGCGACGTTCTGATGTCCCAGTCGTTCATGACATGCGTGAAGTGATTTTTTTTTGATTTTTTTGATTTCTTTTGAATAGCACTTGGAACAGCCTGTCTCGTCGGACTCTCACTATACAAATGTTTCTATTCTTCAGTAGTTTGCAGCGCTTACTAGTCGATTGCAATCGATAGCCATGATCCATGACCTATGCCGACGAAAATAAACTCATGAATTTTAGGTATATATACATCCACCACAGATGCATCCATGATTCACCGTCGAACGCAAGAATGCTGATATCGCCTTTTCCTCGAGCCATGATCTTTCCACAATTTTCCATCCTTATGTGTGACGATGTATCCACAAAGTTCTCGAACCATTCAAGTTGATGACGCTTATGGTCACTAGCTCCCGAGTTCAAAACCCATGTATTCTTGTCAACTTGATGTCGATCCATTACACAAAAATGCATCCTCTAAAACATTTTTATGTTTCTTGTTATCTGAATTATTATTTTTTTATTCTTCTGTTCTACAGTTACTTTTCCAATGACCAGTCTCTCCTCAATGAAAACTTAGGTTTTTGCTTGTTGTACTGTTCCGATGAATGACCCTTTCTTGAATTTGAATTCTTCTTCGAAAAATTCTGTTTGGTTGTCAGCACTCAAGCACTATGAAAATGCGTATATTCAGCTGATAAAGACATTAAAATCTTTTGTCATAACCATCGAATCGGAAATCTCTTCATCTTGATCCTTTAATTGTTGCACGACTTCATGAGTTTTAACATTCACTTTGCAATATCATCATACGGCTCCTTTGTAAAACTGTAGTACTGCTGTTGCAAGTTCATAATATTTGTCCTCGAAGTTTGCCCATGCATACTTTTGAGCGTCGCCCTCATTGAAGCTGCCAAGTTACTATTTGCAGTGGCTGCTTTTTGCTCGTCTTACCTTAGAACCATTCTGTTTGCATGCCTTAGTATTCCATAATCTGCATCCGCCATCGTTTAATGCACTATCTCGAAAAATTCACCGTCGTCTAGATGTTGGTGCACCTGAAAATTTCATGTTAGCTAATTTCCACCATCTACCAATTTTTCAATGTTCACTCAATCACCTTCCATTTTGTTCAAAGAGTTTACGATTATCGACGTCCTGCGAATTCTTCTTTTCACACGATGATAAAATTCTAATAAAACCTGTTCCTTTCTCCACGCTTCTCAACAATTTCACAATACTTCGCGCATATTGTAACCTCAAACTATTTTAAACACGTACACACCTCTCTAGACCGGACCCATAACCTGTTGAATTGTTGAAGTAACCTTAATCCTGTTAATTTTCCAACCTACAATCCAATACGCAGGGGAACGGATAAAATAAATATTGGCGTGTGTAAAATAAAATTTTATTTCTAACGAAGAGTACACCGGACATAAACTACGGTGGACACTTTCATAAACACAATGTGCCAAACCTGTCACAACTTTGAGTAAATTACACTAGAGAGTGCGTTCACTAATTACAATAAAATCGAAATAAGAAAATGTATTCAGGTTTAATTTAAAAGTTTTCTTTTTTGCTCTGAAGTTGGCAACTAAAATGTCACCGAACAGGCATTTTTATACATTTTTTCCACTGAATATTTTTCAGCAGAATGAATAATTGATTTCGGAGGGGAGATTTGTTTACAAAATGACCTGCTACGATTCGGCAATTTATATAAACTGGCACTGGCCGATAAGGGTGGGCCATAATGCCTATGCCTAAGTAGTAGGAATTTTCTACATCTTCATCATGCTTCACGCTAAATAACTGTTAGGTTTGGGTACCGATTCATTCAATTTAGTTTAGTCTTTAACCCAACCTTCTATAGTTATGATCGAGACTCCTTAGATTTTCTTCAATGCCGGCGTATGTGTGTAGTATGGCATACAATATTATCATCATAGTTTTAAGTCGGTGAACCTTTGATCACCGTTGAATGCCGTTAGATTTGGTGATGATAAGATACACTTTTGTTGAACTGGTGAATAGGGCACTTTCAAATCTTCATGGCATCTTCCAAAATTATATCGAAGTCGTCAAAGAGAAGGTGAAATGCTATAAGTGTTATAGTGTTGATGAATATAAGTGTTATAGCCTGAACGGCTTGCTCATGTGTTTGCAGTTTCTTTGCTGCCGATGAGATATGATCTAGTATGATTAGATGGAATACCTTTTGCATCGTGTTGAGGAGAGTGATACATATTTTGTCTAGTTTACTTTGTTGTTTTTAATTTAATTTAATCTATAAAGAATAATTATTCTGGTGTGATTAATTTTAATTTGGATGAATTTGTTTGGATATTGTAGAGTTTGTCTTCAAATTCCACTCAAATTTGTACTGACGATTTTTCCATAGCAAAAAAATAATACTCATACCAACCTCTTGGGAAGCAATCTATTCTAAAATATGGGTGAAGACCCGAGGACATCTCTAATCAGAATGGAGTACAACTTTAGTAACTGACAGGACTATTGGACCTTAGGGCAGAACCTATCGATCACTCACAAAATTTTCTTATTAATTCAATTTTCTATAAATTATCTTCAGTCGCTATTACATTCAAGAAATGATTCTCAGCTATCTAAAACAATGACGTGATTCTGGGAACAAAGGTTACGAATCCATTAAATTGTGTATCAAAATATTAGTCATCTCAAGGGTTATTTTTAATTTTGTTTGGAAAATTTTTTAATTTTCCAAAAATAGCAACAATCGGCAGATGTTTCTAGATTCATCGTACAACATCCTCCAATTGGGAAATATCTTGTTGATTATTAAGGTTAACCCGAGTTTTAGATTTTTGGCATCCAAATCCAACGCCGATACAGAACTGGCCTTTCTCAATTGCTCGTGAGCAGAGCATGCGGTCAATAGCAGAGTCGTACGGTCGCAATTAAATTTATCTGGTTTCCGAATTTTGTATGGTTTATGGGTTACAGTTTCGGGTCAGCCTATATAGTACTGATATGAACCATGGCTAGCTGTGTTTATTTCATCATCGATCGTAATTTAAACAATACTTCATCTCTGGATGTTCACGTTTCATTCATACCACTGCATGGTGATATGGAAGATTTTTGGGCGCTCAGTTTTGATCTAAGTGGCATTTGATTCCGGAACTTCCCGATGTACCAAAGTTGAAGAGTACTTGCTTAAGCCCAAACAATTCACGAGCTATTTGGCCTAAGCCAACTCCTAATAGTTTAATCTCTTTATTCCAGCTATGAGCCATTTTTTCAAAGTCTAAATAAATGAGACCAGCAAAGCTGACGGCAAGAAGCTAAAAAGTAGAGAGTGTTTTAAATAAATAGATAATTTTTATATTGTTATTAGTTTTGAGATAACGATGGTCTATTATGGTAGCATGTACGATTTGTAAAGGTTCAGATGCTCTAAAGAATGGCTGCCGATCAAAATGCTAAACCTTTAAGCACTGTGCGGTGTACGGTGTGCTTCAGTGTATGACTTTGGTGTTAGGAAGGATTACATCCATTGAATTCGTTTAGGCGGAGTAGTAGGTTACGTTTCAAAACATTCAAGATGTAGTAAATACATCCTCCAACATAAAGCCATCGTAATGCAGTAGCCACCACTGACTGAATAATATTAAGTAATTATACTATCAACACGTATAATACGGTGTCGTGATTGTTCGAATTTAGTGCAGGTTTTTTGCAAAATTTAACTAAAAATTTAATAAGTGTTGTAGGAATAGTTCATACGGTGTTGATTTTTCCCACTTGTTCTTTCATTCCAAAATACAAAACTATCATTTCTGGAATCCATTTGGAATTTTCATCATACAAACTAATGGCCTAATTCACAAAATGGTATTCATAAAATGTTTTGTTCTGTAACTTTGCAGCACCAAATTTATTCGAAATAACTCGAAAAAATTGTAATTTTCTGAAGCGGTTTTTTGCATATTATGTATGCGCCTAAATGTTGATAATGCAATACATACAAGTACAGTCGAAACAAATAGTTTGGCTGCGATATACACAGAAAAAATATTGTTCTTAAGGTATGCAAACGAAAGACACCAACTGTACACCAATTGTTTGACAACTGAACAATACATTCTTATTTTAATTGAGTTCTTAATTAGTTTACGGAAAATGGAATATTTTTATGGTATACAAACAAATCAAATTTTATTTATAACCCGAGTGCCGCCATCGAATTTGATAGGATATGTTAATACAACGTATAATTTGGTTACAGCGGCGAAAAGTCTACAGTTCTTTTTCTTTTTGGCTGTAAGCAATTTCTATAAAGTTGTAGCTGTAGAATTTTTACATTTTCAGAATCGGGCCATACGTTTCATTCCTAACGATGGAGAAATGGCTTTGTTCCATTTAAATTGAGTATTTTCCAACATCAAACCACGAACTCTTACTCAAATCCGATTTTCATCATACAAACCGAGTTTTATTTTGAATGGTTGCGAAATGGCGTAATTCCCTTCAATTGGCCATTTTTAAAAGTTATATTTTCATACATCATCTTCGTTTTTATCATATACAATTCGTTTGATTTAGTGAAAACGTCAATTTATCAAAACAGCAATATAATTAACACACAATATAAATAAAAGAAATATTTTAGTACTAAATTGTCACCGTCTTCATTAAAATAAACAAGTTAAATCGTTTTTTGAGGTTAAAAATATTTTCAATTGTATTTTTGACACTAAAAAAATTTGCGGGGCGGCTTCCACCCGGGTTTTTTTGCTATTAACCTCGTTTCTTAGTTGTGGGTCTGAACATTCAATCTTGAATTGAAATTATTGTTTATTTAGTTAATTCAAACTGATAACAAAATTCTGAATTTTATGGGCCTGACAGTTAAAATGTTGAATTTTAATGGGCCTGACAGTTAGAAGCCAGTGGCGGACACACTTCAGATTTATAATAGAAGTTTATATTTTTTTAGCTTGGCTTCTCCTCTTCTATATCAACTTATGACTAACCTATACTTGAAGGTGAAAGATCTCGATCGTTGAGCTTTTTGGAATGCGCTGATAACGATCAGTCTTGCTGAATGAACAAATGATGTTCTTTTGTAAGGCGTTTTGCAAATCGATTTGCAGTATTTAATCGCATTTGTTTTTGCGATTTTTTTGCGCATCTGCAATTCTGTACTAATTTAAAAAAAAAAGTGTGACTCTATTTGTAAACATCATATGCTTTAAACGCTTGTGATTTATCGTCACTGAAAGTGTATAAATATAGCTTAAGCTGTCAAACAACTATGACGTACTAACACATTATACACCAAACTGTGTCTATTCTTGATAATCGAATTTGCCTTCAACAATGGTGTAAAAATAGCAGTAAGATGTATGCACCAGACGTACACAAGATACTTATATATTTTATGGGGCGCACTGTACTTTAAAATGATTTTCTACTTTTACACAGAAAACGAGCACAAAACGTATAAAATTTAAATTTCTAAAAATACCTAACAAAAATTAATTTTAAGCAAACAAAAAAATGAAAACTGCTCGGTTGATTTTTCTTCTTGTGTGCTGAATTTTATTTTGGCGTGTTGTCAGCTGAACTCCGTTATTAAGATCTTGTATTGCCTCAATTTACCATTGCAATTTATATACAGAAAATTTATGGTGAGGCGGGGCGATGATAAAAACCGTAACCGTTTCACATAGACCATCGGATGAAAGTGAAACCGCCAATACTTTACTCGTATGAGATGTTTGTGGTCTCTTGTACTTGTAGAGAGAATGAATGTAAGTCAAGTGAAAATTATGATTCGATTTAGTTTAGTTTAAAATTTGGCACGTAGGTTTAATAAAATGTTCAAATGCTATGCTATTATTCCATTCAAAGTTTAATATTTGAGGTTTTGTTTATTATCAGTTAGTTATTTGGGTGTGGTTTTCCTAGAGGTTATGAATGCAGGTTTTTACGAATAAAATTTTGTGAATCAGTTAAGTAGGATTGGATTTAATTTACTGCTGTTAAGCTATTTACTGATGAATAATTTGCATTATGTTTGCATTAGATTACCTGAATGATTTACAACCGAATTTAGCACGGGTAATTTCATGACGGACACGTTCTTAAGAATTTTTTTTAATCTAATTAGATATAGTTTCTAATAAATGCTTAAAATACATTACATTGGATAAAGTTGACTTTGAAGAAATGTTCTCTCCATTTGAGTTTTCGCAGTGACGATTTTTAATTTTTGTTTTGTTGATCTAAAGGCTCTGTTGAGATGTTCATTTCAATTGCGTACTTTGCAGATGCTCCAAACACTTAATGTAAAGTATAAGAAGCCGCGCTTGAGTATGTTGAGTACTCGTACTGGTGCTCAATTGGCGGTACTTTTGATGCTATTATGAGGGCTACCAACAGTTTGCACTCGATTACCATTTTAAACCGCGGCTTTTAAGATGTTATAGGCCTCTACTTTTCGTACTTTCCTCAGAATAACGGTTAGATTCGTTGCTGATCTATGGATAACAAACCCATTAGTAATTGCCAAAACTTATAGCCCTTATTGTAACCTACCGTAATTTAATGAATCTCGATTATTCTAAAGTGAACGACGGCCATCTTGAAGGCCATCCTTTTCCCTACACTTGGATTCTCTCTGTACACCCAATTAAATGGTTTTATCTTTTCGCACGTTCTTATTTCAAACATATTGTTGCCTTCATTATAATGTGGTGCTCCGCTCCAAGATAAAGTCAATGGATGCGTAAGTCAAACACAAACTGTTATTAATATGTGTCTCGACCCTACATAAATTAACGGCACGACACCCGGTTGTTTTACCATAAGAAGTGGCTCATTTTCAAATCACGTGGCTTCGAGTTCTTCGCCGCTTATAGAAAAGTTGAAGGAATGCGAAAATTACGATTCTTGGAAGTTTGCTGTACAGTGTTATTTAGAGCACGAGGATTTATGGGATTGCGTGATGCATGTACGTGCAGGCGACAAAGACCTCAAAAAAGGCGTGGAACAACTTGAAAATGGCATTTGAGGATACCGGTTTAATCAGACGTGTTGGTCTTGCAAAGTGCGGTTCAGTGGAAGGATATGTGAATACGTAACTATCGCATAGATTGGAGTCAGTTGGAATGCAAGTGAATGACGAGTGGATTGGTGTTTTGTTGTTGACTGGCTTGCCTGAACAGTATAACCCCATGATAATTGGAATAGAAAGCAGTGGTGTAAAAATAACAGCTGATTCTATTAAATGCAAATTACTTCAGGACGTAAGGAAAGAAACAAAACGCTTTGCAGCATAAGTCGAGTCAAAATTATCAAAATTCGAAAAACCAGAAGTATAGTGATAAGAAAGGACTGAAGTGCTACAATTGCGGCAAATACGACCATACAAAACGGGATTTTAAACAGAACAAGTCAACGAAAACCCGGGCAAACAATGTTTACATCGTTTTTGGCGTATCACATTAATGAGAGTGATTGGTATTTTGACACCGGTGCATCAGCATATATAGTAAAAAGCTCGACACCACCGATTACAGAAGTTGTCACGGCAGACAATGGAAAGTTGGAAGTTGGCGTAATGGGAAACCTTGAGTTGGATGTTGGCGTCGGACCGAAAAATTTATCTGTAAATGTCAATGACGTATTGTGTGTACCAAATATTTATTGTCTGTGAGCGAGATCTCAAGTCACGGAAATGTAGTGATTTTTAATCGTGACGAATGCAAGGTGATTGATTCTGCTGATAGTGTTATTGCTACACGGACACGAGTTGGTGATATTTATCGATTGAACACGCAGTCAAAAACTGCCATGTTCATGGCAGTAAACACGAAAAATTATGAGTTTGTTCTGTGGCACCAACGTTTGGTTACATAATGAAAGCGAAGTCTGAGGTGAAAGAGCATTTGAGGAATTTTAAGAACCTTGTTGAGAATCAGACAAATCGGAAAATTTAAATTCTGGTAACGGACAATGGCACTGAGTCTGTGAACAATGATTTGTTTAGTTTTTTAAGCACATGCGGAGTACGACATCAAACGACTGCGCCCTATTCACCGGAATAAAATGGCATCGCGGAAAGCATGAATAGAACCCTTGTCGAGAAAGCTAGTTGAATGTTAATAGAAGCTGGTTTGCCGGAAAGTTTCTGGGTGGAAGCAATCTCAACAGCAGCATATTTAACAAATCGTACACTATCTCGAGTAGTGAAAGATCAGATTCCAGAGGAAATATGGAATGGACGAAAACAGAGTCTTAGCCATTTGAAAGTTTTTGGAAGTAAGTGTATGGTGCATATTCCGAAGGAGAAACGCAAAAAGTTTGATGTCAAATCGGAAGAATATGTGATGCTTGGATGTTGTGACGGCTCTAAAGATTATCGCCTGCATCAACCTGGCAAGAAAACAATCGTCAAGAGTCGAGTTGTTGTGTTTTTGGAACATCAACGAATTCAGGTGTGGAAGTCAGCAATGCTCCTCATACTCCTCATGATGCCTTAATTGAAAATGCAACTTGGGAATTGTCAGACTTGCCTTCCAAAACTAAACCTATTGCTTGCAAGTGCGTTTTCAAAACCAAAAGAGATGACGGAAGTCGAATTATCCGTCATAAGGCTCGATTAGTAATAGAAGGATACGCGCAGAAGAAAGGCATTGATTATGAGGAAACGTATTCACCAGTTGTGAGATATAGCACAGCTCGGTACGTTTTCTATTGGCCATAGCAGTGAAATTTGATCTTGACATAGACCAGATGGATGCTGTGACGGCCTTTCTACAAGGTGAGTTAATCAATCAAGATATATACATGTTGCAACCGGAAGGGTATATATCAACGGCGAGTGGAAAAGTCTACAAGTTAAACAAGATAAAGTTTCAAAAGATGCTGGACTGAAAAAGTCAGATGCTGATCCATGCATATATTGCAGAGTCGCCAATTCTGCAAAGATGCTTGTAGTAGCAATCTATTTCGATGACATTCATTTTGTCAAACGATCAGGATTCAAAGATGCATTTGAAATCGTGCCTGATAAAGTTACTTAAAGTCGAAAATATGGACGAAGCTAAACATATCATGGGCATATGAAGAACACGTGATACAGCTCAAGGAAAGCTTTGGTTAGACCAGGAGGCCTATGTGAATCAGGTAATGAAAAGATTCAATATGCAGGACTGCAATCCGGTTTCTACACCTTTAGATCTAAATCAAAAGTTATGTCGCCACAAGACGAATCGCAGAGTAATGAAATTAAGAATATAACATATCAGGAAGCGGTTGGAAGTTTGATGTTTGCAGCACAGGTAACGAGGCCCGCTATTTGTCATGCAGCTGGTGTGCTCAGTAGATTTAATAGTAATCCAGGAAAGGCGCACTGGACAGCAGCAAAACGTGTTCTCAGGTATCTAAAGGGAACAATTGATGCTAAGCTGGAGTTTAGTAGTGATAATTGCTAGGCTTGGACGATAGAAGATCGACTACTGGTTACGTATTCAAAATGCAAGGAGGAGCATTAACGTGGAACTCCAGGAAACAAATAATTGTAGCTTTGTCCACAACGGAAGCTGAGTATTTAAGTTTGTCATCGGCAGTTCAAGAGTTATTGTGGCTTAAAAATCTGGAAAATGAATTACTCCCTGGAACACCAACAGAAACTGTGCTGTATTGTGATAATAAGGGGGTCACCGATCCAGCCTATAGTAATGCTCATCATCCGAGAACAAATCACATCGATATAAGGCATCATTTTGTTCGAGATCAAGTTAATCAACTAGTTGTTGACCTTCAGTATGTTGCAACTGAGACGATGATTGCTGATGCAATGACAAAACTTGTATCATCCAGATGTATGATTTTCTGTTTCAAGTCTATGGGCTTGGAGCTCAATAAAAATTAATTCAGAAGGGGTGTTGTAAATTGACTTAATGTTAATGCTTATGTCGCGTTGTAGTGATATCCACTGTGTATACGAACGCACTCGATATGTAAATACGTCATAATGTTTAACCCCGCCATCTTGTATTAAAAACAAAGAATGTCCATTAGCTCTCTTTAATTCTGTCTTAACTTGAAACAACTGCGTTTTATTTTTCCTGCACATAAAACCTAATTTCTACATTACGGTTAAAGTTCGAAATCGGCAAATGCTTGCTGACCTTCCGTCCTACATAACCGTAGTATTATTAATTCCCCATCAGAGGGCTAAGCGTCATAAGGAGCGCAATGAGCTTTCGCGTGACCGTGAGAGGTAGTAAAGCCATCGAAAAAACTTTGAACTAATACCATAAAAAGTAGTCCGCGGGATGAAGGGTGAATCAGTGTTGAAATATTTCATAGATTTCGGATCAATACAATTTTTTCTACTTTTCATTCAGACATTTTCAACAAAATTTTGACATTTGATGCGCAAATAATTCGCGATAATTTATTGGCACAGTAGTGTGCTCGCTTAACTTGGTTTAATTTTGTTTAGAAAAACATAAAAATTTTATATAATTAGTGGTTTGTGAAATATATGATAAAAACCCCTGCTTGTGTTTGTCGGAATTTCGATCACACAAGTCTTTTTTGTAGTTACGTTACCATGCGATTCTGACGTACAGTCACAGAGGTTTTAACTTCGAAATTTCTCATACTTAACAGATTTCCCTTTCATAAGACTATTTTGCAATACTACACGTAGTAATTAGTTAAGAGGTTCTCTTGAAATCCTCTTAACCTGATGCCTATCAAATAACTGGTCTTTAACGTCATCATATTATAATGTTTGTTATGTTAAATTAAAACCAAGGAAAAACGATGGCAATTGTTTAAATAAATAATTTATTTAATTAATTTTTTTCTTGTACTAACTGGTTTTTTGATGTGAAAGAAATTATTTCATGCTAATTTTTGAGAAAATAAATATTTTGTTATTGTGTAGAGAGCCTACCAATAAATTTATTTATTTAATTTGTTATATTGGTATTTATTATAAAAATATAAATATTTAAATATTATTCTTTACAAACATATTGATCATTTATTTAACAATTAAAATACCATTTCAACCTCTCACAGTAGTAAACAAACGTAACTGGCAGGTCTCCAAATATATTTGGAGAGTTGTTAAGAGAAATTTTAAAAGTAGAACCATATTTTATAAAGTAAATATATACGCTACTAAATGGACCAAAAAAATTTGACCCTACTCTAATTGAATGTAAATAAGTTCAGTGCTTAATTTTCTTCATCACTTTGTCCTTCTCTTTTCAATGCAACGATTTCAAAATAAATCGGACGTAATTTTTCCAAACAAAAATGGTTCGTATTCTGTGACAGTGCCTTATAAAATTGTGTTCCAAACATTTTTTTTAAACGACAAGAATGAAGTTAGCTGTTTTAGTACAAGTTCGAAAAAATCGAAAATCTACACAGCCAGTGAAAAAGTAAAACTAAATTTAACTGTGTAGTGAGGAAAAAAACGCATTCCATTGCTCAAAACCGAAAATGGGAACACATAATGTCCGATTGGTGTGAGGTAAAGGCCCAGAACGGACTATACTAAACGATTACATCTTCAATCGTAAATCGGCTTTAACATTCAAGAGGTCAAGGAGCATTAAGCCAAATTTGATACAAAAATTTGTCAAAGTTGCATCAGAATTCAACCATTTAAAAGTTAATGAAATATGGAAGATTACATGTTTGCCGTTTCACCGTTCCCGACGAATAAAGATCCACTGCGAATTTAGTCAGTCCGGACATGCCTAAAGTAAAGAAAGAGAAGTGCTAGAAACCTAACCGACACAATAGGTAGTTCGGTGTACATGAAATAAATTAAAATTAGGCGGTGTACTGTATGATTTAATGTGGTATTAAGGAACAGCACCTCGATACAATAAGAAAAGTAAAACTATATTTTTAGTATACCTATGTCTCAGATTTAGCCATCGAGTGCCATAACTATGGTTTACTATTCGGTATAATCAAACGGAATATGTTCTCAATCACTTTGAATCGATTGGTATTGTCTGTTAAAATTGCGTGTGATTTAGTCGCAGATGAACAAATAACAAATAATATTTTAAAATGCCATTCAAATGTACGTTTTGGCCGAGAATTATATGCAAACTTTACACTACACATTGTTCCTGCCTTCGCAAGTCGCCCTCACTGCAACGAGAAAGGTTAAAATACGTCCTTGGACAAAAAGGTGTCTAAGGTCTATCCAGATTTACTAACTGCCATCATGGACATTCCACCTATATAATAAATACACTACCTTATTGAATGCCGGATGACATAAACAATCGTTTGGTACTAGAGATTCTCTTAAAAATTATTTTTCCGAAAAACGTCAACTGTGGGCCTCTTAACAGTTTTAACCTGATCCTCTAGCGTCGCTTGTCTAACTTTTACAATCGTCAATACAAAAATACAAAAACAACAAAACAAGAAGCCGACAAAAACAAAATCGATTTTATTTCATCAACCAGCAACAGCTAAACCCATGATTTGCCATCTAGGGACAGTAAAAAATACCAAATTAGCGTCGTCATTGCGGCGTAAAAACAGAAAAATTCATTTGACGTAATTTTTCGATCGACAAACTAAACTTATATTTTCTACGTCATTTCAAGACTAAACTTCATAATCATGTATTAATACCTCGATTTTATGTTTCTTAGCACCTTGATGCAAATTTTTTGATGCAAAACATTGAGAAAATTGATTTGTACGTTTCAAAAAACGATAAACTTTGGTAGAAAAATTTCATATTTATAGTAAGACATCCTGTAAGTCCAGTTTTTAAAAACTTTTTCGATGATTTCGTCGCCTATTTCGCGAGTAACTGTTGCAATGTTACGTTTTAAAGCTGAAATTTTCCGCATCTACCCTTAACGAAACCATTTAGAAAAAACTCCAATGGCGTCAAATCGCAGCTCCACACAGGCCAATTGACATCTCGGTTTGTGGTGCCATCTGGTTGAAACCAAAGGTTGTTCACATTCATAACGTCGATTTGAGGCCATAAAAAGTTAGTCAGTGTGGCTCTGTAACGGCCGCCATTGACGATAACTGCGTTTCCAGCAAAGTTTTCGAAGAAAATGGGCCAATTATGTCACGACTCCAAAATCCACACCAAACAGTCATTCTTGGTGGATGCATTGGCTTCTCTACGATTACGTGTGACTGTTCTGAACCCCAAATCAGGCGGTTCTGCTTGTTTGCATAGTTCCCGAGATGGAAATGCGCTTCGTCTGAAAAGATGATTTTTTGAGCAAAATCGAGGTCATTATGAAGCTGGTCTATGGCCCACGCAGAGAACTGATATCGAAGCGGATGGTCATTTGCTTTCAACTGTTGAGCCATTTGGACCTTGTAGGCGAATAATTCGAGATCTTTGTGCAGTATTCTCCTCAAGCTGCTGCAACTAATGGCCAGTTGCTGCGAATGGCGTCGAGTTGAGGTCGATGGATTCTGTCCTACACTATGGACCACAGCCGCAATATTCTTTGGCGTGCGCACTGTCCAAGCCTGGGGATCACATCTGTCATCCAAAAGCAACCCGTTCTCACGAAATTTATTCACCAATTTCACTACAGCAGTTCCACTTGGCGCTCTTTCACGGCCGATATTTCTTTTCAAAATTGGCACGGTTTTGGCTACACAACACTGGTTTTGAAAATAAGTTTTAATATTTCGAAACGCTCCTCAAGTGAAAACATGATTGTTTCGTGATGCGGAATATTAGACTGACAAGCTTTCAAAATTACCTCATAAGTATTAAATCATAGGCTATATGATTTAAAACAAACCAATAGGTGGCCCAGCCTGTACAATGTACAATGTTACCAAAAGTTCAGTAGTTTAATTTTTTGCTTTAGAAATGAAGGAAGGGTTGTTGGTGTATTCGAGATCTATGTATGTAGATACATTCGTGGTAAAAGAATGTCGGGTGTTGACCACAACATATTCAGTAACATAAAAGTCCACCTATGAAAATCCACACAGAGCCAAGCACAGACATCTACATTTACAGTCGCAATTCTTTGTATATGTACTTCATGGTCCCTCTAACATAGCGATTCAAAACTTCTTTAGGCCATCGTTTGACAAAACCAAGCTCAGACTTTACTCTATTGACAATAAAATCGCTATAATCTCTAAAGTTTAGTTCGTGGTCACAAACTATCCCTACGTTCCGCATGGCTAAAACTCTGGCAACAACATCGCTGTTGGTGGTTAGAGAGTACGCAACGTTTTCTAGAGTATGTAATGGATTGGCATTTGCTCACATTCAAATCAAGATTATTTTTAGCGCACCAAGTTAAGAAGTTAATAATGTCATTCTGCAATATATTAACATGGGTGGAACTTGTCGATGAATTTTCATATCGTCCGTATAAATGAAAATTGACGAATTTTTAATCACGAAATTCGATATCATTGATGGATAAGATTAAAAAATAGGCCCAAGATGACTGCCTCGCGGTACCCCGGAAGTAGCTATAAAAGAAGCAGATATTGATGACATAAAAATCACCTGATACCTGCGTTTCTTCAGGTAAAGTCCACCCAAATTGGTTGTCGTAGATCGTCCTCTAAGATAGCCATGCTGATTATCTGACAACAAAGTTTTACATTGAAAGTAAATAGAATCGTATACAATACTTTCAAATATAACTTTGGGATACTGAAGAGTTTCGCAATTGGCCTATAAATCATCTGATTTAACTATAAATGCGTGTTTCCATATTTGAACAAGCTTCTTTTAGTTTGATAATCCTCCTTCAGTATCATATTCTATTACTTCAGGATATCCATCTGATTTCTTCTTGGAGTTTATGAATTGCCGAAAACGCTTTGGATTAGCGATTATTTCTGACTGTATACTACCGCTGTAATCATTGTAGAGTTCATGGGATTAGTTCGAAAATTAATTGTAAACGTTCAGATAATTTAAGTAATCTGAGTTCAAGCTCGTCTTAAAAAATTTGTTTCCTATTTTTATTTCTTTGATTTACCAGTGATTACGCAATTCCCTGTTGTACGATGGGGGAACTGTGATTATTATCAGTAATGATTTTAAAATCGGTGCTAACTTAGCGTGAATCTTCTTACAATCGGCTTTACAAAAATAAACCTAGGTGAAGTTTTGCAGTTAACGTTAACTCTACATTGTGCACTGGAAAATGTGATTACCAAATTTGTTTCCGAAACTCTGCAATTATTGGCGTCAGAGGAGACCACTAAATCAGCTGCCTGTTTATATTGTTATTGACGTTACTGATCTGTATCAAACCAGATTTGAAAAGTTATCAGTAATCAATGTTCCTTTGCAGATCGTGCATACGCAGCAATGTAGTAGGTATTATCCTCAGATTGTGTCCATATAACATCCAAGAGGTTAATATCCGGGCCAATGACTAAAAGGTCATTTAAAATATCTGTGCTATCAAAAACGAAATCGATAGCATCTACGAGGAGGTGGTAGGTGTCCGCATGATTATTAGACGCACTTGCAGTTTGTAATATGCGGTCTGTAATTTCTCGCGGAATCAAGCATATAACTATTTTTATTGAGAAGAGAGAGAAATTAGCACTCAGTAAAACAGTTATTAATTACAACTGAGACTGTGCTCATCTAGCAATTTATCTTTCAAATTTACAAATTTTACATTTCTTAAACAATTCTGATTTGTTGGGGTGAAATCCAATGGTTAGTCCCAAAATTAATTAAACCTATTTAAAATATAATTTTAATTTGGTATGTTTACTAGGTCAAGTGGCCTCGTTCTTTGAAGTCTTCTTTCAACGGCAGGGTTATCTATCATATGGCGAATATAGAGGTTTCCATATTCCTGGAGCCTTATTTCGTGTTTGGCGGCATGATTTTTTATTTCATCTTTGATGTATTCCATCTGTAAGTCCCTGTGAAGGTCTTCATTTCTTGTGTACCACGGAGCGTTTACGATGAGAACCTACGGAGAACCTTGTTTTGAAACGTCTGTATCATTTTATCGTTTGTTTGCTTAGTACATCCCCAGCTTCTTGTGTATTGTAAGGTCAGAGCCTCTACCTATGAACCAATACATTTTTCTGAACTTAATATTAAGTTCTTATTTTTTCTTTTTGACATGCTCTCTCCACTTGAGCTTGGCATCGAGAGTCATGCCCAGATATTTAGCTTTGTTTGCATATGGCGTCGGTCGTGAGTTAATTTCTACCGGTAGACGGGAAACCTTTTGATATATAAAGTTAATATGCATGTAGATTACGTCTCATTCGTAAGGCTTTGACTTTCGTGTCAAGCAGTCGGCTATTTTTTCCATGCAAATGGAACAATGCAAATTATTTTTTTAAATATAAGTAATTTCAACTGGTCTTGTTGGGAGTCGCGTAACACCGTTTATGAATAGACATACTGAAATGGAAAGATGTTTGCCAGTTGAATGATGCACCTCAGTCAGAAAACGTTTGCAATTTGATGCAAATTTGGAAACGCCGATTGCCAGGAAAATATATATACACGGAAAAAATCGCTAGATGAAGTTTTAGATGCCATTATGAACTTCGCACTCTGTATGAATGAGCTTTTATGCTCAAAAAGGGTGTGGAGTTCACGAAATTTTTTGTCAATAAATAAATAAATAAATAAATAAATAAATAAATAAATAAATAAATAAATAAATAAATAAACATTAAGCTTGATTCTCCAGGCTTAGTCCAGTTACAAACCGAATTGGTAAACTTCTGGAGTTTTCTCGTTGCATCAGCGAAATGACTTCCAATCGCCATGATTGCTGTGTCATCAGCTAAGGTGGCTGTGGTTCCTTCATCTGTTGTTGGAATATCTCTTGTATATCATAAATACAGGATTGGTCCTAAGACACTCCCCTGTGGGACACCGGTAGAGCGTTTCTTTGCTCTTTACTTCTTCTTTTAATTCTTTGAGAGTTACTGGGCGTATATCAAAAATCATCTAGCTTATGGATTGAGTTTATACTTTCATTGGCCGTTTGTCTTGGTAGTGGTTATTAGGTATCCTCGAGGTACTCCGCAAACAGATTAGCCTTCTCTTTATTACCTCTTGCTAAGGTTCCATCCTCCTTTTTAAGTGGAGGCACTTGCATTTTGGGTCTTTGGAGTCCCTTCGACGCCTTCAACAGTGAATAATCAAAATTTTTTTCATTGGTTAGGCTAACCGAAGATGAGATTTGAGACTGTTACCTAAATTGTTAAGAATTGTTTTGTTCTCCGATGTTCTAGTTATTTGCCAGGTTTTACGTGCCCGTCGTTTTTCTCTTACCAACTCTCTAACTTCCAGCGGGTAGGATATGTTAAGCTTCTTCTTATTTTGTATAATGAGGGTAATTCCCAAAGCATCATTGTGAATTGTTTCATTAAGTTGTTCTAATTCATCTTCCAACTGGTGAGGATTTTTTTATCGGTTCTTGAAGGTTGATCTTTTCCTCCATTAATTCACGAAAGAGTTCCCAGTTTGTTTTTGAATTTGCTAATCTGGGTGCACTCTCCCTTTGAATTACCATTTCACTGACTGTCATGATAACCGGGGAATGATCCGATACTAGAGAATTACTGTCTTCAATGTGAATGTAGTTCTGGAATATACCTCTTGCTACATAAAAGTCTATTAGGTCAGGTATCTTCGTTCCGCCACAGGGCCAGTATGTTGGGGAACCACCAGAGTAAAATTCACATTTTGATATCTGTCCTGCTTGAAGCAATTCTTTAGCTTTTGAAGTCGTAAGTCTTGATCCTCAATAGGTGTGTTTCGCATTAAAGTCACCTTCAATAATAAAATCACGTCCAAGCGATTTAAATAGTTTAAGGTAGTCCTCCTTTTTCATGTTATGCCGGGGAGAACAATATATTGCAGAGACAGTAAGCTGTCTCTGTTTAATTAGGATCCTTACAGTAGTGGTGATTTATATTTTCTTTTATTAGTAATGCCGAACCACCTCTTGGTCTTTCCGCTGGCTGGCTGGATGGCTTTTAGATATTAAGAAAATGTCGATTTTTTCTGAATTTAAAAATATTTCTATTTCTGGAATATGTTGCATAATGATCGAAGTGAAGTTTATGCCAAAATAACAAAATTACACTGTGACCTATAAGTACTTAGAATTAAAAAAAACACTCAGAAATTGTACTTTCAAAATAATATTTGAAAATTTTTAATAAACACAAACATTTCTGTAATAGAAAATATTTAATTTTTGTGAAAAGTTTTGAGTGAATTTTGTAATAAGAAATTTTTACAACAAAACACACTACGAATCGCACAGAGGTGATCGTAGTGGTTCTGATACAGAACTTGATGTAAGAAACAAATCTTATTTATCCACATGCTCGGAAATATCTGAAATTTTAGTTATTCGAGATAGAACATCATTGAGTGTAATATGAAAATTCTTGAGTGAAAATTGAGTGTAATATGAAAAATCACGAAGAGTGATTGTGGGAATTGAAGCTGTCTGGGCAGAGATTTCGTAGGACTACTTAAAATCTTTATAAGATTTTCTCAAGGACCAGGTAGTACACGTCAAGTTGCGTCTAATCAACCGAACCGAAAAATAACATTAAATTTGAACTTATATCAAACAAAAATTGAAAGGCAAGTTAATTTGCTTTCTCAGAACAATCATCGATTATGGATTTATTGAGTAGGGATTTTCCTCTCTTCTCAATAAAAACATTTTCTTAGTTCCGCGAGAATTTTTTTTATATATATATTTATTTATTACAACTGATTTACAAATCATCTAGTAATTTATCTTTCATAATTTATATTCTTGTTTGGAGGGTTGTAGCCCTTTGGCTAGTCCCCTTTACAATTTTATTATATTTTTAGTCGATCCTGATTGGATCTTGTAGATCATGTGGTTTCTTCCTTCGCAGCCGTCTTACTAGGTTTGAATCATCCAACATACGACGTATCTCAGCATTTTGGTGTAGACTAATACGTTGCATGTGTTTTCTCGCGTGTTTGCTTATTTCTTCACTAACGAAATCCATCTTCAGATCTCTATGGAGGTTGTCATTTCTTATGTACCACGGTGCATTAACTATTCCACGAAGGACTTTGCTTTGGAATGACTGGATGTTATTGACATTGGTTTTCTTTGTACAGCCCCAGAGCTGAATACCGTAAGTCCACACAGGTTTTAGGATTTGCCGGTATAGTAGCAATTTATTATGTAGAGTTAGCTCAGAATTTATTCCTAAGAGCCAATCCATCTTTCTGTATTTGATGATTAATCCTTTTTTTTCTTTTTCACATGCTCTTTCCATTTTAGTTTCGCGTCTAGAGTCATGCCTAGATATTTTGCCGTATTTGCATAGGGAATTTGCTGGGAGTTCAGTTCTACTGGTATCCAGTTGACCTTCTTGTTGGTAAAGTTTACGTGAACAGATTTTGTTTCATTAAGTTTTATTCGCCATCTCTTGGTCCAGGTACTGACAATATTTAAAGCTCTTTGCAATTTGCTTGTAGATTCTTCTATGCTATTAGCAACTGCTAAGATGGCCGTATCATCTGCAAACGTCGCTATGTTAGTCTCCTCTATCGTTGGCAGGTCAGAGGTGTATAGAACATATAAAGTTGGTCCCAGAACGCTACCTTGTGGTACTCCTGCTGATATTTTCTTTATTTCTGAGTATTCGCCATCTAATTTAACTCGAAAGTGTCGGTTAGATATGTAAGAGTTTAGAATTTCATAAAACTGCTTTGGTAAGTCTCGTTGTAATTTATATTCCAAACCGTTATGCCATGCTCTGTCAAAGGCCTGTGCTACACCCAAGAAGACGCTTGAACATACTTTCTTTTTTTCAAGCGCGTTGTCAATTATGTTTGTAATTCGATGTACTTGTTCTATTGTTGAATGGTTCTCTCTGATGCCAAATTGATGTGGAGGAACAAGATTTCTTTCTGCCATTACTGGTTTTAGTCTCTTTAGGAGTAGTTTCTCGAAAATTTTTGAAATTATTGGGAGTAAGGAAATCGGCCTATACGAATTTTTGTCATTTAGTGGTTTGTTGGGTTTAGGTATCATAATTACTTCTGCTACTTTCCATTGACTTGGAACATGTTTAAGTCTGAACACTGCGTTAATTATTTGGAGTAGTTTACGTAGACCTTTTTCAGGAAGAGCTTTTACTATTTGTCCTGTAATTAAGTCATATCCTGGAGATTTCTTTGTATTTAGGTTGAGATTGATTTCCTCTTTTAATTCTTGTAATGTGTGACAGGAGATATATTGCAGTTATCCATTTTATATACTGGTGGTATGTTTTCCTCTGCAGTTTGTCTAGGTAGAGGCTGAAACGTGTTCTCGAGGTGGGTTGCAACCAACGAAGCTTTTTGCTTTACACTTATAGCCCATGTACTATCTTCATTTTTTACTGGTGGATTTTGTAGTTTAGGTCGTTTTAAACTTTTTGTGGCTTTCCAAAGGGAGTACTCGGTATCTTTTTCCCCAGTAAGGCCACTCAAGTATTTTTTAATGGATTCGTTTTTGATTTCTTTAATTAGCAACTTTAGTTTATTGGAGAGAAATTACAGTTAAATTTACATTTAAAAGTAAATTTGCAAGTGTGTCTAATCAAGTGTATGTTTAATCGTACAACCCTTGTTGATTTTAACACAGATCAGCTCAATATTGTTGGTATTCGGGGTTAATATGTACTGCAATAAGAACGCCTGTACCGTTCAATACACATTCAGACACTGAGCTATCTTCGGAAAACATTATAAAACAAAGTCGTTGGTTAAATTTGTTACGGTGAGTGCAAAAATATCAAAAGAAACTTTGCTTCGGTTTACAAAAAATACTTAGGTTAGATTAGATAGAAAGATAGATACATAACAAATTCCTTCTCCTTCCCAGCACTCTCGGCATTATCGACCCTGAGCAAGAAATTCTATTAGATTTTTAAAATGAAATTTACAGACCTCCGATTATTTCCATACCAAATTTCCTTTTTGTAATTTAGCAAAGAAATCTTTTTGGTGCTTATTTTGTACGTTAATCTTTTCTTTGAGATCTTATATTTTGTCTAAATTAAATTTATTTATTTGTATAAATTCGAGTACGTACATAAAATTCACTTTTGATATTTTTTTTTGTGTTTGATGTGGGATGTAATTTACGATTCAATTTTTTTTTATTAATGGGACAAAGAATCAACTGAAAAATTTTTAGATCGCAAGTGTATAGCGTACAGTAGTTTAATGCGAGGAAGCAGAGAAAGGGGAAAATTAGAAAAATGGTCTTGTGTGTAAACAAAATATTTAGATAAAGACAAATAATTTTATTATTAAATTATTTGGTTTCTTGCAAACAGAAATTGCGAATCCGCATGCACGAACCAGATCCATTAAGTTTTTTGTTGTGTACGTTATGATTGCATGCCACAGAATTATTTTAGTGCACCAAATCGAAAATATTCCGTTATTTGTTGATATTTTTATTACGCACTGCAAATGTGTAATTAAACATGCATTGTAATGTCAATAGCATTTGAAATGACATCGTTTGCAATGTGCATACGAAGAGAGATAGAATTTAGTCGTGACCTTTAAAAAAAATTTGCTACGCCGCGCATTCAGTTCAGTCTCGAGTAATTTGGTTTAATTGTCTATAAATAAACATTTAATTGCACTGGCTCGTGTGTTTATGTGATGTATGGTGTTTTACTAAAGTGAATAGAACTTTATCAAATCTATACGCTAATCTTAGAAATTTGGAATATCACTCTGTTTTGCTATTATTAGCATTGAATGACTTAGTACTTTCGTATAAATTTAGAACTTTGAGGTCAGTAAATCTGTTCGTTGATGTTCGTTGAGAAGTAGCGGGTTCACTATTGATTTTAATTTCTTACATGTTTTGTAATGTTTGCTATTGTAAGCTCGAGGATTAGGCTTTTCATTACGCTGGGTTATCGAATAGTTTATCGATTTGAAACACGTATGTGTTAGAATTGAGATAAGGCCAGACAATTTGGCGTTTGTAATATAGGTAGGATAGTAATTAAAAAATATCAGACTAAATGGTGGGCCAATATATGTTTATAAGCTCCATATAAAATTAATTTGATAATTTTTATAACAAACACCAATTCATGTAAATATTTACAATTTCTGCATTATTTTTCTTTTCAGGTAAGTGTTGGATAATTTTTCATGTACTCACCTGTACAGAACTAAACTGGTAACTAAAATTAATTTTGTTAAGCTTTAATGAACCATATAAGTCTGTTTGTAAAATTGTGAACTAAACTAACTGACGGTCTGATTTGAATAGCCAAATGATCATTTGTTGGATGAATTCCAATTTTTTGTCTCATCTGCTTCAGCAGATCACGCGCAAAATCAATTTTGTTAATCTCCTAATAAACAAAGTAGAGAGAGTTTTTCATATCAAAACTTTTGTCTCTGTGACGTGTTACTAAATTTTACTAAAGGGTTAACAAATTAGTTCACTGGTATGCTTAACCAATTTGAAGTGGCAACGATTAATATTGAAGCAAATCTAGTAGGAGTCCTGTGCATGCTGTATACAATAGCGAAGATTTACCAGCGCAAAATAAGTGATTACGCTACTCGCTGTAAGTGGCAGCACTATCACATAAGATAATTTCTTTCGTTATTTTATTTTCAGCGGAAATTTTTTATTCATTTTGTACCTTTTTTCAGAGAATAAAACATTCCAGCGAAATAAAATATCAAAAGTGTTCCTTATAATGACAAATTGATTGATCTCCGAATAAAGGAACTCGGTATATGAAATTTAAAAATATCCCGTCTTCCCACGGTAGAAGTATTGATTAGGGATTTTAAAGTGAGTTCTGGATAAAACTCTAGGATCTGGTCATGCTGGACTAAACTTGTCCATTTCATAACCAATCCTTGTGAAATTTGGTTTCTAGATTGATTTTCGATTGTTATATAAATTTAAGATGAAAATATGGTGTCCGTGCATTATTCACGATATGATATGATATGATATTACGCACAGGCACTGCCTACATTCGCATATTAAAGGTAATATAAGGAAAGAATTAGTTAATCAAAGAAATGACTAACGCGCCACGCAACAAAGTCATTTTCAAACTACTTTGTTAATCTTTAATTCTTCTGTACGTGTGTGCGTGAACTGAACTCCTCCTGAACGGCTCAGCCGATTTTGATGCAATTTTTTGTGTGTATTTGAGTTGGTCCTTGGATGGTTTAGATTCGAAATTGGACACGGTAAGTGGCGCTGCGATTGGGTTTTAGGAATTTTTGTTTATTCTTTAACGAATTGATTTTTTAATTTTTTTAAGATTTTTCTCATATCAGAACATATAGCTCTAAAATTTCACCCAGCACCCCCACCAGCCCCAATATTTATACATATAATTCTTCTGTATATGTGTCACTGAACTGATTAAACGGCTGAACCGATGTTGGTGAATTTTTTGTGTGTGTATTTGAATGGGTCCCTGGATGGTTTTTATTCACAATTGGGCCCGGTAGGTGGCGGTGAGATCGAGTTTTTTTTAAACGATTTTTTTGATTTTTTTAAGATTTTTCTCATATCAGAACATATAGCCCTAAAATTTCACAAACCTCACCCCCAACCCCCAATTTTTATATACATATATAATTCTTCTGTATGTGTGTATGTCACTGAACTCCTCCTAAACGGCTCAACCGATTTTGATAAATTTTTTTGTGTGTATTTGAGTGCGCCCCTGGAGGGTTTAGATTCACAATTGGCACGGTAGGTGGCGCTGAGATCGGGTTTTAAGCTATTTTGTTTATTTTTTAACGAAATGATTTTTTAATTTTTTTCTCATATCAGAACATATAGCCCTAAAATTTTACCCCACCCCCACCACCCCCAAATATTTATGTATATAATTCTTCTGTATATGTGTATGCCACTGAACTCCTCCTAAAAGGCTGAATCGATTTTGATGAATTTGTTTCTGTGTATTTAAGTGGGTTCCTCAATGGTTTATATTCACAATTAGGTTTTTGGATTTTTTTTTAATTTTTAACGATTTTTTTATTTTTCTAAGATTTTTTCACATATCAGAACATAGCGACAAAATTTCACCCTTCTCCCCCCCCACCCCACTTCCCAATATTTTATAAAATGAAAAAATTATATGCTCATGAATAATTGACCTTCTGAAAATAATTCATAGTTATGTTTGTGTACCTTAGGTGGCGCTGATGTCGAATTTGGTGGTATTTGACGTACGCATCAAAACATGCGCAAGTCACTGCCCACTTGTATTCCCTCGTAGCTTGGCGTTGTTTTAGTATTTCAATTTCTGTTCGCTGTCTTTCGATATTCCATGTATCACATTTGAGTGACACACATTTGAGTGACATACAGCGTTATTCAGCGCGAACAACAGTTCAATGCGCCCTCTTTGACTACTTTTGTTGCAAATAATGAGCAACTGCTCACTGCTGAACAAAAGAACATACGATCGAATTTGTCAATTGAAGCACAACAAGGTGGATTATTGATGGTGGATGAACTACACATTCAGCACTCAAGTTGCCATTGAACGTTCACACAAATCCAGACGAAATGAGCAACATAAAGAAGCATTTCGGCATGGCTAAAGTTTTGCAAAAATTAAAATTATTATCTGGGATGAGTGCACTATTACCCGCTCTACTGTTGCTGTCCGGTGATTTCAGACAGACATTGCCGGTCATTCCGCGCGCTGCATATTCGGACGGAATTAACGCATGACACATTACGCCTTAGCATAAATATGCGTGTTCAACTGTAAAATGGTCCATTGTCTCCGAACAACTGCACAACAATGGCAATGGATGCAAATACACAATGCATCATATTGCCAGTCAATTTTTGTGACATGGTAGCCACGAAAGATGCTTTGATTGAAAGCATATTCCCAGATTTGTGCACTAATTACATTAATCAAGCGTGGCTACGTGAACGAGCTATTTTAACCGCAAACAATACCGATATTAACACAATTAATTTTAAAATACAACAGTCATTGCCGGACAATGAGATGACGTTGAAATCAACTATCCTGATGAATCCTTGAATTCACTGGATTTATCGGGAATGCTATCACATAATTTACGATTAAAAATTGGTTCGCCAATCACTTAAATGCACCAAAGCTATGAAATAACACGCGATCATGAGCAAATGTTCTTGAAGCTACGTTTTTGAACGGCAAATTGTGAAGTTGTTCTGCTGCCACGGATTCCAATGACTATTAATAAGTCACAAGGCGAAACAATGTCCATTTGTGTTCTCGCGAACCATCAAGTTTGTTCATTTATACACCTCAGGGATTGACGGAAAACATTGTTCAGCAGCTCGCATTGAGATAAAAACAAAACAAACAGATTCAACATTTATTTCAATACTTTACTTTTTTTACATTAATAAGAATATGACTGGCATGGAAATAATTTGAGTTTTTTCTTTGTTTGGTATTTTTTAATCAAAAGCAAGATCGGCCAGTCCATCTTCAGTGTACATATGGTTCAGTGGAACGACAGCGTGAAAGCATCTATTTTCATGAGTTGCCACATCTCCAGTCGCCTGTAGATCCATTATGAGCTCACGGACCAACGAGACTGAGTTCCACGCAGTCTTCTCCACACAACTAATACATCTGAAAAGACACAACTGTCAGCCATTTGCACACATACAACAACAGCAACATCTTTTTTGCAATCACATTATTATACTTAACACCAATCTAGTTTATCGAAAATTCGAATATCGAAAAAACATTTGCTGAACCCGCTAATAGCAGGCAAGCCAATGTTCCCCCACGGCAATGTCTGTCGGGTCCGCTAGTAAATTATAAATACCGTTTGTTAATTATTTACACATACATACGTTATCTCAGGGATCATCCCATCTTATGCTGTATAACACGGCTGCACTAACACCCAACCCGAGGTTATACTAATTAACTCGAGGGACTCACATATGTTCGTAAGGATTCGACAGCATGTATATACATATGATGACCTTACAATTCTTAGTCTATCGTCAATTATTAAATTGTAATTCAGTATTGTCATATATTTAGCTGCCTTACTAACTACCAAACATAAAAAACACTCGGATTTATAA
Source organism: Nephrotoma guestfalica (assembly GCA_963691935.1). NCBI lineage: Eukaryota > Metazoa > Arthropoda > Insecta > Diptera > Tipulidae > Nephrotoma > Nephrotoma guestfalica. Next base: position 232,570,044 of record OY829915.1, on the reverse strand, counting down.
ATAAGCACCTTGAATTCAATTAGAAAGTTATTTAATTTACCAATAAAATAAAAAGACCTCTGGATTAAAAATGTTGAACTACGATCTACCCTACAATTCTGAACAATTATTTATTCATATGTTCAATCGTATTTCGAGGAAGAAATTTCTTAACGCATACTCGTTAAGCAACGAAAAAGTCGCATACAAAATATCATTCAACGATCATTCATCATGAAACACACAAACAAACAAACATCATTCATCATTCTCAAACAAAACACACTCGTGATAAAATTCTGCATTTACATTACGCAAAATAAAAATAAATAAAGCAAATCCATTTACTATAATTTAGGATCAAGCTTACCCCCACCCGACATAAAGTAGGCCGACTAAATACCTATGTTTATGTTGCGCGCATTTGATTTATACAAGTAAAAGTGCTAGAAGAGGGGAATTGCACGACAAATTACGAGAAACAAAAATATTTTTCATGGTGTGCGTAATGTTATTTTGTTTCTACATGTCTTGCCTTATCCCCAACAACCGGATGAATGATGTGGATAAAATCAATGTTCCTAGAATACTACAGGTCTCACTGCCTTCAAAATTTTGCTATATGACGTCGTTTTATGTCGACAGTTCTAATTTTTTACTATAGATATCAGTTTAGCTAATTAAGATAAATACTTTTGTTTGTATTTTATAGAAGTTTATATTTTTTCCTACGGTGGCAGTAAACGCGTAAACAAATAATTTATTATATTATTGCTAAAATATTAATTTAACATTCATTTAACATTTCACAACTATGTACGTGAAAAAACACACGTATAATTTGTTATTAATATTTTTTCTGAAATTTTGGTTTATTGAATTCTTTTTATGAACATGACTGCCATCTGCAGTTCGAAAAGTAAACTGTAGACATAAATTTGATGATATAGCAAGCAATACTGCGACTGCCTGGTATTCTAGGTGTACTGATAATACATATGCATAATACGAGTAGACAGGAAAGGGAAATCGATTGCATAAAAAATACGTTGGAAGCTTGGTTTCGAACTAATGAAACTTGATTTCTTTAAATTAAAAAATTCGAAACTACAAAAATATTGAAAATACTTTGCACTTACATACAAAGTATAATCATAATGCCTTAGCGAATTATTAAGTTTCGCTAATTTGATTGTATTTGACGCATACATGCGATTTCTATATGAAATTTTAGGTTGGTCTGAGTGATAGCAGCCCAAGCAAATTCGAGGCCGATAATCGAAAAATTATTTTGAAAACTCTAACGGATAAATTTTACCCAAACTCTCCGTGTACTCTCAGTATGAGCTTAGACCTATTAGAAAAACAACAGGAGATAGTGGCTACTTATGGCCGAACTGGCCCATTTGAAAATCTGACCTATTTTTATAAATTGTTGTTTAAATTGGACACAACATCGAATATTTGGAATAATGTTTAATAGTAATCGTCCATCCAGCTATTTCTTAGATATTGTAAGTAGATTACTGAAATCACTGCAATCAAAGACATATCACTCCGTAACAATATGTTTTTTATAGTTCTCTTATGGCATTTCATCTTCATAAAGTCAGCATATTTTCCTATCATAATTTTATCAAATTCAAACAGAAACTGTAAATGTCTATGATAGGTAGGATGTCTAGGTAGGATTACACTGAAAGTCGAGGTGTATCTTTGTTGGCACACTTCATTCAAATGTTTTTCATTTTTATTTACTCATACGACTTGGATTAAAATTATTTAACAATTTGATTTAAACAAATGATATATTTCATTTACCTGCAAGAACCCTGGGGGAGGAGGATTATACATATTCGAGGGATTCTTGCGTATCCTTTCTAACTTTATTTTGACAATTTGTTGGTTATTTTAATGGTTCCCATATATTACCAGTTTTTCGCCGTATCTCAATGTACGACGTTAATTAACTTCATCTTAAATTGCGACCCTTGTAAAATTTTAAAGGTTTCCTCCTAGGAAAAATGTGCAAATCATGAAAAGGATGTCATCAATGTTTAAATCCTTTAAAGGTTTTGCGGACTATGCAAATTTGGAGTTAACTGCAAATGTGCTGTTATGCATTTACTGAAATTGCATTTTGAATCAGATTCACGGCCAAATTTTAAATGCGGAATACAAATTAAAAGGCGCGACATTTTTAGCAACTCACGGAGTTCCATTTGATATGTTTGCACACATCTATAGTAGAGCCAAAAGTAGTGAGTATTTTACCTCGGATTTTAAAGTCATCCGTCATCGTCATCTTAATAACGATTTATCCGGTAGAGGAGTTCTTATTGTAGTGCACGACTTTATGAATTCTTGATTTCTTGATTAATACTTCGTCCATATCTGTCCAAACAACTTAAAAGTTCGACTTTATTCATCAACATAGTTGCCATCAAGAGTGATACAATCATCCCAACGGTTCTCTAACATTCCGATGCCCTTCTTATAGAACGAGTTAGCTTTGGCATCAAAATAATGCAGTAGTCGCTGCATCTACTTTAAACACAGTTTCTCATGGACAAACGTTCATGCAAAATAGTGTATACAATGCCTTATGATAATATCGTTAAGGTATTAGCTTTCTCACGCAACTTAAAATCACTTTAAAATCAGCAAACCAACGTTCGACGATTGCTTTCGGTGGAGCAGAGTACCTGTAAGACTTATCAAGCCATTGACATATATACTACGTACTTTCTAAAAATCTTACGAATTTTTCATTAGTTGCGCCATCTATGTATCAGCCTCGAGGCGTATCGAGTGACGTAATTTATACGGTATATCTTTCAGTGAAGTGAATACCTTAAGTTACGAAGGTGCGTATGAAGGGATGTGAAGCAGTATAACGAAGGCTTCTCTACTAATTCGCAAATTTGTTAGTTAATTTTGTGGAGCAGCAGCGATTGTTTACACGATCACAATAAATTACAAACAATTGGATGTAGCTTTTTCGGCAAGTTTTTCGTACAGACCTGAACATTTTTCTTGGTCTCTTATACTCGTATACTCGTGAGCGTAGCACATAAATACAAATAATTTCTAAATTAGCAAAATTTTTAGATTTTTCGTCATCTAAATATCTTAAGAAAATATTTGTCAGACACGCCTAAAAGTCCGTTACGAGTAACACACATTTTGAGGTAATTCCATGTTGTGGTATTCGTTAGGCCAGGCGGCAGTAACCTTAACAGTAGCACATATATCCGTTGAAACCAAACCAACTATTGGTCTAGTGGCACGATGCATTCTGCACGTTTGTTCAATATATGACTTTTCATTGAACAAACCTGAACCGGACCAACGGGATGCAGGATAAATTAGAGTTAGCTGAAACCAACAGGACTAATGCATAGTAAGGACCTTTGAAACCTCAGCCTAAAACATTACATTGCCGCCAGAACCATAAAAAGCAAGCTAATTACAGTTTTTACAGCCAGATTTTTATCGCTACAATTATCCATTGGAACCATAACAGCCAGCAAGAAGCAGCCAAGGTAATCGTTAATAGTATACGGAGTCAAGACATGATGGTCATTGTGGTTGAAACTTGATCTGGTTCCGGCTGACATCGTAGTAATCGAGAAATTTCCTGAATTGCGTTAGGTGGTTTCGACTGAAAATTTCCCACTAACTTATATGATACCGGCTAGAATTTGTAGGTTTCAACTACCTTTTTTATATGATTGCGGCTAAAAGCGTACTCGTTGCACAACTGTCCAAAATGAATTGTGTAAAAGAACCGAATGATTTCGGCTGAAATTATATGATTCCAGATGCTTAGAACTTAGTGTGTTTATTGTTGTTCTGCGACGTTGTTGAAAATGTTTAAACATAAAGAGTCTTGGAAAATTAAATTTCATTCACCTCTCTTACCTAGCATTCACCGAGGTTATATATTATGTAGAAAATAAAATTACCTAAGGCACGTAGTCGTACATATTTTTTATCGACGTGGAATTATCTACAAATTATCGTCGGTATAGTATTTTTAATTGACGGTAATTATTTGAACAGTAGTAGCGTATATTATAAACATTTACCAGGTTATGACGTCACTCAAAATTTCTAATTCAAATAAATTGATTTCTAGATGTTCTTAAACTAGGCATAAAAGACAATTTTTATTCACCACGATTTTTTTATAATGAGGAAACACTGCGAAAGCACGAAGCCCCATAGACAATTTATTTTAATTTTATTTTTTTTATCGATGTAGATTCGTTTAAAACCATCGATGGTATTTAATTTGACAGTAATTAGTTGTAACCGTTGTAGTGTATTTTTTAAACAGTTGCACGATTATGGGGTCACTCAAAATTGTTACTAAACGTGAACACTTTCAGAAACGTATAAATTTTTGTTCACCACTCTTATTTGTTTCTCAATTATTTTGACAGGATAATATTTTTGTTTGATGGTCATTATTTGAACAATCGTAATTCATTTTATACAAAACTGTAAGCTTATAACGTTTTTGAAAATTTCAAATTTAAATAAATTGTTTTCCAGCTGCCTTGCAGACTTGGTGGTGACGGGCGGTGATGGACATGAATGTTCACAGAATATATATATTTTATTCACCACACATTTTAAATTCACCACGGGCTTTAAAATTATTATTATAAAATTACCTGGAATTGGTTCCTTGGCCGTGTATTGTCTGATTGGTAACATGCTCGTAGAGCATATATATGTAAGAAAAAGGAAAAAGATACAGAAGTATCTTTTAGTAGAAACTAATTTAAACAAATTAAATAAAACAAGAAACGTATGACTGGATGATATTTTGATGTGACGAGTCTACAACGATATTAAAACAAAAAAATGTAAGCTTGTAGTCCCCACTTTAGGTAATTTTTTCTTCTCTAAATGCCTTTTTCCTCTAAGCAGAAAACTTATTTGATGATGTAAACATTTTAAATTTAGTTCTACAAAACTTATTTAATACATGAACGACTGCATTATTAAATTTATTAATTAATTTATTTCAACTATAATACTTTTTATAGATATAGTACGCTTTAAATCAAATAAACTTTCCTTTTTAAATAAGTTTTGTTTTGTGGCTGTCAAATTAAGTCGGTAAAAGCAATTGGAACGTCTTGTCCGACTTATTCAAGATGGCGTCAAATAATTCAATAACTTCGAAATAAGTCGGTGTTTGGACAACACCCTAAAGGCAATTTGGTGGTGAATTTTATAAAAGTGTGGTGAATAAAATTTCACTTTTCCCTGAGTTCTGATGTTGAACCTCCATATCGACTAGAAGTTAATTTACTAAAATTAGTCATTTTGAGTGACTTCAAAGAAATGCAGCTTTCTATGCGGCTTCAATTACTATTAAATAGAAATACTATTCAATGACTATTCCACGATTCTTCATTGATAAAAATAAACAAGTTTATTGGATACTGCTAACGACCCAATACATTTTTCCTTTTTATCCGCCATTGATCGTCAATCAACTGTCAAAAAGTTTAAAACAAATTTTCGTGTCGAAGGCATAGAGAAATAAATGCCACTAGAGAACTAGGTGCGCAACAAAAATCCGGAAGTTTAGGATTTTTTGGAAAAATGAAAAATGACAAATTTCAATAGAAATATAAAAAATGGTTTATTCAAAGTATTGCCCTTCGCTACCTATACATTTTTGCTATCTCTCTGATAATACATGGATACCACGACGATAAAACGACGCGTCTTTGGACCGAAACCATTCATCCAACCAATTTTGCACTTCTTCGAAACTGTGTAGCTCTGCCAAGCCATGTGCCATCGACCGGAAGAAGTCATAATCCGAAGCGATGGCATGGAGCGTTGTCGTGCTGCAATATCACTCGTTTCTGTCTCGTGTCCCATTCTGGCCATTTTACGAGCAATACATTGATGAGTTGTTGTTGGTAGTGTTGCTCGTTGACAGTTTCATCCTGTTTCAGCAGCCCATAGTGCACGATTCCTTTCTGGTCGCGCCGAACGCAGAGCAGTGCCGTCGATGTTGATGCTTCGCCAGGTGAAAGCTACGACTTTTTGCGCTTGGGATTCTTAAAAAAGATCCAATTCTTATCTCGCGTAACAATTCGTTGCAAGAAGTTTTTTCTTTCATGTCGTAGAAGGAAAATTTCGCAAGTGGCTCTTCGAATTTCCATTTGTCTCCTTTTGAATTTTTCAATAGAACAGTTGTAAAATTAACAACTGTCCACGCTATGAATAAAACACAGCTTCTGACATAAATGGCAACTAGATGTGTCGCTTGCACCATCTATGTGTGAAACTCGGAAACTTAGTTGCACACCTGATATTTAGGATGCATTCCATTCGTAGGTTAATATTTTTAATTTTTTTCGGCATTCACAATATTAAAATTTATTTAACAAAATTATGGGTCGATATTCTTGAAACTGTTTCAGTCAAAATCAAATTTGGATGGAATTGTTGATATTACGATAAACTTGACAAATTGGCTTCCAACAAATTTTGTTTAAATTTTGCTTACGTGATAACCTCTAAATGACATATAGCAGCTACATAATATTCATTCTTTATCAATATTTGATTTGAAGTGATTTTGACACAACTAATGGTTTGTAATGTAATGAAATATAATTTCGTAGGCGAATATTATATGTGGATGTGGATTGATTGTAAATATATTTTGTTGTTACCTAGATGGAACTGTCTATTGTCCAAGTAGTTTTAATAATATATAGTTTTATATTATTTGAGAATTAACTTTAAGTTTTTTAATTTGATATTTTTCGTTTTTAATTTTTCCGTATCGTACAGGTACCAACCACAAATAAATCCGCAAGAGAACGGTCACACGCTCAGCTCGCATAGAATATACAATATAGATAGAATCGTTTGTATCGTAATATTGCGCCCAATAAAATCTACTTAGTCGTTTAAAAGCACGTCCAAAGTAATAAAAATTTGCTAATGGGTAAGACATTTAGAGATTCAAAAAAGCAAAAATTCTGTTCCGCACTTTTGAAACGCACTGTAAATACTTACAAGTAAAAAAAAATTATAAGTAATTGATGTTGTGGTTTTATAATATTTAATTTGTTGTTGTAATATTTTTTTCGGTTATGTTTGTTATCTTATATAATCTTATATAGACATGAGCTTTTGTTGTTGTTTTATAAATATTTTGATCAAATATTTTTTTGTGATAATTCCACATATGAGAATCGCGCGCGTGTGGCAGACTGCATGTGCATTATTTTTATTATCTGCATGAAAAGGATGTCACACTGTGATAGCACGTTAAAAGGGTTTGGTCACCGTGTTATTTAAGGCACGCGGTGACATGCTCCATATAATATGTATACTGTGAAAATACGATTTATAGATTCAACAGGTCAATGACTTTTACTTATAGCACGTCGCGTGTGAATCATATTAAGACGACTTAATCTGTGATCGGTCACATCTAATAATTGTCATAAATACATAAATTTATGTATTACGCATGCTAATGAGTGATGATAAGTATTTATGTGATGAGACTTGCTAGAAATTTATATTTAGCATTGACCTTCAATTTCAAAGTCACGGTTAAATTATTTTCTTGTCACGTACGATACACATATTGTTATCACAGCTTTTAATTGTGTGTGTAAATTTCCAAAAAATAAAAAATAATCGATTAAATATATTTCATTTTATTATTAGTAAGTAAATTAATAAAAAAAATTATTTTTTTGTTGGGTTCTGGTTATCATTTTGAAAGCAAATACGGCATAAGGCGATGATGCAGATTTTTTTTAGTGTTTTAGGTATTATATGCACAGGTTGCGAACTTCATCCGAATCGATGGGTATGATAACGCGCGTTTCTGGATTTTCTTCAAGCCTCGGAAAAACTAGCGCAGAATTTTGAGATGTTTCGGAGTTCGAAATCTGCAAACTAAAAATTTCTGGCTCGTTGAACAGAAATTTAAATAAATAAAGTGAAAGCCGTACCAGTAGGAGCTAGAATTAGGAGCTAGTTCTGAGCTTTCAATCCGAGGTAACTATACGATTTTTGAACACACCTCTTACTCTTCTATACCTCCTAGCATAAATACCATTCCAAATTTCTCAAGTAAAGTAAGGATTTTGTAAAAAAAAAAATTCGTCAACTTTAAATTCAGACCAGTTTTAACTGTTTTCATGATATCATTTTAATCGACTCGTTAGGTTTTCCTCAGGAGTATCACTACTAATTACTAATCTAGTGCTTATATGCTATATGCATGGTGGATTGATAAGTATTTAGAATTAAACAGTAAACATAATTGTTTTAAAGTAAAATCAACACTTCTCTACTCACTTATCCACGTTTTGCAAATTTCATTAAACCTTCTTTAAAACATGATTTATCAAACTCCTCAAAATAAGCTTTCGTTTCAGCTGTTATTTCATCATTTGGCCCAAATCTTTTTCCACTTTCCGGATATAATAAAAAGTCACAAGGGGTTAGATCAGGGTTTCCATCCCAATCCCTTCTCCTCAATGTTTTAACTGTTGTTTTGATTGTGCCATGTAGTGATGTATCCGTGTTTCATCAACCGTTATAAATCAACGCAAAAATTCAGTTGTATTACACTTAATCATCTCCAAACATTGCTTAGAAACCAAAAGCGCTAACAAAAGCGGCGCCGATATTGCTGACGGCTTTTCATATGCAATTCTTCGCGCATGATCTTGTGCCCACATTCATATGAGATGTTTACAATGTCAGTAATCTTGCGCAACTTTATACGACGATCAGCCATAATGATTTCATAGATTTCTTCGACCATTTCTGGTGTTATAAACGGTTGCATTTGAAAGTGCATATTTGTCTAACACTGTTTTCATCTCACCAATGGTTTCGTCTGGTTTTAAACCTTTTAAATGAAAGTATTTAATCACTGCACGTCATTCATTTTTTCCATATTTAAAAAAATCAAAACTAACTATATAAAAATGACTCTAACTAAGAAAATATCAATCAAATGTCATAAAAATTTGACAGCTCTAGTTTAAAAGAACATACTTCACGATAAACAAAACAAGTTGTTACTAGTGATACATAGATGGCGGTATTCTAAACATTTATCAAACAAAATATATAAAATAAAAGAAACAGGCAATAAAATACAGGTAAAAATAAATCATACACCAAAATTACAAAATAGAAGGATAATAAAACTATAACCAATACCTAAATAACTTCATTGTGGGATGGAAGTAAAAAGGGTAACCCCATCAAAAGAATTTTAACGGAGTACTAGATTTTTGAATAAGTTAATGGAACCCTTACATAACTTGTAACATATCTGCTTACTTATAGTAGGCAACTATCGAGTCATACCGATCAATGCACCTAGAGTGTACCAGGCAGTAATGCTTAATACGTCATCAAATTTATACCTACAGTTTCTGTTCTAAACTGTAGATGGCAGTAATGTCCGCAAAACGTTTTCGAGAGTTTGAGGTTTAAAGCAGAATTTAATAATAAAATTTACCTTACCTTACTTACTTATATAATTTTTATTATACAGCCATCTATCGTTAAAGATTGAAACCGCCGACATAAAATGATGTCAATTAGCAACATTTTTAAAGCAATGAGGCCATTAGTATTCTAGGTGCACTGTATCGGTATGCCTTCTTTGTGGTTTTTTGGTAATCCATATTGAATCGGTGCGGTTTTACTCATTTCAAGAATTTATGTTTCCACCCAATTTACCGCTAATGTGATGTACTCGTAGCAATTGTTAATACATCCATAGACCGATTTCTTCCAATGTACCGGCGAGAAATATTTTATTATCCAGCATGTGGACGAAGGACGTAATTTAACAAATATTTCTCCGTTTGGAATACAAACGTGCTTATATGATAACAAACGGTAAGTTCACAAGGCGATGTAAAAAAAATGGGTCGAAAACGAACTGAAGGATACAGCAACAGTTGTTTTTACTTTTAACTGCCCAATACTACCCAGGTATGTGAGAGCCGAATTTACACAGCTTGGAGTCAGAACGTAAGTTCCAAATCCGGTGTGTTATAGATGTAGTGAAGGAACCGCATACTATATTTAAAAGCGTGAATTGCAGAGACCACCAAAGAAACAGCAAAGATTGTCGAATGTATAAACGAGAAGCTGAAATAATGAAAATAAAAACAGTCGAGAGATGAACGGTTCCTGTGGCTAAAGCGAAGGCTTCCGATTATTCGCGAATACTACTCCAGCAAATAATGCTCGGTCTTCACTCGCAAAATTTTGTTATGACTCTAGAATTTGTATTGAATCTGATCATGCGCATTACACTGTGACAAAGAGAAAATTTATTAAAATTACTGATGTTTTTGCCATGACACTGTGACAAAATGAGTAAAAAATTTGTATTTTACTCTCAATTAAACAAAACAGAGAACATAAAATGATTTTACATTCATTTTGATGTTAATAATTGTGACAAAATTTTGTGAGTGAAGACCAAATATTAGTCAACATTCGCAAACACACTAAAAAGTCATGAACACACTATAACAACCCTTAAAACACAAGATAACCAACCCAAACAGACAAAACCACAACCAATTCTGCAACACACACTACAAATTCAACAACAGTCAGCAGCAGCAACAATAACGACAGAAACAACAAACAACCAACATAAAACCGACAGTTGGTCGAGCAGCAATAAAACACCAATGGAAACGGGCAACGTAACACTACAATACAACATGAATAAAAAACGGCCCCTTTTAAGCGAGGCGGCAATGGCCTTGTATGGCCGGCATGACGAATAAGGAGAAAAAACAGCAAGTCTGTAATTTTTATCTCAAGAATGAATGGAAATTTATATGAAACGATGAATGAAAGAATTGCAGAAGGCCAAAACAATGCGCAAAATCTATAAACCAAGAATGATACGCTTGTGAATTATTTGAGCTGTGTGAAAGTAGATGTACTAGTATTATGTGAAACTAGGGAACGAAAGGACAAGGCGTTCTGGTCAGAAACTAGCCCAATCACGACGAACAATTTTCATATATCAATAATGTATATGTATGTCGGTAGCTAATAAATTTTTTAGAAAAGTTCACGGAATTTCAAGTTGCTAACACAATTAGAAATATATTTAAATCGAGAAAAGTCTGGCCATGGTATTTTGATGTGAGTTCAAACAGGCTGAATTGTATTGGCCTTCAATTTGCTTGATTAACGACTGAAATATTGGTAAAGCCTGTAAAGTTACACAAAGTATTTTTGAGCTATATTTAGTACTCTGTCCCTCAAATATTTTTAATTTCTTGTCAATATCATCCGTGAGGTGTATGTATTTTGTACATCTGTCAGCCCTAGCTGTAGTTTTGTGTCGCTGGAACATGTATGTAAAGATAGCTCAATTTTCATCGCCGAAAAATGAGGTGGCGACACTAATTATTAATATCATGACATTTTTGACTATCAGCCACGAAAAATGCCACATTTTTACTCTCAGGCCCGAAAATGTTTACTATCACGACAGCTAAAACTATCATGACACAAACATTTTTCAGGGCTAAGTGTAAAAATATGTATTGCATTTTCATGATACTATGACGACAGAAAATCTTTCTGGGCATCGCCGATTATTTTTTTTAGAAATTTTATGCCAGGCTTATGTGTTAATGGAGGAGGATTTAAAGTAATTTTTGTGAATTTTTTAGAGTTTGTCTATGAGGCAGAGTTGAGATATAGTTCGTCAGACTCAGTAACTGTTCGTTGGCCGGACTATCGTTTTATATTTGGCGATTAAAAAGTTTCCAAAAAAGACTTTAAATCTTCGTCCATCGCCAGACCTAAGCCGATAGTTCGGCCAACGAATAGTTACTGAGTCTGACGAACGATATCTCGACTCCATCTTATAGTGAAATTCTAAAAATCCCCACAAATTCCAGTGGAACCCGGTATACGACTTTTATTCCTTCCGTCATATACCGAGGCATCCTTTCCCATAAGAAGCCATGTAAAAAAAATAATTCGTTCCCATGTGAAATCTACCTATGTAACTACTCGTATGTTAATGGGTTCAAAAATAATTTCAATACTGTTATAGTTATTAATAGTGATAGTCATTATGTTTTTATGATAAAACATAAAAATAACCGAATTTTGCATCGTATAAAAATAGGGCGTGTACCGAATCTTGCGTCGTATACCGAGCAAAATTTCCTCAGCCAGAAAGGTCGTGTACCGAGTTTGTCGTGTACCAGGGTGGTCGTATACCGGGGTTTCACTATACTTTAAATCTTCCTTCATCACTAGACATAAGCCGATGGTCTAGCCAACGAATAGTTTCTGCGTTCGAGGTTCTATATTTTTACTCAACTCCTTCTAGTAAATTTTTTTTGAAGCGACATGGTATTTTCGGGGCTGTGATTTATAGATGCTAGTAAAATATTAATCTTGATTTAATGATTTTCGTTGTCAGTATAGTTTTTGGAGAGCAGATTATTTTATTGTTTATTTACTTTATTTATTGTTTATTTATTGTTTATTGTTTTTTATTAAATTCATAATATTTTTATTTATTATCAAATATTTATACTCTAATTTAGATTTATTGCTACATGGTGGGCCATCTTTGAGTCCTTTTTATATTGGTAAATAAAACACATATTTTGGGATGAAAAGTCATAATTTTTTATTGATAAGGAAACAATTGACAATTTCGTTCATATGTCCACCAAGGCTCCGTCTACAAGCCTACATCCAAACATCAAAATTTGACGATAACTTTATCCAATAAAAGCGGATCAATGACCTCAATTTCAGCTCGAATGTTGTTTCTAAGTTGTTGAATTGTTTGTGCATGATTAGCATACACCTTACCTTTCACATAACTCCACAAAAATAATCAAATGGTGTTAAATTCGGATTTCTTGGTGGCCAAGGAACTTCACAATTTCTTGAAATTATGCGATCAGCAAATTTTGTTGACAATAAATGGATTGTTGTACGACTTGCGTGGCATGTCGTTCCGTCTTGTTGTAAGCCAGTTATCCTGTGGCGATAATGTTCCCCATTCACTGTAAGAGAATTTTTCTGTTCGTTTTCAAAGAAAAACGGCCCAATGATTCCACCAGCAGCCTATATAAACCACACTAAACAGTGACTCTTGGAGGATGAACTTCTGGTTCGTGCATAACATGAGGATTTTCCGCTCCCCAAATTCGACAATTTTGCTTATTGACGTACCCATTCAGATGAAAATGAGCTTCATCGCTAAAGATGAACAAAACGACGACGAATTAAATGGTCTGGTGGCTTCAATTTTTGGGTGGAATTTTGCATGGATGCAAATGAAGATCAACATACAAAATGTGTCGTAATATGGTTCGTGAATTGTTTAATTCTTGTGAACGATGCCTGGTTGATGTGCTTGATTCATGACGAACACTTTCACTAACAGTAGCCGCTGCATTAGTAGTACGAACTGGATGAACTTGTTGATATGATCTACGACCTTCCACTGAACCAGTTTCTTCAAAACGGTCAATAATTTTGCCAATTTCACGCTCAGTACGACGTCCATGTCGACCAAAGCTCTCACGTAATTTACGAAATGTTGGTGTTTTTGAACGATTATTTTCATAATAAATTTGGACAATCAAAATGCGTTGTTGTGACTCCAAATTTTTCACTTTTTATATGTCAAAGATTTTTTTCGAACAATAACATTAAGTACTAAAATACATCGATTGAAAAAAGGATCAACACGCGCCCACCCTGTATAATTGTTAATTAAATGTTGCAATAATATATATAAACTTGTATAGTATTGCCATAAGCAACTTTTCGATTTTTGGGGATAGAAATTTGGACTACCTTCACAAAAGTCACTGGTACCACAATTCAAATTTTCTTCAGTGCAGTATACAAATGTCTATAAGCGGTTTGACAGATTTTTTGCAGCGATTTTACCTGCACATTTGCCGCATTTGGAGCGCCATCCGCGCCATAAACACTGCAATCGATCGTTGAATTTTGCCTGTCTTTCAACCATAATTTTAACGAGTTGTTGAATTTCAGCATCCATTTCCGATTTTTATACCTCTTTTTTGTAGAAAAAAAGACAATGTGTTTTATGCGTGAAAACTATTAATCTTCTTTTTTCCACCCGTGTTGCCACCTCACAACGTATCAAAGTTTTACAAAAATAAAATAAGTCCCCAAGTTAAAATACAACTAAAACACTTTAAGCTTCTACGAACATCACGGCTTCTTCGACTGAAGACTTTCCTTACTGCAAAATTCAGAAACGGGATTTGTTTACAAAATAGCATATGTCTATAGACGTCCCAATCCCAAAAATTAAGCAGATACAATTTTTAAAATTCCATCTCATGATTCGAGTCATTTGAAAGAAAGCAACACATCGCATGTAGACAACCTTACGTAGACTACATTAATAATCTACACGTAAACAACCATTTAGTTGATTACGTGATGAAGTCTACGGGCACATCACTGATACACTCTTTGTAAAACAATCTCAGCAGAAATTCTAAATAAATCGCTATAATCGTTCATCAACGGAAACAAAGTTCAAAATATTTTGTTTTTCCGCTTTACCCAGGATAGGAAGGCGTTATGTTAGTAGATTAGTGTGCTGTACTCTTAAAATTTGATACCTGTTGCTGCGATGTTTCACACCTACGTCAAACGTATTGTGACCCAAACCAACTGGTTGAAAATCCCTGACTTAACACCAACTAAAATTGAACTACAGTTTTTTTTCATTTAATTTACGAATATATTGTTTTTTGTGTGTTACCTAATTTATTTGGCCTTCTCGCTTTCATGTAATTGTTTACATGTGGAAATCTAAAATAGCGAACATATGACCGCACTACTGATATAGTAATAAACAAATATATTTAGTTCAGCGTAAACAATTTTTAAATTGATCGAAACTAGTTGCGACCTGACATGACCTACAAAGCCGCATGCAAACCAAACTTACTCCCAGTTGTGTAGATGTGCTTGTTATAAATAAACTGGACCAATCCAGCGCGATAGGTAAAATTGAAAGTAATTGAGTTCAATAAACACAGAACATTTATGTTGTTAAAAAATAATTTGAAAAATTGAACTTTAAATCAATTGAGTGTAATTGAATAAATGTGTACGTCTTGTGATTTGCACATAAGTCTTGTGACCGCTATTGTGTTGACCATTTTATATTTGATGATACAATTCGTACGCGATTTATCTCAATTAGTTAAGGCATCGGGTGTACATAGATATACATTTTAATTTAATTAATCAATATACTGCAACGATAGCTAATTTTTATAAATTGCAATTAATTAGTTGGCATACAATTTGGGTGCATAACTCAATACGGTATGCCAAAATTTGGTGGCATTGAATTATTCGAAATTATTTGGTGGCCAATATTTTCGTATTATATGAACGTGCAACAATATTTTGTCAACCTGAGAGATTTACCATTTGCTGGCATTGTGTGGGCCAAAAATCATTGTGTGTGAATTAGAAAGGTTGAAGCTTTATGTGCTTGAACTTGAATTTCGTTCGAGGTTTTTTATTGTTATATTAAATTTAATTTATTTTTGAAAATTGAAAATTAATTAATTTTTAATTTGACTTTCGCACCAGGAAGATTCTGATATGAGTATTTCTAAATTAGAGTAAAGTGTGGTAATTTTTGTGTTCTCAGGATGACAATTTCACGACAGCGAATGACAATGACGATGACGAATGTAATCAAATACGAGTTATTGCAAGAGGAAGTGCAGAAAGAGGATCGCAGGAAACCCCCATCCTGTTAGACATTTTTCGATTTAAAATTAACGAAAAAATTCGCCCGATCATGAAACTACGATGGGTGTTTTTTTAGAGGTTCACAATTTTTAATTAAAATAGAACAAAGAAATATATTTCGAATATCAGTGAAACTAGAGCATTATTGGACAGATAAGTTTATGCCATTATTGCTTGAATATGATTTCAGCCATGTGGCCGGCGCCGATTGTTGTGTTCCAAGTATTCAATCGTCTCTGGTTTATCGGCGTAGACAAGTAACTTAACATATCCCCAAAGAAACTAGTCTGAGTTAGATCACACGATCTTGGTGGCCAATTAATAGAATCATTCCATGAAATTAGTCTTTCATCACATGTTTCTTTGAGTAAATTAATTGTATTCCACGCTGTGTGGCATGTGGCCCGTTTCTCTGGGAACCACACATCAGCAAGATTTATGTCAGCCAATTGGGATACGAAAAGTTACAAATCATGGCTCTATACCGTTCACCGTTGACATATGGACCAATGATTGCGCTGGCTCATAAAGCGCACCAAACAGTGATTTTCTCTGGATTTAATGGTGTTTCGGCAAAGGCTTGTCAATTATCTTCACTCCAAATTCGACAATTCTGTTTATTAACGTATCCATTCAACCAAAAGTGAGCTTCATCGCTGAACAAAATATTGTTTGGAAAATCAACATCAATATCAAATTGTGGATTGGATTCTTGTGGGAGGAGAATGAGTGAAGTTAAAACCTTATACATAAACCAATCGTTTCTGTTTATCGTGATGTCGAAGGATTCACAAAATAAGTTTTCAATAACAGAAAATATTGGTTGTTAGTCCGCCGTTTACCGAAACAATGAGATTAGAGTCAGTTTTCCATGGCTCGACGAGTTCAGACTTTAGACAACCATCGCGGCGAATCGAAGCCAAATATGACAAGAAACCTCCAGTTTCGACTTGAAACTAGCATGGCACGAATGATTGACTTGATTCGGTGCGATGGGTATTATTATGATAGTTGGTTCTAATACGATCTCTCGTAAAGAGTGTTTAAGTTGGCAGCATTGTTTTGTTTGACAACCGATTTAACAGCTAACATTTGCTTTGCCAACTAATGGTTTGCCATTTCATAATGAATAGACTCACGCCAGAGTAACGCTTTCACATTCAACGTGCATTACGTCCATTTTACGGTCGTCATAATCGTGCATCTGAGCGGGTAATTCGGTTAAGGATCGTTTTCGCACCACGTATACTCTAAATGATAATACGCATCCAGTAAGACGTCAAGCTGTGCGTACCGAACAAGCGATAGACGCTGTATGGCGTAGCATTGAGGAAGACCCAAATCAATCAATTCGACGTCGTTCTCAGCAACTGCAGATGTGTCCATCCACTTTATGGAAGATTTCATCTAAGGATCTTGGTTTACGTACTTACAAAATTCAACTTGTGCAGGAATTAAAGCCATCCGACCATTGTACACGCCGAAAATTCGGCCAATGGGCTGAAGCACAAATTGATATTGAATCATTTATTACGTTAATGACTATATATTCTGGGGCGTTATTATGATATTTTTCGATATCGAAAAAATTCACTCGATACTTCAGATCTACAAATTTTTATTACATGTAAAAAGCAATATTTTCATAACCGTCGAATCTAACCTTTTCGATATCGAATAAAATCGAAATCGAAAAATTTCATAATGCGCTCCCACGCTATTTTCGAAAAAATTATCGAAAATTTCTTAATAGGCCCCATGATATACGTGCCGCACTTGTTTGATCTGAAACTAGAGCTCTAGAGCATTTGTCTTCGATCCGCAACAAGCAATTGGCTTGAAGCTTTACACGGTACACCACAATCGTTTTACAACCGTGTTAACAAAATTCTCACGTGTGGAGTCGATAACCAACGATAAAAAGTCGACCACGTTTTTGTGAATCCTTTTGTATTTCGTTAAATAGCCACGATTGGTAACCATATAGGAAACGAAACTCATCTGAGACGAGGTGCTGCAGCGCCCGCGAATCGTCCTGAATCGGATTATATCCAAACAACTTACAAATTCGCGTCGAATCGACTTTTTTTTCGATATCGAAAAAAACAAAAACGAAACATTTTATAATTGGCCCAAGTAGACATTTCCTCAACGACCTTGTACTAAGGCCCTTTTCCTAAGGCCCTTTTTACTTACTTATTTGTGTAGACGTACTTATTCAAATAAGTAACCTCGCGAGGTGACTTATTTGAAAAAGTACGTCTACACAAAAATGTCTACACAATTGTACCTTGACTAAATCTAATACATGCCGATTTTATTTTCAAATCTAGTAACGATCGACTAACATGTCAAGAATTTTTTTCTTCCATATAATAGAAATCGCGTTTTGTTTTTTGTTGTTACGTCACGTTGATTACTTACGCAATCGATTTTCTTAGCAGACAAATTAGTCCAATAAAGGATTTTGAGGCCAGAGATACATGTTCTTGTTGATGGTTTACAAAATCCGGTGTCCTGATAACCGATTTCGGTATTGAGTTTTCCATTTCTATTTTTATGGGAACATGTCAAATTTTAATGAACTCCCTATTTCTTTGAAAGATACTTTTGAACCCTATAAAACACTCATTTTGAGCAATTTAAACTATTGAGTGGAGAGCTCGATTTAATTCTTTCAATTTTGGCGGGTTTCAGGTTCGGTTTTCACTCATTGGAAATTATTTTCGTAGAGTTTGTCACAACGCGATCGGCAATAGATATACAGGGCCATGAGCACATATATCAGATTGAATAAATTTATAAAAAAATTTCTGCTTAGTTGTCACCAGATTGAGAATGAAACTCTTCCGTCTAGACGTGCATGGCTTTATGTAGTAAAATGTAGTCATTGAATCAGACCAATCAAAATTTTTGTTCTGGGATAGAAACTTTAATGTACTGACCACCTTCCTAATAATATCTCTCAAGGTTTCTTTGGGACTTTCCCAGAGTATTACTGCCAGTAAATCTTCCCTTGTTTATAGCGGTATATCTTTTGAGTTACTTGTACTTGCAGTTACTTTCTCTCCTTCATATTGATTAGAGCTGCTGTCACACAGTTTTTACAGTCCACTGTTAGGCATTCAAGCAATAACCTCATGAGCATTTATAACTTCGTTAATTTCTCTCATTTGCAGTCAATAAATTGGAAGTATTGCAATAGCTAGCAAACTCTGGGAGGTCTTACACTTATCACACTAAGGCATTTCGAGATTTCATTTGTTGGTGCTACATTGAATTAAGGGAATAGACCACCCAACAGTTGGGAACATATTGAGTAAAATCGCGACCAACGTTATGAAAATGTTTTGCACTATGAAATTTTCAAATTTTCAAACATTGGCGATGATAGGGGAACTGAAAGCACCTAATGATATTTCGGCCCCACCGCTAGGCTTTCATTTCGTTTTACTTTTGCGTTTTGCTAATTTCGTTTGTTCTTTATCGGTCACCCAAATTTGTATTGACCATAGCAACGGTTGCTTGACGTAGTGATGAACTTCTTCTTTTTTTTTCTATCTTATGCTACTCGCACGCCTGTATTTGATTTGTTTTTTATTTGTCTCCGATTTAGAGCGTTTACTACACTAAACAATCTTTTTCTATTAGGTATTATTGCTTTTAGTTCCCCACGTTTTCCGTGATGTAGGACGTAGGAAGCAGTAGGACACATTCTATAGGATTCTAGGTTCAATTACCAGAATGATTGGATCAATTTTCCCCAAACCACTACTGTAACCAATCACTTTTTGCTCTTTAGGTCCTAGGTCAAATGGCTTATGCCCAAAATAACTTTTCTCGGGGTAGAAAAGTAAAAATGAAAATTATTGTTCTTCGTCTGGATCTTGGATGTCTGGATTTGGATGTCTGTGTCTACCGTCGATCGAGAATGGTTTGTGCGATATAATTTTTTTTGCTTTTCTATTCGTGTTGTATATCGTTCGAAAGGATCAAGCAACATTTCTTGATTCTACTACTTTAGTTCATAAATCCACCGTTCTGGCGTTGGTTAATTTTTTCGTTTATTAATGAATATATATCGTCCGTATATTATTGAAAATGTCTTGTAAAAGATCGCGAATTTAACTGAATCACCATAGTACTAAATATTTACGCTATGATGCTGTAGGAACAGATCAGGCTTTTCTCGTTGCGATATGATCATGTGTCATATCATTTGAAAGGTGTTGGTCTTCATCGCGCTTCCTTCATGTAGAAATTGGCTTTAATTCCAAAAGCCGCTTGCCCACAGAAATGCTGAAAATCGCAGCTAATAAAGTTTTAATTTTTACAAAATCAATGTATAGACTGAATATTCTGTTTACCTCCTAAGGTTACAGCCGCTACGACTTTTCTTGCAGAAATCTTGGGATTGATTACGCAATGATGTGGTAAATAATGTCGGCATAGTGAATTAAGTTTTGATGTCCAAAAAATTTCTCAATTTAGTTGCTGAAATATTCCAATGGTGACGAACATTTTTTCAGCAATAATCCAACCCAATAATATCTTCTGGATTTTGCAGTATTGCAGTATCGTTAGTTGTTCGATGAAATAGACAGCGGCTCATTTTTCGGATTTATGAAGTCTTGCTTACTTACGCCTTTGAGGAGCAACTAGTGAAATAATAACTAACAATACTGACAGCGCAGGCGTGTTTGATCCTTGTGATCTGGCTAAAGATAATTGTACCACAATTTGGTTTTGTTTGTGAAATTGTGACAGTGAATGTGAGTTTACGAACTTATGACATCTTACTATTGAGTATCTGTTTCCCTTAAGGAGAACAAACGTAAATAACGTTTTATAACGTGGGTTTTGATTATTGATTTGCGTGAGTGTATGAATTGTTGTGAACCGAGAAAAATACTTAACTATTTTACTGTAATGAGCCGTATATTCAAGGAGTGGTATCACTCTATTTATATTTTATTTCCGGATCCAGCATTGAAACCATCAGACATTCTATCAGGTCCTTTTACTCCGTAGTCCGATATCTCGATTGGTTTGGCTACAAAGAATTCATAGAGACTTCATAGCGTTTAATCATCTCAGAATTTTGACCATGGTCACAGCACTCGCATGTGCACAGCTCACATCATCAGATATATATATATATATCATGGCTGTATCATGGTTCATGCTAAAATTTGGTGAAAACTGATTAACGACCAAAATCCATTAGTATAGAGCTAAGTTTTAGATCTTTTTCAAAATTCAAGCTCGAGAGCTTAATTCCGAGTTTCATTCAGCATGACTAAATTTCCGAACTTTATTTCACATTCAAATTAGAATTTCAAAATGAATTTGATCGTATTCAGTCAGAAAATGTCAGAGTTTCAATATGCTAAATTAGTTTGTCCTAACTCATATGTGGGCAGTCTTTTGCATCTCTTCAAGGGCGATTTTTGTCAGCTGGGTTCGATGCTATTTTATAGGTACATTTGAAAGTCCATTTCCAGAAATAATGAAGCACCTAAACGGTCGATTTCTCTTAATCGTACGCACAAAAGCGACAAATAATTTTCTCCTTTCCTCCTTTATGGGTTAGTACTTAACGAAAGATTGGCCACTTATACAACTTCTAATACTTACGTAATTTTGAGATGTATAACCCTTCTTTGCACAAGATGAGCCTTCGCCCCACGGTTAACCAGTTGAACTGCTATTGCTGCATTTTTGCCCCTATCTAATTCAACAGCTGCAGGTGGCTTCCTTACATTCTAATGGATCGAAACTGTTTAGATAATCATCATCTGATTGTTTCGACTAATTAAGCAAATAACGAAAGTCAACATTACATTGTTTGCTTACATTTGTCAGTTGCAGAGTAAAAATATTTGCTATTACTGGATCTGTCCTAATTTAAGGGGTGTTTCGTTTGCTCATATATCCTTCATTTAACCTGTGATGTAATATCGCAAGAAACGGAGCTTGAAATACTCTTATTTTAATCACCAATATATGACAATTATCCAACCAATATTCTGTTACGTATTTTCAGACCATTACGATGGTTTCGAAATGGCTACAGCCTTACTTATTTGCCTACATTAATTATATTAATCGACTGATACTGACTTATTTGAAAGTCTACAACGAAACTCCAGAATAATTAAAACATTTCTACAAGCCTGCCTCTCGAATTATTGTAGACTTACAAATAAGTTGGACACGGTCTCAGTCAATGGACAATTTTGGAGACTTTTTTGTGGAACTGTCCGAAGTGGTTTTTGTGAATAAGTCAGAGCCTACAAATAAGATGGCGTTTGAAAAAGAGCTGATACAGACTTATTTGGCTAAGGTTTTGTATGTAGACGCGGCTCACGTGAAATGAAATTTTCGCCGAAATCCAAAATGAACCAGATAAATTATTCCATGAAAAATTATTTTGTCGATTTTCGTAAAATTTTAACGCTTCATGTTGAATTATAATTTTTTTATAACTTCATGTCAAACAATTATTTATTTGAGTTTGTTTTAAGCACAAAACCAAATAAAATTATTTCATTAAATCACAATAATTTAGCTTACTTTGATCGTAATTGCAGATAAAAATGCAGTGAAAAATGTGTAGAGTTAAACAGAGACATCTATATTATAACACGAAAAATACCAATTTCGCTGGCTAAACTGCGTACCACAAAATAAAATTTATCGGTGAAATTTTCATTTTCGTTTTCATTTTAGTCATTTTTATATGTAAAATTTAATTTCACTTCAGCTGCGTACTAGACATAAAGTTTTTTTTTCAAAGTGGAATGAAATTTTAACGCGGTCTCCAAAAATCTATTTATTTTCGCGTGAAATATAAATGAAATGTTATTTGGAGAATTTTTATTTTTAACGTATAAATTTGTAGACATCAATAGATTTTTAACTGAAAAACGCCGAATAAAGGAAAAGAAAGCCAGTTCTTTTTCCTTGTGTCTTTTTTGAGCCGTAAAATTCATAGTCAACCTCTTATAAAGAACCAAGACATCTTCAAATAAAAATAATTTGGAGAGTTTATGCGCACCATCTATGATGTATTGAACACACTTGGCATTTTCGCTGGTGATCTGAGAGTACTACAAAATTAAAATAGAAGCGGAATTTTTTATTTCTGATTAAACTTTGGTAAAATCGTACGAAGATTTCACGTGAGTACTAGCCTACTACTGAGTACTAGGCTAAATTATAACAACTCTTTAACTATATACGTCAAAATTTAAATTTTCTTCCATATAAAAAATTGCGTTTTATTTTACCTTTCACCTCCAGTAATGAATTAGACATTTTAAAACCAGTATAATTCGAACACATGAAGTTGCAGAATACATCAATTTGTTATTCATATCACCGATTCTACCGTTGACAGTACTAAAATTTTTATAAATAGAAATAATTTTTAAAATAGTTACCAGTCAACACATTCTGTGTATTTATTATTGTAATATGTGCATACCTGTCACAATTTCTCAGGTATTCGACGAGCTATTTCACCCAACTCGAGAATTTCTATTTTCATTTTTGTTTCACGAAGGCGACTAAACACACGTGCCAAATTATTATTTTCTGCTTGCATTTCATAACGAAGCTGAGCAGGTTACGATTTTGTAATGATACGATCGCGATGTTGGTTCATTAATAAAGGCTTTTCTTAATAACAACTGTCTGGTATCTAATGATATAGAACAACAGTGTGTTTCACATTTTTGTTAGATGTCGTCACAAAAATTTACATAACTTTGTTAGAATCAATACGAACACCAAAAATAATATTGAGACATGTGTATTCGTCTTGAATACGAATTCTGTTACAATTTCACACACGAGGGAATACCAACATACAAAAATATAAATTATAAGTTGAACAATAAACAATTGTATATGCCGACATGACGTGAATCTAACGAAAAATTAAATACGTATGACAAATTGATGACAGTATATGTCAAAATTAAATTTAAATAAATTCGCTTATGACATGAACGATGTTAAATAGCAAAATAATTAGATTTGAATTGAAAGAACATTATATTGCATTTTTTTTATAGCAACGACTACGCATAAATTTGGCACAACATATTTGTCATGTGTTTGTTATACACAATTTATGATCACAAGCTGATCAATATATGAGGGCGGAGTGAGAACTCTGGTAAAATTGAAACAAGGAATCATATTTTCGGCCAAAAATCAGGAGGGAGCGTGCTCCGTTGGACTACAGAACTCATGCGCCGACCCATCTTCCATACCAGTACTATAGGCTGGCATAGAGCTATGCAATGTGCAGATGGTTCTACGAAAATCGGACTTATAACCGTACGTCCTCGAATTGGCTGGCAACGGTGTAAAAGTAAGGACGGGAAAAGCGAACCACGAAAGAGCCTCGGCTCTAGAATAAATTGCAAAGATAATAATAAAAATGTGCCGTCATTTGGTTTTCTATGGCGAGTAATTTAGTATCGAGATTACGCTGTTCCTCGAGTATTTTACTATTGACTAGAATGATCTTTCTTTCGGGAGGTATCCGAATACTTTTCGTGATACTGGGCCAATATAATTCACATCGGCCAAAATTTGTCCGAGTTATTATGAATAACCCGAAAATTTAACGATCGTTTGTTTGGGAAGTGCTCTAAGAAAGTGAAATTTTGAACAAAATCATCTCTTCGACTTGTCCTCGGCATGCAAATCGGTTCAAATGCAAATGATTTCCGCGGATTGATAAGACATTACTTATTGCGTGGAAAAACGAGAAAACTAGGCATATTTAGTTGTGTTCGTACAATCTCGAATTGTGAGCGCCCAGGATGTGTTGAAGAAGTCACAACTGTCTCTTGAGAAACGTGAATTAGCCAAAAATGGTAAAGATCTGAGGAATGTGAGAAAACACGAACGTCATTTTAATTTCTTACATGGAGATTTAAGTATGAGATAAAGGTTATGGCCCACATTCTCTGGAATTCACGTGGTGTAATTTCGACTTCCTGGAAAAAAGAAAACAGATTACAGGATAATATTTCACGTTTACGTTTTAATTTATGATGATAAAGTTCTGTTCCATTTTGTCGTATACGTTTTCAAGGTTTCAATTTCTCCCTAATATTCCCCTTCACTCTATTATCCGTGTTGTTCGCCGATAGTTGTGAATTACCTATTAAACACCAACAGACTGCCCTTAGACGGATTAATATGCAAATCTTTCTTCTGTGCAAGTTCATCCCGATATTCTGCCTCATCATGTTTACGCCTATTTTATATACAAAAACATTTTTCGTCACACCAATAAATAGTTTATGGAACCCGCCAATAATGATTTTCTATCATAAATTAAACGTTTTTTATTGCCAATCTAATAGAATATTCGGCCTTGCTGCTTTCGCTTTTTAATCTTTGTATCGCGTATATTTTGCCGTATGCTATATGTACACCCGTGAATCACATGCCTGCACGCGCAAAACTTTGTTTTTGTATTCTAATTTAATTCAATTATAGATTGAAGAACCAAGTCCCATCAAAATTTTATTTTGTACAACCAAAACATTATATCGATGAATCGGAACTTTCAATGTCAAGTTCATGACTTCGTCCGTCTATTTTAAATATTCGCTAAATATAAATAGTTTGGATAAATAATATTCGCGAAAAAATTGTTTATCTTGGATTTTAATATAAACACCAACTGTGCATATGGCAATACAATCAGATGGTAATAAAGGTATCAGATATACAGTGCGCGAAATTGTAACGTATCGCATATCGTATAAAACCGATTGGTCATATCAACATATGTTTTGATGATAGACCGACGTAACTGATAACAACGGGTATATTTATACAGACCACTAAATAGCGGCGCTCCACACGCTCTATCATGTTATAGTGTAGTGATTTCTAATAATATTTATGTGTGTGAACCAAATTACTAACATCAATTTCTAGTTTCGAACGGTATCGTATATGATGCACGAGCCACGCACGTGAATTTTGTGTAATCGGTAGCCTCGTCGCCTCGTCGCCTCGAGCGACTAAAAATTATTTATAGGAAACCGTCCGGAGAGATTAAATATTATGTCTAATAATTATCATCACCGACATACACACACACACACACACACACACGCAAGTATAGATAGCTAACGAAAAATTTAAAAAAAGATTTTAGTGTTTTAGTTCACGTGATTAGAGCATGACGCTGAGCTGACCTACAACAATTTTTTGTTGTTTACATACAACTGGCTGCACCAACAACAATCCCACATAATATCATGCATGAATATGTTGGGTGCGCTTTAATTAGTAAAGATGCTTTCTAATGTGTTTTGTGTTATCTCTCGATTTACGTTGACCGTTCAACTATTGGCCTATAATTAATATTTAGTAATCACAATGAGTTTGTTGCGAAAACAAGTTTTTATTAATCTGTGAAGAGAAACATAAATATCTTTATGGTTATTACTATCGATTTGTTCTAAAGGTTCTTAAAATCAATTTGGATTACCTTAGCCTTGAGGCATATAAATTACAATCCAGTTCAACCAACATTGATTAATTCCTTTGAAGATTGTAAAGATATTTTCGGAAACGAAAACGGAAATATACAAATACATGTGGATTGCTTCCGGTAAAGGATCAGCTTAGAATTTATTTTGTTAAACTAAACACAGATCCAAAATGTCCTATCTAACATAATTTGAATATTCGAGTGAGTGGAGGATAAGGTAGTTGATATAGAATCTATTTTTTAATTTAACCTGAGCAAGCAGAGTTTCCCTGGGGGTTGAACAGCGAGCAAAGGTTGTGCATGGTCAAATGGTCCGGTATACATAGAGTAATAAACTTTGCACACCCTTCGCACACTAACATTCATTTCAGAGTAAAATTTGATGAACCGAGTATGCACTGACTATCTACGCACAGGTCACAAATAAAAATGCAGACTGTCTGCTCGGGTAGAATTAAAAAATAGATCCATAATATGTAAAAGAAACAGTGTAAGTGACAAAGTTGATCCATGGCTGTTTTCCAAACACCGACTTATTTGTGGACGCCTACTATTGTGTCTTGACTAAATTTAATACATGTAGTTTTTATTTTCAAATCTAGTGACAACGACCAGCATGTCAACAAATTTTCTTTCTTCCATATAAAAGATATTGCGTTTTGTTTTTTGTTATTACGTCACAAATAAGTCAGTGCAATGAATTGGAATTGCTTGACCGACTTATTCAAGATGGCGCCAAATAAGTCAATAAGTCTGTAATAAGTTTGGAAAACACCCCTTGAGACATGTTCATTGTTCAATTTTGTTATATATGTGAAATTGAATTGATTGGATTAGTTGATTCCAAGTTTGGATTTCGATCAAACTCTCGTGTTCGCTTTAGACCTTCACTATAAATTGATGCAGTTTGCAGGGATGAATCCGAATAACTTTGGAATTTTGATTACCAATTTGATTTCAGCATTATCAGTTTCAGAAATTTTCCGAAAATTGATTCGCTAATTTAATCGTAAGATAGAATTTGATCGAAACAAGACATTTTGAAAAGTCAAATCTCCCGAATATTTCCATAATGACCAAGAGTCGTCCTGATTTCATTTTAGAATCCCAATTTCCTAATATGGGCTAAATTGAACCAATATTAGGTATAATACTGTTGATCTACAGTTAAATTATAACAATCGTTCCAGATGACGAGTCATCATCGTCCAATAAACAATGTTTCTAAACTTTGAAGTTTTTCCGCTCCGGAATTATCCGATGTACTCGTAGACCGTTCACTATCACTCTTTCGAGAAATCATTTTCATTGTAACAAAAATAATTTAAAACTAAACACAAAAAGCCAAATTTAAGAAAGTACAAGAATTTTCATGCGGTACCTCCTTGGTAAAAAAAAAAATTAAGGGGAATTTCTCTTTTGTGAAATTACAAGTGGGAAATACTTAAATCTCCCATCAATTACAATCTAAGTGCATTGTAAAAAATAGTTTGGGTCGAAGTAGCTCGGCGATCACTGTATATATAACGGGTGTTTTTTTAGGAGGTTTGTTTTTCCGATAGATGTCGTTTTATTTTATGACAGTTGTTTTGACAGCTCAAAGTGGCATTTCTACTCAGTATTGTTTGGCAAATCATTATGAATAGGTTAACTCCAGAACAACGTTTTCAAATCGTGGAAATTTATTTTCAAAATCAGTGTTCAATTAAAAATGTTTATAGAGCACTTCGTGAATTTTATGGTGCACATAATCGTCCGTCAGAGACCACCATAAAGAACGTAATTACCAAATTTCGGTCTACATTCACTCTTTTGGATGCCAAGCCACCGACAAGAATGAGAAGAGTTCGTACAGAAGAAAATATTGCTGTCGTTGAGGCCAGTGTCGAAGAAAACGACAATTTATCGATTCGTCGTCGTGCTCAGCAAATTGGACTTTGTCCATCGACTTTATGGAAAATTTTACGTAAAGATTTGGGTTTGGTGCCATACAAAATTCAATTGGTGCAAGAATTAAAGCCACACGACCATCGTTTGCGCCGTGAATTCAGTGATTGGTCGTTAAATCAATTGAACGAAGATCCATTTTTTTACCGTAAAATTCTCTTCAGTGATGAGGCGCATTTTTGGTTAAATGGATACGTCAACAAACAAAATTGTCGCATTTGGAGCAAAGATAATCCACACGCCGTTCTAGAATTACCAATGCATCCTGATAAATGTACTGTTTGGTGCGGTCTATGGGCTGGTGGGATCATCGGTCCATATTTCTTTAAAAATGAGGAAGGACGACGCGTTACCGTGAATGGAAATCGATACAGAACCATGTTAAATGAGTTTTTGTTGTCAAATCTTGAAGATATGGATATGAATGAAATGTGGTTTCAACAAGATGGTGCCACTTGCCATACAGCACGTGAAACAATCGACTTATTGAAAGAAACTTTCAACGACAACATTATTTCGAGAAATGGTCCGGTGAATTGGCCTCCGCGTTCGTGCGATTTGACGCCACTCGATTACTTTTTGTGGGGATACGTGAAGTCATTGGTTTATGTGGATAAACCTCAATCGATTGACGCTTTGGAAACCAATATTCAACGTGTCATTGCTGACATACGCCCTCAAATGCTTGAAAAAGTGCTGGAAAATTGGACCTCCAGAATGACATTTGTGAAAAATAGTCGTGGTAGCCATATGCCAGAAATTGTGTTTAAATGTTAAATGCCAAAAAATTATCTACCAAATAAAAAAAAATTTTGGTCATTTCATAATTTTATATGTGTTTTATTCAAAAAAAAAATCGGCAACCTCTTAAAAAAACACCCTTTATAACAAACATTGGGCGTATCCAGCACGTTGAGATCTACTTGTGAGATATTTTAAAATGTAGAATAATCTCAGTTGTCGACTACCTACATGTGCTGGATGAAAAATCTACATTTAAACTTACTCGTAGGTTTGGGTCTTCACTAATCTGTCATTTTAAAAACAAAATTGAGTTTAGGTACGAGTGAATTGATAATTGCAAACACTAATGGACAAGGCAACTAAAAATATATTGTTAGACAAGTTTGCTGGTGATAATTTTTGTTTTGAACCGCTGTCCCCTATTATATCGGTCTTATGTAATTTAACGGAAGAGGATAAGGATGGTTTAAATGAAGCTCCAGTTAGAAACTAGAACTATTTTGAAGTAACGCATACAAAAATACAATTTGGTCGAGTTTAAATCCATGTCTCGTATGTCCAAAATATGTTTCCAATTTTACATTTTAAAGGTATTTGTGACAGATATCTGCTTGATAATCTGGCTCCAGTGTAGTCGGCTCCAAAAGGCTGGCCTCTAAGTTATCAGGCAAATTTACGGTTTTGTCATCTTTAAATATATTCTCAAAATCGTTATAAAACTTCCAAGATGACATACCACGATCGACCCTTTGACCGATTTTGCTTAATTTTTATGTATGTCCTTTTCAAGTTGGCGAATTTTTTGTTGATTTCTCCCGCTTCTATGTCTATATCAAAATTTAAAAATTTTAATTGGATTTCTTTCCATAGAATTTTTTTTTAATTTTTGGGTTTCTAAATTTATCTTTTCTAGCGGCATATTCTGTAATTAATAATTTAATATTGGATCGGGTACATTTTTCATTGCGTTCTAGATTTAGTTCTTGTTCTTCAGATGTACTGGCCAATGATCCTCGGGGTGGTTGTACGGCTAAATTTGCTGAATCCACCGGAACTCCTCATATTCAACATCTGGTAATTAAATTATAAGTATACAAATATTTATTTGCACCCAAACATTATTCAGTTTTATTATCAAAATAATCGTTCTCCAATTGCAACTTTTCGTGCGCTTTTGCCATTTTATAGTCGTAATAATCGTCCAAGTGTGCTGGCTATTCGTCGAATTGTTGAACATTTTGAGCGTACATTTTCTTTACATAATAATACTTCAGTGCCAATAAAACAAAGATTCGCTGGAAGTAATGCGTTTATTAAAATATATTAAAAATGAGGTTAGGGCATTGAATTTAGAAATATTTTGTGTCATGTGTTGTCCTTTTGTTTAGAAGATATGTTTTCTTAAGTCTAAATATTTACCTCCATAATCGTCAAACACATAACCGTCGAAATTATGTGAATTCATTTTAATTTTAGTGTTTTAATTTCCAAGTATCACTCACTTAAAACAAATGTTCTGCACACAAAAACAAATTATGTCTTGTCAAAAAATAGCGAAGATTCAATCCGAAAAAAATCTACCCAAATGTAGATATAAAAAAATCGCCTCACAAAAGCAGTGAGATCTATCTACATTCTTAGTAAGAAATTTTCCATCCAGCACATGAGATGTGTGAGGTCTACTTTTTTTAGTGAGATCTCAACGTGCTGGATACGCCCATTGGCTTGATAAAGATTGCTCGATGTTGATCATGTTTGCTCCCTTTCCATAGAATTGTTTGTTTGAATGGTTTGAACCGGCGTTTGATCTGCCTTTTGTTATTTGAATAAAACCCAATAAAACGTTAACAGGATTGGGGATGCTCAACCTTAGATCAACCAGGACTAATTGACCCATTTGTCATTTTTTGGAAACATGTATGCTTCAATTTTCAAAAGATATGATAACGTGGACCACTTGATTGTTCCAATTCCGGAAATCTTGATATTAATTATAAAATATAAAGTTGAAAGGAACAATTGGTTATTTCGACGTACTGGATACACGCTCCTTTATTAGATCTAACATTGGAACTTTTTCTCGGACAGTGGATGAATGCTTAATATGATATGATATGATATGCGCTACTAATGTCTTGAGCGGGTTCTCCACGTCTCTCTTAACGCCTTTGCTTTCGATATTTCTGTACGATATAGTAGAGTGATACTTACTTAATATTAATATTATCCATTCGGTATAACAGCTGAAAAGGGTTTTCCAATAAGAGTTATATGATCCAAACTTTTCTCGCAATAATTCAATTGTTTCACTTGCTGTATGGCACGTAGCCCCGTCTTGTTGGAACCAAATATTGTCAAGATCAACTTCTTCCAATTTCGGCCATAAAAAGTTGGTTATCATCGATCTATACCGATCTCCATTGACAGTAACGGTGTTACCAGCTTCATTTCGAAAAAATACGGACCGATGATTCCACCAGACCAAAAACCACACCAAACTGTCAACTTAGGTGAATGTAATGTTTTTTTATGAATAATTTGTGGATTTTCTTTGCACCAGAATCAACAGTTTTGTTTATTTACCGCACCACTCAGATGAAAGTGAGCCTCGGTGAACTTGATTTTCTTAAAAAAATCGTTATCGTTTGTAATTGCAATTTGTAAACGTTGTTCTTGCGTATATCTCACCATGATGAAATTGTAAACATTACTGAATACAATGAAATAAAAAATGACAGATCATGATATAATACAAATGGCCGAAACGTCACTTAAAAATCATATCATTGCTATTGGAAAACCCTATATTATTCGAAGTGAAGTAATGCGTCATTTGGATTGTCCTTTGCTTGTATGATGCCTCTGTGGCTTAGAATATGGAATGGTGTCCTTTACTCCCTTCTGGGATGGATTTCACTGAGGAGGCTTTCTGGAAGCCCATTTTGGCTTTGTTTTCTATTTTGGATGGGTAAATATAACTTGTCGTAAGCACTCTGTTTCTGCTTTCGTTCTGCCCAGTATAGATTGCTCTGATCGAAATCATCATGAATCATGCGGACCAGATATTCTATGTAATAATTCATGTATAACAACGCGATATTCGGATGATAATTTTCGAGCTGACCTTGACTTGAAGTACCACATTCCTCATTGAATTTGGTTATTTCCTCGATGATCCTTGCCCCATTAGTTGTGATGTATTCGCTCACGTGTTGCGCCTCTTTGGCGTAAGTTTATGTCAATGTTGTTGGATTTAGTCCCTTCGAGAACGTGATAATCTTTTTTTGTTTCTTGTCTAAAGTTTTGGGTCAGATTTGCTCGCCAGATGTTCTCTTGAACAGTCCCTGAAGTTGATGTCATATGTTTTCTGGAGTACTTAGACTGCTCTTGGGCTGTACCGAAGACCAATTAAAAAAAAATATTTTTTGTCTCATCGAACACCCCCTCATGGTCCAACCCATTAGAAAACCGAGCTATTCTCGAGGGGCACTCACTCCTTCGCTAAGCAGTTTAGCAATATTCTCAAGGTAATGCTAATATTCCTAAAATACTTAATGTATTTGGATAGTAATTCTCAGAAAAGTTAAATATTTCCTACTCGTATAGCAATTTTTAAAGTTCGTCTGAATTTTGGCTTTTCACTTAAGCTACAATAAGTTTATTGTTGTATTTTGAACGTTTGACTAAAGGGTATATTGTTGTGCGCCTGTCACAAGACTACAAGACGCTGCTGTATGGCAAGCCATTTTTTAACAAAATTTACAATGACATTTTGGCACAACTATAGATTCAATTTCTTGAATACAATTAATTATATGTTTGTTTAGGTCATCGATTGTTTGTGGATCGTTGGCTTCGACTTTTGCCTTCAAATAGACCCATAGGAAAAAAGTCTAGGGGTGCCAGCAGCTCGCAAGATTTAGGCGGCCATTTACGTACTTTTTCGAGACATCACTCGATTACCAAAGTGATCGCGCAAAAGATTTATTGTTTCTGTTGGTATAATCTTGTATGCCTTCAAATGAAGATCTTTGTGTGAAATTCCCAATTTTGTCCTAAAGTGGTTGGTGGAATGTGTAATTGTTGTGAACGAAGCTGAATTGATGTTTTTGGGCTCTCATTGACATTAGCACTAACATCAGCAATATTTTCTTCTGAACGACCAATACGATTTAAGATTTTGCGTTTTTTATCCTTTACAGAAACACTTTTCACTAATTTTGTAACAATTTTTCGAATGGCCACAATTGACGGATAATTTTCTCTTCCATATTATGCACGATTTTCTTATAATTTCTTCATAACTTTCAACAAATTTAATAAATGTTTAACATTAAATATGAGTTGTTCAATCGTATATCTCTCCATTTTTAATAACCGGAATGTTTCTACTTCTCATCTGTCAAATAACGTATGACAATAAGACGCTTTCCGAAATGGACACCTATTTGTGGAGACTTCAGATATTCAAATAAGGCTGTTTGCGAAACAACATACTTATTTGTGGAGAGTTACTTATTCAAATAAGTAACTTGCTGGGGCGACTGATTTTCTATCTCTTTCTGTTGATTGATGCATATTCAATTTGATCTCAATTATGGATACAAGGTCGTGAGAGTAATTTAAAATAAAATATAATATTTTTAATTAATTAAATTAACATAATATTTGATGTTGATGACAAAATATGTAAGTCAAATCAAGTCGGAAGACTTTGTATACTTATTTAAGATGGCGGCAAATGAGTAAATAAGTTTCAAATAAGTATCGATTTCGAAAACGCCCCAAGTATGCTCGCGAGGTCATTTGTTTAAATTAGTAGTCTCCGTGTTCTATTAAAGTTACCTGCATATTTCAAGCCAAAAAATGTTGATTCAACTTAAACATATTATAGGGTCTATTTTTAAATTCAACCGGAGCAGGCAGGGCTGCCCTGGGAATTGTACACCGAGCAAAGGTTGTGCAGGGTGAAATCATCGAGTGTTCATAGGGTCAATTTTGTAATTCAACCCGAGCAGGTAGTGCGCTGTCAAATTTACCCTGTGGTTTTTTATTCAAACTGAGTAATTTTACTCTGCAGTCTGCACACTGCGTTTTTGTTTCTAACTGTGCTTAGAATCGTCTAGATCGTCTATACTACGTCATATGTCAGTGTTCGAAGAGTGTGTAAAGTAAAAAATAATTTAATACTCTATGCACGCCGAATTATTTTACTCTGCACAAATTTCGCTCGCTGTACAATACACTTGCGAACTCTGCTCGCTGGGATTGAATTATAAAGCAGAACCATAGAGTAATAAATTATTTGTTACTTTGTACATTCTTCATACATTAATATTAATTTCAGAGTAACATTTGAAGAATCGGGTGTACCCGGTGTAAGAACAGTTCACAAATTAAAACGCAGTGGACAGAGTAAAATTACTCAGGTTGAATAAAAAAAGACGGAGTATTTACTCTTAAACAACTAAAAATATTCAAATGAGAAATTCTCATTCGAAACAATTAAAACTAAAATATCGAACCAAATTGACATGACATTGATAAACGACATGCCAATTTTAGGTCATTTTGTTGTGGGTTGCCACTTTAAATGTTCAATTTTTACAAAATTCTCAACTTTTGCATGTACGATATATTCTAACGAGCGTTTCCGGTTGGAAAATGAATTTTTTCAAACAGCAATGAAATAGTTTAGTATTTTACTTTTAATGAATTTAGTAGAATTTTTTGTTAAATTATTTTTTAACATCACAGTTGTTTATAAATTTCTGCGGTGAATCCGTTGTTAACCAAAATTAATCAGACAAATTGTTCCATCAAAAATAGTTTGTCGATGTTCGTAAAATTTTAATGCAGAGCTTCATGTTGAATTATGAAAATGAAGTGAAAAATGTGCAGCGTTAGGCAGAGACTTCTATATTTTAATACTTTTGCGTACCGCAAAATAAAATTCATTTCAGTTTCGTTTTCGCTTGTTTCATTTTTAAATGTGAAATTTCAGTCCACTTCAGCTGCGTACTAGGCATAATCTAGAAGCAAACGCTTTTGTTGTTTAAGCAAATAAGACTGCGGTCCAATTCGTGGCTTGTTATGTGGAGACTGCCTTATTTGAAAGCTTCCAATTAGTTTTCTCTCGAGGAGGCTTAGCGTAGACTTGTTTAACTTGTTTGGATGAATTAGTAGTTTGAGCGGAAGCCTCTCATAAAAGTCGAACAAGTTTACAGTAAGTTGTTCAACAGGAAACCTTTTGTAGACGTTCAAATAAGTCAGTCTCCACAAAATAAGTTGTGGTTTGGACCACAGTCTAGGTATACGAAATCGATTTGGATGGTTTTGCATACTTATTTCATATGGCGGTAAATAAGTAAAAAGTACCGTTTCGTAAAGATGCTAGTACAAAAATATAAATGGTGATAATTTTAAAAATTAACCTAAAATTGGAAAACTCTCTACTTAAATAACTTTAAAACTACATCTAGCAACTACATATCTTATAAAATTTACTGTCTTGAAAACGGTGGCAACATGCTTTGAAAAACGAAATAAACGATCAAAATCCAATCATATATGAACCAAGGTTAGAGGTTAAGACAGAATGTATCGGTTCCGTTCCATTTTGTTTGTTTGATATGTCAATTTGTACAAAAATAAGTCGCCCTCGATTTACGGACCCCGATTTGACGGACGCTCGATTTAACGAACCCTCGATTTAACGGAACATTTTTTATTTTCCATTTTTCGGTTACCGATTATGATGGGATTGGGTATGTTGGATGGAAATGGGATTCTTAAATGATTTTTGGAAGAAATTCTGGAATGTGGCCACCTGAGACGGAACTCACGCATTTCTTAACCGATTATGATCGGATTGGGTATGTTGGATGGAAATAGGATTTTTAGACGGTTTTGGGAAGAAATTCTGGAATATGGCCACCTGGGACGGAACTCGATCAATTCTTAACCGATTGTAATGAGATTGGGTATGCTGAATAGAAATGGGATTCTTAAATGATTTTTTTAAGAAATTCTAAATATTGTCAGGAAACCCGGTATTAAGCAGGCGTTTTTCTTAAAGCAAGTGTCTCGTAATGCTAACAAGTTTATGGTAATGGTATGAACCCTACACAAAGGGCTCGGACAAATTTATAGTATTCTTATCAACAACAATCTCGAAAACTGTTCACTGGAACATGGAATATGATGCCTTCTAAGATCATGAAATCTTTAGAACCTTTCGAACCAAGCGGAAATTTACACCTTTAAGGTACTTGCAATACAAAAACTTAATCCATATGGCCATATTCTAGAACTTTTTGCAAAAAATTATTTAGTAATCTCATTTCACCCACAATGTCCAATTTCTGTCCTAGTTTGTCATATTCTAGAACTTCTTCCAAAATACATTTATAAACCTTATTTCCATCTAGTATACCCAATCCCATCATATTCGGTTAAGAAATGGCTGAATTCCGTCCCAGGTGGCTATATTCCAGAATTTCTTCCAAAAATGATTTATGAATCCCATTTTCATCCAACATACTCAATCCGACCATAATCGGCTAAGAAATGCCTGACTTCCGTCCCAGATTAAATTCGATCGAATCGATTAAATTAAAAAACATTCGGATTTAACGGACACCCCCAATTAGTCCGTTAAATCGAGGTTTTACTGTACATTCCAACGATGAAGGCAATTAAAACGATTTTGTTTCATGCACGGAACCGTTAAATAATTTTATAAGATTTTTTTTATTGTTTTGGAGTTTTGCTCTTTAAATAATTCTCAGCTGAAAGGTTTTCATTCTGTGCAAATCACAACCTAAAACGATTTTTGAATTTGTTTACCAAACAAATGATTTTATTTTCTTAGTGTTCTAAAAACAGTTTTTCATTAGGCACTTGCACCTGGTGGATTAATATAACAACTTTTTTATAACAAACGCGAATAAAACACTAACAAAACCAATTTGTCTCGATGTAACTAGAGACTCGACCGAATTACACAGGTCGGTGTCACAATGGTTACAGTCCATCTGATATATATAGTCACTTGTAGCGTTGATTCTCGTAACGACGCATATGTCAATAAATAGGCACGAACGCGCAACAAAAGGCTCTTTATCGAATGTACCACTGACTGTAAGGCAAGATGTAACGGCTGTCGGACATGTTTCCTCTTCATTGCTACTGAGTTTGCCAAAACATTGATTATTAGTGCGCGAATCACAGTCGTAACAACGAAGGGCTTTCACTTCAGGAACTGCAAATAAACAGGCAAACAGATTTGATTCTCTAATTTTTGATTCTAAATAATTTTAAATGAGGTACTTACTGCATCTATAAGTAACGAACAATACTAACATTGCTAACTTTATACATTTTGAATTCATTTCTATCAAGAAATTAAATCTTAGTTAATAATTAATAATTAAAATGGTCAGTTATTAGATAAACAGCAAGAAGCACAAACGATTCGCTTGAGAGGCAAATTCTAAAATATGTGGAAATAGAAATCTGAGAATAAAATTTCGTTTTGTTGTTGATTTTTGTGCGTTATCCCACCCCTCATTTGCAAAACTTCGTATAAACAAAATTAGTAAAAAATAATGTTTTTTGGCACTCGTTAAATCGGTCACCAAGCTAAGATTCAGCTCAAGCAAAAATTCTAATTATGTTATTGGAATTTTATATCTCATCATTTTGATTATCGTGTGCTTGAATTGGTTTGTTTTACTTGCCCATAATAAAATGAAGGTGAGCAAATTTAATGGCAAAAAATATTTTTTTCTGAACGATTACACCAACTCCTTTTATTGTTAATTGTTTTCATTAATATGACAGGGAGTGCTTGAGAGTAGATCTTGGTATAATATTTCGTATGTGTCAGTATCCAAAAAAGAAACAATTGAAAATATTCAATAGTGTGCGTGTGCTTTTTAATTTTGTCCAGCATTTCCGCCTACTTTACCAAAATTAGGATATGCGACATTTTGATTTCATCCGTAATGGTGACATAACAAAACACAATAAAAACGTAATTAAAAGAGCAACATAACCTGTAAAGTGGCTGTGCTTCGAAACCGACAGTTTTTCATTATCATTACAGAATTCCGTATGCCAGTTTCAAACGAGTTTAATTTTTGTTCCTTGTTGTACCTGCACAAATAGGTTACAAACCTGTGCGATATTTCGTTTTGTTTTGCTTATCGAGTAATCATGCGAGTAATGCATGATGGTGTATAGTAGGTCGATGACTGAGGTGGCTAATGGCGAAGGTGTCACTTGATAGTTTGAATATCGGTAGAGTCTTAGCATGCCGCTCAATTGTTGAATGCGTTTGTTTGTTGTGTGAGCTTAGAATTCTGTACTGGTATTAATCCGTTATGGTGAAGGTAAAATACCATTAGTAATGCCTGTGGTAAAGGGGTGATTATTTTGCATCAAGACACGATGGAGTTGCCTTAGTCGTTGCCCGTCGAATAGTTTATTTATCGAAAAACGTTTAACTTTATTTTCACTATTAAACTTAATTGATTTGGGCAATTATTATTGGTCGATTCTTTTTCACGTAATTTTAATTTCCATTCACTTGTTCTCGTGTGTGCTGTTCGTGTCAGATTGTAAACCAATAAGGAGTTTTTTTATATCAAACGACTGTCATGCTCCGGTGCCGGGAATTTGCGTCTTCTCACATATTTAGACGAGTTGTTTTGTGACAGCGAGTGCGTCCGGTAATTACGATTATCTGAACCGGGCCAGCCGCCTAATATCGCGCCCTATGCGCGTAGTTATTTGTGTTTCTAGCCCCTTTGTATTGTCCGGTTCGAAAGATACCCGTTTTTTATGTATTTGGTAAAAATTTTTGAGTGATGGCGTTGGCTGGGATGTTTAATCTGAACTTGGATGTCGAAGGTGCTAATCATTGCTTTCGATGGTGTCTGTCTCTTCGTTTTCGATGAAATATGGTGTGATCCGATTTATAGAGACATTTGGCTCGACTCCTTTGACTAAAAGAGTGAAGTGTTTCTCAGTACAACGTACTACTCGGTATGGTCCTTCGTACGAAGGTTGCAAGGCTCTGCGCACCGCGTCTGTGTGAACTAGGACGTGTGAACACATCTTAAGGTCTTTGAAGACGAAGATTGATGATTTTTTTATATATCTTGCTGGCGGAGTTGGCTGAACAAACCTGAAGAAATTTTTGATTCGCACGATAACTTCGTTCTGTGACGAAAATGACGATGGTTGCAGTATGTTTCCTGGTAAACGCAGCTTTTCTCCGCAAACGAGTTCGGCTGAGGAAGCTTCAAAATCGTCTCGAAATGAGGCCCTCAAGCCTAGTAGTACTAGTGGTAAAGATTTAGTCCATTGTGAATTGTCGACCATTCCGTTACAGGCCGGGTTGTAGGAAGTAGTTTGTTTGTGTTGGAATCCGATTAGATTGGCTAAACTGTTGTATAATTCCGACTCGAATTGTGCTCCTCTGACGGAGACGATGCTTGATGCTATGCCATAGCGACTTATCCATGTTTTTAGTAGAGCGTCTGCAACTGTTTCGGCTCTTATGTCCATCATTGGGGCGGCCCCTGACCATCGCGTGAATTGATTTATGCTCCTATTTACGACCTACAATGTCTATGTGTATTACATAAAATCGCTTGCTTATGATGGGATTGGTAATTATCCAGCTTTTAACGTGATTCGTGATTTTACATTTCTGGCAGTTGATGCAACACTTTGCCCATAAACTAACGTCTTTGTTTAATGCTGAACAATATGATTTTTTTCAGAATTAGATTGGCGGAACTCCGTATACCTGGATGTGAGAGATAGGGACCCTTAGAAATATTGCAGTACAAGAATTTAGCTGTTCCGAAGATTTTGAAACTATCGCTGTCCTTCATTAGTGTTCTCAGGTCGTCGTCCTTGGCTTGTTCATCCGCCATGTGAGCGTAATCTATGACACCCGTGATCGATAGCGCCTCGATTCGATAGATTGTATCCGCCACCATGTTGTCCTTACCGGAGATGTGTTGTATATCGGTCGTTCATTGTGCTATCATATCAAGATATCTGCGCTGCCGTGGTGATGCTTTTCCTAAGTTTTGGTGTAGTGCGTACGCGAGGGGTTTGTGGTCGGTGTAAAGTATAAACTCGCGACCGTCATTGAAATGTTTGAAGTGCTTAATTGCTGCATATGCCGGCTGCAGCTCTCTATCGTATGTATCTCTGCTCCGTGTCCGTGAGTTTTCGCGAAAATAAGTTCAGTGGTTGCCATCCTTCTATTACGAGTTGTTGCGCCTCGGAATTGCTGCCTGGAGAAGCTGAAGCTTCAGAATTTCAACCAATTAAATATAAATGGCGTGAAGTAAAAACAATGATCAGCGAACATATAAACCCCAAAACGGCACCTGGTCATGATCTTATTAGTGGTAAAATACTTATCGAACTTAGAAAATTTCACAGATCGTAATGATACATAAACCAGATAAAACGAAGATAAACAAAGATAAAACAAAAGCAGACTCGACTTCTTAAAAAGCTTAAACCAATTCTGCAAGAGCAAAGTATTATACCGGATCACCAGTTTGGATTTAGAAAAAAATTATGGAACCATAGAACAAGTGCATAGCATCGTATCAGAAATCAGCAACTCAGTTGAACAAAAAAAGTACTGCTCTGCAGCATTTTTAGACATCGCCCAAGCTTTCGATAAAGTATGGCATGAAGGCCTTGTACATAAAATTAAGGCCCAGCTACCATCAAATTATCATGCGATCATTAAACATTACCTGCTAAACCAGAAATTCTTGGTGAAATATAATAGTGCATCTTTCAATTTAAATGACATACGCGCAGGGGTTCCACAAGGCAGTGTGCTGGGTCCAGTGTTATATCTAATTTACACAGCAGACCTTTCTACTTTAAATTATATATGACAGTTTCAACATTTGCAGATGATACAGCATTATTAGCGGCACATGAAAACCCTCATATAGCATCAAGAGTCCTGCAAGAATACTTAGAAGAAATCGCTAAGTCGGTTTCAAAATGGAGAATAAAAGCAAACGAGCAGAAATCAGCACACATTAAATAGGCCTACATCTAGTTAGAAGACTGTTATGGAAGAAGCATATCGAAACAAAGCGACAACAAATCAATATCAAAAGTGATCAAATAAATTAGTTAATCGGAAAACATTTTAAATTAAGTCAACAGCGAAGTATTGCAAAGAGTCAATGAGATTATAGATTTAGGTGTTACATTTGTAGGCATATTGAAAATTGTGTTACGAAGGCGAATGTCATGTTTGGATTTGCTAAACGTTGAGCAGGTGCATTTAAAGATATGCAAACCTTATGTTCGATCTCAGCTGGAATGCGCTGTAACGGTCTGGAATCCATACTATGCTGTGCACATAAAAAGAATCGAAAGCATTCAAAACAAGTTTCTGATTTTTTTGTTAAAGAAAAATGGCTGTGATTATTTTTTTCTTTATTAATTACAACTGAGACTGTGCTCATCTAGCAATTTATCTTTCAAATTTACAAATTTTACATTTCTTAAACAATTCTGATTTGTTGGGGGGAAAACCCAATGGATGGTCAAGTGGCCTCGTTCTTTGAAGTCTTCTTTCAACGACAGGGTTATCTATCATATGGCGACGAATATAGGGGTTTCCATGTTCCTAGAGCCACTTGAGCTTGGCATCGAGGTTCATGCCTATATATTTAGCTTTGTTTGCATATGGCGCCGGTCGTGAGTTAATTTCTATCGGTATATGGGAAACCTTTTGATATATAAACTTAATATGCATGTAGATTACATCTCATTAAGCGTGATTCTCCAGAGCTTAGTCCAGTTACAAACCGAATTGGTAATCTTCTGGAGTTTCCAGAAAGATCTCGTTGCCTCAGCGAAATTACTTTCAATCGCCATGATTGCTGTGTCATCAGCTAAGGTGGCTGTGGTTCCTTCATCTGTTGTTGGAATATCCCTTGTATATAATAAATACAGGATTGGTTCTAAGACACTCCCCTGTGGGACACCAGCTGAGATTTTCTGTAGTTCGGAGTATTTCACACCAAAATGTCTATTGGATAAATAAGATCATAGTATGGCATAGAATTGCCTCGGCAGATCTCTGTGCAGCTTGAATTCCAGTCCACTGTGCCAGACTTTATCGAATGCTTGGGCGACGTCCAGAAATATGCTGGAGCATACATTTTGACGTTCTAACGTTATTTCAATAATGTTGGTAATTCTATGCACCTGTTCATTTGTGGAGTGCTTTTCTCTGAATCCAAATTGATGTGGAGGAATTAGCTGTCGGTCCTCAAGTATTGGTTTAAGTCTTTTTAGTAATAATTTTTCAAAGAGTTTAGGTGGTTACTTTCCATTGCCACGAAACATATTTTAACCGAAAGCTTGCATTGATTATGTGTAATAGCTTACGAAATCCTTTATCTGGTAGAGCCTTGATTATTTGGCAAGTAATCAAGTCATACCCTGCGCTTTTTTAACATTCATGTTGCTTTTTACTTCTTTTTTTAATTCTTTGAGAGTTACTGGGCGTATTTCAAAATCCTCTAGCTTGGGGATTGACATCATATTTTCATTGGCCGTTTGCCTTGGTAGTAGTTGGAAGGTATCCTCGAGATACTCCGCTAACAGATCAGCCTTCTCTTTAGGACGTCTTACTCAGGTTCCATCCTCCTTTTTAAGTGGAGGAATGAACGGAAACTTGCATTTTGGTCTTTTAAGCCCCTTCGTCGCCTTCCACAGTGAATAATCAAAATTTTTTCATCGGTTAGGCTAACTAGATATCTGTTGATTGATGCATTTTTAACTTCTTTAAGAAGAGATTTGAGACTGTTACCTAAATTGTTAAGAATTGTTTTGTTCTCCGGTGTTCTAGTTATTTGCCAGGTTTTACGTGCCCGTCGTTTTTGTCTTACCAACTTTCTAACTTCCATTGGGTAGGATATGTTAAGCTTCTTCTTATTTTGTATAATGGGGGTATTTGCCAAAGCAGCATAGTTGTTCTAATTCATCTTCCAACTGGTGGGGATTCCTTATCGATACCTGAAGATTGATTTTCCCCTCCAATACTTCACAAAAGAGATTCCAGGTTGTTTTTGAATTTGTTAATCTGGGTGCACTCTCCCTTTGGATTACCTGTTCACTGACTGTCATGACAACCGGGAATGATCCGAAACTAGAGAATTACGGTCTTCAATGTGAATGTAGTTCTGGGATATACCTCTTGCTACATAAAAGTCTATTAGGTCAGGTATCTTCGTTCCATCACTGGGCCAGTATGTTGGGGAACCACCAGAGTAAAATTGACATTTTGATGTCTGCCTTGCTTGAAGCAATTCTTTACCTTTTGACGTCGTAAGTCTAGATCTCTAATAGGTGTTTTTCGCA
Source organism: Nephrotoma guestfalica (assembly GCA_963691935.1). Taxonomy (NCBI): domain Eukaryota; kingdom Metazoa; phylum Arthropoda; class Insecta; order Diptera; family Tipulidae; genus Nephrotoma; species Nephrotoma guestfalica. Next base: position 232,526,546 of record OY829915.1, on the reverse strand, counting down.
TTAAACTCACCTCCAATAATAAAATCAGGTACAAGCGATTTAAATAGTTTAAGGTAGTCCTCCCTTTTCAAGTTATGCCAAGGAGGACAATATATTACAGTAAGCTGTCTGTGTTTAATTTGGATCCTTACAGTAGTGGTGATTTATATTTTCTTTTATTAGTAATGCCGAACCACCTCTTGCTCGTTCCGCTGGATGGCTGGATGGCTTTCAGATATTAAGAAAATGTCCATTTTTTATGAATTTAAAAATATTTCTATTTCTGGAATATGTTGTATAATGCCATTCGCATTCCAGATTGCTACTTTGAAGTGTTCTTACTTAACATTTTTTGTTGGATTGCGTTGAGGGAGTTGCATTTTCTTCAGTTGATCAAGTATCATGTTGTTCAGATTACGTTGGTCATCTAGCCGCTTTGTAATAGCTGCAATGCTGTTCATAATGTTTTCCATAATTTGGTTATTTTCGGAGCTCATATGTTTGGTTGAACCCAATCCGTTCACTACCCGGGCAAAAGAACTTCTTTGCCCTGTATTGCTTGGTTGTGGGTTTTGATCCATCTGATTTGATATTTGAACCCTTCGATTTTCGTGATTTTGCGGTTGTTTTCTTGTTTTATCTTTTAATTTTTGTAGTTGTTTAGCAACCTCACTGCCTCGATTGCCCTTACAATTTGTACACTTGGCTGGCACATCTCTCCCAATTGTACATGCCTGGGTAAAATGATTACCTGAGCATTTTACACATCTTGGATCCCGGCCACAATATCTTTGGGTGTGATTAAATGCCTGGCATTTCTTGCATTGGGGTATGCGTGTTGTGGTTCTCAACACATAAATGTTTTGAACATTTTTTGTAATTCTTCCATTATTTTTTTGCTTGTGCAAGTGTGATGCAAACCTCTTGCCATGACTTTATAGGTCAGGCCTGTTTGTTCTCGTAAGTGAACCACTGATACTTTCCAGCATTCAAAATCATAGATAAGGTTCTATAAGCATCTGAGTCCAGAGTATTAGTTTTCCGAGCGTCATTGTTTAGCCTGTTACCTTATAGTCTTTGTCAGTAACCGATTTCATCAGTGGCTGTATTTCTGGGTAACTGGTTACACCCACAATATTTACTGGTGGGGGTAATTTTTATTTCGGTTGCACCAAATTTGGTGTAATGTTCTTGGTAGATTTACTACCTTTTGGTTGATTGGCTTTGGGTAGAACATCTTTTGAATCTGGACTAGATTGTCCCCTACCATTTAATTGCTCAGCCTCAGGTGACGATGCAGCTTTTCTTTTCTTACTCTTCCTGGACTGTTTTTTCTTCTTTAGGATCCAATCCGTCTCTCTTTGTAATTCATCTTCATCAGTGAAATAGATGAGTTTGTCTGGTTCAATGTTCCTGTATCGCAATCTTCTTTTGAATCCCGATTTATTTTTAGGTTTACATTTTCTCGCTTTAGATACTCAATTTCTTCGCTTAGTCTCGCCAAGAGATCCATATTCTCCTTTTCATGGTCAATCATTGTTTTACTAGATTCGGCTATTTGCAAAGTAAAATTTCCGGTGACATCACTTATTTCGTGTTTGCCCAGTACATCTAGGTATACCGTTAGAAAAAGTATCGGCTTGGTCAGCTACCGAGTTGCTTCTATTTTTCTTTATCGGTGATCTTTGTTAATTTGATCTTCTCTGGAACGGATTTGATGTTCCCTGATAATGCAATAGATGGCCCTCCCCAGAATCCATAGGGCCAGTCTTGACAGAGAGTGGATTTATCAATGTTGATATTGGTGTACCACCACAAACATTAAGAATTGCCTAATTAACATGATATTTTATACCATTAAGCGTAGACATCTCTACGACGCCTTGTCATTGACCATCAAACCTTTGCCACTACACTTTTTACTATAGCAAAAATTTTAAAAATGAAAAAATCTATGACTGCCCCCACCTACTCATAGGTGGTTTCCTTTCGTTTGAACCATCCCATAGTTTTGGTTGACTAATTAGCTGTTCTGCTTCACTACTACGAAGGGATTGGGTACCACAACCGTTCATTCTACAGAACATTGCCCAGAGTACGTCCGTATCCATTTATGAATACTTCGTGGGGGCTGTCAATCCCGTACTCCGGCTGTTATTATGACCAAAATTTACTGTTCCATGAAAATGGGGGATGTTTTGTCTTGTCCCGTACGAACATCAGGTATCTAGAATCGGGCCGTAGAAACAGATAAAGTGGTATTCAAACTTTTTCCAAACATTTGGCCTCACAGTCAAATAAATCAACCTTGGCTCTGCTACAGTATGAGCATATCAGTTATAAAACTTCACAAGATTTTTGTATTAAAGTGGCAAAACGAAAGAATCTATAACGTAAACAATTTATGTAATTGTTTACGCAGAATCAATAACTTTACCGAAATAGCAAATGTTTATAAAACCATTAAATGTTTATTACATTTTATTCCGATAATCGTATAAGGTAAACAATATTTTGCACCTATCAGCGGAATTGTGTTACCGCCGTTTATGTCGCACAGGTGTGCTAATCGCAATTAAAAAAAATGCGACAGTTAATTAAAGTTTTGTGTATGAAGCGCTAAAACGATTATCAAGTTATATTTTCCGAACTAAGAGTACAAAGAAATTATCACATCGGAAATAATTTTGTTGTTTTGGTGTGATGCGATGATACAGCAAAAAGCGATCCGCTAATCTCAATTAATCCACACTATACGATTACAACGAAATATTTGTGGTGTAAGCCAAATTTCTGTGATGTGTAGCAAATTTAAATCACACAAAAATATTTATTTTTATTTTCAATTATAATTTAAAATGTTTTAATCTATTTTTAACAAATAAAATGTTTATTTTTAATTTTACATTTTATTTTCATTATTATGAATAAGAAATTAGTTGGAATGTGTTCATTAAATGGCGACGTGATCATTTACTTTCATCACAACTATATGCAAAGTACGATAGTTGATGGTATAAAGTTCATATTAACGAGTATTTGCAAGCCGAACCCCGAGCAGATGAGTTAAGGAAATGGAAACATAGTGAGCCGCAAGACTTACAAAATTGCCACCATCAACTTCAATTGCGTACTTCAACCTTATTGATCGGCATTAATATGGATGTTAGAAACGAAAATTTCATGAGCGCGATTTTGTTTTTGTCTATATATTCGGGTGTACTGGTGCTATTAGCGTCCATTGCTTAGATTACCTTGGCCAATTTTAGCAAAATAGATTCCCAGATGGGAGGTGCTTCATTGTCATTGCTACTACTGCTCGCAACATGCAGATTACTGAGAGCGTCTGAAGTAATATGCCTGGGTTGGCGTTTGCTCTTGCCACTCGTCTTTGTTGTTTCGATACTCTTCAGTGTTTTTCCTAAAAGTGTCATCGGTATTCTCTGTTGTTGCTGGTTCTTCTTTTGCCAAAAGAGTTTTTTTATGGCTCTTTAGTAAAGAGAATTTACCGAACCACGAACTTAAACCACTCGTAGGTGCCCATCTGTTCCTGGGGGTGTTTCAAGTATTCTTCTTATTAGAAAACCAGTATCGTCGGGGACGTTGATTTGTGGCTTTGTACGTAACCATTTTGGTTGTTGTTGCAGGCTTCGAAAATACTCATTGTCCCAATTTTTCCAAAAAAAAAAATTTTTAGTTATTGCAACAGCTACCATCTTGGCATAGTACTGTTGTTATTGATGGCCCTGTCAGGAATATTGAGCATAAAGGTCTAAAATTTAACACTGCCTCTATTTGGTTAGGCACTATTGTTAATTCTTCGTAGATCAGTGTGGCGTTTCCCAGGATTTTGTTTAGATGGGTTTTAGTAGAAAATATGCTGGTCTTTGTGCCGTCCGAAAATAGTTGTTTCGACACGATTTTGTTAAAATTCGTTACCGCATCTACAGGGTGGCTGACACGAAGTGTTGTCAAAACAAAACGCCACAGGATTTTTAGTTTTTGATGAATTTTATTGAATCAAAGTAAAAAATGTTCACAAATATTTAAATTTTCCATTTGCATTAGCAGTTTTCGATTTGGCCACCCTTAGCCGCGATTATGGCCTTCAAACGGCCGATAAAGCTATTACATGCAGCACGAAAGTGGCTCTGCGGTATTTTGGCCCATTCCCGGCGAAGCGCTTGCTTAAGATGATCGACACTTTGGTATTTTTTTGTCTAAACCTTGCTCTTCAAAATACCCCAAACCGAGAAATCTAGCGGATTTGCATCCGGCGAATTTGGTGGCCATTGGGGAGTGAAATTGAACCGCGGAACGTTGTTTCTCAACCAATCTTGATTGACGCGCGCTGTATGACTCGGTGCCGAGTCCTGTTGAAATGTCCAGGCTCTGCGGCCGAAATGTTTTTGTGCCCAAGGTTTCAATGCTCCCTCCAATACATGATCCCGATAAATTTGAACTTTTATCTTGATGCCATGGTCCAAAAAAACGAGCGGTGAACGGCTTTCGGCCGTTACGGCGGCCCAAACCATCACCATCGGCGGCGCTTGGTTTTGAGTGCCAATCCGTTGGTCCAAATTTTCAGTAGAACGGATGGGTAAGTAAATCCGGTCGTTTTGCTTGTTCACATATTGGTCAATAACGAACAGTCACTCATCGGAGAAAACCAAATTCAGCTAATCGCCACTTTCGTGCAAGCGTAACAGCTCCTTTGCTCATTCCACTCTAACTTTTTTTCGAGCATCGGTGAGACCATGCGTTTTATGGAATTTCAAGGCCTTTAGTCGAAGATGATCCTTCAATATGTGCTGCATCCGTTCGAGTGAAATGTTCACCTCACGAGCCATTTTTCTGCCGTTACGGCGCGGATTACGAGCCAATTTGGCCGTCACATTCCAAATGATATCCAGCGATGTTGCAGTGCGTTTCGGTCAACCACCATGGCGTTTTGCAATACTGCCAGTATCGCTATAACGATTTGTGGTGCGATTTTATTCACATGCAGATGTTTTAACTGGTTAACAATCTGCGAATTAATTCCATTACGGATAACTATTTTTCTGAATATTTCCCACTAAAATGCTTTTTACGCTTGTAAACAATGGAATGAGACTGTTTACACTGTTTACACTGTCATTAGTGTAAATTTGAGCGCTCTGTCATCACTGGTTTGACAGTAATGACAGTCTGAAGTTGGTAACACTTCGTATCAGTCACCCGGTAATTAAGTTCGTTGCATTGTCACTGCACTATCCCTCGTCTTCACCAAAATCTTCTGAAGCCGGCAATGAATGCTTCTGTATTAAGGTCTGTTACTACCTCTATATGGATTGCTTTGTTCGCAAGACAGATGAAGATCGCCATGTAACTTTTATAACATTTGTATTCTCTACCTTTGCTCGTTTTTATTTGTCTACATATAGTCAACGTTAGTCTCAATGCACGGCCTTGACGTCTGCACTCTTGGAGTGATAGGTTTCCAATCAACCGGTTACACTCCTGATTATCTCTAAATCTGTGACAAATGAGCCAATTTGAAACCACCGCCTTAGTGGCACTTTTTGCACTTACAATCCAGTACTTCTCACGTAAGAATGAGAGCGTAAGTTGGATTCCTCCGTGCGCCGTTTTTATATGCGCATAATTTATTATTGCTCTACTGAGCAGATGATTAGAGTGAAGTATCTTAGGATGATTTTCTTCATAATTTAGTAATGAACTTTAAAATATTTGGCCAGCTCGTAGAGTTCCGTGTTGAACCAGAAATGGATATCCCTTGTCTACTTATTCTTCAGTAATTGCATTATTTCTGGATTGAAACAACTGCATTGAGTCTGACTTGTAATGTCTGTAACGTCTGAAATTATTAATGACGGTTTTTACCATTCTCTTTAATTTTATAAAACTTTTTATTTTTTCTATTAAGTGTAAGAATCTGTCTGTCTTCTTCTTCGCTATACCAATACAGCTGCTTTCTGGCCTCAGATTCTTTGTATCTTCCTATCGTGTGATAATTTCTGTGGTTTTTCGACCATTACGATCCTGTCCACCAGATACTATGATTCATGAGTTTTTTGTTATTATTCTCCAACTCGCGCAACCAGCCGCGCCAGCTATTTCAGTAAAGTTTGACATTCTCTCTTGAGATTGCTTTACTTCTTGCAACTAAGTCTCGCAACTAGGAGGATTCCGTTCAACTCTAAGTGTGGTAGTGTTACCTTTGTTGGCGCCACTCTCGTTTTAGCTTCTATGAGGCTCATGACAACTTGGTATCTAGTTATTACTTTTAGATAGACACGAGTTGCATATGTCTGCTGAGTTGCGTACCCGTCTTGGCATTTTCAAACCATTAAGCAAGATAAGTTCTTCTATATAGATTAATTGGGCCCTAGAAGCTAGAGTTTTTGAAATAACTCAGAGTGGATTAAATAACAATGTGTGCCTATGTTGAATTCAAAAATGTCTGTACGAACAACTTAAATTATATATATGATCGGCTACGTTATTTAGTAGCTATTTTGATTGCTTATCCACTTCCTTAAATTGAAACCGTCTTGTCGGAAGTAGCTGAATTAAGAGATTTTTAATCAGTTCTTTTATCATACCGCATCGTGTCATGAGATCATCGACATAAAAATCTGTTTTTCCACCTGGTAAGCTGATGGAAAGGTAATGCTCATCGCCCTTCGGCAGTTTTTGTCAAGTTCTGACCGCGAGGTAAGTGGTGGCTGAAGTTTCTCAGCCGATGAGTCCTGTCCTCTTTCGGCAATCCATATTTGTCGAACCATCTTTCTAAGGTCTGCGGTAAATACGTATATGTACTTCCGCCATATCCCTGGACGATATGTCGAAGGTCTTGTTGTAATTTTGGGTCAACATGCATAATGTCATTTAGTGACCAACCATTAGTTATTTTTGCCGAAGCATCAAACATCACTCTTAACTTTGTTGTGGTGCTCGAGGGTTTAAAGACGACATGATGCGGCATATAGTTTGTGAGTTTAGCTGTTGCAGCCGTTAGTGACCTTTTACATTTGCCTGAGTTATTCATATTCCCCATCCCCGCCCGCAATAACCCTTCTGCTTCCGATCAAGTGATTAACTAGGATGGTTACTGGGTATTCAATTTCGAGTGGCAGCATCCCTTGTCTAATTGCCTCCACCTACACGTTGTTGAAAAGCCACCACGAGAATTCCTGAAAATACCAGTGACTTCTCAATTTCCCGAATCAAGGGATGTTGTGCCGTGTCCACGAATTACACTTATGGTACGCATGTTGAGACTGTGCCCAGTTTCTGGGTACACTTCTCGAACGAATATAGACATCCAGCAGCATTTCTATGATTTTCAGCAGAAAGGATGACAGAGATATTGGCCTTAAGGCTGTATGGTACTGAGAAAAACAAATTTTTTAAGTATCGATATTTATGTGCCCCTAAATGTATGTGGTCTGGTTTGTTTCTTTAATAAATTTGAGTACCATAATTTCGTATAATTTGCTTACTAATCTTTACTTATATTGTTTATATGTGTAAAATTAATTAATAAATTTATTGTTTTTCATTATTGCTGAGCTAAACATTGCATATTATATTAAATTAATAACCACTTATCTTGGACACACTTTTTATTTCGTAATTTGCCATCTAGTGACAGTAAATTTTCCAAAAAGAATCGTCATTGCGGCGTAAAAACAAATAAACTTGTCATTTGACTTAATTTTTCTGTCGATAAAAATCGAAACTTTTAATAATTTTAAACTAAATTTTACATTTTCTGTCAGTTCAAGACTAATCTTGATAATCATGTATTAATCGTTCGATTTTATGTTTCTTAACACCAACAAACATTTTTCGCTGTTTAGAAGAAAAATATTGAAAAATTTGATTTGTGCGTTTCAAAAAAACGATAAACTGAAACCTAACCATAGACAAACTAAACATTTTATTTGTATAATCATGGATTAATCCCTCACTTTTACATCTAAGTTCATGCTAGAGAAAGCATTAGGACAATTGGTACCATTTTATGGTCAAAAACTGATTTTCACTAAACATCGTTTTTGTCAATTTGAGAACCATACAGCCTTAAGTCCTTAGGGTTGCTGTGCGAGCTTCTATTTGCTTTCGGGATGAAGATCATCTTAGCTTCCCTCCATTTCTTCGGGATGTACCCCAGCTTCAGACACCCTTTGAAGATAACCTCCAACCAGGGAAGCAAGACCTCCGAGTTCTTTTGAATTTCTGCTGGTACAACCCCATCCGGCCCAGCGGCTTAAAGGACCTAAAACTTTTAATGGCCCATTTTATTTTCCGTGTATTAAGAATATCCTTTGTCCACAACAGTTGGGCCCCACAGTCATCCATAGACCCGCCGTTATTTACCCCCACTTGGGGGGGGATTTGGGCTGCCAATCCGTCGTTCTTTCTGACCTGTTTTTCTAGTTGGAGGAATCTTGCCATTGTGATACATTTTGAATCACCTAATTGGGTATCAATGCTTTTAAATGATATTTTTAAGATTAACCTGACATCTGTTAATCGTTTGATAGTATTTGAGAACAGCTGTTCATACCTTTCTTCTTCAGTGATTTGCCTTCGTGGGGGATGTAAATTTTCGATTTCTAAAATTTTTTTTGAGAGCTCTTTAATTTGTTTTTCAGTTGTGCTTGTGAAGTGTTAATTTGGCTTGATTGTTTTAATGGCTTTTCCCAAATTTATTCATCCTAGCTTGGAGTGAGCAATTGGTTGTTGATTACCTTGCATCATAATATCAGGTAGTATGATATTCGAATAACAATCTGCTCCTATAAGTAAATCTGTCGGTTCTCGTGTGATTTTTGGTGAATGATCGTCAGTTATTGCGGCATTTTCGAGAATGTGGCTGACCTTTTTAATGTTATTTGAATTTGACTTTGTTAGAAAAAGTGGAATACCCACATAAAACAAAATTTCATAAAACAAAATTTCAACCAAACCCCTCAATTAACCCAAATATTCAGTATAAATGATTATGAATTGCATTCATTAATTTAAAATGAATATTGAGATGCGACTTTGATATACAAAAAATTGAACTTTATTTCGGTCATATTGATTGGTGAATGATTGTTTTTATAAAATATAAGAATACCAACGAATTCTTAAACTTTTATTTTAATTAAAAACGAATACTTCTATATAGATAAAACTCTTATACTTTTTTTCTACATAACCTACCACCTCCAGATTTGAAGAACACGCCAATTGCGTGCTAACACACAATTTTCATATGGTGTTTTACGTTTTTTACATTGTTGGTCATTTTCTATAAATATCGATCGTTTGACCTAAATTTTTGATATTTTACTATCCGGATTAAATTACAGTAGTTTATGGTTACAAAAAATCATTCCCTATCCCAAAAAAGTATATCTCGTAATGGAGCCGTAAGAGCATGCTGAGCACACTCGTTTTTACTAATCGTCATGAATTTTTAGCGCATATATACGCTACGAAACATAATGCTTATTAATTTTTCTAACCACTTTCGTTTTTTACTAATTAGTAAAAATTAGTGATGGCCAAACTCCGGCCTCCGAGCCTAATCACAGACGAGATTAGTCTTCGACCAATGCAACGTCGGGTAACATCTTAACCAAATGTTATTGCGTGCAACACAACTACTTGTGAAAATGACATTTTTGTGTGTTATCACCAATTTGCAACTGACAGCGGTCTCACAGAGACAAAAGATGTAAACAACATCATTACCATGTCTTTTGGAGAATATGTAAGAATAAAACCGAATTACCGGCGGAAGATTTGTTTCCATCTGAAAAGAAGTGAGTATCACAAATTGACTTTTTTTTAAAAGACGTGCCAACTGGTGGAGGGATCACAATCTACGGTTCGCGGAGTGAAGTTTGTATAGAACTGTTTGGTTTTTCATTCCGTAACATGATATTGCGAGTATGACAAATTAACAATTTAAAATGTTTTTTTATGTAATTATGTAGTACTCTAACTATGTCTACATAATGGTTTCACATTTTTTGTATAATTTACTCTGGTGTATCCTTTTTATTAAAGTAAACCTTAAATTAGGACGAAGCTCTTGATTTTTTCTGTCATTAGGAAATTATATTCAGAAATAACACTGAATGCAATTATTAATTTTTCGTTATCTTTATCTAGAGACCTTTAAAGGGCGGGTGTAGTCGCATTCCAAAATAATGATTAATAATTCCCAACCCTAATGGTATAATAATTAGAATTAGGATTTATAAAGAATTAACCCATTTTTTGTTAATCCATATCAAGAAATCACATAAAAAAACTTTCGAACTCCATAAGACAATGTTTCCCAAGACAATCGTCTTATCGTTACTTATGTTCTACACACTTTCATTTCATGTTATTGATTAAATAATAAAATGGTTTTTGTTGTATTTCGAAATGAAATTAAAATAAAAGTGTCATTTCAAAGTCGAGTAAACGAAAACAAAATCCGTATATGTCGTTGTTATTTTTGCAGTTCATCGTTGGTGAGAGTTTCAGACTACACCCGGGTCACGCGGTACATCTACCGCGGTACATATCTAACCAGTATTTATGATTTAGATTTCGCGGCATTTTCTGATTTATGTAAATTTGTATTTAAGGCGAAAGAGTTTCGATGGAGCGGGCAGTTTCGTGTTATATACTAAATATACCCGAATTTGATTAGCTGAAATAATCAACTGAAATTATGGTTCCACATTTAATATATAATGACATAAACGCCTAGTAATTAAGTTCGTATCTCTGTTGTACCCAAGCAGAGGATTGAAATGAGAGTATTCAATCCGTTCTAATTATATGGCAATTTTTTGTGACTTTTTTTTATTAGTATAAAAGCCGATCTACCAGTTGTATCAAACTAAAAGCACATTTTACATTTATTAAATAAAAAGAATGTCTAAATAACCAAATATTTGTAACGGGTGTTTTTTTAGGAGGTTTGTTTTTCCGATAGATGTCGTTTTATTTTATGACAGTTGTTTTGACAGCTCAAAGTGGCATTTCTACTCAGTATTGTTTGGCAAATCATTATGAATAGGTTAACTCCAGAACAACGTTTTCAAATCGTGGAAATTTATTTTCAAAATCAGTGTTCAATTAAAATGTTTATAGAGCACTTCGTGAATTTTATGGTGCACATAATCGTCCGTCAGAGACCACCATAAAGAACGTAATTACCAAATTTCGGTCTACATTCACTCTTTTGGATGCCAAGCCACCGACAAGAATGAGAAGAGTTCGTACAGAAGAAAATATTGCTGTCGTTGAGGCCAGTGTCGAAGAAAACGACAATTTATCGATTCGTCGTCGTGCTCAGCAAATTGGACTTTGTCCATCGACTTTATGGAAAATTTTACGTAAAGATTTGGGTTTGGTGCCATACAAAATTCAATTGGTGCAAGAATTAAAGCCACACGACCATCGTTTGCGCCGTGAATTCAGTGATTGGTCGTTAAATCAATTGAACGAAGATCCATTTTTTTACCGTAAAATTCTCTTCAGTGATGAGGCGCATTTTTGGTTAAATGGATACGTCAACAAACAAAATTGTCGCATTTGGAGCAAAGATAATCCACACGCCGTTCTAGAATTACCAATGCATCCTGATAAATGTACTGTTTGGTGCGGTCTATGGGCTGGTGGGATCATCGGTCCATATTTCTTTAAAAATGAGGAAGGACGACGCGTTACCGTGAATGGAAATCGATACAGAACCATGTTAAATGAGTTTTTGTTGTCAAATCTTGAAGATATGGATATGAATGAAATGTGGTTTCAACAAGATGGTGCCACTTGCCATACAGCACGTGAAACAATCGACTTATTGAAAGAAACTTTCAACGACAACATTATTTCGAGAAATGGTCCGGTGAATTGGCCTCCGCGTTCGTGCGATTTGACGCCACTCGATTACTTTTTGTGGGGATACGTGAAGTCATTGGTTTATGTGGATAAACCTCAATCGATTGACGCTTTGGAAACCAATATTCAACGTGTCATTGCTGACATACGCCCTCAAATGCTTGAAAAAGTGCTGGAAAATTGGACCTCCAGAATGACATTTGTGAAAAATAGTCGTGGTAGCCATATGCCAGAAATTGTGTTTAAATGTTAAATGCCAAAAAATTATCTACCAAATAAAAAAAAATTTTGGTCATTTCATAATTTTATATGTGTTTTATTCAAAAAAAAAATCGGCAACCTCTTAAAAAAACACCCTTTACAAAATATGTCATTAAAATTAATCGTCTAATTCACAAACTGTATGTAATTGTAAAATTTCCGGTATGTACTAAAATTCCAATTCACAAAATGTAACTCGGCTCTACAAAAGTACGTTTTGTTCTAAAACCACAGACAATTGTAACCAGATAGTTATCTTTCGTACAATCTTGATGTATATAAATAAATAAATTTCTGATTTGCACACCCACTTATTATAGGTTCGATGGAATCCAGAGTAGACAGAGTAAGAAACTTTAGCTATTTAATATATCTCTCTCTTTCTCTCCAATGTATTAGTTAATTTTTTTCGTTTGTTTATTTTGCGTTCAGTAAACTCCAACATACACTACTTTCATAGTATAACGGCAATTTTGAAGAATAATTTGTGTGATATACTATACCCAACACATTGGCGAGAAAGAGAGATACATACATATTAAATAGCTAAAGTTTCTTACTCTGCCTACTTTAGATTACATTGACCCCTTTAGATTACATTGGTCCCTACAATAACTGGGTGTGCAACTCTGAAATTTATGTATTTGAATACATCAAGATTGTATGAAAGATAACTATCTGGTTATAATTGTCTGTGCTATAACTTACTTAACAGTACTGAATTTGATGACGTAAAGTTAAGCCGATTACACATGTCTCGATTTTGCCTTTTAGACACAAAAATTCTGCGCGCTGAATGGGTAAAAGCCGGCCATCTTGAACCGCCTTAAAGGCAACAATTTTAAATTGAACAACTCAATTTTGTATAACGCAAATTTTTCTTAACCTCAAAAAAATTGTCATTTTCTGGAACGGTTTTCGCATATATATGCTGTTATCAATAGCATCTCTATACCAACAACAGTAGAAGCTAATGCCAATTGTAGTTTTTGAGCTTTAATATAAAGTTTATTTATTTTCTTGTTACGCCTTAATGTTGATAATACATATACCTACAGTCGAAACACATAGTTTGTTTACGATATACACAGAAAAAATATTGGCTTTAATGTATACAAACGAATGTCGCCAACTGTACTAATATGGCAACCATACAATACATTCTTATTTTTGTTTACTTTTTATATTTGAGGGCCGACGTCGAATTTGATAGTTTATTTTAAAATAAAATACACTTTGGTTACAGCGGCGAATAGTCTACAGTTTGTGAGTACATTTTATAGAACATTGCATCTTTTGATCTATAAAGTAGCAATTTCTATAAAGTAACAGCTATAGAATTTTTGCATCATCCGAATCGAGCCATAAAATAGCTGACTGGAAATTCTAATGAAGGTTATTTGGAGTTGCATTTTGCATTTTTGGCAAGATAAACAAGTTTTTGCCCACTGGGTTACATCTTTGTTCGTATTGGGTCAAAAGTATCTTGAAGTGACGGGTCTTCGAGTAGCTCGTATACTTGTAATGAGTCTGTAATTTACGAGCGGTGATAACCTATAGAAATTTCTCAAAATATTGAAAAATCAATGGATTTTTGCTAATTCCCAATTAGAAAGGCGTCGATTTGTAGAATTACAGAGTAAGTCTTTTGAATTTCGACAGGGAAGAACTCGTGGTCGGAAGCTCGAGAGAATGCGTCAGTGACCACATTATCCTTGCCGTGTATGTGCTGTTTATCTGTGGTGAATTGAGACTCAAAATCTAAATGGCGTGATTGGTTTTTATTGCATTCCACTTTAGAAAAAATTTCTCTAGTAAGCAATTTGCGGTCGTTGAAAATAGTGAAATCTCGGCCTTTAGCTTTATCGCTAAAAATACTGCTAGAAGTTATCTGTCAAATGCTGAATTTTTATTTTCCGCATCTTATAGTTTCTTCGAGAAACTTCCAAGGGGTTCCTTATTCAATTGCTGCAAAACCGCATCTACAGCTGTGCTTGATGCATTAGCTGTGATGCTATATTTTGTTGCATTTAGTGAATGCGCTAAAACAGCTATGTTTTCTAAATTTTTCTTGAGTTTGAAGGAATGCGTTTTGGCATACTTCAGGCCAAGAAAATTTTTAGGTATTTCCGAATCGGTAGTAGCAGTTTACCATTTCGACAAACTGTAAATTCCCTAATCGCATTAATTCGTCCTTCCGAATGCCATTTGGGGTAATCTTCTGAAGCTGAGAAAGTCAAGACTGCTTGTGGCAAACATACATTTTGCGGTGTCTATATTTACGCTAAATTTCCATAAGAAAAAACTTGTTCCCAGTGGAGTTGGTGTTGCTTCTTTTCTGATGATGCTGCGTTTTATTATTCAAGCGTTTGTGCAGCGTTTCTGAGGTGAAATGGCATTCTAATGAATTCCATGTAATTACATGGGGAAATTCTGTATATGTGAGTTTGGTTAACGGTCAGGAATTGTGACAGCGTTAAGCCTTCGTTAAGTACCCACATGGTCTTCAATCGCTGTCCTTCCGGTTGATGTTGTCCACATCAATAGCTACGATTTCATACGTCAAAAATAATTTTTCACCGTTGACTGTTACAGTCCGCTTTTCTTCGTTCTCAAAATCAATGATGCCGCCTGATCACAATTCACATCATACAGTAACTTTTTGGCATGGAATGGTAACTTGTGTATGACAAAAATGATTTCCCATATGCGCTGATGATGCTTTTTAAAGGGTGTTTTTTTAAGAGGTTGCCGATTTTTTTTTTGAATAAAACACATATAAAATTATGAAATGACCAAAATTTTTTTTTATTTGGTAGATAATTTTTTGGCATTTAACATTTAAACACAATTTCTGGCATATGGCTACCACGACTATTTTTCACAAATGTCATTCTGGAGGTCCAATTTTCCAGCACTTTTTCAAGCATTTGAGGGCGTATGTCAGCAATGACACGTTGAATATTGGTTTCCAAAGCGTCAATCGATTGAGGTTTATCCACATAAACCAATGACTTCACGTATCCCCACAAAAAGTAATCGAGTGGCGTCAAATCGCACGAACGCGGAGGCCAATTCACCGGACCATTTCTCGAAATAATGTTGTCGTTGAAAGTTTCTTTCAATAAGTCGATTGTTTCACGTGCTGTATGGCAAGTGGCACCATCTTGTTGAAACCACATTTCATTCATATCCATATCTTCAAGATTTGACAACAAAAACTCATTTAACATGGTTCTGTATCGATTTCCATTCACGGTAACGCGTCGTCCTTCCTCATTTTTAAAGAAATATGGACCGATGATCCCACCAGCCCATAGACCGCACCAAACAGTACATTTATCAGGATGCATTGGTAATTCTAGAACGGCGTGTGGATTATCTTTGCTCCAAATGCGACAATTTTGTTTGTTGACGTATCCATTTAACCAAAAATGCGCCTCATCACTGAAGAGAATTTTACGGTAAAAAAATGGATCTTCGTTCAATTGATTTAACGACCAATCACTGAATTCACGGCGCAAACGATGGTCGTGTGGCTTTAATTCTTGCACCAATTGAATTTTGTATGGCACCAAACCCAAATCTTTACGTAAAATTTTCCATAAAGTCGATGGACAAAGTCCAATTTGCTGAGCACGACGACAAATCGATAAATTGTCGTTTTCTTCGACACTGGCCTCAACGACAGCAATATTTTCTTCTGTACGAACTCTTCTCATTCTTGTCGGTGGCTTGGCATCCAAAAGAGTGAATGTAGACCGAAATTTGGTAATTACGTTCTTTATGGTGGTCTCTGACGGACGATTATGTGCACCATAAAATTCACGAAGTGCTCTATAAACATTTTTAATTGAACACTGATTTTGAAAATAAATTTCCACGATTTGAAAACGTTGTTCTGGAGTTAACCTATTCATAATGATTTGCCAAACAATACTGAGTAGAAATGCCACTTTGAGCTGTCAAAACAACTGTCATAAAATAAAACGACATCTATCGGAAAAACAAACCTCCTAAAAAAACACCCTATATTATCATTAGGAATGGCAGGTCGAACGTGCTTAATGACCGCAGTTTAATTTATAATTCTGTCAATATAAGCACAACAAATTGTATGATGCGCAGACCTGTAATATAAATTTTTATAAAGCATAAAAGGTCGGGATCGCTAAAAATTTCTTATTCAGGCGATACCGAAACTTTTTTAAACCAAAACATGTCAATTAGAACTTAAATCTCTGTTATAAACCCTCCAATATTTTAGAATAAGTTTTGAAATTACCTTGCCATTCAAGGTGTTGATACTGGATCGTGAATGAAGCAATCGATCTGCTTACCATTTTGCTTACAACTAAGGAATTTTCATATCATCTCAACACACCTATAGCTTTTTGCGGCTCTATTACTGTGTGTTTGTCTCTAAGGTGTGTGTAGATGTCCCTAAGGTGATAAACTAAAATTTTCCTACAATTTAGTTTTGAACTGAGATTTATCAATTACAGATTGGAAATACTTCATGAATCATAATTTATTTAGCAAATTTTAATTAGTCATACGTGGTTTGTTTAGTGCCATCTATGAACGAATGGTTTGAACTGACAATTGGTTTGAGTTGATGTATTGCCATAAATGTAGTAACGCCTAAATTCCTTTTAAACTGAATTCCGTTTTGACGCTTCCCAGAGGTTTCTATACTTCAAACTAATACTACTACTCCTGACAAGATGTCACTGCCTACAATAAAGTGGTAATTAATACATTACTAGCAAAGAAACATATAATACAATAACTATAAGGGGGTTGAACTTGTTGTGTTTGTTCCCTTTGTAAAACAAGTACAATGAAAAATTTGAAGATGTAGCTCCAGTCGCTTGTCTAGTTTTAACGAAAAATCTCATTTCGTAGAATATAAATGGTTTAATTAAATTACGGTCCGAGTATTAATGTAAAACATAAAATTTTATTAATTTGACGCGTCGAATGAACAAAAGCGATGAGCACAATTTCATTTAATTTACTACTTCTACTCTTAAGATTTGCCAATTTTGGTGAGATTTTTTTAAACCAATTTGCTTTACAGTTATTATAGTTATATCACAGAGAAATCACAATTGTGATTTCTCTGTGGTTAAATGCAGTGAGTGCATCAACTTATTATCGGACGTTCCGAGATGCGAATGACATATATTGAAAAATAGATTAGGTTTGGAAGCGAAGTTATACGACATGCTTATTCTTAGTTCATTGACGACACCTAGATAGTGTTCGACATTAGAAAATACTCGCATTCGTTTAGATACTGATAAAACTAGCCAAAAGTTTGAATAATGTAGTTTCAAGAAAACGCCGATAAAGAAGATTCAACAGAGATTTTGATTCATTATCAAAATAAATATCAACATACGAAAAACCGAAAATATGTCGATAAAGTACTTAACGGAGATCAAGCCTTTCTAGGTCATTTATATTGGCTTTTTGATTTTATAATACTTTGCGATGGGTCATCCTTAGCAATATTTAAATTTAATGTGATACTGGATGAGTTACGGCAGTACAAAGACCGATAGTCGGGTGAGTTTAAGCACGCTGCAGAATATAATTCAGAACATGTTATTGATTATAAACGATGTTTTTCTTCAGCCGGAAATTGTTGATAACGAAGTTGAAATTAATCATTAAACCTGAACTGATGATTTTTGAACATAGGTAAAACTGAACCTGACGCAGGGATCAATTCAAAGGTTCCTGATTGCTCGAATTTTATAACAAGTTTTGGTCGGTTTGTTGAGATTGTGCGAGGTTGAAATTTGAGGTTAAGGTAAAAAGTAAAAAAGTGAACAGATAACGGTTAACTGAGAACAAGCGGTGATTATAGTGAAATTATTACTAGTGTTTTGGTGATTGTCCCAGAAATTTAGAGATTATTGTTGTGAGTGTTCAAAATAATAGATACACATAAACTGAAAATTATTTTACGTGCCAAATCGGTTCTGGAAAATTCTGATATCCGCTTTGTTTACCTACGAATGGTTGCAATAAGAATTTTGACAGTTCTGAAATATCTTTGTACATATAGGTGGTATTTGGTTACTCACACGGGCTTGCTCACGATCACTTTTTCCGAACACTTTCTGTATATTTTGCACGGCTTTTCCACGCAATTCGCGCGATTTTTATTCATTTTTTTCTAAATTATTTTTATACATATTTAAACTATCTGCTTTCCGGCACTTTTCCAGGCTTTAAACAAATTACCAAAATTATTTAAATTACACTGTTAAAAACGATAAAAAACCGTTATTTTTATAGGTATTGCGTGGAAAAAATTATGCTTTTTATCCATAACAAAAACATGGAATGCTGTGCTTCGACCAATGCCACCGGTGAAATGGAATTCCGAAGAAGATATTCCGTTGAGTGATGTCCGAGTTGATAATAAATTTATAACCGATCGCACCCCACTAGACCATCTACAACATTTGTTGCAAACTAGTTCGCCTTTAAAACGCCTTTCAAATCGTGACCTTCGGGAATGGCTCGGCAGCGATACGGCAGAAGATTTATACGATTTCGCTGATTTAAAGCGAAAATATTTGGAAATTCATAAGGTATATAAAATAAGGTGTATCAAAATATCCGATTCGATTTGCCTAAATGTATTTAATGTTTAATTAAATTTTGAAATTGTGTCTTGTCATTCTAATTCTATTTTTATTTCCTTCTTTATAGGTAAGTGGCACGGCATGAAAAATTCTAAGAAACTCGGGTGCACAATACTTCGTAAGTATTTACAGACACAACAACTGTAGTTCATTGTCTCCATTATATCGCGAAATATAAACTGGGGGGGTGTTTATATAATGCCTACGCATTTTAGTTTTATTTTATGGCGGATGAGGATGATTATAGGATAAAAGAATCCTGACAAGAGAGTAAATAGATTAAATACCAGAAAAGATATTGTAAAGCTGCTTTTGTCATTTGTATTGTGTTTTTATAAGAAGATTGAAGATGATCCCATAATTGTTTCCCTAGGTTTTAAGAATATCTAAGATATAAAAAAATCTTCTATTTTACATCCTCGTTAGTTATTAGAAATAAGGTACTCTGAAAGAGTCTTCCGTTCGTTTATGCCGTAGCTTGCTCTTGACGTATTCCTCTTGAACATTGAATGTTCAATTTATCCGCCACCTCAATCATATTTAGATGTGAGTCAATGCTGGGTTACTTTCGCCTTAAAGGCATGCTATTTTAGCATTTTAGTTGAAGATCGATGTGATGCGAAAATGGATTGATCCGAGAATGTCGTTGATATTTGTTCTCGGAATTAAGAATGAAAGCCAATCTTTAGCGCTTGAGTTTGCATGCTTCTGAATGCTACAGTAAAATGGAACGGTCTGAAGTTCGGTGAACTATTTTGCCAAAAATTTAGAATTACTAAAATATCGAAAACTGGCCAGTTAGTTTATTGTTCTTATTGAAACCCAGATACCCACAGACCACCATACTGGTATTAAATCAAGTTTCAAAATGTGCAAATCTGAAATATGATAGTTTCCGAGTGATCGCTTGTGATGTGACGTTGTTGAAGGCTATAGTATAGGGTGCTGTAACCTTTGCCATTGACTGTTAGTGTGGCTCTTCCTCCCCCAAAATGGCCCTATGATGTCTTTGGACCATATTCCACACCAAACCGATTTGCTGTTCCTCAAATATGGCAATTTTGCTTGTTCACATAACTGCCGAGGTGAAAATGAGCTTCATCGGAAAAGATGGTTTTTTGGTTAAAAAATGCTCATATTCTTACAACCAAAAATTGGCCCATTCGGTGAAAATGCAATACATATATCGACTCATTTCGTTCACTGGCGAACCGTTATGAACGGCGAAATAACCGCTAGATCAAAAACGAACCAAAAGATGCCGCACACTTTTACAGATCGCATGTTTAGATTTCGAACGTCAAATGGCTAGATCGAACTTTTAACTTGAATATTTAGTATGTTCACCACGCTCACGTTAGAAATGATACTATCAGCTGCTGCCGTCATATCTAGCTTGAAACTACTAAACTCCCATAGGATTTTCCTCCTTATAATTATTTGGCTTACGAGGCCTGCGCAGAACTCGAGTTGGTTGGTCTGGAAACTAGGTAGTACTTTATGTATGACTCCTATATTTTACCATAATAGGATCTCCTTTTTAGGGTTTAGTGACTTCTAATTCGTGTTTGTTCGTATTGATCACTACGAGTATCATTTGTTTTAAAAGGTTTTCTGAAAAAAGGAAACCTTCTATATTTTTAATGAGTTCTCTAAAGCTAATAACGCCATTGGTTCTCGCCAACGCAGCCACAAAGTCGTTCAAAACCGTCAGAGCACAACTGTAGTCAGCTTTTTGCTCTGGGTAGGGCTGGATTGCATATTTGAAGCACACTCACGCCCCAGCGTATTTTCTACCTAACAACTACCTTCAATTAACACGAGGTCAGTTGGTTTTCTACTGCTTCATTTTTTGTACCGCTGGTCAGCACAAACTGATAAGTTTGATGCTATCTTTCTTCTTCCCGTCAAGACGAAACAGGTTCGGAATATTTCCTTATGAAATTCAGGTAGATGTTGACTAATACAACCACTAACTATTCGATAGCAACTCTTTTCCGTTACCTTAGGTGATTCCTGACAAGTTAAGTGCCTTTTGAGTAGAAAGGCTTCATACGAACTGCCCTGCTGTTTTTGCTCCCGCAACATCCCACCCAATAAGCGATGTGACCCCCTACGTCAAGTTTCCATGACTATTTTTACTTCAGATTTTTACTTCAGACCTACTAAATGATACATTTATGATGGAACGCCAGGATGGTAGGTGTTTCCATTTTGTGCCATTTTTGCCCATTCTTCTTTGTGTTCGCCTGCGGTCGTCCAAATCTGTATCTAATTGTATAGCAATTGATGGATGATGCTACTCGCCCTGCTTCAGCTACGTGATATTTTTAGCTAATGAAACAATCATTGTTTTCCCGTTCGATCCGCCGACGGAATATCTCTGAGATTAGTTACATTTTTGTACTAGGGATCAGCTCAATTGGTGCTTTTGTACATAGAAATTATTTTTAAAACACCAATGTCAGTGCTTATGTCCAGTTTTTTATCATACCATTGAGACTTGGCCTAAAAGCCAAAGACCCCATCTAGGTGTAGTACCCGTATTTTCTAGAGATCCGAACTCTTCGTTTTTTCTATTTTTACATAGACCGGTGGCGATGTACCTCGAGAAACGAAGAAAAGAGTGTCCATCTATTCTAGCAGAACACAGATAAAGCTACTTGATCCGAAGTCGGTCTCGTATTCAGATATATCGTTGAGGACTGGGGCACCCCAGTCCAGTTAATACCAGAACACCGAAGTTTTTATCATTATGATCAGACAAGATAATATCTTTGATACCAGGATTCGACCACAATCAGCCAAATCCGCCGAAACATTAATTCTGTTCACAGCCAATAAAAAATAAAGGTAAAAGGAGTTCAATTAAATCAATATTCGAACGTCAGGTGAACCCTGAAGCGCCCAAACCCCAAGAAAACATAAAAACTTGCACAAATTCGCATGCTGGAATTTTAACGGATTAGCACAGCATAAATTAGAAGTAGACAATTTTCTGAATGAATACACTGAAATCATGTTGGTTTATGAAACACATATGGCCAAATTCGGAGTCGAATATATTTTTAACACTTCGACCCACTAATTGGGCTCAATTCGAATTAATGCTAACATGAGAAGATTCATTTAGAATCCAACTTAAAACAAACATTTAGAAGGAGTGAAGGAGTAGCAGTACAACATCAACACATCGGAGTCACTATGACTTGCCATATCTGTGGTCGAAACACGACGTGGGACATCTGTTGTTTTGTTATAGGTGATTGTTCGATTTTTTTCACATATAAGATATGGTCACTACTAAGTATGACCTCATATTTGTTTGGTCAAAAGTTCGGGGCCATTTTCCTTGTGTTAACCAATTCTTTGTGGCCTGCTTGCTAGTCTGTGTCTGCGTTTTTGCTGCTCAGTGTTTGTCCGGATACACCCATTCCATAGTTTTATGAATTTTTTAATTTTGTCGCCTGTTCTGGATCACCAAGCTCTCGCTCTGCACTCCAACATTTTTCCACTCAAGGTCTTTGGGAATACAATGCTCTTACATTGCAGTAAAATATTTTCAACTGTCGTCATGCAAAACGTTTTTCACTACTTGAATATCATATCATCAGTTGAATATCATCATTGTCGCCTTATTGATAATGGGTTTTAAGATGATGCCTGATACCAGGCCTGCCTTTCCGCCTAAATAATACTTCAAATGCCTGCAATTCTTCCATTCTACGACATCTCCTACTTTTGCTGACTGATGGTGATACGGTTGTATGATCACACCTGTATTATTGGAATGTTAACACGCAAGGATTACAAGCAAACTATTTTTCTTCATGACTGTTCAATGTTCCTGAACCTTATATCTAATACAAATTATCTAACATTCAATATTCACTCAATATTATTGAATTTATTATTCTAAACTGCACTTTTCAAATGCTCAACAGCGATTAACTAACGTGCGCACTTCTTTGAATCACACCAAAAACTGTACTCTGTAATGCTTGAATACTTCAACGACTAAAGTACAGAATAACAACACAAACGACATAGCGCTGCTTTTATATGAAAAAATATTGAATCATTGTTTGGCCTTGACTCGCCGAAGGCAGATTTCTAATTTGAAACGGCGTCCAAGGTCAGGTGTTGTGTGGGTCACATTTCATTTCACAAATCCATGGGGGTCCATTGGGGGGAAGGGTCCATTTAGGAGAGCGTCAATATTCAGAAAATTTGAAGGGGTGAAACAGGAGTAGAAGGAAAACATAATTGACGTGTGCAAGTTCATCTTGATGAGGAATGGATAGGTTAATCGGTGAGCAGAGAGCAGTTGTAGGACTCGGATTTATCGGTGCCGATATATTATCGGCATCGTTCAACATGGAGCAAGGTCGTAAATAAAACACCCATCATTGAAGGCTTATTGAAATTAGTTGTAATTTCTCCACATAGAGAATGGTTGTTTGAAATGGATATGGGAAAGCCCGGTAGGCAAGGTGGAACAATCATTGAGGTTGTGCCGAGCCAACGAGATACTTAGATACACAAATGATGCTATTTTGTAATTAAGAATAAACTTGCAAAGGTTCGCAGCGATAATATTGGGCAGGATGTAGAAAATAATTTCGGAGTGGTCCCAAACACGTGGACAGTGTACGGTGGTAAAGAGAGCGACTGATTCGTGTAGTAGTGAAATTGTTTGTATGGATGGATTTTCACACAAAGATGCTGAACATCGATTATCTGCAACGAAATAAACTAGAGCGATGAACTTATCCGTTGAGACAATAATTTCAATGGTGATTCACAGATCGCATGGCCGATAGTTAAAATATATTTATGCGGCGTGGGAACAACACCAGCAAAATCAGATGAGACAAGATAGTGACAAACAATAAACTGGCCAACGAATCTGGTTGTTGTGGCCACAGGAATGGTGATTTAGATATTGACCGTTTTCTTGATATTTCATATTGAGAACAAGACGGACAACGTAGATGTTGCATCAAATGGTGCAATCTACTTCTACTACTAAATGGTACATCCAATTTTGTTATATGAAATATTTCTTCAATCTTGTTGAGACCTCAGTACTCTTTATGTGCTCTTGGTTATTTTCACGATATTTTGACATTGCGTGTGCTTATGGTTCCGTTAAGGTTAGGAACAAAGGGTGCAGCATTCGAATGCGTCACGAAATTATACATCTCCTTGGGGATTGTGATATCATCGGATTTAATAAATCCAGTAGAGTTAGATGGCTGGAAGATTGACATTGAAAGATTTCTAACAAAACACATGATACGCATGAAAGCGTTGTCGAAGCGTATGATGTCGAAATTAGACGGGTCGTGCGATGAACCGAGACAGTTGGAAGACCACCGTGCAGGCGGCAAAACCCTTTATGGGGTGTGAAGGCCAGAAAGAAAGGAGAGAGATAGGTTGTTTGGTAAATTAATGCATTTGGTATTTGAGAACTTTTACTTTTGTTTGTCGCTTAGAAAATGAAACGCGAAAATGAGAGAATTGTTTTAGATCGCCTTTAAATTTTTGTATTAGTATTAGTCCATACGGGATTCGAAACTAACAACTCCTGATTTAAATACCATAGCTTTAATCATTTTTTTGTTAGACGAGCTTTCATGAAATTGATTTTTCAATTCAAACGCATTATCACTGATGATGAGACATGGATTTCCGAGTTTGACAAGTGAACCAGACAAGCAGCTTCGGAATGATGCCGAACTAACCGAGCCGACACCCGGAAAAACCATGTCAAAGTCAATCAAAAGTCAAGGTAATGTTGACGGTTTTCTTTGATTATCGAGGTGTTGTGTACTCGGAATTCTTGTCAGAAGGTCAGACGATAAATAAAGATCTGGGCGCTGTGCGGCGTTTGAGAGAGCAAATTAATCGAAACCCAGTTTGTGGAAAGAAATCTCGTGGATTTTATACCACTACAACGCACCATCTCCCCAGGCTATCATTGTGAACGAATTTCTGGCAAAAAAACTCAACAAATATCATCGAACAATCATAGTATTCGCTTGATATGGCTCCAGCTGACTTCGAGGCACCCGTTTTCAGTCGATGGAATTCGCGGCGAAAACTGAAGTCGATTCCGGAAAATGCGTTTCAAAAATATTTTGATGATTATTCGTTGGCATAAGAGTATTATTTCGGAAGGGTCCCCTTTTATTGACCAATTCTCGTTACTTTTCTGTACCATCACTATTTTCAGCTTTGGGCTCAGTTAAACTGTTAATTCAACCCTATTTTCAAAAGATCATTTTTGGAAAACATTGTGTGAGTGATTTCTGGAAATCCCACCTTTGATTAATGAAATCATTTGAACTTGTTGTACTGAACATACTGACCAAGTTTCATGGTTGTGCCTACTCCGCCCAGAATCATGCGTAGAAAATCCTTATTTCAACCCTAATAACCTAATCAGTATGTTCTGTACAACAAGTGTAAATGATTTCATTAATGAAAGGTGGGATTTCCAGAAATCACTCACACAAAGTTTTTCAAAAATGATCATTTGGAATCAGGGTTGAAATGATAGTTTTCTATGGCTGATTCTCTCCATTGCGGTGTAGGCACAATCATGAAACTGGGTCAGTATGTTCAGTACGACAGGTTTAAATGATTTCATTAATGAAAAGTGGGATTTCCAGAAATCACTCATACAAAGTTTTTCAAAAATGATCATTTGGAATTCGGGTTGAAATAACGGTTTTCTATAACTAAATCTGACTTTTGTGGAGAATGAACAGTGAATTATTGTCTTTTCAGGTTATATAAATCTAGTTTAAACAATTTTGCTACAAAATTTCTGTACATTCTGTACACGAACCATTTAATTAGATATAGCCGTTCTAGGACCAATCCTGATTAATTCTGGTGGAGAACTAAATTGTTTTTGGAATGTACAGTTTAGCACAACTGAACTAAATTAAAACATATACTTCAGTGTTTAAACGGATCTGTGGGGCGGATCTGGTGTGATAATCACGTCAGAAATCCCACATTATCTCCCAAAATCATAATACACAAATTTTACAGTTAGACGCACAAAACGACACACACTCAAATACTACTCGACAAAATAAGAAAACCGCGGGAATTCCACAATGGGGTTTCTGGTGTGACACAGTGTTTTTCGCCTACCAGAGCATGCCATAAAAGAGTTGAAAGGTGTAACATGTAAACATGCTCATTGGAACATTATTTGGCGGGAACATTTTTTTCAGTTCTGTCTGTTGGCATTCAGGTATTTTGGCATTTTGTGAACACCGCGACTGCGTTACTATTTTAAAGTAAAACAATTTTTAGTGTCTTGATTTCTCACTTGAGAAACCATGACCCTGACATTTTGATACGAAACTGTGCGTGCTTAGTATTAAAATAGTTGAGAAATGGTTATTTCCTAGCAAATTACTCATCTTTTCCTCAAAAGCACCTGATTAGCATAACAGATTACCGATACATAATTAAATATGTGTTCACGACTAGACTAGACACCAACACAGAATTCCTATTTGCATTCGACTATTTATACTTTGTCACTACAAATCGATAACTGACCAAATCGTAATACGTACCCCCTATGTTACGGTAGTGACGTACACAGATTTCATCATCATTATTCTTCTAGTAAATCGTTTAAATTATTATTTACTACCCCAATCTAAATGACGTCAACAATAACGCCTATTAATCTACCAATTTCAAATATTTAATGTTTAAATTACAGTTCAGGAGATTTCGGTAGTTTTGGTAGAATACAAGTACACACAAATCCCTTATTCATCTTGATTGCGATATACGAAAGTAGCAGGTCAGTACATTGAACTGTATACGAATATTCGTTTTATTTGTGGCGTAATAGAAAGTTCGGCACGAGGCTACATTAATTTGGAGGAGATGTAAAAAAATCAATAGGACACGAGCGAAAGAGAATGAATGTATGTCGCATCTGCGCCGTATCTCATCATAATAGTAACGTAATAACAGCGTGTGGCAATAGGAATTTGGTTGGGGTATGGATGTCTTAAATACCTCAATTTAAATTGGATAACACGATCCGTGAGGGAAAAATCAATGTAGATTGCATACGAAATTAGTACTTTCCAAGAAATGAAACTACACACAAGTAATTTTTGTTTTTACAACCGTCATCGTTTATTAATATTTCGTTATATTTCATTCTCCTGTAAAAAATCTCCACCCACCAAACAAGTACCCAAAGAATAAATACCCAGGATATTACTCCACCCACACAGCTCTGGTATTCTTACAAATACACACAGAAGTTTAAATGTCGATAAATATCTCGCACGTGTACCGAAATTTTTGTTACACGAAATCTCCTCCAGTCGTAAATTTTGTTTTGCTACTTGGGATCTCCTCCACGCGTAGAATTTTTGGCATAAAAACACATTCATGCGTAAATTTTCGGTCGTAAAAGGAATTTTTTGTTTACGTAGTGACGAAATTTACATACCGATAATACTAACCGGTTAGTCTTTTCAATGAAAAATAAAAATAAATGTTCAGATGGCAAACAAACAAAATATTGCGATTGGGTTGGCCGGTCGGTGGTGTATGGTGTGAAAAAAAATGTATTCTCACAAAATAAAATAATAAAATTTTGGATTAAAGATCGGAATATGGTTATGAATATTTTTTCGTGTATTGGGACATGGACGTGGCAATCATATGCATTATATTGTGTGGCACGCAATTTTACCATCCAATGCATTCTGTGTGTAATCGTGATGACGAAATATATGACAAGAACAACGGCAGAAATGATCTATATATTGTTCGTGCTCGCTGATGTTCCGACATGCACATCACTCCCCTTCCGAGTAAATTTTTTTCGGGATGTTGATATAGAAAAAACAAACAAAAATAATATAAAAACAAAAGGACTGACACGCAATTATAAAAAATGAAGAAAGTAAACTAAATATATATACTAAATATATAACTAAATATATATATACCGATATATTTGATGAAATTAGTGTTTTATTTAAGTAATTTCATTCTTGATTACAAGTAATTCGGATAGTTTTAAGCTTTACGCCTCTGCAATTGGTTGGTTGGTGGCCATAATTACATGTTTCTGGACCACGCATCGCTTTCTTGGGCATCTTGCCTCGACGGGGCTATTGTTGCCGGTGCCTCCGCTATAATTATTGTTTCACCCTTTTTGTTTGAAACCCAGTTTCCCAATGTTTCCAGGTAGAATGTGAAAAATATGGTTATCAATTTTATCTTTTCGAAAGAAAAACACTGTGCCACTAATGACTTGTTTTTACGTTTCATTCATTGTAGTACGTTATTTATGAGCTTGCGATTTCGTTTTCGTGCTTGTTTAGTCAAACTTAACGATCTTTGCTTGGTTGAAATTTGCATTGTTTTTTCGCTCAATGATCTCCATGCTATATGCCCGTTTTAATCGGTCAATGGAAATGAAATTGTTTTTGCCGTTTATGTCAATTACAAAGTATTTTCGTAATATTTTAATTACTTTATAGGGGCCTTTGTAAGGTGCTGTTAGATTAGGTTTTACCTTATCGACGCGAACAAAAACGTGAACACAAGTAAGAAGATCCTTTGGAATGTATATATTGCTTTGACAATGTAAGCGTGTATCTCGGTACGAGGTTTTGCATGTAGTTCCGAAATTTTTCATCATACGACATATAGGATCTAGTCATTTAGGGCTAGAAGGAATGAAAAATATCTAGGCAGTCTGAGTGTTTGTCCGTAGACTACCTCAGCCGCGGAACATTTCAATTCTTCCTTAAATGCGGTGCGAGCTCCTAACAACACAAGCAGAAGTTCTTCACTCTAGTTTCCTGTGTTGCCGCGGGCTAATAAGATTTCTTTAAGATTGTGGTGAAATCGTTCTATCATCGTCCATTTGATTGCGGGTGGTAAGGATACGTTCTTATTTTATGGATTCCAATGTGTAGTCTCAATGGGATCACGAATCTTGCGATGAAGTTAGATAGTAACGTTTTCGCGACAGTTTGAGCTGTAGAATCCTGAATTTGGATAGCTTGGTCCATCGGGTGAAACGGTCGCCACCTTCCGTATGTGGTAATGGACCTACCAGAACTATAAGGAATTTTTCGAATCGTCCTGATGATAATTCCAATCTTTGAAATTTAGATCGAGTGTCTTGTTATTTTTGATTTTTAGCAGTCAATGACAGTTTTAGCCCCATTGAAAAATGCCCCATTTTCATTGATGCTCTAACTCCAGGATGTGTTGTGATCGACAAACTATGTTATCAAAGATTTGACGTCTCATCGTTTCCGGGATATAATTTCAAGGAGTTGCGTGAGTTTTTCTATTGCTGTGAAAACTGCTAAGAGCTTACGATCAAAAGTTGAATATTTTTGTTATATGGTCGAGAACTTTTTAGAAGAGAAAGCTAAAGGTTCCCAATTGTTACTGCTGTTCTACGATATCCCCACACGTTATGCTTGAAGCATTAGTTCTGATATAATAAGTTGTATTATCCATGGGAGAGAGTTCTTATTGTCTCCAGAGCTACTTGACATGCCGGTGGCCAAGATAATATAGCTTCTTTACCTTGCCTAATCAATGAGTTCATTTGATTGTAAATTGGCGATAGTTGGCAAGTTGGGTAAAAATCTAAGATAATAATTTACCATCCCTGGTACTTTAGTGGAATGTGGGAATTCTTTGACCGCGATGACTCTGTTCATTGAGGGATGAATTCCATTTTGAGATATTACGTGACTCAGAAAATTTAGTTTTGGAGCACCAAACTTACATTAAGACAAGCGAATCGTGATACCATTATCTGATAAACGCTTGAATAGTATTCGTAAGT